>CANTUQ010000143.1:1200000-2400000 GCA_947683425.1 Excoecaria cochinchinensis | reverse complement strand
GCTACACCAAAGCTTGGTGGTGATAAAGAGTTCATCTCTGGATTTAATGAGGCCAAGAGATAAAGCATCGGCAATGGCTTCCCCAAGTGAGTCCTCAGTAAGATAAAGCGAAGCAGTATCAAAATGTCTATAACCAAACTCGATTGCTTGAAGAATCGCTGCTTTAATTTGTGGAGATGGGTTACATTTCAAGATGTGTTATGAGTTTGAGGTAACACCGTAAAAGGATTTCATCATATTAACAATGGAAGTTGGGGGATATGTATGTGTGAAAAAGAACCAAACTAACTAGTTAAATCCAATACAACCTGTCTCAAAAGAGTTTTTTGGGGTTGGTAGAATTTCAGGCAATGCTTTAATTTTGAACTGTAATGTAATTGAAAAGATCGATGGAGGGAAAAAAAAGAGCAGCAGTGAACAGAGAAAAAATTACAGAGATCGGACAAAAGATCTATTGAGGGAAAAAAAGAGCAGTAGCTAAACAGTGACAGAGGAAAGATTAGAGAGATTGAATCAAAAGATCTATCAAAAGAGAAAGTAGTAGAAGCTGAGCATTAACAGAGGAAATATTAGAGTCCAGGTCGAATTAGAGAACGAAATACTCACAGCGTCGCCGTCGGTGGTGACTCCGGCAGGGGTGAGTCCAGGCTGGGCAGTAAACTCAAGAAGGAAAGGAAGGCGAGAATGAAAAGTAAAATTAGGAAAGTGAAAAAAAGGTTATTTTTGTTGGATAATATACAAAACCGGTATATTTGTAAATATAAGTTTAAAATGTTGTATTTTTGAAAGAATGGGAAGAAGGTTATCTTTTTTTGTTATTCTTATTTTTTTTTTGTATAGTTATGTAAAGAGCCCAATTTAAAACTCCGCAAAAGGTACCCATCATCCATGGAATTATGATCCACAGTTTCTAATAAAACTTGCTAAAATTGTTTCGATATTTTTATTTTTTGACTTTGGTAGAGGAAGTGTAAGGCTATAAATCACCGACACTCCACAGGCTCTATTTTCTCACAGCTCTGTTTTCTCTCCTTCGGCCCACTACTAATTGGACACAATTCAATTCTGTTTCCTCCTATTTTCTGTTTATCTCAAATCTGGGAACCAGAAGGCTTTACTTTTTACTTCTCCTCTGCGAGATCTGCATTCCCATTTTTCAGGTACTCTCTCTTTCTCCATTTCATCTGTTCCCTTTGTTTTAATCACTATTATGGGTTTCATTTTTAGAATTTCGTGTCAGTTACCATTATTGATTAGTTTCAGATCTCGCATTCTGCATTTTTCTTTCAATTTTGAATCGGAAATATAAAAATTGCTTATACCAGCCAAGTTAATTATTAATCGTGTTGTCAAGCATAATAGCCTACAATGTATTATGAAAAACATTGAGATTAAAGTTCTATAGTAAAGAAGGAGCTGCTTTGGTTCAAATCTTTTTTTTTTTTAACGATCAGCAGACTGGATATTGTCAAGTTATAGGTTCGTGATGTAAGGAAACTGCACTCTTTTTGAAATGAAAACAGGAACTGCTTAGTGTGATATGTATGAATTTGATCTTTTGTTGTCTATCTTTGAGGTATTCACACAATGGACTTGGGAAGTCATGCTTCCTTATCTATTTTGATGGAAGCATGTTCGTTTGAGATTTAAAAAAAATGTGATTCTTGAAAACATGTCTCCTCACTTGGGGCATATATATGTTCTTCTGATTATGTTATTGGCTAATTCTGAAATTGGTTAAGTTAGTTGCTTGCTCTTGATTATGTTGTTTTTGCTTTCGTCTCTTATTCTTTCGTTTAATAACCTTGCTATCCCAAGAAAACCCACGCTGATATTCATAACAGCACCATGTTTTAGGTAGTTCTGTAACTTTGAATGCTATACATAAATTGTATTTTCTAGAAAAACAAAAAACCCAGTTCAATCCGGTTGAACCATGAACCAGTTGGCAGGTTGAGTCGACATCCGGTCTGTTTATGAAATAATTGGTTAAAACTTTGTGGTTAGTCATACATATTTGGGGTGGTCTTCTGTTTTTTTTCTCCTTTGGTTTTATATTGGTTGTTTAATCACCAATTCTGAGATTGTTTATAATAATGGCTTTAGTAATTGAATGATTCTGTTGCTAGGTTTAATGAATGTATTTTTCTTTTCAATTTGTGATGTGAACAGTTAAATTGCCAAACCTCTAATCCTGATTTGTTATTAGCAGCTGCTACAATGACCATTACCAATGGTGAGGTTCAGACAGTTAGTACTAATGGAGGCATAACAAATGAGAAATCCTTGAAAATCTTTGTGGGTTATGATCCACACGAAGATATTGCTTATGAGGTTTGTCGCCATTCTATCACGAAGCGATCTTCAATCCCAGTTGAGATCCACCCCATCGTTCAATCAGAACTTAGGAATAAAAACCTCTACTGGCGTGAGAGAGGCAAATTGGAGAGCACAGAGTTCTCCTTTACCCGATTCTTGACCCCATACCTTGCCAATTATGAGGGCTGGGCAATGTTTGTTGATTGTGATTTTCTCTACTTGGCTGACATTAGGGAACTGAGGGATTTGATAGATGATAAATATGCTATTATGTGTGTGCAACATGACTATACCCCAAAAGAGACCACGAAAATGGATGGAGCTGTGCAAACTGTTTATCCAAGGAAGAATTGGTCTTCCATGGTGCTGTACAATTGTGGCCATCCAAAGAACAAGGTTTTGACACCTGAGGTTGTGAATACTCAAACAGGTGCTTTTCTTCATAGGTTTCAGTGGCTCGAGGATGAAGACATAGGTTCAATCTCATTTGTGTGGAATTTTCTTGAAGGCCATAACAAGGTTGTGGAGGGTGACAAAACAACATTTCCTAAAGCAATACATTATACTCGCGGAGGACCATGGTTTGAAGCATGGAAGAATTGTGAGTTTGCAGACCTGTGGTTGAAGGAGATGGAAGAGTACACAAATGAGAAGAAGAAGGTTTCGGAAACCTAGATCAAAATCAAGCAAGCATCAGATGATGGTACTAGAATTTTAAGTTTAAATAAGCAGTTGATATTATTAAAGTATTTTACTTTATGTTATATTGATATATTCTTTATCCTAAACTTGTTTGATGTATCCAAGATTTATGATGCTTCTTTGCAGAGATATATATCTGATTGTATTAGTTAGCACATAGGCATATGAATTGCCTTGAGAATGTTTTAGCATATTGTTTATTGTGTTAATGATATAGCAAGTAATTGCAATTGATTGTGAGTGGAAGCTATGTTTTTTGCACCAATTTTTATTTTGGATGTGATTTCCATATAAAGTTGAATGCAAGAGTAGCCTTTAAGTTTCCTTGATGTGAAGAAATTTGGTGTTCTTTGGAGTTGATGGTATCTACATTATTATTATTATAAAAGGAGAAAAGTTTGGCCTCTCATTAAGCCAAGTGGCAGAAAGAGAAATAGCCACATGGAAGAATAACAATATAACAGTTATTTGCTCAAAATATAGTTGTGTTTGTCTAAAAACAGTTTCTCATCAGAAGCACGCCCTAATCAACGGAGGTAGTGGACAAATTAAATGAAAATAGAAGTTGTCAATTTGAAAACAATAATTGGATCAGAATTTTTATTTTGGAGAGATATTCATTTCAAAAAAGCTGCAGTTATCAGCACCAACTGCAACAAATCTACCGCAAATTAGTTGTTTAGATCTGATCTTGATTAAAGTGAGAGTTGGTATGCTACTGATCATGATGAAGATGATGAAGATTCACCCTCAAAGAACAGCTTTAAAAGGATAAGGTCTGTTCTTCTGTTCCAAATTAAATTCATACAGAAAATGTTTATTTTTCGTCTTTTCTAGCCATTGAAAACTATTCTTTCTTGACTTGCTCCAAGCCATTTGATTTCTTATAAAGTTTCTCCGATTAAGCACACGAATGATGGTGGAATCCCAAATTAATATAGCAGTGGTTCAAGCAACGGATGTTATCTTCCCGGTTGATGTGTATGAATTGAAGGTAAATTCACATCCATATTTGTTGGATTATATAAGGGATTCTAGATATGTTTGAACACGCTTGACATGATTCTTATAGCTTATTAATTTGTCGAAAGCTTTAAAATTGCTTTAATGATTGTTTAGTATGGTCTATTTTTCTGAGAAAATTCTCTGTTTTTCAAATTCCAGAGTTATCGATCAACTTCTTTTCATAGGATTGATGGATCTGGTCTTGAATCCTTGGACCATGGAATCCGCTTGAGAGCATGGATCGAATGTGGCTTCTCTGGAATGTCTAAAGGTAAAGTCTTCTTATATTTAGGCAAATTGTGGAGTTAATGGATTTAGCACACTCCCTTTGCAAGACTTGCAACCAAACAGTTTAAGGTATTGTGATTTAATGGAATTGTGTACGTTCCTTCTTTTGCCAACAGAGATACAGTGCTAACTGTATAGACCAGTGGAGCCATATGCATACACCTATGCAAGTTTAGGTTCTAAAAAGCAAAAACTAAGTGAAGACATACTGAAACAGTAAAGCTTAGAAATTGATGAATGAGGGAGAAATATTCTGGACTAGAAGATAAATACTGAAACATAGAAGAATGAGTATGCAGGTAGTGGAGAAAAAAAAGTAAGAAAACAACATTCAAATTCCAAACTGGAACTTAACCACATATCAGATTGTAAGAAAACATTGAACTAATATAAAATGATTTCATCGCCCAATTTAAACTATTTAAACATTAAATGCTCAAGAGGATGTGTGTTTTTTGTGGAAGCAATGCTGGCAATAGACAACTCTTTAATGGTGCTGCTATTGAATTGGGCAATGAAATCATTTTATTAATGTTTAAACTCCATGTAAAGTCTCGTAGTTCATCGTGCTTTGTTTTGGTAATGGTTCCTGTTTGTTTTCTTAGTCGGTAGATTATTCTAATTTCTTGAAATTAGGTTAACGAATGAAAAATGGCACTTAAGTACTTGATTTTGGACGCTTTCGATGTTCTGTGGTTTCTGTGTGAAATTGGGTTATCTAGTGGAAATGGTAGTTTCATTGTGAATCTGGGGGAAGTTATAGTTAACCGAGTTTGATCTCTGATTTTCTCTAGTGACTTCTTATGTTTTGATATATTCTCTTTCAGAAGCGTTGGTTTTTTTCTGACCTCTGAATTTGTTTGGTGTCCTTATTTGATGAATGTATCAGTTGGGTGAATTTGAAGCATAGTTGCGTACAGAGAATATGAAAATTTGGATGGGATAGCAATTCTCTTTTATTTGTTTACTTGTGGTAGTTACTGAGGAAGAGTCAAATTCTATTGTGTAGAGATAGCATCAAATATGCATGCATGATAGAGTGTCCAACGGACCATGCTCTTGATACTAAACCAAGATAAGTTAGTGTTATAGCTAACTGGGCACTATATGAGTTAAGAGCTTTTACTGAATCAACGCAATTGGTTGCTCCTGCCTCTTTTGGCAAATGTTTTTCTCTTTAATAATTTCATTTCAACGCTTAAAGCATGAAATTACTAGTTGAGGACTAAAGTATACTTAGTTTCCGAAGTAAAGGCTATTGAGCATTTGAAATTAAGCTTTCTGCATTTTTGGTAGTCGCCAATTCTATTCTTGGTCTGAAAATATTGCTAATATCCAGGTACTGTTGAATGAGAATGCATTCAGTATTTATGCATTAAGCATTATTCAGATCATTAAGACATTCCCTTACTGAAACTTTGTGGATTATTTGAATTTGAGGTTTTTTCTTTTCTTTTTCTTTTTCTTTATTTTGTGGTTCAAGAAATAGTACTGTAAGAGTGTTTTAGGCCCATGAAAGAAGAGTTGAAAATTGTTATTACTGCATTCCCCTGTAGCCAGGAACAGGGTGGCATAATAACTAGAGCTTAGTATAATTTCCTTAACATCAGGGGTGCACTATACTTGTTTTGTTATTAAATGTGCACATATTCTTTTGAATGATTCTTGATCATACCACAAGGAAGGTGACAGATTGGAGAAGTTGAATGCTTTACTTTCCGTGCAAGTTCATGTTATGCCAACTTTGCTGTTGATTATTGACGGGAAATTTGACCTTTCTATGCTGTTATTCCAGGATCTCTCTTTAAAGGGCTCTCCATAGTTTTTTTTGCATTTCCATTAGAGCTGTTAAATTTAGCCCAGCCCAAAAACCTGCCCAAACTCCCCCAATAAAATAGACCCAAACCCAACCCAACCCAAGAAATACCTAATTGGGCCAACTCAAAAATAATCCACCTAAACTTCAATCCATTTGGGCCTGTTTCATGTGCCCAACGGGTCAGTTCCTGTCAACTCAACCATTTTCACCAAACACTCGATTCTTTCTTCCTACCTTACCTCCATCTACTGTTTGCTCTTCCCTCACCCAGCCACAATCACTGGATTTTAATTGAGCCATCTTATTATTCATCTCATGAAATGCTTTCAAGTTCTGCTGATGCTGAAGTATCTGCTGCATCTGCTGAGCCAAGTGCTCGTTCTGATTTTGCTGGCCAACTTTCATCTGCTGGTTCTGGTTGTTGTTATTGTTAGCCTTTTGGGGATTGTTGTTGTTGTTGTTGTTTGCACCTTTGGCATTACCAATTTGCATGTTCTTGAACTGGTTAGCCATTTGGTTTTGGTTATTGTTGGGTTTCTGGGCACTCCATAGCTGAAGGGCTATGAGCTGTTGATATTTTGACGTTAGTCATTGGATTTTTACAATTTTATAAATTCAGATATAATTAAAATAGAAATATAAGTGCATATTTCTGATCTTCATCTTCATCTCATTTAACAGTAAATCATCCTAATGATGATAGCGTTTTGTTGGGGAAAAAATAGTTTTATTTTTAATTGAAGTAATTAAGTTTTTGTGATAATCCTCTTGGTAGGATAATTAGGATATGGTGGTGTTAGGAGTACAAAGGCTGCTTGGAAAGCGATTATCACAAAAATTACCATTTTTTTCCATGTCCTGTTGCACATTGCTCCTCTTCCTTTTCTAGTGTATCTTTTCTCTATAGAAACATTTATGTACAATATAGGTCATTTCTTTTTTTTTTCTTTTTTTTTTTATGTCTTTTTCTAATAAGTTTCTATTCTTACAATTCCTATCAAGTAAAGGGTGACATTCCTCCTGGAAAAAAAATGATGTATTTACAATGAATTGATTATATGATATATTCAATTTGAAATTATGTTCCGTTATAATTTTTCCTTAGGAGTATGAGATTACAGCTAGTTAATATATTTGTTGGACAGCATGTATTCAGTAGGCCTGATAAGCATATTATGGTATACATGAAATGCCATCTATCTATATATCTTGTTATTGATAATGATGGTATTAGTTTTGTGTTTTACCGAACTGAGTATATTTTATAAATTATTGTTAAAAGTATTGATTGATTGTAAAAACCTCAACAGAGTTGAATTATTTTACAACAAATTACACATTTTAGTTAAGACCACAACATCTACTTAGGCCTTTATTTCCATGATTCTTCTGAAACCTGCTCCAGTTTATTATTATGCCAGTGCAAATTTTGCCCTCTTTTTGCTATTGATCCTTTTCTTGTGTAAAATATTTTTATTTGATGTCTCTTGTGCTATGATTTTTCTGGTGTTACTGTTCTTAGCAAGTAGCCAATGTGTGTTTTTATCCATTTGTTACATTGCAGCTCTAGCTATTGGTGATTATTTGGTCCATGGTGATGTTTCTTTGGCATGATCAGTATTAGAGTTAAAGATATCTATGGTTAATTAAGTGTTTTTTCTGGTTAGCTGGACGTGTTGGAATTGGATTTCAGCACCTTTTTGTGTTTTCATTTAATTTTTAGAATATGTTTGGTATCAAGAAATGTAATGCAATGTAATTCAAAGTGTAATTAATATCTTGTTTGTTAATATAAAGTTTTTATTATTGTCATGTAATGCTAAATACATTGATAATTTTCAATACCTTTACTAATGTATTTTTTTAATAATTAAAATTAGCTGGTATTTATCATTACAATACAATTTTCGTTACGCGTCTTATTTTCTAATTTTTGTCTCACTGGTCTTTTTCTTGCCTCTACTATTGCCACCGCTACCCATGTCGATGCCATTCTCTGCTGGTCACCACCGCCTGCCGTTCTTTGATTCCAGGTGCATTGTTATTCTTTTCTTCCTTCTATTTTTTTTTCCTTCTACAAGTGATCTTGATCTTGATCTTACTGTTGGTTCTGATAACTCGAATTTGTTGCTCTTCTGTTTTGGGTACTTTTAGATTTTTCCGATTTGTTAGTGATTTTCTTTGTATGAATTTGAATTCTGTTTCCAATGGATTTTGTAAATATTAGTTGAAATAGTTTTCTGATCAACTTTTTTATTGAAATAGTTTTGTGACCTTTTGCATTTTGAGAAATTTCAATTTTCAATTGGTTTTGGTCTTTTCTGAATTTAGGCATGGTATTCTTTTTGACTGAATTTAGTTAGTGTACAATGTGTGAAGAACACATTCTTCGCAGCCTTCCCTTTACTTCTTCTTCGCATCCTTCTTTGATTGGAGCTGCTTCTTGATGTAATCATGTTTAAAACATATCTTATCTGTTTGTTTGTGTCATCGAGTTTTCTCCAAATTTACTACAAAGACAAGCTTGCTGACAAGCTTGAGTCTGATGAGAAGGAGAAAAGCGAGACCGCTGTGAAAAAGGGCTGGATGATAACCAGACTGCCGAGAAAGAAGATTACGATGAGAAGCTCAAGGGGGTTGAAGCTGTTTGCAATCCAAGCAATTAAAAATCGAAACAATACGCCGATTTTTTGAACGGCGACAGCTTCATAAAAGTGTCGATTGCTTCCTGATTAGGCCTAGCCATTTCTTAGGATTAGACACAGATGATTAGGGGTGAGCAAAAAAACCGATGGACTCGGTTAACCGAAAAAAAAATCCGAAATCGAACCGATGGACTGGTTAACCGATTGTAATGGACTGGTTAATGGTTAGTGTTTTGAAAAAACCGATATTAATGGACTGGTTAATGGTTTTTAACTCATGTGACTGGTTAACCGAACCGAAACCGAATTTTTAGTTAATTTATTAATAATTTATAACAATTTATCCTAATTAAAAGTGATAATGTACTTTTTTTATTATACTAATTATTTTAAAGTTTTTAAGTTTTTTTAATTGGCTATTAGTAAGTATAATAATTTATCTAATTAAAAGTGATTATGAACCGGTTAATATATTTACGTATTAAATATTAATTTTTAAAAACAAATTTACTTATATCCACCAAATATTTTTATTTTAACAACAATAATGTTATATTATAGTGAAAAAATTTTAATTTTTAAATATCTTGAATATTTTAATTTTATTTATGAATATATTTATAATTATAGTGGTTAACCGAAAAATATTGGGTAACCGATCCGAAAATCCGAAACCGATGGACTGGTTAACCGATGGTAATGGACTGGTTAATGGACTGTAATTTCAAAAAACCGATATTAATGGACTGGTTAATGGACTGAGTTTAATGGACCGGTTAACCGACCATGCTCACCCCTACAGATGATAATAAAATTGTTATTATATATAACAGATAGATATAAATTGTGGTTTGTGATGGATGGAAAGGGAAAAATTGGGATGCGTTTATTTATAGAAAAATTAGAGTATGCACATACATGTATATGTATGTGTGTGTAAATTAGAGTATAGCTGAAGGGCTATGAGCTGTTGATATTTTGACATTAGTCATTGGATTTTTACAATTTTATATATAGAAAATAAATATTCTAATTTTTCATGTGTGTAAATTAGAGTATGCACGTACATGTATATATATGTATATTTATGTGTGTGTAAATATATGCACATATATATGTATTAAAATGATTTAGAAAATTTAGAAAATATTTTTTATTAGTTTTTCAATTTTTTCTTTATTTTAGAAAGCTGAAAAATCTATTTTCTATTTTTTATTTTAAAAAATTGACTAAAATAAACATGATATCTGTTTTCTACGGAAAATTTTTCTAGAAAACTGGAGCATTTTTCTGTAAGTAAAATGGAGCAGTTTTCTGTAAGTAAAAACAGGCTTTTGGATTTTGCGATTGATGGTACTCCACCTTTTGCAGCTTCTCATTCTTCTCATGTTGACAATGTCCATACACTGCAGGTATAAATTATGTTTCATGTTCTATTGTGATTTCACCAATTTGCTATGTTAATTTTACTTTAAATATTAAATTTGAAACTTAATATGAATCAGTATAATTTATTTGTGGAAAAAAATGTTACAATTTAGTATAATTGTATTTTCATATGAGATAATAATATAATAAATATATAAATATATAAAATAATCATATAAAAAATTAGTTGGTAATTATAAATATAATTATATTTCAATACATGCATATAATCTAACCAAACATAAAATATATTAATATTTACATTACATTACTAATGCATTTGATGCCAAACATATCCTAAGTAATGGATTAACAAATGTCATGTAATGTAATTGTAATGACTCAAAATGTATTATAGGCGGATTTGCACATGTTTAGGACATAATAGTGGCCGAAAATGTATAATTGGATAATTGAAATGGTTAAGTGTAGTAGAGGATGTATTCGGTATTAAGTGAAAAGTTGAGCTAAGTTGGTAATTTGAGACTTATGAATTTAAATGCATAAAATGATAACTAAAGTATGTAAATGTATGATTATGGAAAGATTGTGAGGCTAATGTATGATTATATAGGAGATGAAGGATTAATTGGAAATTGGCATAAAAATCAAAAGGAGACCAATAGAAAATTGATAACTTGCACTCTAGATAACTCAAAGAATTTTTGGGTATAAAAGGGGTGTGGGTTTGCTGTGAGGAAAAAAAAAAGAAGGAAATTCAGAATTCTTATCCTCTTTATCACGCCAACCACACACACCAAAATGTAAATATGTTGATTCCATGGATACAAGCTAAGTGGGTGCAAGTTTGTGTACAAAAAGGTAAAATCAAAACTCCTTCCTTCATCATCTCATCTTCTAATATCCTAGAGTTGAAATTATGACAATTGAAAATGGTTTTGATGTTAGATTTTTGATGTATATGGCCGAGAAAATTGGATTAAGCAAAAGAAATGAAGTAGTGAGAGCAAAGGAGGCTTATAGAAGGGTTTTGAGCACAAAACAGGTTTGTGAACTTTTAAATTCTTATATTATGATGAATTGAATAGATTTTGTGTGTGATTTGGATATGAAAGAATTGTTGGAATGATGATTTGTGTGTATTTTGCATAAAAAATGAATGTCAGTGACAGAGGTGTTAGAGTATCAAAATTCTGTCTTAGAGTTCATTTGACCCCGTCTCTGTGTTTTGGCCATATCTTGGCCTACAGAACTCCAAATGAGGTGATTCTAGTGGCATTTGAACTGTAACTTTCATACCTACAAAATTCATACAAATGTACATGAGCTAATTTTAGGTCTAAGTGGCCCAAAATTGGCCAAAACCGAAGGGTACCTGTTATGTCCGGGTCATAAGAGCAGGTTGCATTATTTTAATCATATCTAGAGTTATAGGAGTCAAAATGATGTGTAGTTGGTACCATTAAAAAGCTAAGACATAAGGAAACAAAAGTCTAGAAGACCAGATTTGCTAAAAATGCCTTTTGCTAGCTCAGCTTGGACGTACAAATTGAGGGTCAGAGTCTGCTCTGGAGCAAACTTGGTACGAGTCGGCATGATTCGGCACGTTTAGGTTCTGTGCCGACCCAACACAGCAACCTTCTGTCACGAGTTGGTACAATGGTGCCGACTTGTGACAGTCCCATTTGTCTTTGTGAATTGTTTTCCTTTTTGTCCAAAACATGCAATTCTCATGTTAAGCTTTGTAATTGTGTTTTAACTTATTATTATAGTATGAGTGGAAAGCCTTAAAAACGTGAAATGAAAAATCTTGGTTAATTGTGTTATTATATATTATAATATTAATTGTATATATATATATATACACACATGCATTTAGATGAAATATAGTGAAACAAATGTTATTTTTATTTAATAATGTTATTATTATTGATAAAACTATAAGTGAGAGCCTGAATTTCGGATAGTAATGGATAGATAGGCATGCCTATTAAGGTCAGTATTCTCACTGAAAGGTGCTCAGTGTTCGATACCACTTGGTATCCCAGTGATTCGAGACTTACGTTTTTCAGTGTTTGATACTACTCGTCAGTATTTAGTGAGTGTTCCCGTTATCCATTCTTGATAAGAATTCGGACGGTTAAAGTGAACTAGTGAATGTTGTGCAAAGTGAAATTTTTTAGTTGAGCCATAATTTGATATAGATGTAGACAAATATGGGATAGTGATTCAATATCTTCGGGTATCTAGTGACGACACCTCCTTAGTGTCGAGTGATTCGATACCTTCGGGTATCTAGTGACGACACCTTTACGGTGTCGAGTGATTCAATACTTTCGGCTATCTAGTGACGACACCTGTACGGTGTCAAGTGATTCGATACCTTCGGGGTATCTAGTGACGACACCTCTCCGATGTCGACTGATTCGATACCTTTGAGTATTTAGTGACGACACCTCTCTGGTGTCGAGTGATTCGATACTTTCGGGTATCTAGTGACAACACCTCCTCGGTGTCGAGTGATTCGATACCTTTGGTATCTAGTGACGACCCTCCCCAGTGTCGAGTGATCCGATACCTTTGGGTATCGAGTGTAGACATTTTAACGATATCAAGTGATCCGATACCTTCGGGTATCCAGCGTTCCTGATTGTCCACACCTATATTGAGTTCAAACTATAAGTGATTGTATTGTAATTAAAGTAATGTTAGAGATGAGTATGATTTAAGTTATTATTAATGAATATTTTGATAACATGTTAATTAATCATGATTAATGTATATGTATTGATGATATTACAAAACACATATGCTATAAAGAAGAGGATGGACATGGTTGATATGTTTATTAAAGTAAAGTGTTCATGTAGTTACAACTACGTGGTTCTGATTTTCTCCTTTGGCATGCATAGGAAGCATGGAATTCTATTTCAAGTCCGAACCAAATCAATGGAGACTATTAGTGTATTTAAACGTTAATTAAGCAATAAGTGAATGTGTTTATACCAAGTCATAGAGAATTGATAAATGCATGTAATCTTTGATGACTCGATTTGCATGTTCTATTGTGTGCACTCTCATATCTTCTTTGGAAGTAAGGGGTGTTAAAGTAATTATGATTACATTACTATATTTGGTTGGATTAGTAATGTAATGTAAATATTAAAACATTTTTATGTTTGGTTAGATTACATATATGTATCGAAATATAATTATATTTATAATTATCAACTAATTTTTTATATGATTATTTTATATGTTTATATATTTATATTTATGGAAGTTTTATTTATTTATTTTAATTTTTAAATGATAGAATCAGCAATAATATAAAAATTATAATTGACAAAAATAATATATAATTGAAAATGCATTAATTAAAATAAATAATTTTGGTATAAACGTAACAATAATGTTTAAAACTAAATATAATTACAATCCTTAAAAGTAATTATTTATTCATCAAGCTAATAATATAATCTTATAATAAAAGAATATTTTTTCACTTGTATAATTAGGATTTGAATATGGTGCGCCTATTATATCTGGGGCGTGCAAATTTCGACCATTCATTTTTTATGCAACGGTTAAAATTTGCACGCACCAGATACATGTTGCAATCAAATTAATACTCATATGAATAATATTATATCATTTATTTAGTTCATGAATAAAAATGGGAAGAGAGTAAAGTAAAAAAGTTTCTCTGTATCGAGACAATGAAAAAAAAAAGATTGATTTTATTCCACTAAAAGTCTGAAAATAAAATTTTAGCATACATGAAATAAATTTAGAAAATAGCAAGGGTTTTAACAACCATAAATAATTTACGTGTAATTTATTGTTTTAAACTGGGTACATATATATAATTTATTCATATAAATTTAGTCCATAAATAAAATTAGAGGGTAAATTTAATAATAATATGAAAATAGAATAAAATAATTAACGTGTAGGAGAGGTGAGTAGTATATTAGGGAAATTGTATTGTAATGATAAATATCAACTAATTTCAAGGATTAAATAATATATTAGTAAAAGTATTGAAAATTACCAATGTATTTAGTATTACATTATAATATAAAAACTTTAAATTAACAAATAAGGGATTAATTATACTTTAAATTGCATTACATTGTATATACCTTTTACCAAACATACCCTTAAGGTTAATCTTTTAATTGTAATTCATTATTCCTTATGTGATTGATTCATTTTCTCAGCCAGTTAGAGCAGAGGAATTGTATTTATTTATTACATGCTATATTAATTACATTTGGAACTGTTACTCTTTCTGCAGTGCCCAAGAGCATCAGACGAATTTGAGAGAAGCAAAAGCTCTTGCCATAATGTAGGGATCCAGAAATCCATCATCAAATAACACAAATTCAATTTCTGTTCTTATATTTACCACATGAAACTTTATTGTTGCACTGCAACTTAAGTTCTTGCACTGAAGATAGTTTGGATCACTCTTTAGATATTGTGCCTTGTACATAATTCCATTTTTACTTATATTAAGCAAACCCATTGGTCGACCCAATTTGCCCAATCTGTTTGGGTCATTAATCTATCTATGAACTATATTTTTTAGCCCATTTATGATCTGCCGCTTGTGACTCAGTCTAAACCCGTCCAACCCCCCAACTTGCCATCTCTAATCTCGATGCACTATCATCATTCTTGTTTAGGTTTTATTGTCAATTATTTAAGTTGAATATCTTGTAAATGTGTTTGACAAGAGTTTGAGTGAGGGGGAATTTTTTTTTTTTCAAGTAAAAATTGATTGAGTAATTATTTGGTAGGCCTATATAGCAGTATACAGCAATTTGGACCATGCATTGTATTAAAATTTAAAAAATATATATTATTTTTTTATCCATTTTCAATTGTTTTACTAAAGTCAAATTATTGCAAAATATTTGGCTGTTTTGTTTTTCTTTGCTTCATTCTATTATAATGAATTGCAATTTGTTTTCCATTTTATTTGCTTGGTCATAGGAAATGTCCATTTACTAACAGTATGTTTGATTTGAAGGAAAAGAGAATTGGTAGATGGAAAAGGGAGAAAGTTATTCTTCCTCCTCTGTGTTTTTAGTACAATTTGAGATCATAGCTAGATCCGATCATGGGCAGAATTTAGATTGAAAAAAAGTTTAAAAACTACGGGACTTTTTTATAAATAATATTTTTTAAAACATTAATTTAATTTTTGGGGTGTTTTGAAAAATATTTAAAGCATTGGAGTGTTTTTTATTTCTGTCACACAGTGTTGCGATAATGATTTCAATTCCATAGCAACATGACGTGGAATTGAAATGATATATATATATATATATATATATATATATATATATATATATATATATATATATATTGGTAAGCTTTTTGGAAAGCTGAGCTTTCAACCGGGCAGTTCAATTCCGCAGCAATTAAAATGATATATTATTCTTTTTATTATTATGTTGGTAAGCTCAGCCTTCCTTACCAAAAGAAAGCCGGTTGTGTTTTTTTATTTTTATTTTAATTTTTTTGTGTTAGGATAAAAAATATAAATCCAAATTTTTCATTCCTTTTATTAATATGGAAAAAATATTTTTTTTTACTCAATTTGATAAATAGGATTAAAAAAATTATAGATTAATAATAATTTATTAAAATATGAAATTAGTAATATTTTGTGCAATCAAAATAATTCAAAATATAAATAATACATTTATTATATGAATAATTAAAATTAAATAATTTCAAACGGACGCTAAAAATAATATTATTCTGTTAAAATACATGCGACTTTAACCGCGCTTATATTATATTGTCATTTGTGCTGTCCATTTTGAATTTAATGTATTATACTTGAAAAATTCGAGAACCCAATATATAGTTTTTAAAATATAGAGATTTAATATGTAAAAACGTTAAATTTCAAGGATCAAAATGTGAGTTTTTCCTACAATTTTATGCTAACTATTGAGACCCATTGATATTTGAAACCGATGGTCTTGCTGTTGGTTTCACACAAACACATTTTTAAAAATCTTTAATGTAACTCTAAATTTTTAATTTTTATAAAAATCACAGTATTATTTTTTTAAAAAAATCCTATGATATATACAGGTCAAAGATTGAATTGTGCATTTGAGCTCAAAAATGGACAAAACGTTATTGCTTCCTGAATTTATTAACCATGTAAAAGAATTAAAGAAAAATACATCAGAAGCTAATGTAGTTTCATCTAGGCAAACCTAAATTGGCTCAATCCATTTCAGCTTTCATCTATTTATGATTTATAAATAATTATCCATTTATTATTCGATTCAAATCTGTTCAATCTGATTTATTATAAAAATAATAAAATTATTTTTCCTTTTCCCAACTGAATCCAATTATTTTGGATATTTTTTCTTTTTCCAATTGAATTCTGTTAGATATATTATATATTTATATTTAATGGTGTAGTAATTATTTTATTATTGTAAAGGTAGAGTAGTCTTTTTACTTTCTTTTCATCTTCTTGTATACCCACTCAAACTATGTGAAAACCTAATGAACATTTATGGAGTTTTCTTCCTTCTTTGCAACTCTTCACAAATTCCATTATTGTATACAAGTTTGCTGATATATAAATTAGAAAAAAAAAAAGCTGAATGGTTCAGTATGGATGCAACCAATAATAATTTGATTCTGAAAAGATAATTCAGTATTCAAATTTCAATAATTTAAGATAAATAAAAAAATTATATGATATTTTGGTCTATTCACGGCTAGAACTCTATTGTCTAAAAATGCCAATATTAGATTTTTATCATTTTTATAACGATAATTTTCAAATTTTTTAATTTAATTTGTCTTAAATATCATTGTTAACACGGTTAATTAAAAATACCACACTATGTAAAAATATTTTGTCACTTTTTAGAGATATTAACTATATATTTGAATAAAAGTACCAAACTAGAAAATGTGACCCTATTTAATCATTAAAATTAAAAATTCAAAAAATAAATTTTAATAAAAAACTGAAATTTTCGTTAATTCATTTGGAGTTGTGAATAGATAGAAGGGTTTAGGATAAAAGAAGCAAAACGAGTAGAAGTGACCCTTAATTATTAAATATAAGAATAAAATTATTATTAAATTTTAATTATATTTAATATTAAACAAAAAAACTCAAAAAATATTTTTTAATAAAAAAATGTCATTTTTTTTTGTTTTTATTTAAGAAAAAGTGTTTTTTTATTAATTCTAATAAAATTGCCAATGAAATGGTTTAATCCAATTAACTAAGGAAAAACTCATAATTTAGTCTCTAAATTTTAATATTTTATACATTGGGTCCTATACATTAAAAACTATACATTGAATTCTTAACTTTAATATATTTACACGTTAAATCTCTATATTTTCAGAATTATGCATTGAATCACTAAACCTATCTAATAGAACACATTAAGTCAAAATCGACGGTAAAAATAATAGTGTTTCGTTAAAATACATGTAACTTTAACCGTGTTTGTATTATACTGTCATTTGTGCCGTCTATTTTGGACTTAGTGTGTTTTTTTTTAAAAATTTAATGTGTAGTTTTAAAACTATAAAGATCCAATATATAAAATTATTAAAATACAGGTACCAAAATATTGGTTTTTCATTAACTAATAAACATGCTTAGAGTTTATTTGGAACAATTTTCAAAGTTACCCCTAATATTTTAGGCATGGCATAATATATCCACGTGGGCCAATTACGAAATTGCATAATTTCTATAACTAACGGCAGCCCATACCTTATGTGGTACCCTGCTAATATTTTATTCATTTTTATCAATCACCACTATCTATAATAATGCTCCACTGCCGCCCCATTCAGCCACAAATTCTCCACCATCTCCTGCGCTACGGTCAGCCAACTCCTCCGTTGTATTTTAACTCTCTCCGCCGTCCAACTTTTATCGCTTCCAGTGGTCGCTCGACAAGTGTCGCCACTGATATGGCAATGGATAATCAAGTGCTGAAGAAAGGCATAGCTGAGTTGTATGACGAGTCTTCTGGTATGTGGGAAGATATATGGGGAGACCATATGCATCATGGTTTCTATGACCCGAATTCTGAAGTTTCGGGTTCGATTTCTGACCATAGAGCTGCTCAGATTCGTATGATTGAGGAGGCACTCCGTTTCGCCGGCGTTTCTGGTTTTTAATTTCTTGCTACCATATATGATACATCTTTATTTTTTCTGAATCTTATATCAGCCTGGAGCCATGTATAGTGAGATTTGCTTATCAAAGTGTTTTTTTCCCATGTTTTCAGCATACCATACATAAAATATTTATTTTTAATAATTATTTCTATAAATTAAGAGAATGTTACGTTTTCCATAATTGAACTTCACATTGATAAACCCATAAACAAAGCTAAGATTCTAGAGACTTGAGAGTCTAATTAAGTGAGATCATTTTTAAAAAAATTAAAATTAATTTTTTTTTTAAATTGACCCCATTCAACAAAGGAGCGTTACGCCTCCGAATCTATAATTACTTTTCGTGCATCTTTTCAGTGGGAGATTTTATCGTTTTTCTGATCTACAGGGTAATATATTATGTGTTGTCTTGTTTGTACTAATGGAGATATTAGTACGATGAGTTTGACTTTTTATATGTAAATGACTGTGCATATGATAGTTATATATGTTATAATCAGTGATCACTATAACTCATAATACCCTTTTTTTCATATGTTTTGTACCTTTACGTTAAATTCACGTGGTGGTTTGCACGGATAACATAGTAATTCGATTGTACAGTGATAACAGTTGGATTTTCTTGATTTTTTTTTTGTTCACTTTGAATATAGGATACCTGATAAATTTTCGGTACAAACATTTCACGGACAAAATCTAATTCTGGAACGATTAGATTGTAGAGAGTTTGTTTGGAGACTTCTTATCCCTATATATATATGGTAATTTTGTGGAGTGCTATTAATTGCTAATCTCTTAAATGTGCAGTATCTATGGTAACGGTTGGTAAATGTCTGTTACGATTATTTTCATAAAAGCTCATACCTGTTAAGCAGCTCGGTTATCCGAGTTTAAAGAGTATTGAATTAGTAGTTCAGTTATCATATAGATAATTGATTTTTTATTTTTATATTTTTGTCGAAAGGGGTCAATTGGATCTCAAATTTGAGATATAACAACACTAATTGAAAAAACTAATATCACTAAATTAAGTTTATTGATGGTGTAATTATTAGGGCATTACTATCTGTAAATAAAGCTAATACCCATTATTTATTTATTTAATTTGGTGGTTATTTTCAGAGGATCCAGAAAAGTGTCCAAAGAATGTGGTTGATGCTGGGTGTGGAATCGGAGGGAGCTCCAGGTACTTAGCAAAGAAATATGGAGCAAAATGCCAAGGCATCACTCTCAGTCCTGTCCAAGCCGAGAGGGCTAATGCATTAGCTGCTGCTCAAGGATTGGCTGACAAGGTCCTTCTCCTTTTTCCTTCATTTTTCAGTATTTCTTGTAGAAATAGTAATTTTTGTTGCCATACATTTAGCAGGCTTCATTTCAAGTGGGAGATGCTTTAGACCAACCATTTCCAGATGGGCAATTTGATCTGGTATGGTCAATGGAGAGTGGAGAACATATGCCTGACAAGAAAAAGGTTGCCATTGCTAGCCATTATTTATAGCTTGATTCGCGAATAACCATTGACATAAAACAATCTTTTAATTGAGAAAAATGGCAGTTTGTTAGTGAATTGGTTAGGGTAGCAGCACCTGGAGCCAGAATTATAATAGTAACATGGTGCCATAGGGATCTAGGCCCTTCTGAAGAATCTCTACAGACATGGGAGAAACAGCACCTGAAGAAGATTTGTGATGCTTATTATCTTCCTGATTGGTGCTCTGCTGCTGATTATGTCCGATTACTTCATTCTCTTTCTCTTCAGGTTATTAAATTCAACTGCTTAAGCTCATTAATAACAGTTATTATCCTGTCATTATATACTGCCGATGCATGGCTTGTCAATTTGATGTTATTCAGGGTGTCATGCAGGGGTTGAGCCTTTAACTATGAGCTCACCACCTAAATCAAGCTTGCTATTTCAATATCATGTACTTAAAAGCAATATAATTTGCATTTTATTTCCTCAATTTTGTTAGATAATACATGAGGTTTAGACAAGAAAAATTTAATTAATAAAACTAAATCATAACATAAAAATGAATGTATTGACTACATTTTGCAGGATATAAAAACAGCAGATTGGTCTGAGAATGTAGCTCCTTTCTGGCCGACAGTAATTCGGTCGGCTCTAACATGGAAGGGCCTCACATCACTATTCCGCAGCGGTAAACTTAATTAATTTCTATGTAGATTTTATTTTATTTGATGGGTATTAAAAATTGTGATGTTAAGATGGATGATGATTATTAATTTAATTAATCAGGTCTAAAATCCATAAAGGGAGCATTGGTGATGCCATTGATGATTCAAGGATATAAGAAAGGTGTTATCAAGTTTGCTATCATTACATGTCGAAAGCCCTAACTACCCAATACGGTTCACTCAACATGTACACCTGATCAACGGTAACTCTTAATAATTATTCCACATCAACTAGTTGATTTTGTGGAAATTTCTAATAAACAGCTTAGGATTACTGGTCTTGCAGTAGAATTAATTCCTTCTACTTTATATATGTTATGTTTATATTAATATTTCACTTCTTTTTGTATTATATGTGTTCATAAATAATTGATCAGAAATCCAAAACAAATAAGAAAAAGGTTGAATTGATTAGATTTAAAAAAAAAAAGAGCTAAAGTTAAAAGAGTGGGGTGAATGATCGATGCATATGTGTGTGCTGAGGCTGTCTCAATATGTATCAATCATCATCATATGGATTATTATTATTGTTAAATTCAAGATTAGACAGCTATTACATTATTAGAGGCTCCACTTGACTCATTTTAATAAAATTATTTCATAATTGCGATCATATTATATTTACCCTAAATTAAATGGTATGAGAAGAGAAGGTAACAAAAAAAAAAAAAAAACAACAAATCCTTTACATAAATTTAATTAAAGATTTTTTTTTGGTTATTGGATGAAATATTTATTGCTATAATATGTTAACATTTTTTTTCTAGTTGTTAATAACCTGTGAATTTGTGCATTTAATATTAAAAAAATAATTGAGCTTTAATCTATTTATGATCTATAAATAGATTATCAATTTATGAATCGATTCAAATCTGCTCAATTTGATTTATTATATATATAATCGAATTATTTTTCCTTTTTGCAACCGAATCTTATTATTTGGATATTTTTCTTTTTCTAATTGAATTTAATTATTTGGTACAATTTTGCTGATATATAAATTAGAGAAAAAAAAAAGCTGATCTGTTCATTATGGACACAACCAATAATAATAATAACAATAATAATTTGATTTTGAAAAGATAATTCAGTTTTCAAATTTCAATAATTTGGAATAAATAAAAAAAAAATTGTATGATATTTTGGTCTATTCACAATTAGAACTCTATTGTGTAAAAATGCCAATATTAGATTTTTATCATTTTTAAAACAGTGATTTTAAATTTTTTATTTTTAATTTAATTTGTCTTAAATTGTTAACATGGTTAATTAAAAATACCACACTAAAGAATTCATTTAAAAATATCTTGGCACTTTCTAGAGATATTAACTATATATTTGAATAAAAGCAGCAAACTAGAAAAAGTGACCCGATTTAATTATTAAAAATAAAAATTCAAAACATAATTTTTAATAAAAAACTGAGATTTTCATTAATTCAATTGAAATTGTGAATGGAAGGGTTTAGGATAAAAGAAGCAAAACGAGAAGTGACCCTTAATTACCAAATGTAAGAATAAAAATAATATTAAATTTTAATTATATTTAATATTAAATAAAAACTCAAAAAATATTTTTTAATAAAAAGTGTCATTTGTTTTTATTTAAAAAAGGTATTTTGGTTAATTCTAATAAATTCAATCAAGGAATAACATGTACAACGTTATAAATAAAAGTTAAAATCAAATGCGAAATATAAAGATAAATGAAAAATATATATTTTCGGTAAATTTTATTATGTGTATCTAATAATTCATAACTATCATATTAAGTCCGTAATATAATTTGATTAGAAGTATAATTAATACTAATAAATTTAGAGTCCATTAGTAACAAAACTAGTCATTCAAATAAGAATATCTCAGGTTCATTGAAAACACCGTTCAAAGTTAACCTAATATTTTAGATGTGGGCATAATGTATCCACGGCGCCAATTACGAAATTGAATAATTTTTATAATTAAGATTCGCGGTTAATATTTTACTCATTTTTATCAATCTCCACTGGCTATAATATAATGCTCCGCTGCCGCCCCATTCAACCACAAATTCTCCACTGTCACCTCCGCTCCTGATGCATGCAAGGGTTATCATGGCAAGATCAATAAACATTGCAAGTGCGGATTCATTTGGAGATGTACAACAAGGTTTGAAGATGGCTCAAATGGCCATGAAAGGAGTTTATAGGCTGAATTGAAGAAGGAGCCGAAATGAAAAAGTTCTATAAGAGGGTAATGTGCAAGTCATATGATATATTGACATGTATAAATCATGTGCTATAAGCATGTGCATATCATATGAGTTACATATTTTTTTAAGCATTATTTTCTTTTGGTTGTTGGATTTCAATTCTAAATAGGAAAGCTAAAATTCCTATTTCTTGTTTAAAGAGGAAATTGGCCACCAATCCTTTACCAAGAACTAAGACTAACATAGAATTAGGCCAACTATCCTAGTAACTTAGGATTTACTTTATGCCTATTTAGGATTTATGTAATGCCTATATAAATGCTTTATTTATGTTTTATGATAGATACATGACATTACATAATTTTAACATAATTTTATGTGTGATTTTTATTTCAAAATTAGAGTTTTTTACTTTAAATTGTTTCAAAAATTGGGTTATTCAAATCTTACTTATATAGTTCTATTCTTCTATTTTTCTGTTTTAGGTCTTGATTATTGATATTAAGGTTTGAAATTTGTCAAATTATAGATTGCATGCTAAGGTTTATGAATATTCTAGTTGATTTTGGGGTTTGGGTTTCTTGTTAAATCTTGGGTTCCGCATCAGCTCCGGTCAGGCAACTCTTCCGTCGTATTTTACCTCTCTCCGCGGTCCAACTTTGATCACTTCCAGTGGTCGCTCGACAAGTGTCGCCACTGATATGGAAATGGATAATCAAGTGCTGAAGAAAGGCATAGCTGAGTTGTACGACGAGTCGTCTGGTATGTGGGAAGATATATGGGGAGACCATATGCATCATGGTTTCTATGACCCGAATTCTGAAGTTTCGGGTTCGATTTCTGATCATAGAGCTGCTCAGATTCGTATGATTGAGGAGTCACTCCGTTTCGCCGGCGTTTCTGGTTTTTAATTTCTTGCTACTATATATAATACATCTTTATTTTTTCTATATCTTATATCAGCCTGGAGCCATGTATAGTGAGATTTGCTTATCAAAGTGTTTTTTTCCCATGTTTTCAGCACACCATACATAAATTATTTATTTTTAATAATTATTTCTATAAATTATTAACGGGCTAATATAAATCAAGAGAATGTTACGTTTTCTATAATTGAACTTCACATTGATAAACCGATAAAAAAAAAAAAAGATTCTAGAGACTTAGAGTCTAATTAAGTTTTAGCATATTTACAATTAAACTATAGAATAATTAACACAAATATTATTAAATGTGGGAATTTTTATTATTGAAAATATAAAAAAAATGGTTAATATCTGTATCAAAGTATTTAATTATTTATATTTGCCCCTCAAGTACTTAATAACAGTAGATTTATACAATTTTCAATAATTTGTGAAGCTTTTTTTTTTCTTTAAAATTTTTTTAAGAATAAATTAATTAAGTCTTTGTTACTATGTTTTGTCGCTTTACGTTAAATTCACGTGGTGGTTTAAACGGATAACATAGTAATTCGATTGTATAGTGATATCAGTTGGATTTTCTTGAATTTTTTTTTTTTTTGTTCACTTAGAATATAGGATACCTGATAAATTTTTCGGTAGAAACATTTTATTGATAAAGTCAGTAGAGAAAAAATGTAATTCTGGAGAGATTAGATTGTAGAGAGTTTATGTGGAGACTTATTATCCCTATATATATGGTAATTCTATGAAATGCTATTAATGGCTAATGTCTTAAATGTGCAGTAACTATGATAACGGTTGGTCCATGTCTGTTACGGTTATTCTCATAAAAGTTCATACCTGTTGAGCAGCTCGGTTATTCGAGTCAAAACAGTATTGAATGAATATTTCAGTTATCATATAGGTACTTGATTTTTCATTTTTATATTTTTGTTAAAAGGAGTCAATTGTGTTGGGATGGCAAATAAATCCCACATCAGAAAGTTAGAAGAAATCCCTCCAACATATAATACTAAGTGGGCTACTCCACTCATAGCCAATTGGTTTTGGGTTGGAAGCTCACTTGGGTTATTGGTGGAGAGGGTTTGGACCTGAGCTGAGTCGCTACATCTGGGAAATTTAACAAATTAGATCTCAAATTTGAGATATAATGACACTAATTAAAAAAATAATATCACTAAACTAAAGTTTAGTGACGGTGTAATTATTAGGGCATTATTGTTTGTAAATAAAGCTAAGACCCATTATTTATTTATTTAATTCGGTGGTTATTTTCAGAGGATCCAGAAAGTTGGCCAAAGAAGGTGGTTGATGTTGGGTGTGGAATTGGAGGGGACTCCATGTACTTAGCAAAGAGATATGGAGCAAAATGCCAAGGCATCACTCTCAGCCCTGTCCAAGCCGAGAGGGCTAATGCATTAGCTGCTGCTCAAGGATTGGCTGACAAGGTCGTCCTCCTTTTTCCTTCATTTTTCGATATTTCTTGTTTACCAGAGTTGGTGCTTTCCTTGGCATCTACACGCATCTTTAATTGTAGAAATAGTAATTTTGGTGCCATACATTTAGCAGGCTTCATTTCAAGTGGGAGATGCTTTAGACCAACCATTTCCAGATGGGCAATTTGATCTGGTGTGGTCAATGGAGAGTGCAGAACATGTGCCTGACAAGAAAAAGGTTGCCATTGTTAGCCATTATTGGTAGTTTGATTCACTAATAAGTAATAACCATTGACATAAAACAATCTTTTAATTGAGAAAAATGGCAGTTTGTTAGTGAATTGGTTAGAGTAGCAGCACCTGGATCCAGAATTATAATAGTAACAGGGTGCCATAGGGATCTAGGCCCTTCTGAAGAATCTCTACAGACATGGGAGATACAGCACCTGAAGAAGATTTGTGATGCTTATTATCTTCCTGATTGTTGCTCTGTTGCTGATTATGTCCAATTACTTCATTCTCTTTCTCTTCAGGTTATTAAATTCAACTGCTTAAGCTCATTAATTACAGTTATCATCCGGTCATTATATACTGCCGATGCATGGCTTGTCAATTTGATGTTATTCTGGCTGTCATACAGGGCTAAGCTTTTAGCTTAAAACCCTTTTCCTATATAAAATATATTTATTTATTTGGGGTTGAGCCTTTAACTATGATCTCACCACCTAAATCAAGCTTGCTATTTCAATATCATGTACTTAAAAGCAATATAATTTGGATTTTATTTGCTCAATTTTGTTAGATAATACATCAGGTTTAGACAAGAAAAATTTAATGAATAAAACTAAATTATAGTATAAAAATGAATGTATTGACTGTATTTCGTAGGATATAAAAACAGCAGATTGGTCTGAGAATATAGCTCCTTTCTGGCCCGCAGTGATTCGGTCAGTTCTAACGTGGAAGGGCCTCACATCATTATTGCGCAACGGTAAGCTTAATTAATTTTTTTGTAGAATTTATTTTATTTGATGGGTATTAAAAATTGTGATGTTAGGATGGATGATGATTAATTTAATTAATCAGGTCTAAAATCCATAAAGGGAGCACGGGTGATACCATTGATGATTCAAGGATATAAGAAAGGTGTTATCAAGTTTGTTATCATTACATGTCGAAAGCTCTAACTACCCAATACGGTTCACTCAACGTGTACACGTGATCAAGGGTAACTCTTAATAATTATTCCACACCAACTAGTTGATTTTGTGGAAATTTCTAATAAACAGCTTAGGATTACTAGTCTTGTAGTAGAATTAATTCCTTCTACTTTATATATGTTATGTTTAAATTAATATTTCACTTCTTTTTGTATTATATGTGTTCATAAATAATTGATCAGAAATCCAAAACAAATAAGAAAAAGGTTGAATTGATTAGATTTAAAAAAAAGAGCTAAAGTTAAAAGAGTGGGGTGAATGATGCATATGTGTGTGCTGAGGCTGTCTCAATATGTATCAATCATCATCATATGGATTATTATTATTATTAAATTCAAGATTAGGCAGCTATTACATTATTAGAGGCTCCACTTGACTCATTTTAATAAAATTATTTCATAATTGCGCTCATATTATATTTACCCTAAATTAATGTTGGGGTACAACCCAATCCCACGTCGAAAAATTAAGGGAGGAGCACATTGAATAGAAAGAGTTCACCTAACTCAATTAGTATGAGGCCTTTTGGGAGGAGCCCAAAAATAAATCCGTGCGGGTTTGGCCCAAAGCGGACAATATCATACTAATGCGGAGTTAAGGTGATGTTTGGCAGTCCTAACAATTAAATGGTATGAGAAGAGAGGGAAAAAAACAAAAAATCTTTTCTTGGCTTCTTGCCTTAAAATTGAAGAAACAAAGTTATTGAAAGACAAAGAAACAAAGTTTTTGAAACACAAAGATGATGAGGCATAACCCGCAAGTAGGGGTGAGAAAAAAACCATTAAACTTAGTTAACCGAAAAATCGAATCGAAACCGATCCGAAAAATAAATTAATCAAACCGATTTTTATGATTAAATGTTAGTGTTTTACAAAAATTGATATTAATGGACTGATTTGTATTTTTTAGCTTATGAATCGGTTAACCGAACCGAAACCGATATATGAATACCTCTATATTTTATTAATTTTATTTCTTTTTATTTCTATTTTTATTATAATTTTTTATTTCATTTTTTTCATATTTAATTATTTATATACTTTTAATTTTCATTTACTTTAAAATATTTCAATTTCATTTTAGCTTTTTTAAAGTCATTTTAGTTAATTTATTAATTGTTTAATATGTATATATTTAGTATTTCTTATTATTTCCTGATATATCAACTTTTCATTAATCAAAATCAAAATATATTCGAAAAGTTATATAAAATTAATATATTAACTAAAATTTTCAAAAAAAATAAAATTTTTAATATATGTGAAAATAATATTTTTGAATATTTTTGATTTATGTTTGTTGTTTGAGCATTACATTTAATTATTATGTTGAATTATGTTTGTTTTCTAATTTTAAATTTTAAGTATTTTCAACAATTTAATTTTTTTATAAATGCATTTTATAATTATAGTGGTTAATCGAAAAATATTGGTTAACCGGTTCGATAATCCGAAACCGATAGACTGATTAACCGATAGTAATGGACTGATTAATGGATTAAAATTTTAAAAAAACGATATTAATTGATTGATTTTTTTTAAGCTCATGCTCACATCTACCTGCAAGCAATACAGTGTACAAAAGGAAATGAAGAATCTATCAAAGAAAATAAAGAAAATAAAGAAAAGCCAAAGCAACCCTTTCTACTTTTAATTTTTGCTGGAGGAGAAAATCAATATATATATAAAGAAACATTTGATAATCATTTAAAAAAATATTTTTGTAATTATAAAATTCTTGAGACTTAAATTATGAAATATTACAGCGAAAATTCAGTTAATATGTGAATGTGATATAGAATTATTTGATTTAATGGTTTATACGTGCGAGCAAAGCATTTTATCTGAAATGCTGGGGCGATGAAAATTGTTATGATTATATTAATTATTCTGTTTTGTTTTTAATTGCCAATTTGCCATGAACTTCCAAATATATGCTTATGTGCCAAAGGCCCTACCACCAATGACATTATATAATATATATGTTGCAGGAAAGAGAGTGACAATTCATAAATGTTTTTCTTTTATAATTCAAATCCCATATTTTTTTATTAAAAAGAAAAAAAAAATAGAAAACGAAAAGCAATAGTTCAACTCCCCAAAGCAAAAGAACGAGAAAATGTTGTATTTATGCACAGCTAGCTTTTTCAAAGTGTTATTTTGGATTATATATATATATATATTTATTTACTTCTGCATCATATCTATATGGAGTGTTCAAGATTTAACTATTATTTCAGAAGTCCGAAGCTTCTCTATTTTGTATAGCGTCTCAATTTAATGAATTATCAAGGAGAAGCCAAAATAGATTGTGAAATTGATAATTTTGATTTGATAAAAATTATTTTACTAGAAAAAGTTTTATTCCTAATATAATGAGAAACGTATGTGAATGTAATTTATAACCTTCAGTATACATGGATTGCAGCTTCGCCTGAAGAAAAGAACATAAATTTTTGTATCGTCACTTAAAAACTAACTAATATTTTAGTCATCACAGCATATATATATATATATATATATATATATATATTAAAAGAAAGAATAGCTTCATTAAAAAGAAACATCAAACAATGCAAGGTCTCTAAGGAAAGACGAAGACTCTTGCCAAAATTGAGGACGAGCATAAAAACAGGAAGCTCGAGCTAAACTATGAGCTACCACATTTGTTTGTCTCTTAACATAGGATACTACAAAGTTGTATGCTTCTAATAATTCGAAGCAATCAGAAATAATACTCCCAAATTCAAACATATCAAATGAGGAAGATGACATTGCATCCACAACCATCTTCGCATCCGACTCTATGATTACACAAGGATAATTCAGTTCACGCAACCACAAAATAACTTCCCGAACTCCAATAGCTTCAGCGATATAAGAAGAGAAACAACCATCCAACACGTCTAATTTACACCTTACGATCCTACCTGATAATACAGCAAATACCATTTGCTCTAAGGCCCATTCAGTCGGCCCATTCAACTGGCAAGGCCCAAAGCCTACCGGCCAAAAGTATCAGACATGAGCTCCTAGGCAACGCACATGCCGATCGGCTGATGTGACCGCCAGTCCCATCAGCCACCTGACACAAGACAGCGCCCATGCCTACCACCTGCTTCCTTTCATGTCGCTGAATACCTACTCTGACAGTCAGTAATCACTCCCCAGGCACTCGAGTGCCCCTCAACTATCTCATATAAATAGCCCAACCAACGATGGCTCCAGGTATTGTATCCAAGACTTTCTATCTCTAAAAGCACTTTATCTCTCTAAGCTACTAACTTAAGCTTCGGAGTGCTCACGCCTGGTCCGACCGGGCTCCTCTTACTGCAGGTTTCTCTCATCCGATCGGATTGCCCTCTCTCCTACAGATAAAGACATTCCCGGCTTTATCATTTGGTGCTCTCATTGAGAGATGGCAAACTCAAGATCTAACGAGAATACAGCCCCCATGGATCTCGACCATGATGACAACACTCGTGCCATATCAGGCACCTCGAGAAGGAGGGAAGGGCCCTCCAGGTCCCCTATGAGGACCAACCTCCTTCCCGAATTCAATGACGCCGCTACAAGGCGACCAGAGGACACCCCCATCACTGTGAGGGACATGCGCGCTATTCTCAGTGATTTCACAAAAAGCATTGTCCAAACCCTTAAGAAGGGCAAGATGCTAATCGCTTCTGAAAGAGCCCAAGAGGATTACCTCGCCGGCGAAGACTTCAGGAGGAATAGGAACCGGGGGATAATCATTAATGAGTCTCGAGCTCAAGAAACTCGAAAAAGCGCGGTCAGAGCCCCGGACAGGAGGGGCAAGGGGAAGCAGGTGATGTCCGCAAACAGGAGGTCCCCTTATTCTAGCAGGGCCACCACTCCCGCTGTAAGGGACAACTTGTCTCACATGTGCACTCCTAGCTGCAACCCTGCGCGAAAGAACAACAACGAGTCCACCGCCACGACCTTGAGTAAGGAGGACCAATGGCTTAAGCAGAAGCTCAAGCAGTTTGGTTTCTTCGCGCCCAACAAAGGCGCATTCGAAGGAAACACATGTGGGAACACTGCCTCCCCATTTTGCAGGGAAATCACTGACGCCGAGCTCCCTCCCAGGTGGAGAGACGTAGTTATGGAAAGGTATACAGGTAGGACAGACCCCGCCACTCACTTGGCTGAATACTTGACCAAAGTTCAGGTCTATACCTACGACGAACGGATAGCCTGCAGGGTCTTCCCTACCACTTTGGGAGGAGATGCGTTGACATGGTTCCATAACCTGCCTCTGGGATCTATTACATCTTTCAGACTGCTAAAGGAGCTGTTCACCACGAGGTTTATCGTGCAAACACGTGCACCTAAGACGGTGAACGACTTGTGCAACCTTTACCAGAAGACCGATGAAAGTCTGCGAGACTACATTGATAGATTCCAGGCTACCATGTCTGAAGTAAGGAACGTCAGTGTAGAAATGGCGACCAACGCCTTGACTGGGGGCATCACTGACCGTCCACTTTTCGAATCACTGACAACAAGACCCCCATCCAGTTTCGCTGAGCTCATGGAGAGGGCCAGGCAACACATCCAGCTGGATGATGCCTTTAGGTCCAACAGTGGAAGAAGGACCAGCGTCCTGGATCGTTTACAATATCCCGACAGCCGCTCCTCTAAAGGCCAGGACGGAGCAGCCAGTTCCAAAAATTCAGGCCAGGCGAAAGGGCCAAGGAGAGATCGGTCTACGCACTCAGACGATCAGCCTGAAAGAACGTTCACCCCTTTCAACGCTACCCTGACCGCGGTGCTGATGCATATAAAAGAGAAGCACCGCCGAGTAAATTAGCCCAGAGACTTATCCGAAAGGAGCAGGGCAGTGAGGGATACGAGTAAATACTGCGAATTTCACAGAGACGTCGGTCATTTAACCGACGAGTGCACTTCGCTCAAGAGGGAGATCGAGAGGCTGATACGCCGCGGAGCCCTCAGGAAATTTATAGGCCCGGCCAGAGGGGATGAACCCTGTAGACAGCCGAAGCCTCGAAGGGATGACCCTGACTCAGATGATGACGAGCGCAGGAACCCCAGGAACGCCGACCCGAGCAGGCCCTACGCCGGGGTGATAAATGTGATCACTGGAGGATCATCCTACGGAGAGGATCTCCCCAAGAAAGGGAGAGGGAAAGGCGTCTACCTCTCCCGTCAGGCCGAGCAGCCAGCCTCAGTCACCATTTCCAGCGAAGATGCACGAGACGTCCTGTTTCCTCACGAGGACGCTCTCGTTGTAAGAGCTCGGATTAATAATTTCAATGTGAAAAGAATTCTGGTGGACAATGGCAGTGCTGTCAACGTCCTAACTCTCCAGGCTTACAAGGCCATGGGTCTCCTGATCGGAGAGCTGAAGCTGAATGCCACACCTCTGATCGGACTTGGCAACGCCACTATCCCGGTAGCTGGATCGATGGAGCTCTTTGTCGAACTAGGCCAAGAAGCAGTAGCTCACGCCTGTAAGGTAATTTTCATGGTTATCGACATGACATTTGCCTATAATGCTATCTTTGGCAGGCCGTTGCTCTTTCAGACCGGAGCCGTGACTTCCATCCGCTACATGGTGATGAAAATCCCAACAGTAGGTGGCATCGCCATTTTGAGAGGCGACCAAAAGGCGTCCCGAGAGGCTTATGTAACGATGATAAAGCAGCAGCGGGAGGCGATGGTCGTAGAGCCCGGCCTCGAGCAGCCAGAAAAGGCAGAAAGGCCCAGGATGGACCCTGCTGAAGAGACCAAAACGAAGGCGCTGAGTAAAGGGAAAAGCGTTCAGGTCGGGACCAGCATGAGTAAAGAAACAGAAGATGCTATTATGCAGGTCTTGACAATAAATCAAGCGGCCTTCGCTTGGAAGCCAGAAGACATCCCTGGCATAGACCCCAGTGTGATCACCCACAAATTGAATGTGGATCCAAACCATCCTCCGGTCCGGCAAAGGCTAAGGAGGCATGCACCCGACCGGAGGAGGTTTATTTCAGAGGAGGTGGATAAGCTACTCAAGACCGGAACGATCCGAGAGGTAGACTATCCCGACTGGCTTGCTAATGTGGTTTTAGTCAAGAAAAAGTCTGGCAAGTTACGAATGTGTGTGGACTTCACCGACCTCAATAAGGCGTGTCCCAAAGACAGCTATCCCTTGCCCAGCATAGACCAGTTGGTCGACGTCACCACAGGCCACGCCATCTACTCTCTCCTCGATGCATACGCCGGCTACCACCAGATCTTGATGTGGCTCCTAGACCAAGAGAAAACCAGTTTCATTACAGACGACGGGACCTTTTGCTATAAGGTAATGCCGTTCGGACTGAAGAATGCTGGGGCCACATATCAACGCCTCATGAACAAGATCTTCAAAGACCAGATCGGCCAGAATGTCGAGGTCTACGTTGATAACAGGATCGTCAAAATCCGAAGCCCCGCCTATCTGGCAAAAGTTTTTGACACTCTGAACATATTCCAGATGAAGCTCAATCCTGAGAAATGTGTTTTCGGAGTTCCGTCAGGAAAATTCTTAGGATTCCTGGTCTCACAAAGAGGGATTGAGGCTAATCCAGAAAAAATAAAAGCTGTCCTCGAGATGCAACCCCCCAAGAACATAAAAGACGTCCAAAAGCTGAACGGAAGGATAACAGCCTTGGGGCGATTCATCTCCTCCTCAGCCAAGCGCTGTACTTCTTTCTTTAAGAAGCTCAGGAACAGTGAAACTTTCGTCTGGGGGAAAGACTGCCAGCAGGTGTCACACCCCACAAGTGGCTTATTTGGAAATTAGAATTTTAATTGGATAATTAAGAGCAATTTGGTACTGTAATTGGGAAAGAGGATTAAATTGCAAAGAATTAAAAGATTTAAATAGCAGATTTTTATTAGTGAGTTAAAAGTAATTTGTGAGGACCTGTGAGAAGTTATGATGGAGCTGTTAGTAATTGTGAAATATAGGAACCGTGCATGTGTGCCAAGTGGAAGGAGGTAGTGCACGTGGTGAGGGAAGAGAGAGGTCTGGATGGGTAAGTGCTGGAAAAACAAAAGATTGAAAGTTCTTCTCTCTTTTGCTTTCTCTCACGTTAGCGATACCATTCCTCTCCCTTTTACTATTCTTTTCTCTTTTGCATGCGTGTTCTTGCATTGGGAGCTAGGGTTTTAAGCTTTGAAGCTTCAGAAGGTGAGTTTGGTTCTATATATTCTCTGTTTAAGGATTGTTTATCACTGTTTCTTTGGATTGATTTTGGGTTTATTTGTGAGTTCATGTAATCTGTTGAAGAGAAGAGGAAAGATAAAGGAAAAAGGGAAGATTGAGGATTGAAAGTTCAGTGGACGTTTTTGATCTTCGATACAGGTTTGGGAGTGTCTGTTCTTTTGCTCATTTTTGGATTCCAGTTACTGTGTTAATGTGAATGTTAGTGTGTGGTTTGTTTATTTATATGCATGGAAAATATAATGTGTATATCTGAATTCTGAGGAAATGAATATCGATGATTATGTAAATAGGATGAATATGTATGAGTTTGAATGTAAAACTCTGAGTTGTGATTTTCTCTGTTAATTTACTGGAAATATATGATATTGTGAATTTGTGAGTGAAATTGCTGTGAATGTGCTCAGAAGACCTAAAGGTACGTATTTGAATGATTGTTGCATGAAAAAGGGTTTTAGACAAACTGGGGATTTGAGTTTTGATTGTACTCTGTTTTTACAATTATCTGGTTTTTCACGTTTTTCTGGGTTTGGATTTCTGGAAAATTGGAATTTTGGAGAAGATGAAGTTTTGTGAGGAGAAGGTCACGTGACGTGACTGGTGGTCACGCCGTGACCCCCTTCTCGGCTGAAGATCACGAGGCGCGAAGCAGCTTCACGCCGTGACCCCTTCTTTGCTGAAGGTCACGTCGCGTGAAGCGGCATCACGCCGTGACGGTCGCCCTTCTTCCTGCGCGACTTCTCCCTCTCCTCTCTTAGGCGTCACGCGACGTGATGGTAGGTCACGCCGTGACTGCCTTGCGTTTTGCCTGGCGCTCACGTGAAGCTGGAGTCACGCGACGTGACTTGAGGTCACGACGTGACCAGCCTTCCCTGCTGCCTTATTTTCTAAAAACCTGATTTTAAACTTCTGATTTCAAAGGTTCTGTTCTACATGATAAATATTTGACTTAAAATCTGATTGTATTTTAATAATTGCATAATATTGGGTTTTGTACACATGATTAATAATTAATATACATGATTTACGTGTTTATAGTTTATTTAACAGGGACTTTTTCAATATGAGCTATTTGTTCTTATTATCTTTTGTAGTTAATATTTGTATGTTTAATTGTTTCTGAATTTGATTATTATACAAGTATACATGATTTATAAGCTAGTATTTAGGGAAAATATCATGATTTGATATATGAATTATTGAGTTGTGTCATTTAAGCCTGTATAAGTCATAGTAGTGGATAAGTAAGCGCTTACTTAGGTCAGAGTGTGTGTGCAGCTGCTATATGATAAAACGATATATGCGGGTCCATTTGGATCCTTGTTTTCGACCATGTTTGGTCTATATGAAAATAAAGCGAGACTCCGGTCTCTATATGAAAAATACATGTTTGAGACTCATGTCTCTATATGCTTGGGATACTGTGTTCAATCAGTATCCAAATGACCGTATCCACTTCTAGAGAGTATTTCGGATTAATCAGGCTACATGTTTATATGTGATATATATATATATATATATGTTGAGATGTTTATTGACAAGATTAAAGGTATATGTTGTATATGAATTATAGTATAACTTTGTGTTTATACACCTTGAGTGTATATGTATTTGCATTGGTGAGAAATATGTAGATTTTAATTATGTTTTTTATAGTTAATTACTTGTAATGTATGATTATGGTTGGGATGAGATTATAGTATTGTTGTAAATATTGTATATGCATATTGTTAGTTGTTTTGTTCCTCCCCACTAAGCGTTATCGCTTAGCACGAGCTCTTTTCCCGTGCAGGTGGCGAGTCTGGATTTGGAGTCGGATATCTGCAGGTCGGCCACTAGGAGTCTTTTTGGATGAAGTTGTTGTACTTTTGAAGTCTTCCGCTGTTATATTTTTGTACATGGTTTATGTATAGCAAAATGAATCTTTTGTAAAGAAACAAGTATATTTTTGTATATGTATATGCTTACGAGCCTTTTTGTAAAACGATATCGATACATGTTATATGTAACCAGGATTTTATTAAAGTTTCCTTTTATTTATTTATACATGTGTAAATGTATATGATAATTTGTGTTTGCCCGTGTGGCACTCCGGTATCCTTCCAACGGGGATGGCGGGGTGTTACAGCAGGCCTTCGAAGAATTGAAGGCATTCCTCACCAACCCACCACTGCTCAGCCGGCCAGTACCAGGTGAAAATCTGTACCTTTATTTAGCCACCTCTAAGGAAGCTGTTGCAAGTGCTTTGGTACGAGAAGAAGGAACCCAACAGCTACCCGTGTACTACGTCAGTGAAGTACTTAGAGGCGCGAACCTAAGAAAAGGACCAGTTGAGCAGCTCATTATTGCCCTCATGATGTGTGCAAGGAAGCTCAGACCATATTTTGAAGCACACACAATTGTTGTCCGATCGGGCCACCCTCTTAGGAAAATTCTCCAAACGCCCGATCTGGAAGGCAAAATGGTGGGATGGGCAATCAAGCTACAATCCTGGGATGTCAGATACGAGCCCAGAAAGGCGATTAAGGCCCAGGCTTTGGCGGATTTTGTAGCTGAATTTGCGGGTGAGGAACCACAGAGTCAGCCCAAGTCGCAAAATTGGGAAATGACGGTGGACGGCGCAGCAAATGACACTCGAGGAGGTGTTGGCATAGTAATAAAAGGGCCTCTGGGCATCACAATAAGGTACGCAATAAAGCTTAACTTCAAAGCTTCTAATAATGTTGCAGAGTACGAGGCGCTCCTTCAAGGCTTGAGACTGCTCCATGCGATCCGACCGGAGTCAGTAGCCATCAGGAACGACTCCCAGCTCAAAACCAGTCAGGTTTTGGGGACCTTCGAGGCCCGAGAAGCCACCATGATCCAGTATTTGGCCAAAGTTAAAGCAGCCTTCGCGAAACTTGAAGAAACTGGATCAGAGTGGGTGCTCCAGAAAGTCCCGAGAGACCAAACGGCAGATGCCGATCGGCTGGCAAAGTTGTCTGCTTCGGAACAAAATGTCATAGAAGAAAACATTACCGTAGTCGACCAGACTTCCTCCTCCCTAGATGAGCCGGAGATGATGGAGATCGACCAAGAGGGCAAAACCTAGATGAGCTCGATCAAGCAGTACCTCCAAACAGGTGGGCTGCCAGAGGACAAAGACGAAACTCGCAAGGTATCTCGAAAATCCCTTAATTACTCCATCATTAACGATGATTTGTACAAAAAAGCTTTCAGCTACCCCTGGCTCAAATGCGTGACGGAGGGAGAGGGAGACTATATCCTCTGAGAACTCCATGAAGGCATATGCGGAGCACACGAGGCGAGTAGAGCTATGGCCAGAAAGGCCCTCCAGACGGGATACTACTGGCCTAGCATGCTCAAGGATGCCCAGGAAAAAGTCAGAAGGTGCCCGCAATACCAGGTGCACGGGAGGTTAATAAGGCAGCACGGAGCAGATCAACAGCCGATCGGAATTGCTTGGCCCTTCGATCAGTGGGGGCTCGACATCCTAGGACCTTTTCCCCAAGGCAAAAGGTAGATGAAGTTTCTCATAGTAGCGGTTGACCATTTCTCCAAATGGATCGAGGCTGAACCGGTTGCCACTATCACAGCCGAGAAGGTCAAGAGTTTCGCTTGGAAAAACATCATCTGCAGGTATGGCTTACCCAATGTCTTTATTGCAGATAATGGCAAGCAGTTCGACAGTTCCATTTTCAGAAACTTTTGCCAAGGACTGAACATTAAATTGAAGTTCACGTCAGTCGTTCATCCCCAAAGCAACGGAATGACTGAGGTCTCCAATTGGACCATCCTGGAAGGGTTGAAAAAGCGACTGGGCGAAGCAAAAGGCAATTGAACTGAAGAACTGTAGAGTGTCCTGTGGACATATAGGACTTCGCCAAGGACAGGCACTCACCAAACGCCATTCTCCCTCGTCTACGGCTCCGAAGAAGTGATACCTGTAGAGGTCGGCCTTCCCTCTTACCGATCGGCGCTCTATTCCGAACAAAAGAATGCTGAAGAAAGACGCCAAGACCTGGATCTAGCAGAAAGAAAGAGGGAGGACGCCTACACCAAGATAGCCGTATATAAACAAAGAGTGGCCAGGTACCACAATGCTAAAGTAAGGTCAAGAACTTTCAATGTTGGCGATCTGGTACTCAGAAAGGCAGACTTGGGATCGAGAAACTTCGGAGTGGGCAAGCTAATGCCGAATTGGGAAGGGCCCTATGAAGTCTCTAAAGTCTTGAGCTCGAGCACCTATAGGCTCTGAACTGTAGAAGGCCAGGACATCCCCAGAAGCTGGAATGTGGATGTACTCAAAAAGTACCATCTTTAACAATGTACTAGAACTTGGCAATTGCTCGATTAATAAAGAGGTTCTTTCTTTCGAAATTATTCAAGCGATGCATCATATGCAACTTATACACTAGTCTAAAGTGTTTGCTTTACGGAAGATCTCACTTCCCTAGCTCGAATATGCAATCTTTATGCAGCTTTACGAGTATCGCCCGGCTCGAATATGCAATCTTTATGCAGCTTTACGAGTATCGCCTAGCTCGAATATGCAATCTTTATGCAGCTTTACGAGTATCAATTAGCTCAACCATGCAATCCTATGCAACTTTTATGCAGTTATTATGCAGCTTTTACGAGCATCCCAGCCGATCGGTTATTTGACTTGAAGGCTATTTAAATTCAGGAAGTACTTGCGATCAGTACGCAACTTCACGAGTAATACTTAACTCGATTATATTAACTATTTTAGTACAAATTTATGTACATCACATTTGCATGATTATACACATCAACACTTTATGGAAAAAAGCAACTTTATTAAGAATGTTTTGAATTGTACAATTCACAAAGAATGAATAAAAAGAAGGCTAATCTAATTTCCTACGCTAACCCTCTATATCTACAATATCTACATGGCCAGGAGGATCGGCAGTCTGCTCGGCTTGCGGCCCGGCGGAGGATTGAGAGGGGTCGGTAGATGGCGGCACGGACCCCGCTCCCCCTTCAGAGACAGGCCCCGCTGAAGGTTGCACCACTAGCTCAACCTCAGGCACTGGAGGCATTGCAGGATCAGTTTCTGCTGGAGTCTCCCGATCGGCCTCCGGAATCGAAATATCTCCTCCCGAAGCTCTCTGAGTCACCTCCCCGTCAGGAGCGTCCCTTTCGTCATCGCTGGTTGGAGGAGCAGGCAGTGAAGCCGGATCATCCATCCAAGTCAGATCGGCGCCATGAAAGCGCCTCCCAGCTTCATGAATTAGCCGAGACAGCAACTCTACCTGAGCCTCTGCTAGCTCATTGTTAGGATGTGATTTTATAGTATTTTTATAGTTTGTTTAGGTTGTTTGTGTTTAAGTTTAATGTTATTTTGTTAATTTAATGTAGGTTTTTCTGATGTTTTTACATTTATTATGAATGGTTATGTTCATGTGTTAATTATATGTTTTTGTGTTAGATTTGGGTGACTTGGACAAGTTTTCACGTTGAAATTGCTTGAGGGACAGCAGCTGACCAAAGCTGTCCAGCTTTGGTCAAGAGCAAAAGAAACAGAGGAAGAAATCAACAAGAGAGACAGAATCCTACCAAAGCTAGGACCAAAGCTGAGACTAAAGCAAGGTTCAGCTTTGGTCAAGAGGAAATCATAAGAAAGAAACCAACGAGAGAGACAGAAGCCTACCAAAGATGGGACCAAAGATGGAACCAAAGCAAGCAGCAGCTTTGATAGAGAGAAATTAACTGACAAAAGCTGAGACCAAAGCAAGACCCAGCTTTGGTCGCAGCTTTGGTCAGTTACCTGATGTGTTTTTAACTCTTTTTTTTTTACAGACTTCTTTTTCAAAATGGACTCTTAAGGGGGGACGACTGCACTTATAAAATAAGACATCTTTAACCTAATTTTGAGAGGGAGAAAAACACGAAAAACACAAGGAAACACACTTTGATCGTGGGAAAAGCAAACAAGATGTAGCAGACAAAGGAAAGAGGCGGCGATTTGCTGTAGCCAACTTCAGATCCCGTTCTTCTTCTTCCTCTGTTTCATATCTGATTGTGTTCTTCCTCTGTTCTTCTCCTTTCTTTATTTTATTTTATTTTTCTTTGGATATTATGATGAACTTGATGGATTTTAGTTTTGATTTGAGATTTAACTTTATTATTATGAACTAATACCATAGTTAGGGCTATGGTGGATCTTAATTTTGAGATTGTGTAATTTATTTTGAATTTTATGCATATGAATGATTTTCTTATTTGAGATTATGTTTTTATTGTGATTAATGCTTGTTGGAATTGATCAATTCAACATAAACTTAATCAATTAATTTACTTGACCAATTAGATTAATTGGTGGATCAAATGAAACATAACCTGGATTGAAAATATGCATGATCAAACTTATTTTTGTCCTTGTGGTTTTTGATTTTTGTCAAGGTTTTTCCATTGAACTTAATGCTTTCTAATTTTAGTTCTTTTACTTGATCAATTGGAAGAATTAAATTGAGATTATGATCTAAATACCATGATCATTGGATTTTGATTAATTTAGGGAGAAATCACCATCTCATATGAAATATCATTCTTTTGCATAATAATCTGAAAAATTACATAGTTGAGAAGTTAAGTGAAACCTAAGTCCTAACATTCATCATATTTATTAATTCTTTTCTTAAAATTAGTGTTAGATTATTTAGTCATTTGTTAGCATAGTTTAACTTAGTTTCATCTTCAAATATTGTCTGTCTAAATAACATAAGTATTTGAGAATTCTAGTAATTGTTAGGTTGTTCCCTGAGGACGATATTTGGACTCACTTCCTTTACTACTTGCACCGACAGAGTACACTTGCTCTTAAATTTAGTTTATTTTGCCCGTGTCAAGTTTTTGGCGCCGTTGCCGGGGAACAATTTTTCTAGCAATATTAGAATTAAGAATTCTAGTTACTTTAGACTTTTTCATTTTGTCAATTTTTTTTATTTATTCATTTTCTATTTTTATGACTTTCATTTTTCTTTTTATAATTTCTAGGTGCTTGATTTTCTTTAACAAAAAAAAAAATTATAAAAAAATAATAAAAAAAAAATTTGGCATTAGAAGTAGGAAGTTTTTTTTTGTTTTTTTTTTTTTGCTATTCTGAAAAGAAAAAAAAGAGAAAAAAAAAATAATTCGGTCACAATGCATTTCACGGGTTAAACTCATGCAATACACTATGAGTTGTTCAAATGCATTTAAATTGGCATTGAAAGAAAGGGGAAAATGCCGTTTAACTACCCCCAGGAATTTTGATTTTCCTCATTCCTTAGTTTAGCTATTTTGATTTGGATGCTCTGTTTCTTCCTTCAATATTTCTCATACACACTCTTTTCCTCATATAACTTTTTTTTTCGCTTAATCCGCAGGGAATCACAATGTCAGCAACCCAAGTCAATGTCTTTTTCTCCCTTTGCGAAACTCAGGGCAGTCTCCTTTCCTTTCTCTTTCATTGCTTTTGTTTTGTTCATTGGGGACACTGAACAAGTTAAGTGTAGGGGGAAAAACGGTTTCTTTAATGTTTAGTCACTCCTCTCATTTGTGTTTTTGTTAATCTTTTAAGCAATTTAACTGAAATTTTTCCTGATTATTTCAAGTATAAAATCCATTTGATTTTCTATTAATCATAGCCTAAAATTTATGGGAGTCTGACGATTTTTGTTAAATTTTGCAACTTCAATTCTAGTGTTATTCCACCTTACTATTGTGTGTAATCCTTTGAACATTTAATTTAGGAATTCCTTTATTTTTAAGAAAATTTTGCTGGTTTAGAGACTTTAAGAAAGTTAACTTTGCACTAAAATTGTAATGCGGATTTACTTTCATTCAAACTTATGTCTAACATGTTAATTTTGTGATACCCCTTTGAGATCATCAATTACTGGGGAAATACATTTTATGTACTCCTTTGAGATTGCTGGTTACTGGGGAAATACATTTTTTTTGTACCTCTTTGAGACCAGCAGTTACCGGAGAAATACATACAAGTACCCCTTTGAGATTGAATGGTTACTGGGGAATTATCTGAAATATTTAACTTTATTTCACTCAAGTTGCATATCAAAAGTTCAAATATTAAAAAAAAAAAGTAAAAGTAAGTGAAGGATGTAAAAAAATATTGAATGATAAGTATTCTTTGTTTAATTTAAGTAAGGAGTTAATCTTCGATTTTAGTCTCTTTAACTAGCATTGTTTTCTTTAAATTTTGGATATTTGTGAATTTTTGTTCAATTGATTACATAATCAAATCAGTAGGAATTAATAATGCTAGTGAGCATCTTAGTGTTAGAACATTGAGACTCTTATTTATTTTGGTTATGATTTTTGTGAGTATAGATGGTTTATTATATTTGATTTGGTTGAGAAATTTTCTTCTTTTTACTTGAGGACAAGCAAAATTTTAAGTGTGGGGGAGTTGTTAGGATGTGGTTTTATAGTATTTTTATAGTTTGTTTAGGTTGTTTGTGTTTAAGTTTAATGTTATTTTGTTAATTTAATGTAGGTTTTTCTGATGTTTTTACATTTATTATGAATGGTTATGTTCATGTGTTAATTATATGTTTTTGTGTTAGATTTGGGTGACTTGGACAAGTTTTCACGTTGAAATTGCTTGAGGGACAGCAGCTGACCAAAGCTGTCCAGCTTTGGTCAAGAGCAAAAGAAACAGAGGAAGAAATCAACAAGAGGGACAGAATCCTACCAAAGCTAGGACCAAAGCTGAGACTAAAGCAAGGTTCAGCTTTGGTCAAGAGGAAATCATAAGAAAGAAACCAACGAGAGGGACAGAAGCCTACCAAAGATGGGACCAAAGATGGAACCAAAGCAAGCAGCAGCTTTGATAGATAGAAATTAACTGACAAAAGCTGAGACCAAAGCAAGACCCAGCTTTGGTCGCAGCTTTGGTCAGTTACCTGATGTGTTTTTAACTCTTTTTTTTTACAGACTTCTTTTTCAAAATGGACTCTTAAGGGGGGACGACTGCACTTATAAAATAAGACATCTTTAACCTAATTTTGAGAGGGAGAAAAACACGAAAACACAAGGAAACACACTTTGATCGTGGGAAAAGCAAACAAGATGTAGCAGACAAAGGAAAGAGGCGGCGATTTGCTGTAGCCAACTTCAGATCCCGTTCTTCTTCTTCCTCTGTTTCATATCTGATTGTGTTCTTCCTCTGTTCTTCTCCTTTCTTTATTTTATTTTATTTTTCTTTGGATATTATGATGAACTTGATGGATTTTAGTTTTGATTTGAGATTTAACTTTATTATTATGAACTAATACCATAGTTAGGGCTATGGTGGATCTTAATTTTGAGATTGTGTAATTTATTTTGAATTTTATGCATATGAATGATTTTCTTATTTGAGATTATGTTTTTATTGTGATTAATGCTTGTTGGAATTGATCAATTCAACATGAACTTAATCAATTAATTTACTTGACCAATTGGATTAATTGGTGTATCAAATGAAATATAACCTGGATTGAAAATATGCATATGATCAAACTTATTTTTGTCCTTGTGGTTTTTGATTTTTGTCAAGGTTTTTCCATTGAACTTAATGCTTTCTAATTTTAGTTCTTTTACTTGATCAATTGGAAGAATTAAATTGAGATTAGGATCTAAATACCATGATCATTGGATTTTGATTAATTTAGGGAGAAATCACCATCTCATATGAAATATCATTCTTTTGCATAATAATCTGGAAAATTACATAGTTGAGAAGTTAAGTGAAACCTAAGTCCTAACATTCATCATATTTATTAATTCTTTTCTTAAAATTAGTGTTAGATTATTTAGTCATTTGTTAGCATAGTTTAACTTAGTTTCATCTTCAAATATTGTCTGTCTAAATAACATAAGTATTTGAGAATTCTAGTAATTGTTAGGTTGTTCCCTGAGGACGATATTTGGACTCACTTCCTTTACTACTTGCACCGACAGAGTACACTTGCTCTTAAATTTAGTTTATTTTGCCCGTGTCAAGTTTTTTAGCTCATCGAGAAGACGCTCCTTCTGGTTTGCAAGCTCCTCTTCAAGGATCGTCGTGAAGGAAGCCTCTTTCTCCTCCGAAGACGCCTTTAGAGACTCCACTTCTTTGCGAAGTTGCTCGCCCTCTACCTTTAATCTGGCATTCTCCGCAGCCAACTCTTTGCACTCGGTATCCAGTCAGGTTGCGTCTGCTTCGAAGCGCCTACTTTGTGCATTCTCAGCAGAAAGGCGAGCAACCTCCCCCTTCCGTTTATCAACTTCCCCTTGCCGAGCCTTCAGATCCTGGGTCTTCTGATGGACCTCCTTCCGCAAGGTCACAGTCTCTGAGTGAGAGGCAGCAGAACGCTGTTTCTCTCTCGCCAGATCGGCACGAAGAGCGGAGGCCTCAGCCTCAGCCTTGGAACCATCCTCTACTCTTCCCTTCCAGGTAGCCGTAGAGAGTTGAAGACGTTGAGCCCTTCTGGCCACCTGCGCCAGAAAAGGAGGGGAAAACAAACAGGGAACATCAGTAATCCCACAACAAAAAAGAAAAGAAGAAAGAACAGAGGCTGAAAGCAAGTCAAAAAGTTCTTACATCCAGTAGCTGAATGCCAATGGCATGGAAATCTTTCTGGATCTGGTCGGTCTCACCGATCTCCCTATGGTCATCTTCCCGAAGGAGACCACGGCAAAGAGGCCCAACCACTTGGCCTAGGGACCAATCGCTGCCAAAGTTCTCCCTCAGGAAGTCTTTAAAGAGTGTCGGTCGGCGATCCCCCGATCTCCTAGGCGGTTCAACTTGCTGGACGGTTTTGCCCTTGGCAGCCACCCAGGCATCGGACTCTACAACAGCCTCTGCAGCTCTCCTCTGAGCGGCCTCTTCCACCTCTCGGAAAGTGACACTGATCGGCACATTATCTTCATCCGACTCATCTCGAAGATGTGGGGGCCGACTGCGCACCAGCTGAGGAGAGGTCTCAGTCCGAGGCACAGTTTTGTGTCCAGCAGCGGTGGAGGTAGGCGCAGTAACGGAAGCAGGAGGCACCGAGGAGATTGGAACGGCTGCAATGGCGGGAACCGTTGTAGAGGCATCAGCCGTTCCCCTAGAAGCTTGAAGATCGGCATAAAGAACCAATTTTCTCCTCTTTCTTTGCTCCTGGGCTTTCTTCTCCGCCTCACATTTCTGCCTGATCCAATCGCCGAGCTGTTTCGACGCTCTGTTACCACCAGCCATCTCAGCTGCAACCAGACAATAAACAAGATAAGTTTTTTCATACATAAATCCCCTTCACAAAGCATAAATAAAATGCAATGCATGATGGTGCATAATGATAATGTTTTTTGCCGATCCTAATGCTCACGTTCTGCATGCTCAGCGGCTTCAGAACTGGAAGACCCGAACAGCGTAGTTAAGAGGAAGATGGACTCATAGGGCTCTCCATGCCTACTTACAGCATCCATTAGCTTCTTTATATCGCCCTCATACATGGGCTGACCCGCTGCAAGGTCCTTCAAGATCTCGGCCCTGCTCGATCGGGTAAGGCGCACGCCAAATCCACCCTTCATCCCGACCAAGAAATATCTCTCTTTGTACCCTTTCATCGAGGTCGAGATAAACATCAATTTCTTCTTCGGCTGGCTGGTGAAAAAGTACTCTGTCCCATCGCTTCGAGCCGATATGTAGAAGAAGTGGGTGAAAAGCTCAAGGGTCGGAGCGACCGCCTCTATCCTGCACAAGATTTTGAAGCACGCCACTGACCTCCACCCGTTCGGATGCAACTGGTTGGGGGCGATCCCATACCCTCTCAAGATTGCCATTTCAAAGGCGCCGAGTGGGAGCCTCAGGCCAGCATCCAGGCTCCAGAGATGGCAAATAAACCACTCGTTATTATTTCGGCCAAAAGGCCCTTCGGTCACCGCCATCGATTCCGGGCAAGCCACTACCGATACCTCTTCAGGAAGGCCATATTTAGAGGGGATCTCAGCCACCTCTCCAGCGGTCAATCGAGAGTGGAATTCAACGGCTGGTCTGTTTTGATAGTCATCCAAAAAGCTGCTATCAAGCTTATCACCACTACTAGAGGCCATTTTCAACAGGCAAGAAGGGCGGACAGATGCAAGTTTCTAGTTTTTAAATGGAGTGGATGCAAACAGAAAGAAAGCAAAAAGGAAAGAGGAAAAATTACTTACTTGACAGAAAGAACTCAAGGAATTTGAAGAAGCAAGAAGATGTTTGCGGAATCTGAGATTCAAGAAAGGATTTTGACAGAGCTTCGCTAGGGATTTCGAAAGTAAAGAGGAAATGCTTCACAAAATCCCCTATTTATAAGCCAAAGGCTTCTGGGACACGCCAAAGGTCGCGCCACTAAACAAGCGCCACGTGTCACAAAGTATTATGGCTCTGCGCAGAACGAAGCGTCACCATCGGTGCACGCGCAACATTAAATGGAAACAGCTGTCCAAGCAGGCACGTCTCTTCAGAAAAGGAGCCTCCTAAATTCAAAAAGCGCGCCAGTACGCGTCTTCGGATCGGAAATTTCCAGAGCTGATCCCATCCGAACGGACTTACTAAGGCTAATCAATGCCCGATCGAACCCGTTGAGGGGGGGACAAGTGATAATACAGCAAATACCATTTGTTCTAAGGCCCATTTAGTCGGCCCATTCAACTGGCAAGGCCCAAAGCCTACCAGCCAAAGGTATCAGACACGAGCTCATAGGCAACGCACATGCCGATCGGCTGATGTGACCGCCAGTCCCATCAGCCACCTGACACAAGGCAGCGCCCATGCCTACCACCTGCTCCCTTTCATGTCGCCGAATACCTACTCTGACAGTCAGTAATCACTCCCCAGGCACTCGAGTGCCCCTCAACTATCTCATATAAATAGGCCAACCAACGATGGCTCCAGGTATTGCATCCAAGACTTTCTATCTCTAAAATCACTTTATCTCTCTAAGCTACTAACTTAAGCTTCGGAGTGCTCACTCCTGGTCCGACCGGGCTCCTCTTACTGCAGGTTTCTCTCATCCGATCGGATTGCCCTCTCTCCTACAGATAAAGACATTCCCGGCTTTATCACTACCATCACTGTCCCGAATTATAAAGCCAAAGCCTGTAGCTCGCGAGTTTTCAAAGCATGCAGCATCCACATTACATTTGATAGTTCCGGAAGGGGGTTTATGCCACTGAACCATAGAAGTAAGGCCACCAAGTCTAGCTATTCCTCCTAAATCCACATGAGCCTTACACCATATTGAGGCATTGCCCTCTCCATAAAAAATCATTTCGCTGTCTCCATATACCCCAAAGAACTGCACAAACAGATATAAGCTGCTCCCTGTCAAACAACTCCATTAGCTCAAAAAACCAAGTATCAAATCTAACCACATGAATATTAGGAATATTAACACCTAAATGATGCCAACAATCAACAGCAAATCTGTAGTCAAGAAAAAGATGCAAAGGATGTTCACCGTATTCATCACACAAAACAAAAATATTTTCCACCTCCACAGCTTTCAAGCATAAACCCTCTCTTGTAGGGAGACAGCCCGAGCAAGCTTTCCATAAGAACACACGCACCTTAGGTGGAACATCCGGATCCCAAAGTTTCTTCCAAGAACCTGCAGTAACAGAATTTACTAAATTATTCACCGAGTTGCAAATAACATGATAGCTTGTTTTAACCGAGTAGATACCATTACGAGCATGATGCCAAATCAACTTATCTGGCCCTCCTTTGTAGCTCAAAGGGGTGCTACAGATGTGATTGACATCAACTTCATTAAAAATACTTACCTGCAGTTCCATATCCCACCGCTTCGAATCTACTAGCCAAAGATCACGGACCTTCAATTGTTCTAAACCAGCAATAGGCATGATTTATAACGTTTTTCAATATTTATATAAAAATTATTATGATTAAATATATATAAAGAGAATAAGTAAATTAAATTAATTTAAATTTTAAGATTATTTTTAAGTTTACCAAAAAAAATTTCTATTTAATAAATTAAGTGTAACTATATATTTAAAATATTAAATAATTAAATACTTCCACGACACAACAACAAATAAACTATAAATAAAAGATTTCAAACAAATTTTATGGTGATAATGTTCATATTTATATTTATTTTGATTATTTATGTCATTTTTTAAAAATTAGATTTAAAAATAAAGATATATTTGTTTACAAAAGTTTTCACTCACTTAATATTTTAATATATAGTATAAATTAAGAAGTATACACGTTTAATACATACTTAATTGAAGACATTTAATTATGTAAAATAAAATAAAACCATCATGTACAAATTTTCAAATGCTTAAGTTATTTAGATCTAACATGGCTTCCAAAGTTCCCATATTATTTCATTCTAAGTAAATAAATAATCTATCTATATTATATATAGTAAACCATTACACAGGATTTAGGAGACAAACTATTTTTAATAAAATATTTGTTTTATTTCATTAATTTAATAATTATTTACTTCATTGCTTTACTAATTATTATATTTTTATTAAATCAAATACAAAACAATAGTTTTATTTTTTCAGTTTTTGATTTTGCCTTACACTCTATGGGATCCATTCCGATACTAAACACACACACTCTCTCTCTTTTGGATGTGTATTAGTGATTTTTTTGGGTCATATGAGGTAGATATAATGTCTAATTACAATTTCAAATGTCACTAGGAGAAATAGAATCCGAAATCTCTCATATTTTATTTTCAATTGATTATTTTCTTATTTGTTCCTTTGTGTATTTTAATATTTCGTAATGATTAAAAAAATTTAAAATTTTGTAAATAATATATATCTATATCATTAGCTTTCATTATTAGGTAATTACTAATAATAATAATTGGATTAATAATATAAAATTATTCGATAATAATATATAATTTAATTAAATAAAATTTTATTTATATAATAATTGTATTAGGGTTGCAAGACTTTAAAAAATCAACCCATAATTAGATAAATGAAACTATTAATGCTTAGAGATAAATACAAGTCCCGGTTACAACAAAATTTCTCCCTATTAAAGGTTACATGTGCATTAGTTAGCATCCATTCTAAAGATGACAATTATATTCTTTTTCTTTTTCTTTTTCTAAATGATATTTATGCATACTTTTGGAATCAAATACGTGCGACCTTCACAAATATTTGAACCATTTGATCAAATAATCGTATGCGATCCGACGATTCAGATGTATACATTCCTACTACATCCTTTCAATTTTTTTAAAATAAAGTTATCATTTCTACTAAAAATGAAATATAATTGACAAATAATTAAAAACTCTCAAACTCTTAAAAATGTTTTTCTTTAAGGGAAATGATATAATGAATGAAAGCAATAAGGCATATGAAATTATTATTTATTTATTTTTTTACCGTTTAAAATTCTTATGGTTTTACACAAAATGGTAAAATTTTATAGTTTTATTTTAATTTTGGAGATAATGAAAAAAAAAAATATTGATCTCATAAACGAAAAAGGGCGAGAATAGGCAGACAACGGAACAATAGAATAGATGAAGCTCCCTATTTTTCTAGGGTACAAAATGCCACGTGTACTGCTGATTTGGCAAAAAGCAACAAAATTCATGCAAAATTCCAATTAAATCCCCACCACTCTGCAATTACGTCTCCTCAAGGGGGGGAAATAGAAAAAAATAAAAATATTTTGTTGCTGAAAAGCCGCCATTTCGTTCAACTCCACCCTCTGTCAGGTAAAAATTTTGGTGAGGGACTGTGTGTTGCTGAGATTTTGTTATAGAAATATGATTGTGGAAATGGTAAACGATATTTGAAAAAAAGCCAGTCTCCTCGGAGTTTCAGAGAGAGATACACAGAGAATCTAATATCTAACCCTAATCTGTTCAATGAGGTTCGTGCTTCTGTTCCTTTGTTTGTATCGATTCTTGTTTACCTATGATTACATGTAACGCAATAGCAGTTTTTTGATCCAAAGTTTTTGGAATCTGTACCGTCTGTTTTTGCATACACCATGTGGGAAACTTGTGTTTAATTTTAGAGAATATACTGTTTGGATTCAGGTGCTCTGTCTTCCTTCCTTTTCAATTTGTTGACACTGTGAAGTGGCTAGATAATCGTTATGGTAGGTTAGGTTTAGTTGATCTTGCATAATCAGATTTTTTAATTTCATTTCTCCTATTGGTGGTTTCCGGCGATCGTTAAAAAGATGCGTGGGGTAATTTTTGATTATTAGAGTTTTTCGTATTTTTTATTCACGCATTTTTTGTTAAGTGAAATGTGTCAGGTATTAATTTGTTTAATGCCTCTTTTTTAATATATGGATTCTAATTTTAACCATTATAAAGGATAAAAATGGGGCATGTTATTGAGCAGCTTGTTAATTTTGAACTTAAATTGAGTTAATAAATATAGAAGTAATAATAATGACTTGGAATTTGCTTGGAGTAAGTGGGAATTATGAATAACAGTTACGTAGGGGGTTAGGTTTTGGTGTTTGGCTGCTGTGGGAGGTGTTCTGAAGTAAACAAGAAGATTCGTTATTCAGTTATATGCATGTACTTTCTGTTTAGCGATGCTCATCTTTGCCTTTAGAAGTTCTTTGATTTTTTGCTTGGTTAATCTCTTGGTTACTTGTGGTAATGCAAGCGAGAAATAGGTTGTTCTAGGTTTGGATTAATTTTGGGAAAATGGTCTTAGGAAGGTCAAATCATGTCCCAAATTATGTTCTTGATTGAGTTAGCTGTTGGGTTGGATTTGTGGAAGTGGTTTAAGCAGGGGTATGGCAAAAACTTGATCAAAGGTTTGTTTGGCAGGTTGATCAAAGGTTTGTTTGGCAGTTTAACTGCTGTTGAGAAAAGCAATATTATGAATTTGTAGTGTGTGAACTGGCAAAAGAATTTTCTAAAGTAATCTGACATGTTTTGGTTGTGAAATTCTGAGATGCAAAACAAACCTTGATACCCAGAAGGCACTAGATGACCTTGTTGGTACATTTGTTTCTTAAAAAGATTTTTCAAAAGCCAAAAGATTATATTCTATGATGTCTTCTATTTGTTTGGAATTACAGATTGTTGGGCTGCATAGGAATGTAATAGTGCTGAGATTCATCTTGGATGAAAACAGATGGTAGAATTTTATTACTGATAATTCTCCTTTGGCATTCAATTCATATCTTTTGTTTATAAAACAGTTGCATGCATTCATGCCAGTGTTTACATAGGCATACTGTGCATTTATTTGTACATGTTATGTTCTATATAAGAAACTTGCAACCTTTGAGCTTTTCAGTTTTGCTTTTCTTCTAATTTGTCCTTATCTTGCAGGGAAGATAGCAGAATTTTCGGCACAATGCTGATGTAGGTCATGTTTGGATGAGTCCGAGAGTTTCATGCCAGTTCTGCATTTGCTATTAAAATGAAATCAAGGACTATTGGAGTCCCTAGAGGTCAGAAGGGGAAAATTGTTCAGGGTGAGGGACCGAATTGGATTCTTATTGCAGGTGGTGCTTTGTTAAGTACATTATCAATTCGCCTCGGATACAAGCTGAAGCAGACACTGGATTCGAAGCAACAGGCAAATGCTACTAGTAGTTTGAAAGGTCTTTGTAAAATTATAGTGTCAGCATGTTATTTTGGATTTGAACATGAGCTTGACTTTTAAAGTTTATACATTTTAGGGAATGAGAAGCCATCTGACAGAAGGAGGACAGGAGTTTGCCATATGCATTCAAATATTTATTCCTTTACACAAGATGAAGATAGTTGCTTCAACTGCTTACCAGGTATGGTCATTATTTTTGTTCAAAACTTGGCCATGTTATTTATTTATTCATTTTCTTTCTGGAAAGGGGCAACCCTCTGGGTGACGGGATTTTGTTGTGGAGATGTTATTATTAATATTTATTTGTTGGTGATGGAATCTGAAACTACAAAGGGTTTATTTTTCAGTGTCCTTTTCTTTCAGTTTCTGTTGGGTGATTGGCACTGGGTTTTCAGTGTGCACCTTTTTCTGTATTTTTGGGGATCCTCCTGAGATCTGCATTTTGCAAATCGTGTGTGTTCCTTTTTCTTTTTGTTTCATGCTTCTAGTGGTAGTTTAATTGGCTTCTGTGCTTGAAAGAGTGCTTTTTTGACAGATACAATTGCCACATGTGTATTTTGTGTTGTGCATTTCATTTGACCTCTTACAATTCTTAGAATCAGTTTTTATGTAATGTTGCCGATATTTTCTGTTTTTAATGTCAGTTCGAGTTTATGTATGAAACAGGGAATGAAGGCATTGCTGATCTGAAGCACCAATCCAGTGACCAGATGCTGTCCGAATCTGATGTTGCTCTTCCTTTGGTCACAGTTCCTGGCCCAGAGTTCACCAAGGAGAATGGTGTCATGTGGGTATCATCCCCTGATCGGCTTGAGTTGCCTCCAAAGCCATTCCACCATTCAAATTGCTCCGACTCTCCATGTGTCTCAGAATCTGGCTCTGACGTCTTCAGCAAACGGGAAGTGATACAAAAGCTGAGGCAGCAGTTAAAGAGAAGAGATGACATGATAATGGAGATGCAGGATCAGATAATGGAGATGCAGAATTCGCTCAATGCCCATCTGGCTCATTCTGCAAATTTGCAATCACAACTTGATGCAGCTAACAGAGATTTGTTTGATTCTGAGAGAGAAATTCAGCGTCTGCGGAAGGCAATAGCTGATCATTGTGTGAACCATGCAGTCACCAATGGAAAACCCTCGACAGCCCCTACATGGCCATCTGAGGTGGCAAATGGTCATGCAAATGGGTATTTGGATGCAGACAGCAATTTTTTGTTGTCCGAAAAGGGAAGAGGAGATGGAGAGAGGATTGACATGCTGAAGAGGGAAGTAGGAGAATTGAAGGAAGTAATTGAAGGGAAGGAGTTCTTGTTGCAGAGCTATAAGGAGCAGAAGGCAGAGCTTTCCATGAAGATCAAGGAATTGCAACAGAGACTGGATTCTCAGCTCCCTAATATTTTGTAGGTGTTGTTAGGTTATGTGCATTCTTGCTTGTTTATCTTGTTCCTTCTTTCGTTAGAGGTTCTAAATTTGGGAGAAGCTTCCTTTTTTCTCCTTTCTTTGGTTTAGTTTGGATTGTTTGATGTGTTTTCGGTGCTTCCAAATACTGGGATGCGAAAGAGAGAGGTAGGCGTAAGCAAAGCTGTGTAATGAATGATGTCTGGATTGGTAAGTATTTGCTTTCCTTATAGAAATCTGAGAAAGTATTCACAACTGCTTTGCTTGGGTGCCTATTATTTTCTTGATTTCTTCTTCACCTTATTCTTCTTGCATCTAAGGGTTCGAATTTGGCAATCCCGAGCTGAGTGTATTTCAGTGGTTGTTGGTTTCTTCTTTAACTGTCAATTGTTGCTGTTGACTAGAGCAGCTCTATCACAAGACTTGGAACATTTATGCCAATGTTGGTACAGTCATTTAAAGCTTCCGAAGTTTCATTGTTCGTTATAACCTTCAGAACATGCATGCCGGCTTAAGTATGCTGGATGTCATACCATGTGGTAGATTTGCACTAAGCAATGCAGAAATCGTGAGCAGAATATGGAGTGGGGAATTTTTTGTCATTTCATTAAATTGTTATTTCTTTTATTTTAATTTTTTTCCCTATATCTATTCAATTCATAATTTTGTTACAGCCTCTTTACTTCATTAGAGGCCGTGTGAAATCCTTTTATTTGAGCTGTAATTTAATTTTTATTTTTCAGTTGAAAGAAAATTTCAGGGTTTTCTACAATATCCCTTCTACTTCAACAGGTAGGTTCTGCTGCAATTTTCTACAATAGGGGTTCTTTGTTCCTCATCCGTAAACGAAAAAGATAGTAATTCATTTTAATCATTGAATTCATTACTATTTGATTTGCAAAATATTATTGAGTACCATTTATAAAAATAAAAAACAAAAAAAACATTTAGATTAAAAGACATATGCTAACATTTACAATATTTACAGGTGTTAGGAAAACCATATAATACATATAATAATCCTATTGAATTAAAACAGTGTGAATGAATGAGAGAAAATAAATTCTAGCTTTACTCAAAAAAAAAAAAAAAAAAATTGCAGCTAACAATAATTGAATAATTACGATGAAACAAGAAGTTACAAATGAATTTCCAAAAACAGTACAGGATGAGGCAAAGGAAGATACAGAGTCAGCTTGGATAATAAAGAAGAGAAGTAGAAAAACAGAGAAATGGGGAAACTGTGAAATTCACAGAAGACACACACACAAAAAAAAAAAAAATCTATAGAAGCAAAGAGAGGGCAAGGGTGATTCGTAGATAGCGGGAGAATTGAAATGGATCAACAAGCTCAGCAACAACAGCAACAGCAACAGCAACAGCAACAGCAACAGCAATTGCTATTGCAACAGCAGCAACAAGCGCAACATCAACAGCAATTTCTGTTGCTTCAACAATTACAAAAGCAAGCCCAACAAGCTCAACACCATCAACAACAAGCAGCCGCGATTTCTCGATTCCCTTCCAATATCGACGCTCACCTCCGACCTCCGGGCCTCCATAGGCCCCTCAATCTCCAGCAGCAGAACCCTAACCCTAGCGCTAACCCTAATTCCAGTTTACAGCAGCAGCAAGGTCCCAATTTGGGCCAAAATGCGCAGCAATTGCAGCATCAACAGCAACAGCTGCACAATCAGCAGCAGCAGCAGCAGCAGAAGGGGATTCGGCCTCCTGTTAATCAGGTTGAGCTCCAGATGGCATACCAAGATGCTTGGCGGGTTTGCCACCCCGATATTAAGCGGCCTTTTTCATCACTTGAGGATGCTTGTGAAAGGTTTGTGCTTTATGGTTATTCGTTTGCTTATAGACGTGACTCAAATATCTTGCCTATCTATGCCTCTGTGCTGTTGTATCCTTTGGCAATTTCATTTTTTCTTTTTGGTGGTTGGTGAGAAATTAGTGATCATGAGATTTCTTTCCGATAATCGGGATTGTTATTGCGCTGACATTTTGCAGACATACATTTGTATGCGCACTGCTTTATATTTTTGGGGGGTAAAAGGATTCTGGGTTGGTTGATGATAAGGGACGAAATTGAAAGTCTTTTTTTTTTGGTTCCATATCTCTATTATACAATTATTTATTTTAGAAGCCATTATGATCCTAGCCTTACCTGGATTCTATTTTTCTCGGCATTGAGCAGTGCTCTTTCTAAGTAACCTGGGGTCTAATAGTCTAACTAGGTTTTTTCTTTTACAATTTTTTAATTTTGGTCCAGTTTGTTAGAGATATGAAGGATTTATAAAGGATCCTCGAAATCAACAGAATCTTTATGCTGGTAGATAGAAGGAAGAGGTTGATTGTTTTACTTTTGTACCGTGGCATTGGGTGGCGATCTATTCAGGGTAAAATTTTGTTATTTTTCATGATTGTTGTGGGATAAAAAATTGCAGATATACTAACGTATAATGGGGAAGCTGCAATCTCTGAGAGATGGGAAGTATGCTAACTTATAATGGGGAAATAGTTGGTGTTCCAGACCAGTGTGTTTGCAGGGAGAACACTTTGTATATGTTAGGTCTTTCTTCTGGATGATGCTAGGAATGTAGATAGATCTTTCCCATCTTAACTTTGCTAAGAATTGCAGCTGAGCAGTCTCACCTCTTGATGTAGGGTCTTGTCCACCCGGATAAAGGGTTATGGCAGGTTGACAAACTGAAGTGGATTTCAGTAATTTGTTCTAATTGCATCACTAATGCAATAGGTGTCAGCAGTTTAAAATTATGCATCACAGGAGGTTCTTTTATGGCAGGACAGCTATATCACCTTGGTATTCTACTTATCATACTGATGCACATAACCTTTGCAAAAGTTAGATGTTATTCTGTTAAACTTAGAAGAACCTTGTTGAATTGTTTCTTGAAGTTGCCTTTCTATTTTCTGAATATTTATTAACATACTTGGTTTAACATCCAAAATCACCATTGATTTGCTTTTGTGTTTATTGCCTGAAAATGAAAATTGATGCTTTCTGGCACCAGCTTATTGACTTTCCTTTTTTCCTTTTCCGGTCTTCCTTTGTCTCTTTCACCTCTCCTTTCTCTGTTTCTTTCCTTCGTGAATTTCCCAACATTTTCGCTCGTCTCCACTTCATTACCTGCTACTCATTGGCCACCACCTTCCTCTTCTCATATTAAAAACTAATTACAACCAGTTACTCATTCACCATCAAGTGGTGGCTGTACTTATTAGCCATGAAAGTCTATTCATAGACGACTGAAGCTTTGGAAAACCAGTCTGAACTCCCAATTCCAGCTACAGATCTTCCATGACAAGTAATTCAAAAGTCCAGCAGCATTATATCAGCAAACTTGAATTAAGTGGTTTGGGTTGTACTACTATTTCTTTCTTTCATTTTTTTTTTATTTTTATTTTTTTTGAGCATTCAAGTAGCATGTGGTAATGATATCTGTTGTGGGTATTTTGTTCTTCCATTTTGCAAGAGTATTTACGTGGCTTCTTGAGGGGATAGTACTTCACTTGAGAAGGGGATTGAGTTTCTCAGTGAACGAAGGATAGGATTGTGATGATGATGTCAATCCTTTTACTTTTGATATTGGCACCAGTCTGATACATGTCCTGAAAGAGGAAGATAAAAGAATTGGATCTGTGCAAGTGTTAGATCAATAGTTTTTGGGAAAGAATTGCTATTGTTTTGGATGGCAATTTACAGCCTTATGTGGAGTGGATCAATGTTGGTTTTAGATTGTGGGATTCTACTTTGTGATCTAGGTTCATTTGGTGTTTTTTGTGCAGTTCTGGTATGTTGGCAGTGGATGAGTGGCGTCTTCATGGAGGAAAGCTTACATTGGTGGTGGTGTTTGTGAGGGAAAGGATAATGAAGGGTGAGAAAAAGGAAAGAAGAAGAATAAATGAAATAAAGCAGGTCCATGATCAATTTTGCTAAAATAAAAAGAATCAGCTGGAGTTGTACTGATTAAAAAAAAAAAGTACAGGTTTAGTTGGTCACTAGGCTAAATAATTTATTGACTATGATCAATGCACGTATATGAATGTTTTGGCATATGTACATACATATATATGTATTTGTATCCACATTTATCCTTTTTACTGCTAACATGAATACCTTTAGCTGTTCGTATTTTAATATCTTGCTATGCATCATAACGCATCTAAATTTGCATGTAGTGGGTTGTGCCAACTACTAAGTTATATGCAGTACATGGAAAAGAGTACTAGGAGATGGAATCCCTTTTTCTGTAGTTTTGGAAACACAACAGTCAGAGAATAGGGGGGATAATAAGTCAGCACATAAATGGTGGTGTCAGAAACAAAGATGCTAAGAGGGAAGTGAAGGTCTTACTTGAATTCTATAGTCACATGGATGTTGTTAGAAACTAGGATGCTAAATCATTCATTTACTCTCAGTTCCAAAGAAAAATCTGGGGGAAGTTTATGATTGCATACAAAACTTTTACATGTTTCTTTTGAAAGTTGAGCACAATGATGTGTTTTTAGATACTGGCTTCTCTTAAAGTATTGGTACTTGGATGCATTTTGTTTGAGCTGAATTTTTGCTAAAATGAAAGTGGATGAAGCCATTTGTTAATGAGATCCAATGGGTCTGTTCATTCTTTATTAGAATTATCCTTCTAAATGTTCAAGGTTAATATATTATTTATGTCATTTTAAGCTTTGGTGTCACACAAGCAACTGGTTCCATCTATGGTTGTACCAATAGGGACCAAATTGTTCATTTGAAAAAATTGAAACCCTTCTTATTGGATGTTTATGATACTTCCAAAAAGTCTTTTTTATTTTTTTTTATTTTTTTATTAATGGAAGAACAGTAGGATCCTATTGTATATGGATGTATATATTTTTGATAGATACGTATTTAACTAAATACACAAGATTTTAAAGACAAAAACATAAGATTAAGCAACTTAAACCTTTCCACTATAATCTTGGATCTCTTTTTCTATTCTAAACCAATTGAGTCAACAGAAGCTCACAAAGTACCAATCTGTTATCTTCTCAAGTAAGGTATAGTGCAAATTTGATTTAAGTACTGTTTTCTTTTTGTTTATTTATTATTTGTTCCTGAAGGTGATAAAAATCGGGGAATATTATCCTGGCCTTACTTCTGATACCTGCTTACCTTAGTGGTTCAGGGCAGTATGGTCGAGGGCTAGTAGTTACCAATTTTTGCAGTGACATTGAGGAGAAATTGCTGCCGTGATTGGGCATCATTTTATTTTCTTGTATCTGTAATTGGTGCAGGTTACTACCTTACCATGTAGTCGCAGATTATGAAGCTGAGGAGGATGACAGAATCCTTGATTCTGACACAACAGGTCAGATGCCATCTCGATCTCAGCAGTGGGATCACAATATTGCAGCAAAAGTTGCAGAATTCACTGGCACATTTGAGAAGCAGGCCTTAGCTTTTAATATAATTACCCGTAAGCGAGCACTGGGGGAATTCCGTTCTGAGGAGAGATTGATGGCAGAGCAGATCCTTCTCCAGGATGAGAAGAGGCTTCTCTTGGAGCTGAAAACTGAAATGGATGCCAGGGAGAAAGCTGGGAGGGAGGCTCAGTTGAGAATGGCAGCCATGGTGCATGCAGAGCAAGCTCGTGCAGAATCACATGCTCATGCAGAGATGATGGGTCGAGCCCCAATCAGGGGAAGTGCACTTGGATCCCAAGGCAACACTGTTCCTATCGGTCATGACATGGGAGAGCAAGAACATGGTGTAAACCCTGATCAGATGATGAATGGTTGGGGACACAATGCACAACGTGATGAGAAGGAGCCATCTGAAGATTTCTTGAATGATGAGGAGACAGAAAATGGAGACACTGGTGCCCAGGGTGAGTGGCGAGAAGTTGGCGAATTTGATCTGAATACTAGATGAATCACAAATAATTGTCAGCTGGGAACAATGTCCATAAGAATGAGAGACTTGCCTTTGGACATCAATGCTCTCGTTCGAAGGAGTGAACCAAGCAAAGGGTGAATAAAAGGTAGCTTCTGTAATAGATGTCCTGTGAAAACTGTTGTGTGGAATGTATCAAACCGCAGATTCAGAGGATTTTGCTTTTGAATCCAACTTACCTTTTGCTAAAAACTTCAGGAGTTGAAGCATAATGCTGAAGGTTTTCAAGATTTATTGAAACCAAATGTAGGTATCTAACTTGTTAGGGAAGGATGATGGGCCTTTTTTTTCCCTTCACAAATTACATCTTTCATTTACGTTATATCTTAAATGATCTAAATGTTTAAAATTCGTCTGCACTATTATTGTTCTTTCTATTTTCTCCTACAGTTAGTATGAGAGTGGGGCGAGAACTATATGTAGAGGGGAAAAAGCTCTATCTTTTTTAGATTTTTTTTTTTCCTTCTCGTCTTCCTTGCAATCGTTTGATCAAACTAAGTGGCCATTAGCTGACAAACTAAAATCCCATCATCACCGGCCCCCACCTCTTCAAAGTCTTCAACTTTGTTCTCCACCATATGTAGAGATAAGAACGCTCTTATCTCTCTATGGAAACTGCGATTATTTCCATCTGGGCTCTTCTATTCACTCCATTGTCGAAAAGTATCCTTCGATATGTTCAAGATATAGGATCTTCACTAATGCTGCTAACTGTTTGATAGTATGCCTGTGAGACATACTAATTTTTAAAGAATCGCGACTTGGCCAGAGGGTTAAGAAGAGTTAGGTTTGAGAAATTAACAAGGGCTAGCTCCCGATGATACTTATGCTTCAAGTTTTGATAGAAATTCAAGTCGAGCATCGAATGTATTAACCAAAACAATCTGGTCAAAGTATCATATGCACTAATTCGTGAAAAATCTCATGACGGGTATCCAAAATCTCAGGATACATACTGGTTGTCTCAGACAAGCATGGGGGATTTTGTGTATTGACCTATTATTTTAATACGCCTTCAGCTTTGTGTAGGCCACTCCATGTATTATATTTCAAATTTGTAGTCCGCCGGCTTTCTATAGCAGCCATATAATATGACTGTCGTCTAGAATATTAATAGGCTAACAGTTGAATAGAATTGATTAATTGCTTATGATTCTTTGGTGTAGTTGCGGCATGTGAAGAGTCTCCATTAATCTATATAATATTCACAGCAAAACCCATCTCTCCATTATCAAAATACTGTTTTCAAGGGGAAAATGAGTGGGGAAGATGTGAAGATGTTAGGTGGTTGGTAGAGTCCATTTGCATTTAGAGTGGAATTGGCTTTGAAGCTCAAGGGTGTTCCATATGAAGCTATAGAAGAAGATTTGATGAACAAAAGTCGTCCAACACTTGTTGCGTACAATCCAGTTACAAGAAAATCCCAGTTCTTGTTCATAATGGAAAACCCACTCGTGAATCCCCTGTTATTCTTGAGTCCATTGATGAGAAATGGAAACAAAATCCCATTTTGCCTCAACATCCTTATGACAAGGCCATGGCTCACTTTTGGGCTAAATTCATAGATGACAAGGTACACTTCTTCTCTTCTTTGTTATTCATGCTAATAACAAATGTTTTATTTAGACCTCATACAAAACTATATTTTTTAATCATTTAATTACAACCAAGTTTTTATTTTTATTTATTTTTAATCCTTATAGTTTAGTGAAGCTATAAAGGGTATTCTAGTTTGTGTGTTGAAGAAGAAGAAATGCAGTTTAGAAATACTTGAGGAAGAGCTTAAGAAAAAAGGCAACAAATTTTTTGGAGGTGAAAGAGTTGGAGTAGTTGATATAGTGTTGAGTTTTCTGAATATATGGGTTAAAGCTGTTGAGGAAATTGGTTGTGTTGAAATTCATGATTCATGAACCCCAAAAGTTTCCATTCTTACATAAATGGAAGCAGAACTTTGTTTAGTCAGCTTTTGTCAAACAAATCTTACCTTCACAGGACAAGTCGGTTCGATTTTTCAAGATTTTGCGCTGCTTTAAGTTAGCTTCAGTGTGATAACCCGTGTTTTTAAATAATTACTTTTTTTTATTAAAAATCTAAATCTTTTAATTATGGATATATATAAATAAAATAAAAGATAATAACAGAAAATTTTCACATTCCTCGCTTCTCACGTTTGATCGCTTATTCCAGTAGAATTGAAATTGCATTTTTTTTTTAAAAAAAATAATAAAAGAAAAGAGAAAACCATAAAAAAATGAAACTCCATCATCCCCAAGGACACCAACTAAATTACTCTCGTTTTATACCTTGCTGAAATTATTAGATTTCAATTGTTTTTGCCATTTTCATATTTCAGCATTACTGGAATTTCGAAGTTGTTAATTACGTTGTTTTTAGGTTAGTTAATTTAATCATCTAAATAGTTTATTTATTTATTTTCTTTCAAAGATGAAAAAGAAACTCCGTCTGAAAAATGAATTATAGTTACATGATAATATATAATTCAGCGTATGGCATGCTTTGAGGTTTTGCCACAATATATATATATATATATATATATATATATATATATATATATATATATATATATATATATATTTCGTTATTTATTATTTCACACGGAATGTATCCTTTGAAAACTTTAATGCTTTCGTCCTTCACTAAAAATCAATATAATTTTTTTTTTTCTTCATAATTCTCGTTTTGACAATTGAAAATTTGTATATATTAATTAATATTTTATGTAATTTATTAGTTCTCTTCTTTAACTATTATTTTGAACCGTGCATATGCCTTTGCCTTACTATATATGTATGTATATATTAATTTCCTTAATTTTTTAGTCATAACTTTTCACTTGTTTTTGTACAATATTAAGCAATTCAATATTCATGGAACTATTTCTTTTAAGTGAAAAAAAAAGTGTGTAATAAACATCTTTTGAGCAAAGATATATCTTTGGTCACAAGATATTTCCTAACATATAATAATAAGTCTAGTTACTGTTCTAAATATTTAATCTATCTCTATTCAAATAAATCCTCAAATATTCTATGTTTATAGTTTTAGATTAAATTGTTAGTCATTATGACAACTAGAGTGATTGATATATTTTTTCACTATGATTAGAAAACTCCAATACGCCTTCCGTAGAGTGAATATCTTGCCTTTTGAGTTTTGGACCTTACTTAATTGGAATTCAAGGTGAGTGATAATTATGGTACATATATGTTTTATAAAAACCATCTTTTTAAATTTTGACTCAAAATATTTTTGTTTATTAAGTTCTATTTTATTAAAAATATTTTTAATCTTTTATCAAATGAATTTATGCAACTTATCTCTATGTTAATTTTCTACTATATTTATTGATTATTATCATATTAGTTTTATGCGAATTTTACTTTTTATTTACTTCGTTGATTTAATTGGTATTTTGATTCTTCTAATTTTACTTAAATTGAATATTGTCTTTTTTAGAGTTTTAGATTCTGATATCAGATTTCTGAATTATTTTCTGTTTGACATTGGTTTTAGTAAATAATTGATTTACTTATAAACTTATCTGAATTTGTATCAAATTTGTTTGAGCGTATCTGTTACCTACCTTGAAGTTATATCTGTTTTCTGCTAAAATTAATTTAGATGCGGTATTAGTGAAAATTTGTTTTCAAACCGATACATGTGATCAGTTATTATTTATATTTTTATCTGATTTTATTGAGCAATCTGTTATCTGAATCTGCATCTGGTTCCACTACAGATATCTCATGTTAGCAAAGTACATAATTTTCTATCATTCATCATCTGTCATTAGCATCTACATTAGAAGCATTGCATGATATATGTGGCGGGGACATCTGTTATCTGGCTTTTGGTGGTGTGGAGTATCGTCATTCTGTTGAACTGTACTGTGATTTTCAACCGTTATCTTATGCATTGAAATTTTTTACTTAACTCATAACTTATTATATTGTTTTAGTTGTTATATATATTTTATTAAATTATTCCGAACTATTACCTGCTCTCAGTCTGTTGTGTGCTGTAGTTATCATTTACCGAGTCACCGTACTCAAACCACGTCCGCTCTACCCTCTTTGTTTTGCAAATTAGTAATTCTATTCAGCTAGTTGCAGCTTTTATTCTATGTTGGCAATGACTTTACTTTCTTTTACTATTGGATTTGAATTAGCCAATATTATATTTTAGTTAGCATGTTAGTGGAACTTTAGAATTTCAAATAATTTCTTTGTATTCTATGGAGACTTCACAGTTTAATTTTGGTATGTATTTGAAACTTTAAAATTAGACTTTGAACTTTAGCACTTTTGCTTTTTGAGGACTTTTTATAAATTGAATAATTTATATAGTTTTGATAGTTTAGTAAGATTAGAATGAACTATAATGTAGGTAGTTTATGAGCCGGTTATAACCGAATTTGAATCGTGACATTCAACACTTGGAAATTAAACTCATTTTATTTTTAGCATCATTAATACTTTTCTGTTTATGCTTATCAAATGAGAGTGAAGTTATTTTCAAGAATTGCAAAATTCCAAGTTCGAATCACAAACATAAATATAATAAACAATCAAATTGTCAACTTTTCTTGACTAGTTTTTGTACAGGGCTTTTTTTAAATTAGGGGTAAAATTTTAAAATATTTGAGGAAATTGTGCAACAGAAAATATAAATGGGAAATTGGGGTGTTGAAAACCGACACAATAGTGTGCCGATTTTTGTCAGATGTGGGCCAGCCACCACTGGTGGCTGGGGTGCTAGAAATCGGCACAGTAAAGTGCCGATTTCTGGCATGAAAAGTTATGCAGCGCGCCAGAAATCGGCACAAAAATGTGCTGGTTTCTGGTACCACTACAGCTTCACGTGGATGCTGCAGTGGCCAGCTGGTTTGCTGGAAACCGGCACAAAAAGGTGCCGGTTTTCAGCAAAGCTGCACCCACTGTAGCTTTCCACGTGAAGCTGCAGTGGAGGTTTATTTTTTTTATTCTTTTTTTCTTGAATGGCCCTTCATCCGATTTCTTACCCTCATTTTCATTTTATCACCTTCACTTCATTTCTTCTTTCTTTCTTTCTTTCTTTCTTAGCTTGAGCAAATTTTTCATGCTATTTATAAAGTTTTCATCCATTTGATTTCTATATAACACATTTCCAATTAAAGGTAATGTTATTTAGTTTAATATTTATTTTTATTAAATAGAGTTTATATTATTATTAATTTTATATTTATATATAATTTGTAGGTGGTGAAATTTTCAGAGATTATCGATTTTGAACATTAAAGGTAAGATATTGCCATTTAATTTTTAAAAAAAAATTACTTGAATTTAATTTGAATTACGGTAGCACGAAGCATGTATAAAATCGAATATGATAATAAAAAAATTATTATTTGCAAGAAAATAGCTTCATGTTGTAAATAATAATTAATATGAAAATTTAATTAAATGTAATTCATTAGCTTATATCTATAAGTTACGGAGAATTAAATTATTTAAATAAATTTAATTGGCATAAATATTTGTTAACGTTTATTTTTTTATTTTGAAATGCAAGTTTGGACATGAATTCATATCATTTAGGAGCTAAACGAATAAATCCGGGTTCTATTAATGGGGAGTTATTAACAATGCAAGGAAAACATCGATTCGATGCGATATGGAATAATTCGGTAATTTTTTTATTATATATATATTGTAGATTAATGATGAAATTTTGTATTAATTTAATTGTATATATTTTAAAATAATGCAAAGGTTGAAAGAGATGTATTGAGAACAAGGAGAGGTAGCTTATACGAGCACTACCGACAAATTGATTTTAGAATTATTTCATATATAAGATCAGCAGGATTGATAGGAATTGCCCGAATTGGGGTGATAAGTGTTGACTGGAATTTAATTACATCACTTATTGAAAGGTGCAGACCAGAAACACACACATTTCATCTCACATGTGGTGAAATAATAGTAACACTTCAGGACGTGGGGATTATAACAGGGTTATAGATTGAGGTAGGCCGGTGACCGGAAGAGCAAATCTTGATTGGGAGACTATTTGTTACAATTTACTTGGAGTAGTTCTTTCCGCCGTAGATATGCGCGGTGGTAAAATTAAGATGACTTGGTTAGATAATGTGTTTGGTGATATTCCTAATGATGCAACACCTGTGTTATTGCAACAACATGCTCATGCATAGATATTACGATATATTGGTGGAATGTTATTTTCATCACAATCATCTAGCACGGTCCACCTAATGTTCCTACCTTTGTTAGAGGATTTAGAATCTGCTGGGCAATATAGTTGGGGATCAACATGTTTAGCCTGGCTGTATAGAGAATTATGTAGGGCAACGCGTTCAGATGCTAAGGGAGTTGCTGGATATGTACAACTCCTACAAATGTGGATGTGTGAGAGATTTGCACAGTTTAGGCCAGAACATATACGAAATTAGGTAAATTTAATTTTATGAATATATAATTTAATTAAATTTTATGTCATCTTGTTATGAATAATGCGATATGATATTTGAGCATTTTATCTACTTAGGTGGATTGAAGCATTGGATAAGAATGTCATGTATAGAAGAGGTATATGGACATATCGAAAAATATTAGATACGCAGGCAGTTGAAGAGGTATTTAGTGAAGTTAAATTAATTTATATACATATGTTATTAATTGAAATTATAAATATGTTTAATTTTTTATATTTTGCAATACAGTTATAATTTATATACATATGTTATAAGTATGTTTAATTTTTTATATTTTGCAATACAGTTTAAATGGGAGCCGTACAACAATATAATTAATTTGCTCCCCGATTTTTGTAGAAGTGGGCAACAAAGTTGGATGGCTATTGTTCCATTTATTTGTTTTCATATCATTGAGTGGCACCATCCTGATAGGATCATGCGATAATTCGATTTTGATCAGCAAATTCCATCGCAGCCACTTATAGAGGATAATCTGCATACAATAGATATGCGTGGCCAAAATCACTTGAATTGGACAATAGAGCTTGCCATGTTCATAAATAAATGGAACAACCGTCATGCACATGTTGTTGTAGGCCAACTTCCAAGACGGTCATTGCATAATCGATCTGAATACATACAATGGTACGTGCAATGGACTAGACGGTGGATAACTCCAGTTGGTGCAAGACGTGGAGCAACTATAAGTTTTTATCTTTACTTTATTGTACAAAATTATTAAATATCTTTAATATTTTAGAAATAAATTGACACAATATATATATATATATATATATATATATATATATATATATATATATATATATATATATATATATATATATATATATATATATATATATATATATATATATATATATATATATATATATATATATATATAGGTCGATGGTCTTGAAAGGGTGTATCACGAACAGCCCGGATATGTGGATAATAATAGGATATTGGAAAGTATAATTAATTTGCTCCCCCGATTTTTGTAGAAGTGGGCAACAAAGTTGGATGGTTGTTGTTCCATTGATTTGTTTTCATATCATTGAGTGACACCATCCTGATAGGGTCATGCGGCAATTCGGTTTTGATCAGCAAATTCCATCGCAGCCACTTATATAGGATAATCTGCATACAATAGATATGCGTGGCCAAAATCACTTGAATTGGGCAATAGAGTTTGCCATGTTCATAAATGAATGGAATAACCGTCATGCACGTGTTGTTGTAGGCCAACTTCCAAGACGGCCATTGCATAATCGATCTGAATACATGCAATGGTATGTCCAACGGACTAGACGGTGGATAACTCCAGTTGGTGCAAGACGTGGAGCAACTATAAGTTTTTATCTTTACTTTATTATACAAAATTATTAAATATCTTTAATATTTTAGAAATAAATTGACACAATATATATATATATATATATATATATATAGGCTGATGGTCTTGAAAGAGTGTATCACGAACAGCTCGGATATGTGGATAATAACAGGATATTGGAAAGCATCCTCGCAGCAGTTGGGCATGAGGATAGAACTTCAAATGAATATCAGCGACAACCATGTCCCGATCCTATTAATATTGCACCTATAGAACATCAATTTCAAGACTTTTGTACGCGACGAACTAGGACTGGGATGATGGAAAGGCGATCAAATGTGGATCAAATATATTATGATCCAAATGTAATGCAAATTTCACCACCCATGTCATGGCCTTTTCAAGATACAGAAATACCTCATCAGTTTGAAGTGGGGGGCACCAGTTACACACCGGCTGATATCGGTGGGGCAAGCAGCTCATATCCTGGGATACCAATGTCAGGTCTGAATGAGCAAACACCAGATGCATTCACACTTCCTGCATTTAATACTCAATCCACATCAACACCAGATGGTACTGAAAATGACTTCTTCCAGCAATTATTTGGAACACCGGAATAGCCAAATCCTCAATCAAGTTCTGAAAGACTTTCATTCACTAATTTCTGTAATGATATTATGGGTGGAGATGTTGGACTGAGTAATGCACAAGAGGGTAATGCACAACATGGCGAATGATAACGACATTATCCTGGACGAAATAGAAGGCCCACAAGATGTGGCACAGGATCACATTTCATTAATTAATATTTCAGCCAAAAACTTGCAAATTTTTGTTAATATGTATTTTTTTTTTTTTATGATTGTTCAATATTCAAATATCATATGTTTTTGATAATAACTTTATAGTATAAATTAATAATTGCAAGTGCAAACAATAATTAAAATCTTAATTTTAATTTCTAATTTTGACGTTTATAATTTGTAATTCATGATTATATATATATATATATATATATATATATATATATATATATATATATATATATATATATATATATATATATATATATATATATATATATATATATTAGCCAATTTAATAATTTATTTATACTATATTGCAATTAACCGTGAATATTTATATATATTAAATTGACACAAATTTCACATGATTACAAGAATGTCAAAATACATTAGTTTCATGTCATTCTGTGTAATTAGATGGCCCATTTAAGTTTGGACAAGTCTTCCTATTATGTCCCTCATTTCTGCATAGCGTACAGCGGTTAGGCCTGGTGCGTTCTCTACTGTCCATTTCATTTCGATACCGAGAAGTTCTCGGTCTGCCTTTCTTTCTTATCAACTCCGGATTAGGCACAAGAGTAGGACTAACATAGGGAGGCCAGTAATTACGGTGTGCAAGTGGTTGAAAATATGATCTGTAACAACTCAATACTTCTGAAAGTTTATAACACTTGTCGGCTTATGTCCACATGTCCACACGAACATGTATACAAGCTGCTATAGCGTGTGAACAAGGCATTTTCGTACCTTGAAATTTTTCACATTCACATTGACGGCAATCCAAATTAACATATTGCGTATTATTACCTTGTCTTTTGCTTTTTTGATTTTTAGTCCTTATTGTGAAAATTCCTCTACGCCGATCAAAACTCTCAACCCTGTGGCCACAAGATTTTTGAGCGCGCTTTCCTATCTCATCCAAACAATTTTGGGTATACGTATTACCAGCTGCAATTTGAGCTCGATACATGCACCTTCTGCCATCAAAAAATTCAACAAGTCTGGCAAATACATGCTGAACAGCACAACAAACTGGCATTATGGCATCATCCTTACACCCTTTAAAGCACTATTTACGCTCTCAGCAATGTTAGTTGTAACGTGTCCATATCTGTGCCCATTATCATGAGATAAAGTTCACTTGTCCAACGAGTTTTGCATTGCCCAATTGTAAGAGTCGATATCAAGCTCCTTTATCTCATCCATTCCTTTTGTAAATTTTCGTGGTTGAAAATTATTACCTACCAAGGAGGTTCACAAATATTAATAATTTTTAAAATATTTGACTTGTTTATAATAATATAAATAAATAATAATGAGAGTAGTTTTCAACATACCTACCTTATATAACATGTCCTTAATTGTTGAATTTCAGTGATCAGTGTTGTAATTGCTTACGAAATGACGGAAACAAAATCTATGAAAAGCTAATGGCTCCTTCCAACTACTACTATCATCACGAAAGAGGGCCATTATACCGGCATACTGATAAGAAATAACGGTTATGCCCGATTGCTTAGTGACATAACGCCTAATGCATGTCATGAATTATCCCCAGCTAGACTTATTCTCATTTTCAACAATAGCAAACACTACTGGATACAAGAAATTATTACCATCTACATCACTTGTAATCAACAAAGTTTGATGAAACTTTCCTGTCATAAACGTTCCATCAATAAGCAAAACTGGCTTACAGTGAGCTAGTCCATCTATGCATGGCTTAAATACCCAAAAGAGCCTTTTGAATTATTTGCAATAAGGCTTCATACTATCTTCAATAATAAAGTCGTAGACAGTTCCACGATTGTATGTCTCCATGACTTTTAGGTATCCAGGCAACCTTCCATAGGAACCCTCATAATTATCAAATATCTCCTCTAAAATCTTAGTCTTTGCATACCAGGCTTTACTGTAGGATATATCATAATTGAAACGATTCCTGATATCGGTAATTATTACACTAACTCTAAGATCGGGAGCAGCACTAACCATTTCTAATATGTAATCACAAATAATTTGCGAATCTAACTGTCTATGGTGCTGTGATACCAGCGAAGCATTACAGTTATGAGATCCCTTATAAACACTAATGATCCAATAAGGATATGCCCTTTTCTTCATTGTTCGTAGTCTTCATGGACAACCTATATCTGCCCGTGTACAGCATACCGACCAGTACGGTGGCTTTGACTTTACAACTTTATATGAAACATTATTCTGAATAGAAAATTTTTTCACACACGCCTTCACTTCATCTTTCGATGTAAAGGCCAATCCTTCGTACAACTCAGATACCTCATCCCATCTGACCATTGGAAAATCATTATACATATTAATCTCTACTTCAGCAAAATTAACAGATGTGTGGTGCACAGATAAAAACTGAAACTGGAACATATTGGAGTGTCCACTGGTTCAATCTATTTCCTCATTCATATGCATATTTTGAATGCCCTCTGTCACTTGAATTGAACTACACGGAATAAAGTTATCATCTCTTCCTACCAAATTTTTTGACTTACCATCAGTCATGTCTATTTCTTCATCATCATCGTCTGGGTCACAACTTGGGAAAATATGCCCATTATTCGTAGCATTAACTCCATGTCTATATGTATCATCACCTACAATATTTGCACATTCAACAGAATCACATGACCCAAAATTCATTTCATTTGGAACTCTTAACTCTCTAAGCGGACTTGCATCTACTGTTTCTATTTCATCAACATTTTCACATTCGGTTGGAGCCTCATACTGTGTACATAACTCGAACTGAGTAACTCTTGGATAATGCGAATTACCACCAAATTCGTTTCCTTCTTCTACAGTTGGTATAGACCCCATTTCTCCAGCATTAACCATTTGATTGATAGTATTCAAGACATTTCCTCGATCTCCAATTGCAATTTCTTCTGTTACAATGATTAACTCCACAATCGTGTATCCAGGAAATATATTTAAATTCTCATAAATTAGATCAACATTATCATCATCGACTATATCCATTGTCGCCTAGCAAATTGACCCTTGATTATAAACTGGACATTTATATGTCACCCTACAAATCCTAACTGCTACACCTAAATCCAATTTAATTGATACCTTATGAATAAGCTCAGTAAATGTCAATTTGTTCCTAATCTTCAATTTTCTTGATCTTGCTGAAGGGTTTGAAGCGTCATAATTAAAACCAAATATGCCGAACGTTGATTGTCCTCCAGTGTGAATTATAAAAGTCACTGGAAATGACATTTTTTCCTACATTACATGTACACATATAATAAATATTATTGTGATATTTAGCTTTAAATGAAATAATTAATTTAGACTTCAATAATGTATCTGATAGAAATTATCATTTCATATTAACACAAATTTATTTTCTTGTAAATACTAATTTTTATTTCTATTTTCAATATTTATTTAAATATATGCTACAACTAATTAACTTAAATGCATACTATTTTTTATAGTACAAAAATAATGACTTACCTTTAATATTGAAATTAATAGATACCTTTTTAAAATATCAACACATGCAGGTTAAATATTAATATTAGATTAATAAAAATATAATTTTTTTGGAATAAAATGAAACATTATATGACAATAGCATTGCCTTCAAATATAATTGTGTTGCGTATAAATTATTTTCGCTTGGTGGTTTGCAAAAGAAATAAGATCAAATATGTAAGAAATAATAAAAGGGAAATAGATAAGGAACAAGTGAACTTGCAAAAGAAATAAGATCAAATACGAAAGAAATATTAAAAGAAAAAGAGAGAATGAAATGAACAAATAAACAAAGTGTAGAATGCAAGGAGCGGGTGAATAAAGAAGTTGATAATGAATTGGGGTGAGTTGTGCAAAAAAACAATTAACTAAATTGTTATTTGATGCAACACTGCAGCTTCACGTGAAGGTTGCAGCGTTGCAGCCTTATTCTACAGAAATGGTGCCGGTTTCTGATATGGTCCAGCCGGTTTGATCGGCTGGACCCACATGATAGAAACCGGCACTGACTAGTGCCGGTTTCTGGCACCCTAATTCCCTAATATTGTTCACTGTAGCCCCATTTTCTCAAATATTTTTCAATTTAACACCAACTTAAATTCCCTAATATTTGTACACTTACTACTCACATAACGCACAATTTTGATTAATTAGTTTTAAATAAATAATATTATCTTATTATAATTTAAAAGTGATATATTTTTTAAATATGTGTAATATTTTTAAATTTAATAGTAACTAATTGTTTAAATTATTTTGTTTTAACCATTAAGATTATTTTTTTCAATTTTTTTCCTTATAAAAATTGTGAGAATAATTGAAAAAAAATTACTCACTCCATTCAATTTTATGTGTCACTTTTGTTATTTTTACTATGATTAAAAAGTATTAATTAGACTTAAATTTAGCATAAAATTAAGTAATTCAATATACAAACTTAAATCTAATTTTTCAATTTCTATTGAAAATTAAATTGAAAAAAAAATTAATTTCATTAAAAGATAAATAGAATTTAAATTTTACTTAAAAGTGACACATAAAATGAAATGAATAAAGTATATAAAACATTTATTGAAGGAAATAATGTTTCTCTATATTATCAAAAAGAACATTTTTTGTTGTACGTTGACACAAAAAATAATAAAAAAAATCAAGACATAATTTGTCTATCAAATTATCATATTTTAACATATTATATCTCCTTAAACAGATTAAATATTATAGATGATTTAGGTAAACATCTCTTTGATACTTGTGCAGCTATGTTGCTGTACGTATTATATTAATTAGAACCTTGTGAATGTGTGTTTGGCTTTGTTTAGTGATGATTAACATATGGTTCAATCTCTAGGTTCTGGTCAATTATAATGAAAATAAAATCTGATATTATTTTTCTATTGGCATATTATCTGCATGATCATTATTTTTTATATTGATAAAGTGAATGGTACACATTATTAAATAAAAATAAATTTATTTTTATTTTGAATTAAATAGTACATAAATTGTGCAACATACCGTCATACCATGCATTAAATCATCTCTTAAATAGTTTTATATTTTCATAAAAAGAAAAATAAAAAATATTGTATTTTAATTCAACGATTCATATACACTGCATACAATTCGTTGGATGTGCCGAAATATCACACTCATTAGGTGTCCCTTTTCCTAAATGGAAAACTTAATAAGATACTAAATGAATTTTTTAATCCTATTTTAAAAGACACTGCAATTAAAATTAAGTATAAAATAAAATTTTAGCAATTGAGCCGGAATTTTTTTTAATAATGTTTTTTTAAAAAGAAATTACAAAAATATGATGTGTCAGACAATATTTAGGGAGTTGGGGTTTTTTAAAGTTGTTGCGTTTTCGGAAGTGGGACCCAGTTTATGCGTCAGACGACAGTATGAAAATGCAATCAGTGGCTGCGTTTTCAGGCCTGAAAAGGCAACTGTCTGTTGCGTTTTCAGACCTGAAAACGCAGCTACTGATTGCGTTTTCAGGTCTGACAACACAACCCTCTATTGCGTTTTCAGGCCTCATTTTTCACATATAACCGTTCGATCTCATTTCTTCTCTTGCTCGGCTCTTCTTGCTCACCGACTCAAATTTTTCAATCTCAAAATTTTCTTTAAAGATCAATAGCATACTTTTTTCAGTTATATTATTTGAAAACGGTAAGATTTATATCTATTTATTTTTAATTTAATATATTTAATTATCATTTATATTATATTTACATTTAATTTTATATTTAGTTTAAGACAGAAATTAACTATGAGTCAACGGATTGAGGAAAATGCAATTGGAGTAGCCATTAAAGTGAGGTATTTTATCAATTTAAATATATTTTTTTATTGATGTTTATGGTGAAATAAATGTTAATAAGTATGTATAGATATTTATTGTTATTAGTATAGTATAGTTTTAAATTTAGTGCCACATAAATGTTAATAGTGATGTTTAGTATAATTTACCTATTATATTTTGTTATTTAAAAACCCTATTTGTTTAGATTAAAAAAAAGAAAATGATGAAATAAGTTATGAATGTATAATTATTTATTTTTGATAATTTTATTAAATTTAATTTGTATAGTTAATTTTAAAAGTAATTTTAGTTTAACGTAAATCGAAAAAAGTCGATAACTATAAATTTTGTATGCATATAAATTTTATTAATTTTACAGTATTATTATTTGTAATGGATATCATTTATAATTTAATATATGTTATTATTTGTGCTATAATTATACTTGATTTCTAAAATGATCCATTCCTTGATAACCTAGGTGCACATGGACAAAAACATGTGTTACATGTGCATGTTAGAAAAATAATTTATACTAATAATTATATATATGAATAATATAAATATATTGTATAATTAAAATATATTCAAATTTTTTCCATTACAAAATTGTTAACAATTTTTACCGAATACAATTTTTTTAAAACTTATTTTTTTAATTATTAAATATTTTTTAAATATATTTACTATTTTCTCACTAATTATTTCTCACAAATATAATACTATGAGTTAAACACATGCCTTTTATAAAATAAACAAATAAATATAAAATAAATTTAACACATAATTCGCTAATAATTAAAAGTACAAATTATTTAATAACATTAATTTTTTTCAAAATTATATACATATTTTATAGATAAAAAAATATATCTATATTTCTATAATATTAGAATATTTTTTACTTTATCATAAATAAATTTCAATAACAATAATATGACAATAACATTTTTTTTTCAATTTATACAAATTATATATTTCATAAATGATATTTCATTATTATAATTTTTCACACTTTTTAACATTATTTTAACATAGCAATATATAAACAAATCAATAAAACTAAAACATAGAAAATCAATACTAAATGTATGAAATTTTAATTAACACTAATAACAAATTTTTCATTCTGTATTATTCTAACATGTAATATAATACAAAATTGTATATCACTAAATAATAATAAAACTATTAACTTGCCTTTTATTTTTTTGTCTTCAAAATATTTCGTCAAAAATTACCTACAATTTATAACATAATACAGTTAAAAATTTATAAATTTCACATAATAAACTATATTACATTTCACTATCATTAAATATAATTTTGTATTATCATAATACAATTAAATATAATAAAACTAATAACTTTCCTTTTACTTTTTCCATTTTCAAAATAATTTGTCAAAAATTACCTGTAATGAATAACATAATATAGTTAAATATTTATAAAATTTATATAATAAATTATAATACATTTTAATATTTTTAAATTTCACTAATAAATTACATATTAACTTACCGATGGATGTGAAATTTCCAAAAAACTCAATAATGTTACATTAAACTCGATGAACCACCAAAGAAAACTAATAAGATGAAAAAATAAAAAAATAAAAACGATGGAAGTGAAGGAAATCTGAAAGAGTGAAACAAATAACGCTGGGGAATTTTTTTCATTCAGTATTTGGAGGGATGGGGTTTAAATACCCTAAAATTCGGTCCGATCAACATGATGTGACCGGACCGAAATAAAGCCTGCCGCGTCTGAAGACGCAGCAGATTACTGCGTCTTCAGACGCGGTAGGACTGCACTCCAGTCACATGGGCAGTCTGAAAATGCAGCCACCTGCTGCGTTTTAAGACTGCATCAGAGTCAAATTGACTCTGACATATAACGCAACAACGCGTTGCGTCTTCGAAATTAACCCTACACCAACAAATAATTTCTAACACATCCTATTTTTATAATTTTTTTAAAAAAAACATTATTAAAAAAATTTCCCCAATTGAGCTGGGGATAATTAATTCCGTAAGAGATAATGTGGGGTTAATATTTTTCAAATCATGCTGTGGCCCTGTCAATTATTTCAAAGTTGTTAATCAGTACAATAGCTTTTCTGCTGTTTTGCTTTTAGGAAAAAAAAAGCAAGTAAATACTAAAACATAAAATTCCACGCTCTATTGAAATTAGTTTTATCATTAATGTTTCATTGGCAAGCGTAATTGTTTTTTGCCAAATACATTAATAATTCGATGTCATAAAATCATTTCTTTCGAAGTTGGAATTGATATTGAAGACACAGTTGAGGTGCCCCTTGTTTTTTTTAATTAATAATTTAATAATAAATAATATTAATATTATTTATTATAATAAAATAAAATTATAATAGAAATAAAATAAAGTAGGAAATATATTTATTAAATATAATAATATAATTATGATAAAATAATATTTAAATAATATACGAAACGAAACTCTATTTTTTAATTGTCCTGTTATATATTTTACAAAAAATATTAAATCTAATTGATCAATTTCTATTAAAAATTAAATTGAAAAAAAAAATTCATTATAAATCTAAAAGTGTCAAATAAATAGAATTTAAATTTTACTTAAAAGTGACACATAAAATAAAATGAATAAACATATAAAATATTTATTGAAGGATATAATGCTCAAAAAGAACATTTATTGTTGCACGTTGACACGCAAAAAATAATAAAAACAGTCAAGACATAATTTGTTTATCAAATTATCAATGTTTTAACATATTATCTCCCTAAACAGATTAAATATTATATTAGCCATGTAAGAAATATCCGATACAACAATTAAAAAATATCAAATTACCATACTGATTTTGTTAAAAAATGTCAAATTATTCATTTGTGACTTAATTTTTATACTCATTTTATAGGGTGCCACGTGTCTCTATGAAATATAAAATTTTCAATAAGTTTAAGAATAATTTAAGGGATTAATTTGTTAAACGGTGGTGGACCCAGCGTTGGCAAGAAATTTCCTCTATTTATATGTCTGCAATGAAGAAAATAAGGACAACAATTGTAAATGTTTGGATATGAATGGGCAAAAGGTGATATTGTTGAGTGCATGGTATAGCCCATATGCTCATAGAGTGCAATGGGCACTAAAGCTTAAGGGAATTGAATATGAAATTGTGGAAGAAGATGTATACAATAAAAGCCATCTTCTTCTTAATCTGAACCCAATCACCAAGAAAATTCCAGTCCTTATTCATGGTGGTAAACCCATCATTGATTCCCTTAGTATTCTTGAGTACGTTGATGAGACATGGAACCATAGCCCCATGTTAATGCCTCAAGATCCTTATGACAAAGCTACTGCACGTTTTTGGGCTGATTTCATTGAACACAAGGTACCTCTTCTCATATTAATCTTTGCTAATTCTTTTGTATACTTGTTCTTTCTCGTCTTCTTTTTCTCCCTTTTGGTAATATTATTCCCGTTCGAGCTTTTCTAAATCCATTCCATATAGCAGAAACTTTCAGAGAAGTAATTTAATGCCGAAAGATTTTTGAGTTGCAAATTGAAATTGAGGTACATAATAAATAAATGTTGAAAGCTTAATTAGAATGACATTTAAAAATTATTTATTTATTTTTTTATTTTGTAGTCTATTATCTATAATATCTTTTTTTTTTAATTATTATCTATAATATCTTATTTGAGGAGAATTAAAAATATGGTAAATAATTTGACCACTTTATCAAATAAAAAAATAAGTAAATGAAATGCATTTAATAAAAAATAGAGAGAATAATTAAATCCATTACAAAAACGTTATACTCTGATCAGATTTGTTAGCCATTTCTAGGAGTTAATTTCTAAATAAACCCTTTTAATTTTTATTTTTTTTACAATTTGGCTCCCTCATGTCCTTTAATTTCTATCATAATTAAATTTTAAACTCTATTTTTATTATATTTTGCGTTTAAAGATCTAAAATTGATGAGTTATTATATGTATCTTTGTTGTAGTTGCATTTAGCTATGAGGAGAATAGCAGCTTTTACAGGAGATAAAAAAGAGAAAGAAGTGAGAGTAGCAAAAGAAGCATTAAAAACTATAGATGGAATGTTGAAAGGGAAGAAGTTCTTTGGAGGAGAGTCGATTGGGTTTGTTGACATTGTTCTTGGATGGATCATTTTGTGGTTAGAAGTTCTAGAAGAAATTGGGTGTGTTGAATTATTTGAAACTCATAAATACCCTTACATACACATGTGGATGCTAAATTTTTCTCAGCTCAAGCTCATAACTGAGAATCTGCCATCCAAGCATGAATTGCTACCCGTTGTTCAGAATTTCTATGTCCGACCATCCCTCTCTCGCCCTCCAAGAAATTTATGATCAGGATTCAAGAACTGACGCAGAATTAAATATGGAATGAAATCATTACTCTCTCTTCGTCCAAGAAGCCAATAATGAATTCAGAAGTAATGCTATCTAAGGATACTTTTTTGCTTTTTCGTAGTTGAGTCGATAGTGTCATGTCGGATCAAATAAAATTTCTATTCAGGTTTACGTATGCAAGAAATAATGCATGTGAGTGCATTAATATTGATGATGGCATTCATATAGACGATTTAGGTCAGTATCTCTTTGATACTTGTTCAGCTATGTTGCTATTCGTATTATATTAATTAGAACATTGTGAATGTGTGTTTGGCTTTGTTTAGTGATGATTAACATATGATTCAATCTCCAGGTTCTGGTCAATTATAATGAAAATAAAATCTGTTATTATTTTTCTATCGGCATATTATCTGCATGATTATTATTTTTTATATTGATAAAGTGAATGGTACACATTATTAATTATAAAAATAAATTTATTTTTATTTTGAATTAAATAATACATAAATTGTGCAACGTACTGTCATACCATGCATTAAATCATCTCTTAAATGGTTTTATATTTTCATAAAAAGAAAAATAAAAAATATTGTATTTTAGTTCAACGATTAATATACACTGCATACAATTCGTTGGATGTGCCGAAATATCACACTCATTAGGTGCCCCTTTTCCTAAATGGAAAACTTAATAAAATACTAAATGAATTTTTTAATCCTATTTTAAAAGACACTGCAATTAAAATTAAGTATAAAATAAAATTTTGGCAATTGAGCTTAGGTGTGTGTAACGGTCGGTTCGGTTCAATAACCGAACCGAATCGAAAAAATCAAAATATTGTAATTTATATAAATCGAATCGAAACTATATAAAAACCGAACTAAAATCGAACCGAAATTTTCGGTCGGTTTTGTTCGATTAACCGAAAAACCAAAAATCCAAAATTATAATTAAAAAAATTATCTAAAAAATTATACAAAATTATAAATTATAAAACAAAAATTAAAAAAAAAATCAAATTAAAAAATATACATATATAATTTAAGTTAAAGCCCCTTAAATTGATAAAAAAAATACAAAAAATAATTTTTTTATATAAATATTAGATAAAATAATATATAAATTTAAAATTTCGGTCGGTTCAATTTTTTCGATTTTTGCTATAAAGAACCGAACCGAACCGAACCGAAATAATCGATTTACATATAAAGTCAAAATCGAAAAATCGAACCGAATTAAAAATATCAGTCAATTTGGTTCGATTTTTCGATTTTAACCGAATTTTGCTCAGTTGAGCTGTGGTTAATTAATTCCGTATCAGATAATGTGGGGTTAATATTTTTCAAATCATGCTGTGGCCCTGTCAATTATTTCAAAGTTTTTAATCAGTACAATAGCTTTTCTGCTTTTTTGCTTTTAGGAAAAAAAAAGCAAGTAAATACTAAAACATAAAATTCCACGCTCTATTGAAATTAGTTTTATCATTAATGTTTCATTGGAAAGCGTAATTGTTTTTTAACAATTCGATGTCATAAAATCATTACTTTGGAAGTTGGAATTGAGATTGAAGAGATCACAGTTGAGGTGGCCCTTGCTTCTTTTTTTTTTAAATAATAATTTAATAATTAATAATATTAATATTATTTATTATAATAAAATAAAATAATAATAGGAATAAAATAAAATAAGAAATATATTTATTAAATATAATAATATAATTATGATAGAATAATATTTAAATAATATACGAAACGAAACTTTATTTTTTAATTGTCCAGTTATAAATTTTACAAAAAATATTAAAATTTTAATATTTTTCTTGTATTTTTATTTTTTTATGTTTAAAATAGAAAATTTATAGATAGTATAATATAAAAATTTTATAAGTAGCTCAAACAAACAATTTATTGCAAAAAAAAAATAATTAAGAAATATAAATTTTTATAAATGCATGAGACAATTACCATACGCTCTCTTTCTCTATATATATATTAATTAAAAAATAATAATGGATATTTTTAAAAAATAGATACTAATGGTGATAAAAAAAATTATGTGTTTTTACAAAAATATTTTATAATTGATTACAAGTAATTTTGTGTTTTTGTTAAATAAATTAGTAATAGATAATAAAAAAAATCAAAATGTTACTTTTTAGAAAGGCAACTGTTATAAAATGACAAATATTCACCAACTCATATTTAAAAAGTTAACAAAATACTTAAAGCGAGTTGTTGGAATAAAAAAAACCACTAGCTTCTTTCAACAATTAAACTATTGTTCTTGTATTTTTATTTTTTATGTGTAAAGTAAGAAATTTATAACTACAAAAAAAATATTAAAATTTTATAAAAATTTTAATATTTTTTGTAAAATTTATAACTGTACAATTAAAAAATAGAGTTTCGTTTCGTATATTATTTAAATATTATTTTATCATAATTATATTATTATATTTAATAAATATATTTTCTACTTTATTTTATCTCTATTATAATTTTATTTTATTATAATAAATAATATTAATATTATTTATTATTAAATTATTACTTAAAAATTATTATTTAAAAAAAATAAGGGGCAACATATATATATATATATATATATATATATATATATATATATATATATATATATATATATATATATATATATATATATATATATATATATATATATATATATATATATATATATATATATATATATATGCGGCATCAACAAATAAAAATTGACCCATATTGTGGATCCCACAGTCAGAAGCCGCAGGTGTCAATTGCGGCTTCTGACTCAATGCTACTCTCGGACTTACTTTTCAAACAACCTTATTTTTGTAAATAGTTTTTTAAAAAATTTCAATTAAATCTTTGTCCCTAAATAGGTTGGATTAACAAACGTATTAAATTTTACAGGCAGGATTGAATTATAGTTTAAATTGATCATTATTAAAATCGGATAATAAATAGGTCAAATTTAATGATTTTTTTGTTTATTATTTTCATTAAAAATAAAATAAATACACATATTTACCAATAAAAATATTTATTTTTTTATTAATATCATATAAAAAAATTATAAAATCACAAATGATGACAACTCCGAAATTCCGGCACTGGAAGCCTGAATGTGTCACCTGAAATCAAAGAACTCCGACGGGTTTCCGTTCTAAGATACTTCGACAGTCAAGTCAATAATTGAGTTGCTTTTAGTAAAATATATCGTAGAGAGATCTCTTTTTATGGACTGAACATACCTTTTTATAGCATTCTCCCTTTTACATAACTGTCGCCCTCTTAATAGACCTTTATTAGGTAACGACTGTCATAATGGTAGACTTTTATTACCGTACTCAAACCACGTCCGGTCTACCATTTTTGTTTTGTAAATTAGTAATTCTATTTAGCTAGTTGCAGCTTTTATTCACCGTTGGCAATGACTTTACTTTCTTTTACTATTGGATTTGAATTAGCCAAAATATTATGTTTTAGTTAGCATGTTAGTGGAAATTTAGAATTTCAAATAATTTTTTTGTATTCTGTGGAGACTTCGCAGTTTAATTTTGGCATGTATTTGAAACTTTAAAATTAGACTTTGAATTTTAGCACTTTTGCTTTTTGAGGACTTTTTATAAATTGAATAATTTATATAGTTTTGATAGTTTAATAAGATTAGAATGAACTATTATTTAGATAGTTTATAAGCTGGTTATGACCGAATTTGAATAGTGACATTCAGCACTTGGAAATTAAACTCATTTTATTTTTAGCGTCATTAATACTTTTCTGTTTATGCTTATCAAATGAGAGTGAAGTTATTTTCAAGAATTGCAAAATTCCAAGTTCGAATCACAAACATAAATATAATAAACAATCAAATTGTCAACTTTTCTTGACTAGTTTTTTTTGTACACGTACTACTCACATCACGCACAATTTTGATTAATTAGTTTTAAATAAATAATATTATCTTATTATAATTTAAAAGTGACATATTTTTTAAATATGTGTAATATTTTTAAATTTAATAGTAACTAATTGTTTAAATTATTTTGTTTTAACCATTAAGATTATTTTTTTCAATTTTTTTCCTTATAAAAATTGTGAGAATAATTGAAAAATATTACTCACTCCATTCAATTTTAATGTGTCACTTTTGTTATTTTTACTATGATTAAAGAGTATTAATTAGAATTAAATTTAGTATAAAATTGAGTAATTCAATATATAAACTTAAATCTAATTGGTCAATTTCTATTAAAAATTAAATTGAAAAAAAAAATAATTTAATTAGAAGATAAATAGAATTTAAATTTTATTCAAAATTAATACATAAAATGAAATAAATAAAGTATATAAAACATTTATTGAAGGAAATAATGTTTCGCTATATTATCAAAAAGAACATTTATTGTTGTACGTTGACACATAAAAAATAATAAAAAAATATCAAGACATAATTTGTTTATCAAATTATCATATTTTAACATATTATCTCCCTAAACAGATTAAATATTATATTAGCCATGTAAGAAATATCCGATACAACAATTAAAAAATATCAAATTACCATACTGATTTTGTAAAAAAATGTCAAATTATTCATTTGTGACTTAATTTTTATACTCATTTTATAGGGTGCCACGTGTCTCTATGAAATATAAAATTTTCAATAAGTTTAAGAATAATTTAAGGGATTAATTTGTTAAACGGTGGTGGACCCAGCGTTGGCAAGAAATTTCCTCTATTTATATGTCTGCAATGAAGAAAATAAGGACAACAATTGTAAATGTTTGGATATGAATGGGCAAAAGGTGATATTGTTGAGTGCATGGTATAGCCCATATGCTCATAGAGTGCAATGGGCACTAAAGCTTAAGGGAATTGAATATGAAATTGTGGAAGAAGATGTATCCAATAAAAGCCATCTTCTTCTTAATCTGAACCCAATCACCAAGAAAATTCCAGTCCTTATTCATGGTGGTAAACCCATCATTGATTCCCTTAGTGTTCTTGAGTACGTTGATGAGACATGGAACCATAGCCCCATGTTAATGCCTCAAGATCCTTATGACAAAGCTACTGCACGTTTTTGGGCTGATTTCATTGAACACAAGGTACCTCTTCTCATATTAATCTTTGCTAATTCTTTTGTATACTTGTTCTTTCTCGTCTTCTTTTTCTCCCTTTTGGTAATATTATTCCCGTTCGAGCTTTTCTAAATTCATTCCATGGTAGCAGAAGTAATTTAATATCGAAAGATTTTTGAGTTGCAAATTGAAATTGAGGTATATAATAAATAAATGTTGAAAGTTTAATTAAAATGACATGTAAAAATTATTTATTTATTTTTTTATTTGGTAGTCTATTATCTATAATATCTTTTTTTTTAATTATTATTTATAATATCTTATTTGAGGAGAATTAAAAATATGGTAAATAATTTGACCATTTTATCAAATAAAAAAATAAGTAAAATGAAATGCATTTAATAAAAAATAGAGAAAATAATCAAATCCATTACAAAAACTTTACACTTTGATCAGATTTGTTAGCCATTTCTAGGGGTTAATTTCTAAATTAACCCTTTTAATTTTTCTTTTTTTTTACAATTTGGATCCCTCAAATCCTTTAATTTCTATCATAATTAAATTTTAACCTCTATTTTTATTATATTTTGCGTTAAAAGATCTAAAATTTATGAGTTGTTGTATGTATCTTTGTTATAGTTGCATTTAGCTATGAGGAGAATAGCAGCTTTTACAGGAGATAAAAAAGAGAAAGAAGTGAGAGTAGCAAAAGAAGCATTAAAAACTATAGATGGAATGTTGAAAGGGAAGAAGTTCTTTGGAGGAGAGTCGATTGGGTTTGTTGACATTGTTCTTGGATGGATCATTTTGTGGTTAGAAGTTCTAGAAGAAATTGGGTGTGTTGAAGTATTTGAAACTCATAAATACCCTTACATACACATGTGGATGCTAAATTTTTCTCAGCTCAAACTCGTAACTGAGAATCTGCCATCCAAGCATGAATTGCTACCCGTTCTTCAGAATTTCTATGGCCGACCATCCCTCTCTTGTCCTCCAAGAAATTTATGATCAGGATTGAAGAGCTGACGCAGAATTAAATATGGAACGAAATCATTACTCTCTCTTCTTCGAAGAAGTTAATAATCAATTCAGAAGCAGAAATAAAATTAATGCTACATGAAATGACATCTAAGGCTACTTTTTTGCTTTTACGTAGTTGAGTCGATAGTTCGGTGTCATGTCGGATCAAATAAAATTTCTATTCAGGTTTACGTATGCAAGAAATAATGCATGTGAGTGCATTAATATTGCAACCTTGTGAATGTGTGTTTGGCTTTGTTTAGTGATGATTAGCATATGATTCAATCTCTAGGTTCTGGTCAATTGTAATGAAGATAAAATCTGTTATTATTTTTGTATTGGCATATTATCTGCATGATTATTTATTTTTATATCGATAAAGTGAATGGTACACATTATTAAATAAAAACAAATTTGTTTTTATTTTGAATTAAATAGTATATAAATTGTGCAACTCATCGTCGTACCATGCATTAAATCATCTTTTAAATGGTTTTATATTTTCATAAAAAAAATAAAAAATATTGTATTTTAATTCAACCATTCATATACACTGCATACAATTGGTTGGATGTGCCGAAATATCACACTCATTAGGTGTCCCTTTTCCTAAATGGAAAACTTAATAAAATACTAAATGAATTTTTTAATCCTATTTTAAAAGACACTGCAATTAAAATTAAGTATAAAATAAAATTTGGGGATTTGAGCTAGAGTTAATTAATTCCGTATCAGATAATGTGGGGTTAATATTTTTCAAATCATGCTGTGGCCCTCTCAATTATTTCAAAGTTTTTAATCAGTACAATGGCTTTTCTGTTTTTTTGTTTTTAGGAAAAAAAGCGAGTAAATACTAAAACATAAAATTCCACGCTCTATTGGAATTAGTTTTATCATTAATGTTTCATTGGAAAGGGTAATTGTTTTTTACCAAATAAATTAATAATTCGATGTCATAAAATCATTACTTTGGAAATTGGAATTGAGATTGAAGAGATTACAGTTGAGGTGCGACCAGTTAGTCATAAATAGGTTGAATTACAAAACGCATTAAATTTTACAGATAGGATTGGATTATAGTCTAAATGGATCATTATTAAAGTCGGATAATAAATAGTAAAATTTAATTATTTTTTTATTATTTTTATCAAAAATAAATAAATATTCACATATTTACCAATAAAAATATTTTTTTTTTATTAATATCATATAAAAAAGTTATAAAATCACAAATAATATAAACGCTTTATATCATATAAATCACAAGATAAAACCGCTTCACGTATCAATAAGTTTCTGTCATTAACAAATTAAATCGAATTTGTGTCGCATGTTTAGGACTAATTAGATTGGGTTAAAATTTGCCCTATCTAAAAGCAACTAATTTTTTGTTTCTAAAAAAGATAAAAGATTTGGTATGAAACATAGTAGGAGGAAACAAAAATATTAGAAGAAAACAAATACTTTCTTTAGAGCGACGTGTGCTATAATTTTTAAAAAATAATATAAATTTGTATTTATTTTTTTATAAAATTTATAAGTATATATATTTAATAAATTATTATTAAAGTTTAATTGTTTAAATGATTATGAAATTAAGTCGTATGTATTATAACTAAAGTAACATTTGTTGACGATTTCCTGATGAATGTCGTGTATATTTTATAATTTAATAACACATACATCTATGCCTGTAATTTTCTAACATTTTTTGTGCTTATTGTATTTTTCTAAGAGATATATATATATCTAACAGATCCTTTATAATATTGCGTGCAGTAAGGTGAGCAAAGCTGACAATATTTTAACACTTATTAGTCCTTATCAGTATGCACACATTTAAAATGAAGGAAGATCCAGCAAAATACAGCAGTATGTTTATCTCTTGTATCGCATAAATTTTGCCAAACTCTTATCTACTTGTCGGATAAGAGTTACTTTTTATTATATTTTTTAACTCTAAATAGTTTTCAAAAAAATCCATCATGACTTTTAATAAGCCTATATCTTTTCTCAGCACATTCGAATTACCAATTCAAATGCACTCTTGTATTGTTTCTGAATATGTACTATATGATACAGTATTGTGTCAATGTTATTAGCTCGGATTCTCCTATACATTGATTTCTTCCACTCTTGTTTTGAGAAATATACAAGAGTGCAAGAAGTCTACATTTTTGCACAAGTCAGTGAGTGCATATACAAGAATAAATATAAGAGTTTATTTGTATTGGTGTTCTGAATCTGAAAAGGAAAATTTTCTTCATTCTTGCTCGTTGAATTATCCAACTTTTTTTATCATCTATTTATAGCATATTTCTACTAAATATCAATATTTAGTATAATTTAAACTCTTTTTAAATTACGATAAGATAAATCTTGTCAAATAAAATTTTTTATAGCTTTAGTTGAGTAATTAAATTTAATTATTTTTAAAATTATATTTGATTTGAAGTTTTACCGTATCTAGAGTTATAAACGCATTTAAATTCTATCATAAAATGACAAATGAGTTCAAACATCGTAATCAATTAGAGAAGCTAAATCGTTTAAAAAAAAAAAAAATTAGAGAAGCTAAATAATAGAAATCATTATCCTTTCCCGAATTTCTATAATTGGTAGTAATACAAATCTTACTCTTAAATTTATTCAATAATTGTTCCAAATGGGCCCTAGGATCTTTTCAAAATCTTTCTTTTCCTTTCAATTTTCAAAATTACATGTTGTGGTAAGGGGTGAGCATGTTCGGTTAACCGGTCCATTAGCTCCAGTCCATTAATCAGTCTATTAATATCGATTTTTTGAAATTCTAGTCCATTAACCAGTCCATTACCATCGGTTAACCAGTCCATCGGTTTCGGATTTTCGGATCGGTTACCCAATATTTTTCGGTTAACCTCTATAATTATAAATATATTCATAAATAAAATTAAAATGTTCAAAATATTTAAAAATTAAAATTTTTTCACTATAATATAACATTATTGTTGTTAAAATAAAAATATTTGGTGGACATAAGCAAATTTATTTTTAAAAATTAATATTTAATAAGTAAATATATTAACCGGTCCACAATCACTTTTAATTAGATAAATTGTTATACTTACTAATAGCCAATTAAAAAAACTTAAAAACTTTAAAATAATTAGTATAATGAAAAAAAAGTGCATGATTACCTTTAATTAGGATAAATTGTTATAAATTATTAAAAAATTAATAAATTAACTAGAAATTCGGTTTCGGTTCGGTTAACCAGTCACATAAGTCAAAAACCATTAACCAGTCCATTAATGTCGGTTTTTTCAAAATACTAACCATTAACCAGTTCATTACAATCGGTTAACCAGTCCATCGGTTCGGTTTCGGATTTTTTTTTCGATTAACCGAGTCCATCGGTTTTTTTCTCACCCCTAGTGGTACGTCGGTGAATAAATGATTAATCCATACTGCTAGAGTTTTCACATTATTGGGAGCAGGTGGAAGCTAATGTTCCTTTCACATTCTTTGCAATAAAGTATGAAAGCACGTGTTTCATTTTGTTTTTTTCTAGATTTGGAGAGATTTTGGAAAAAAATTTGTAATTTGGTGTTAAATTAATTTTATTTAGATTTTTGGTGCATTAGAAAACGGTAAAGAAATTGTTGTTTTGCGTTAGAGAGTAATTCACGTCAGTATATTATAAATCTGTTAAAAAAAAAAATACTGCTATTTACCCTTTTTAATTGAACAAAATAGCATTATTTTATTCACAAATTTAAAAAATTTTCAATAATATGCCGTTTTCTGAATTTATTTTTATTTTTATTTTCAAAATTACTAGGGATGACGTTGATTGGCCTTGCCTGTACCATTTTATGCTGGAATCTCACACCCAATCCAAAATCAATGTAGGAGCCACGTGGAAAATAAAAAAATATTGGCATAATACATAACCGGTTTTATATACATGTCCATTTTTCTCAAAAATATACAACCATTTCAGCCATTTAATTTTTTTATTCATTTTCAATACACATACTTCCTTGAATTTGCATATACTCAAATTTTAATTAACCCCAAAATTAAGAAGGATATATATGGAAAAAATGGAAATATGAAGGCTACTATTTTTCGGAACTAATTTTATTTTTTTTTTTACTTGATATTAAATTACAAGGACACTTTATTAAAATTAATTACACTTTCTTCTGATGACAATTCAAAATTCTTGAGTTGACAGCTTGGAATGGTCATATGAAAACAGAGAATTTCGGCGGGTTTCCGATCAAAAATACTCCGACGGTCAAGTCAGGAAAAATTAACAAAGGTAAGTGTAATTATTTGGAACGAAATCAAGAAAAAAAAAACATACATGCATTCCCCCTTTTATAGAGTTAGGAATCAGTGATGGAAAAAGAATCCATTTTCGAATATGATATGCATTTCCAATAGGACAGGAGCTGGGTGTAAGGACCCGTATTGTACCCTATAAAGAATGGCAGTGCTATTCGTATGGAAAAGGGCACAAAAGTATTTGTATAAGTATGATATTGTGAGTTAGTAGGGATATAATTGAAAGAGAAAATAAGTCTTAAAAGAAAGAAATTAATTGAGGGACTTTAAGGGAATTAGCCAAGGGTTTAGAGGAAATTTAATTAGAGCTTGACAAGTGGGTACATGAGAGAGTGACACCTAGACAAGTTCATGATTTATATATAGAGGAAATTGATGAGATTTGGTGGCCTTTATTGGATTGTTGACCCGTTTTCTTTCCCTCTTTCCTCTCTTTTTTACTTTTCATTTTTGCATCTTTCATCTTTTGCTCTTCTTCTCCTTCTTTGCTCTTTTTTTTTGTGCTTCTTCTTTTTGTTTATTGTCTGTTTGATCACCTAAAGTTAAGCTTTGAGCTTGAATTGGTTTGAAGAGTTTAGTAAAAGACTTTAGAAGGTAAGTGAGGTTGGATGTTCTAATGTGACCTCCTTTTTCTTCCATTTCGATTTTTGATTTAAAGTAGTTTGAGTTTGGATTAAGTGTTTGTTTTGGATGATTTTTTGTGCAAGAAGTTGTTGACAAGAGGAAGGACAAGGGCAAGAAAAATGTTTGAGCAAGAAGAGATAGTGATTCAAGCTGCCTTTGAGGTTGGGATCGTGTGTGATTTTGTTAGATGCATGTTGTTGAGCTGTTATTATACTTCATTGTTTGTTAGATGCATGATGAATGGTTAGGAATTAAAGAGCCTTGATGTAGTTCAACAGCTCTCTTAGTTGTTAAATAGAATATGACTGGTTATTGTTGAGTAATTTGTAGTGGTCATGAGATTTTATGATCATATGCAAGTTATAAGCCATGCATGAGTAAATTATTTGTATGAGAATAATTGTTTGATGGCCCCTTTTGGCTGGTTTTAGCTTGTGTATAATGTTAGAAGTCATGCATGTGATTATAGATTGATGTATGTGTGTATAGTTGGTTTGAGTAAAGTTGTGTAGATCGGCTTTTGTTAGGGAAGTTCGGCTCTGTCGCGAGGGCGACCTCTATCACGAACGCGACAGAGCTCGATCATCCGAGCCTCCGCTGAAGTGTCCTCTATCGCGAGCGCAACAGAGAGTTCGGTAGCCAAACTTTAGGCAGGCTGATTCCTGTCGCAAGCTCATCTGCGTGCGTGAGAGCGATCGAGGCCCTTTCGCCCTTTGTCGCGAGCGTGACCATGTGCGACAGAAGCAATCCATCTCTTTATCGCGAGCGCGACACTTTGTGTATTTTGTCTCTGTCGCGAGCATGACTCTGTTGCGAGCGCGACCTTTCTTGGTGCTTTGATTATTCATTGCTTATGATACTATGTATGATTTTTCATTTATACTTTGCATGGTTTACTTAGTTAATACTTGAATAGAGTTGATGTTCAGTGATTTAATAGATACTTGAATACATATAGAGTATTTGGATTATTGTATAGAGTTTATATGTATAAGCCCGAATGGTTATGGTAGTGGATAGATAGGCATGTTTATAAAGGGTCAGAGCGCGGCTGCTAGAGTGGCACCGTTTGTGCCTAGATGTTAAATACCTTATGTGTTCAAATGGCTTTAAGTTAGGTCTTTAGATGTTAAATACTGCTAATCAGTATTCAGAGTACCCGTATCCACCATTGATGTGAATTCAGGCTATCAAATGTTCAGTATTGTATATGAGATGCAGTGGAGGTTTTTCTACAATTATGCCTTTATATGAAAAGCAATAACATGTTAAATATACACGTATATGAGTATATGTAAGAGATAGTGAAATGTTATCACTTATCGTATATGATATTTGCATGATTATTGATATGCATTGTTGTGTTATAGTTGTGACTTCGATAGAAGTCCTTTGTTCTGTATATCCCCACTAAGCGTTATCGCTTAGCACGGATATTTTTTCGTGTAGGTTTGCAGGTTCGGTTTAAAGCATTGTTCATTTGCTGGCTACTGGGAGCTTGAGTGGAGTTCTTTTTGTATATGATAGAGTTTCCTTTGTAATAAGTAATATCATGTTATGTAAAGAGAATTATAGTATATGAAGTGTAAATTTTAATTGTATGATTGCATCGTATGTGTTTGCGTTAGTGAGTGCGTAATGACCCGATATCCTCTCAAGGGGTATTGGGGCGTTACGCTGGGAGTCCTAACTGGAGTAGAATTCAGACTCTAAATAGATAAAGATTTTTTCTGATCAAATAGGATCAATTCCTGATTGGATAAGATTGATCCTTGATTAGATAAGATTGATTCCTGATTATATAAGGTTGAACACGAGGAAACCGTTTTGTGATGGAATGCAACTTTTTGATGGATTTCAACAATTTTTGTAGCTCACGGAGACGAGTTATGTCCGAGCTATCAGCATATACCGAGCTGTTATTGAGAAATTTTCAGATCAGATCGGCAGCCGAACTCAGGAGCAAAATGAAATCGAACTCGTAGAAGGAGTGCTCGGTTATCATCTTCAAATCCCAAAATCACCAAATCTTGAAACACTTGTAAATCACAATACAAAGCAGCTTCCACCACACGAGTACCTCTTATTATTAGATATTTCCTCCAAGCACACACTAGTGAATCAATACACTTACACTCTGCATAATTAGTTAATAAAAAATAACTTATTAAATTAATAAAAGAGAAAACAGAATTATACATGTGTAGACATCGGATCCTGAGTCAGAGCAGATCAGAGTTACCCAAAAATGATTAGATACCTGTTCACAGGCAAAAAAATTGAAAGTGATGATTTCCGTGTCAAATTTGCATTTTAGAATAAAAAATAAAAAAATATATTAAAAATTAAATTTGAAAAATGAAGTTTGAAAATTATTGTGATTTGGCCAAAATTGTTATTTAAAAAAAAAAGTTTTCGGTTGTTTGCGGCAGCCGGCGCGCCAGGTGAGCGCCCAACGCGCGCACGCACTGGGGCGCTCGCCCGTGCACGCTGCGGGCGGGGCGCGCTCACCCTGCCAGAGCACTAGGCGAGCTTGCCCGACGCCCATCGCGCGCGCCGACGGGCGTCGGTCGCCCCTGGTTTATCGAAATCGCATTTTTCGCCTCTTTTTTCCGTTCTTTCTTTATTTTTTTACGGGATTTTTAATGATAATTTCATTTTTTGAACCCAAATTAAGGGGAATTTAATAAAAATTCAATTTTTTTCCTTAATTAATTAGATTTTTCATTTTTATTGATATAAATAGAAAATTTGGGAAGAAAAAAGAGAGGATTTTCTTTTGAGGTATTTTTTCTTTTCTCTTCTCGAGTTTTTGCAATTTTTCTTCTTCTTCAATTATTTTCTTCTTTTTACTTCAATAAAATTTTTTCTAAACATTTTATATTGAATTTTATTGAAAAATAATTGATTTTGAGAAAAAAAATAATTTTTTGTTCTTAAAAATCCAATTTTTTCACTTGTTATTTTTTTAATATTTTTTTCTTCAATTGGTTTATTCCAGAGATTTACATTGATTTTTTTGGATGAAAAATTGATTTTGAGACAAAGAAAATAATTTTTTGTTCTTGAAATTCAATTTTTATTTGATTTCATAAAAATAAAATTTTTATAATTTTTTAGAGAAAAATTTTTAGATTATTTTTTTTATCTATTATTTTATGAATCAAAGGAAGAAAAATCAATAATCTAGACCTATTCTACCAAATCCGAAATCTGAGGGCAAACATTCTAAACTCGATTTCTCTTTTTATTTTATTTTATTTATTTTTTGTTCATATTTAATTAGTCATCATGTAAATTTTTTGATCTATTATTTATTTGTTTATTTTATGTAATCTTAGATATAGATTTAACATCTTTTTACTTTTTTATTATTGTTTTACTTTTACTTGATTGTTTATTCTTCCTTTTTATTATTATTATTATTATTATTATTATTATTATTATTATTTTGTCATCGTTTTTATCATTGTTATTATTATTATTGTTATTATTAGTTTTATTATTATTATTATTATTATTATTATTACATGTTTTTATGTATTAATTTATTAATATGTTAATCTATTTGTTTTAATATGTCATTTAATTTATTTATCACCCATAATGCGTTTTTTTTATCTATTTTGATTTGTTATTTATTATTTTATGTATTTAATTAATTTTTTTGATTTAATTACTAACTTTAATTTTTTGTCTGTTTTTATTTCAATACTTATTTTCGTCATATTTGAGCACATTTACACGCGAAAGAAGAGATCCGGAGATTTTGGTTGATTTACCATTTTTGTGTTATTTGTATTATTTTTCCTTATTTGTCTTTATTTAATTCGTTTGTCATGTAATTACTAATTAGTAATAAAATCATTTATTTTAAGCACGTTTAATTAAAAATCACATAAAAATATTTTTATTAATAAATTGGATTTTCTAATAAAATGGGACCAATATTCTAATTTTTCCATCCAAACAAATTGTCAATTCAAAATTATTTTCTTTAACTATGCATGCGAGAACCAATGTTTTCATCATTAATAAATATCCCGTTTTATGTATGATTTACATTTCATTTACATTGAAGATTGTATTCCGCATCTAATTTTGTTGTAATTTATTGTATTTTTATTTGCTTTATTTTAATCTTGTTTTTATTTATCGTTTTTGTTAGGGGTGAGCAAAAAAATCGATGGACTCGGTTAACCGAAAAAAAATCCGAAACCGAACCAATGGACTAGTTAACCGATTGTAATGGACTGGTTAATGGTTAGTGTTTTAAAAAAACCGATATTAATGGACTGGTTAATGGTTTTTGATTCATGTGACTGGTTAACCGAACCGAAACCTAATATTTAATTAATTTATTAATTTTTTAATAATTTATAACAATTTATCCTAATTAAAAGTGATAATGTACTTTTTTTTATTATACTAATTATTTTAAAGTTTTTAAGTTTTTTTAATTGACTATTAGTAAGTATAATAATTTATCTAATTAAAAGTGATTATGAACCGGTTAATATATTTATTTATTAAATATTAATTTTTAAAAACAAATTTGCTTATATCCACCAAATATTTTTATTTTAACAACAATAATATTATATTATAGTGAAAAAATTTTAATTTTTAAGTATCCTAAATATTTTAATTTTATTTATGAATATATTTATAATTATAGTGGTTAACCGAAAAATATTGGGTAACCGATCCGAAAATCCGAAACTGATGGACTGGTTAACCGATGGTAATGGACTGGTTAATAGACTGTAATTTCAAAAAACCGATATTAATAGACTGATTAATGGACTGAGGCTAATGGACCGGTTAACCGACCATGCTCACCCCTAGTTTTTGTTATGCGATTAATATGTGCTCTAATTACTGCATTTAAATGAATGAGAAAATGATGAAATCTTAAATTCAAAATTCAATTGTAATTTAATCAAGATATAAATAATTGGAAAGTCCCGAACTCTCTCTGGTCTTACGCTCAACGAGTTTAGAGAACCATCTCAATGTTCTATTGGGGTGGAGTCTCCAAAATATCTCTTTTTGTCCAAAATAGGCTCAATTTGCATTGTCTTAGACTCCACGAGATTAGATGATTTTTTCAGTATTTTATTGGAAGAAAGTGTCCAAAATATTTTTGGTTTGCCCAAAATAAACATATATGCATCGTGTTAGGTTTCACGACATTAGATGATTTTTCCTCTCATAAACATATGTTGTTTGGATTAATATAATATTAAAATTATAATTTAATTAAATACATAAAAATTAGGACTATGGAATGTGGATCGGATCAAAAGAATACTAAGTCAAGTATGCCACTGTATTCTCATGGGAAAATAAAAAATAAAAAATATGTCACTGTATTCAGACCCATCTTTAGTCTTTACTATTCTTAAAAAATTATTTAGTGCTATTTAATATTTGGTATGTATAATTCTATGTCAAATTGTCATTTCATGTCGTTGATGTTGAAATTTATATTATTTATTATTTAAACAGATATGGCCAGATTTGATGAATAAAATTAAATACTACTAATTTTAAGTATTATAAATTAATTAGAATAAAAATAATAATTTTTTTAAATATAATTTAGTAATAATAAATAGGTTTTAGAATTTAGTACATTTTTGGATTAAAATTTTAATTAACATTATTTATAAAGCAAAGTTTTTATATATCGTTAACATCAGATTTGTGTTAACTGTTATGGCCCGTCGATATATGCTTGAGTAGGTATGCATGTGTTTCATATATTTCCATTAATAATTGAATAATTTCAGCCATTGGATGTACGTTTTTTTTTTTTTTTTTTTTTTCTGACTGAAGGCAATCCGAGTGGGATCCGGACTGTCAAAAAACGGCAATTTAGAATGTGTTCGGTAAAGTTGCAAGTTTTTAGTTTTTTTATTTTAATTTACAATCTAAAAACAATTTTTAGTTTTTGTTATTTATTTTTTAGAAACTGTTTTATATATTTAAAAATTTATCATATTTTTTAATTATTTATGTATATTATAATAATAATAATTTTGGTAGTGGTAGTGGCAGCAGAGGCAATGTAGTGGTGGCGGTAGTGGTTAAGGTGACGGTGGTGTGGTAGCGGTCGAGATAACAGCGGTGTGGTTGTGGTGGTAGTGGCGGCAGTATGGCGACGGTGGTGGTGGTGGAGATAGCAGCAGTGTGGTGATAGTGGCGATGGCGGTGGTGGCTGCGTGGTGGTGGCAAAAACGGCAGCGGTGTGGTGGTGGCGGCGGTATGGTGGTGTGGTTGTGGCGGCAGCGGCGGTAGCAGTGTGGTTGTGATGGTGGAGGCGGTGTGGTTGTGGTGGCAACAGCGGTGGCGGTGGCAGCAGTGATATAGTGGTGGCAGCGGTGGTGGCGGTGGTAGTGGCATGGCGGAGGCAGTGATGGTGGCGGAGGCATGGTGGTGGTAGTGGTGATGGCAGAGGCGTGTTGGTGGCAACAGCGGCGGCGACAGTAGCAGCAGTGGCATGGTGGTGGCAGCGGCGGTGACGGAGGCGTGGTGGTGGCAACGACGGTGGCGGAGGCGGAGGTGTGGTGGTGGCAGTGGAGGCGACAATGATGGTAGCGGTGTACTGATGGTGGCGGCGGCGACGATAATAAGGATAAATTAGCAAAATTTTAAAAACTATATTTTGAAAATTTTTAGTTTCTGTTTTAGATGTGAAAATTATTTTTTAAAATTTTTGCAAAAATTGAAACGAAAAAAATTTGCCGAACGAGTTTTCGTTTTATTTTTGAAAAAAAAAACCGAAAACAAAAATCTCCCCGAACGCACCCTTAGGTTGCCGTTTTCTGACTTTTTGTTTTTTAGTTTTTCAAGGACGTTTTGCGTCTTGACTTTGTCGGTCCGAGTGGGACCCAGACTGACAAAAAACGGCAATTTAAATTGCGTTTTTTAATTTTTTAATTTCTTTTAATGTAGTCAAAGGCTGCGGCGCACAGATTTTACTATGTGCTGCAGCCACAGCATACCTGTGCCTGTAGAAGGCACGGGTATGTAAAAAATTATATTTATATATATTGGCTTTAAATACTTCCCAACTCCATTTTCTGTGTTTGCCATTTGCTTTTCTTTCCCTCTTGCTTCAACTTTCATTTCCTTCCTATTCCACAATTTCATTCTTTCACTTACCAATTCTTATTTTGATTATTACATAATTAAGACAATATCTTTTTATTTTGTTCAAGGTTAAAAAAAAAAGTATTGTTATGTGAATAAAGTATAAATTAATTTTGTTAATCAAATTTTAATATTTTTAATGTATGACTAACTTTATTTTCCATTTTAAAATTGCAGGTATTGTTAAATTTGCAATATAATTCCGATCAATATTTTAAGATAATTATTCAGCTCATGTTTTTTTATAGTTTATTTAGATAAATTGCAATCGTCAATATTTGTAGAGTAATTAGTTGTCCGAATTTAGTTATGTTATTTTACTTTATATTGTCATTTTCTGATATTTAGGAATATATGAAACTTTATTGATATGTGAATTTATTATTTTTAGTTTTTACAAGTGACTTAAAATTAAATTTTAGAAGTCAATTAAGATATAAATTTAGTAGATTAAAAGAGCAATCAGTTTAAAAAGTTGAAATACTTATGAAGATATGTATATGTAGTCCATATATATAATATTATATTATATTAAAAAAGTATTGTAAATTTGGAAGAAAAAATAAATTTTAGGAGTTAAGAATTGAATTAAAATTTTAATATGGAGAGTTAGTGAACTAATTAGTATAAAATATTTATATAAATTTTTTTTATTAAAGGAATAAAAATTTTAAAAAATAGTTGCATAAAATGATTAAATTTATCAATGAGTTTAAAATTTGTGGAAAGTATTTAAATTTCGAAAATAGAAAATGATGCATTAATTATAAAATATTTACATTTAATGTAGGAATTAGAAAATGTCGATTCAAGCAATATTTATAATTCATACTGGAGAACAATCAATATGGGGCATAGCTGGTTATCAGTATGATACTTCAAGCTCCTCAGGAAGATCGAGGATATTGAAACTCATAAGCAAATCGACATTTGCAGAATTTGTTCATAAGATATCAGTTAAATTGAATTTAGCTGTGGATGTGAGGGGTATTAGAGTGATATATAAGTGTCCTATTAACAATCAGCTGGGGTCATATTCTTGGGCACTTATAGATGTAATTTATGACGATAACATTGATCAAATTTATGAAAATTTTGTCATATTTTCTAGATATACTATTGCAGAGGTAATTGTTGATACTGAAAAAATTGTAATTGGAGACGAACAAAATGTGTTCAATAATGTTGATCAGTTGAATACCAATGTTGCTGGAAATTTCATACTGACTGTTGACGAGAGAAATGTATTTGGTGATAATCTAAATTTTGCAAACGGAAGTCGATTCGATTTTGGTACACAGTTTGAGGATCCAACACAATGTGAAGGGGTTGATAATTTAAAAACTATAGAAGCAAGTCCTAAAAGAGAGTTTAAAGGGCAAAACGAAATGAATTTTACCTCAGGTTCTAGGGTTGAATGTAGCGACGTTGCATGTCATGACATCAATCTTGCCAATAATGGGTACATTTCTCCAAGTTTAGATCCAGATAAAGATGATGAGCAGATAGACTTGAATGATGCTGTTGAGGAAACCGATATTGGAAGAGATGGCCAATTTGTTCAAAGTAGTTCAACCCATGTGATAGAAGACTTTCAGAATCTGAACATGCATGATGTCAGAGATGATGTGGGTGGACAGTATAATATTTCACAATTTCAATTTCCATCAGTCCACTACACAAATTTTAATTTTGCAAAATCTGAGATTAACATGTCTAATGATTCACTAATACTAAGATGGGATGGTATATTTGAATTATATGAAGGCTTGGCATTCACATCAAATGATGAAGTGAAGGCTTGTGTAAAGAAATTTTCGATTTTGAATAATATTTCTTATAAAGTTGTTGAATCGAAGCCATCATATTGGGTTATGTGTTGCTCGAGAGCCGATGATATAGGTTGTCTGTGGAGACTAAGAGCCATGAAAAAAAGGACATCTCCTTACTGGATTTTCAATGTATACAAGGCATCCCACAACTGTATTGCATCACTTGTATCTTAACAGCATAAATAATTAGATATACAAATCATTTGTGATTGCATCTTGAAGATGGTTAGTGCAACACCTGATCTAAAAGTTAGTGTTATGATGGCTGACATCAGGAGTCGTTTCAACTATAACATATCGTACATCAAGGCTTTGTATGTAAAGACTAAGGCGCTGGAGGAGATATTTGACAACTATGAGGCTTCATATGGAAAGTTTCCATATTATCTGAAAGTGTAGATACCGGATCCTGAGTCAGCGTAAATCAGGTTTACCCAATGATGATTAATCGCCTGTTCACGGGCAAAAAAGGTCGAAAGTGATGATTTCTTTGTTAAATTTGTTTTTTAGGGATAAAAAATAAAAATAGAAAAAAAAAAAGAATTTGGAATTATTGTGATTTGGTCAAAATTGTTATTTAAAAAAAAAAGTTTTCAGTCTTTTGAGTCAGCTGGTGCGCGAGGGGAGGCCTCCCCCGCCCGCGAGGTGAGCGCCCAGCCAGCAGCGTGCTTGCCCCTGCGCTCGCGAGCGAAGCCCGTTGCGCGCGTTGATGGGTGTCGGTCGGCCCTAGTCTGCTGAAATCGCATTTTTTGTCCTTTTTTCTTGATTTTTTTTACTTTTCAGCTTTTTTAATGGGATTTTTAATGATAATTCCCATTTTTGAACCCAAATTAAGGGAATTTTAATAAAAATTCGATTTTCTTTCTTAGTTAATGATTTTTTCCATTTTTATTCTTTTAAATAGAAAAATATGGGAAGAAAAAGTGGAAAATTTCTTTTAAGGCATTTTTTCTTCTCTCTTCTTGAGTTTTTGCAATTTTTCTTATTTTTCAATTATTTTTCTTCATTTTACTTCAATAAAATTGAGATTTTTTCTAATAAAATAGGACCAATGTCCTAGTTTTTCCATCCAAATAAAATTGTCACTTTAAAATCTTTCTTTCTAAACATGCATGCGAGGACCAATATTTTCAAACTTAATGAATATCCCGTTTTATGCATGATTCGCATTTACTTTATATTGGGGGTTGTATTCCGCTCCTAATGTTGTTGTAATTGCATTTTTACTTACCTTATTTTAATCTTGCTTTTATTTACCGCTTCCATTACATGATTGACTTGCGCTTTAATTATTGCATTGAAACGTATGAGAAAAAGAATGAAATTTTATCTTTAAAACTCAATTGTAATTTTAACCAAGGTGTAAATAAATGGAAAGTCCCGAATCATCTCTGGTCTTAGGCTCAACAAGGTTAGAAGACCATCTCAATGTTTTATTGGGGTGGGATCTCCAAAATATCTCTTGTAGCCTAAAATAAGCCCAATTTGCATTGTCTTAGGCTCCACGAGATTAGATTATCTTTTCAGCATTTTATTGAAAAAAGGTGTCCCAAATATCTCTGACTTGTCCAAAATAGACATATATGCATCGTCTTAGACTTTACGAGATTAAACGATCCTTCCAATGTTCTATTGGTAGGAGATGTCCAAAATATCTCTAATTGCCCAAAATAGACACATATGCGCTGTTTTAGGTTCAGTGAGGTTAAATGACCTTTTCCAATATTTTATTGGGTAGCGACTCCAAAACAACTCCTTGTTGCCCAAAATAGATGCCCTTGAAATCTTTTGCAAGTCTTATGAACGTCTCTCGAATACCCTAAAAGCAAGTTTTTGGTGCCTCCCGGGGTTCGGCGTGCGTCACAGTGGCGACTCCATTGGGGACATAAGAGACTTCGTTTCGAAAGTACCTTGGTTAAAACATATAATTGAGTTTTAATTTAAAAATTTTATCCCTTTTCAAAATTGCATTGCATTTCATTAGAGCCTTAAAACTATACTAGTTTGGTCCCTCTTTTAACCCAGGTGCATTCCCAAAGCATGACCCTACTTTCACTTAATGTAGGGAAGTGTTAAGGATAATCACCAGCCCAAATCTCGTACCATCATGGTATATTAAATGAAAAGCCGATTGGTCATTATGCTCGTGATGAGCTAGACCCGTTGGTAGGGATCATGCTTGTATAGCCCTAAAGTATCATCACCCTTTGACTAAAACTCATGTAATGGCAATAGATACTTCTCCTAGGTGGTATGAACCATAATACTATGCTTGCTGTATGGACCATTATGTATTGAAATAACCCAGATAAGTCAGTTGGTCACCTAATCAAAGGCTTTCATGCCCCGATAGGCTCATGTCGATTTATTCGGACTGCCTAAATACACAATGATCATAACCCATGCATATGTAAATTAGATAAGAGAGGTTATGCTGCCGAATTTTTGCCGAGCACCATATGCGTCCATTGGATTTCCTGTTAACCCACGGATTAAGCCCACCTAGAAAAGAGACCGCATTACCTCATGTGTGGGAGTAATAAGGTTGGAAAGATCTACTTGCTTGTATGTGGTTGTAAATGTTACATAACACGCGATCATGCATTGTATATGTCATTCAAGCATCATTCTAACAATTTAAATCTTTCAGCCATTATAGATTCATCTAAGTGGACTAGAGGTTCCGACGGTCGGCTAGTAAGGATAAATCTGCTCTTTGAGTTACCGAAATTAGTGTCCGACTGGGATTCTGAGTTACTCTTATCGATCAGTGAATCATCTTTAGAATCATCGATAGCAGAAGAAACTGGAGCTTTGACTACTCAAGACCTTGCTAGGAGACTAGAGGACTTTGAACAGAGGATGTTAGATATGATGGGCGCCATGGCCGATAGGATTGCTCATCCTCCTGCTACACAGCCACCTGTCGCTCCACAACCACCAATAGTCCATGCTGGGAGACAAGTCGAACCACCTGCTGGCAGGGAGGCTCCTTTTATTGGTAATACTGCCCGTCAATCTGTCAATGAGCATAGAGCTGCTGTACCTATTGAGCCAAGAAGGGAAAGGATCCCTAATCCCAATCAGGATTTCATGATAGAGGAGGAAGATAAAGAGGTAATAGCACCTCAAGTTGTGAGGGCCAGAGCACCCAGGGTAGAAGATGAGGCAATAAGAGGGATGAGACAGCAATTCGCATGTTATCAGCTGGAAAGGGGGTCAACGCTGAAGATAGAGATCTAGGGGATGAAGAGTTGTTGCCCCAAAGGTTCAAGATACCTGAGCCACCGAAGTTCGATGGTACTCCGAACCCATCTGCACACATTACGCAGTATACCCTGGTGATAAAGGGCACAGGGTTGACTAAGAAGCAGAAGGTGGAATATTTCTGCCTTAGTCTTGTGGGTTATCATGGATTGGACAGGAGGTCCAAAGAGGACTGGAATCTTTTGACTGAAGAGTTTATAAATCAATACGACTGCAGCACCAGAATGGAGGTCACCTTAAAAGACCTCGAACTCTTACAACAAAGGAGTGACGAATCATTCCATGAATACCATACCAGATGGAGGAATAGGGTTATGGAAATGAAGCGAAAGTCTGACACTACTGACCAGATCAGGTTATTTATCAGGAACTCATGCCCTTACTTGAGGTACTTACTCAGCTTTAAGGGGCTCGGAAATTGGGAGTCACTTAAGGACATTGCTGTAGAGGCTGAGGGGGCTTACCTAGCAAAGAAAGTAAGCCAAAATAAATTTGTTGGAAAAGGTTATGGGAACCAGTTAGGGTATAAATTAGGTGGTGCCGGGAGCAGTAATAACAGAAATGGTAAGATGGCCGAGGTTTCAGCTACTGAACTTGGACAAGGCCAGAGGTACTTTTCTAATTTGGGCCACTCTCTATCCTGGGTATTGGAGAGATTAATGAAGGAGGGCAAACTGCAACCTTTGACGCCTAGGCTAGCTATAAATCAAGGACAGCCAGGGCACAGAGATGACTAGTACTGCGCCTACCATCAGCACATTAGGCACCCGACGGATTATTGCCGAACTTTGAGGAACAAGATCCAATATCTTATTAACACCAAACAGATCACGGATCCTGAGAAAGAGAGAAGAAAAAGAACGCAGGCTATAATACAGTCCCTCCATCATGAATATGATCGGGTCTGGTCTGCCCGAGTGGCATGCGTTGTAAGAGCTGTATGGAGAAGAGTATGTCGCTATCACCCGTCGGGAGGCGAGTGAAGAAAGGATTCCCATGGCGACGATAGATTGATAATCCACTAGTGAGAGTGGAGATGAAAACAATGAAGATTATGTTCTTTTTTTAGTCTTTGTTATTATTCCAAGAACCATCTTTTTTGTGACAATATTTGCAATGTTGGTTGTTTCAATAAGAAGAATAATTTTTCTTATTTGTATGGTGTTTCTAATGATTTTGTTTCACATGATCACGATGCATTCATTTTTTACATCAATTTAACTAATGCAACTGTATTTAATCTCAGAACTTTGGGGAATCCAAAGAAAATCTTGATAGTATCTGATATAACTCTTGAAAAGAGAAAAATTCTGAGAGATAATGTCAAAAAAAAGAAAGGAAAAAAAATGAAAAAGCATTTGCCTAGACCTGGAATAAAAAGGGCATTGTTGAGACATCGCTGCTTCAATATGCCAACATGACGATGAGTACGTTGCTATCACCCATCGGGAGGTGAGTGAAAAAGGGATAGATTGATAATCCACTAGTGAGAGTGGAGATGAAAACAATAAATATTATTTTCTTTTTTCAGTCTTTGTTATTATTCCAAGAACCATCTTTTTTGTAAAAATATTTGCAATGTTGGTTGTGTCAATAAGAAGAACAATTTTTCTTATTTGTATGGTATTTCTAATAATTTTGTTTCACATGATCACGATTAGGGGTGTGCAAAACCCGATCCGACCCATTAAACCCGAAAACCCGACCCGAATTAACTATTCGGGTAGGGTTATTCGGATAATTAGGGTCGGGTCGGGTGCATAAATTTAATATATTTTGGGTTCGGGTCGGGTCGGTTTAAAACCCCTAAACCCAAACCCGACCGATATTTAATATATAATTTTTTTTTATTTTTCCCATTTACCCACCCCACCCTTCTCTCAGTCTCTCTCGATTCTTCTGCCTTTCCATCTCACCCTCCCACCTCTCTCTCTCTCTCTCTCCCCCTCCTCCTCCTCCTCCTCCTCAAACTTGCCACCGCCGATCTCTCTTTCTCTCTCTCCCTCTGTTTCTCTCTCTCTCTCTCTCTCCCTCTCCCTCTATTTCTCTCTCTCTCTCTCTCTTTTTTCCTCCTCTTTCTCTCCCTTAGATCAGTCATCGACGACAAAGATTCCTAAATCTATTCCGGCGAGAAGCAAGCATGGAAAAAAGGAGCGGAAAAACAAAAAAAAAATAAAGAAAAAGAAAAAACCCAGATCAAGTGAGATTTGAGTTTTTTCTTTTTTCTTTTTTTTTTTTTGCTATGAGAATTGAGGAAGCAGATTTTGATTTGAGTATGTTGTTTAATTTTTGGTATTTGATATGGATTTTTTGATTTTAATTTGTTGATTTATTTTTTGGATTTTTGATTTTTAATCTAAGTATTTTTTTTTGTTGGATTTTTTGAGGTGGATCTTGATTTGTAATCTGATTTTGATTTGTAATCTGATTTGTAATATGATTTTTAATTTTTAAAATTTTTGATTTGTTTATTTTTTGGATATTTGTTGCTTGATTTTCATTTGTTGGATTATTTTTTCTTGATTTGTTGTTTAATTTGTGGTTTGATTTTTGATTTTCTTGAGATAAATTTTTTGTTTCTTCTTGTAGTTTGATTTTTGATTTGAAATTTTCAGTGGTGTTTGCTGTATTTTTTTGAATCTAAGGTAAGTTTCGGGTTAATTGGGTTGATCGGGTCGGGGCCCGGATAATTTTGGGTTCATCGGTTCGGGCCCCTACTATAGTATAGGGTCGGTTTGGATTAGGATAATAGGCATATTTCGGGTGTCGGGTTGATCGGGTTCGGTTCGGGTTGACCCGAACCCGACCGATGCACACCCCTAATCACGATGCATTCATTTTTTACATCAATTTAACTAATGCAACTGTATTTAATCTCAAAACTTTATGCAACTGTATTTAATTTCAGAACTTTGGGGAATCCAAAGAAAATCTTGATAGTATCTAATATAACTCTTGAAGAGAGAAAAATTCTGAGAGATAATGTCAAAAAAAAAAGAAAGAAAAAAAATGAAAAAGCCTTTGCTTGGACCTGGAATGAAAAGGGCATTGTTGAGACATCGCTACTTCAATATGCTAACATGACGATGAGTACGTCGCTATCACCCGTCGGGAGGCGAGTGAAGAAGGGATTCCCGTGGCGACGATAGATTGATAATCCACTAGTGAGAGTGGAGATGAAAACAATGAAGATTATATTCTTTTTTCAGTCTTTGTTATTATTCCAAGAACCATCTTTTTTGTGACAATATTTGCAATGTTGGTTGTTTCAATAAGAAAAATAATTTTTCTTATTTGAATAGTATTTCTAATGATTTTGTTTCACATGATCATGATGCATTCATTTTTTACATCAATTTAACTAATGCAACTGTATTTAATCTCAGAACTTTGGGGAATCCAAAGAAAATCTTGATAGTGTCTGATATAACCCTTGAAAAGAGAAAAATTCTAAGAGATAATGTCAAAAAAAGAAAGAAAAAAGAAAATGAAAAAGCCTTTGCCTGGACCTGTAATGAAAAGGGCATTGTTGGGACATCGTTGCTTCAATATGCCAACATGACGATGAGAAAAGTTTCAAAAGCCGTTCCTTTGCCTCCTCAATATTCAGGATGCATACAATGCAGCCAAGCAAAATCAAACTCCATTCATTAAAGGGCTACGTCAGAAGTTAGATAGATGAAACTCCAGGCCTTCACAAGGAATATATAGCTCATTAGAACCAACCCTTAGAATTTATTTCCTCCCAACCATTTGAGATGTTAACTCTAAAGCCAATCAAGATTGACCTTTAACCATCTGAAACCAAGATAAGTAAAGCATGGAACCTTATAGCCAAATTTAGAAGGACAGCTCATTACCTCAAAAAAAAAAAGTCTTGCCCCTACCTCAAAAAAAAGAAGAAGGGAAAGAAAAAACCACAGTCTTGCTCTATACCATTTGAGGTTAACTTGTAACCTAATCTCAAACATTAGAGGATACTTCAGAAATCGAGCCATTAAAGCCAACAAAAGGAAAGTACAGGCTTTCACAGTTAAGTTTCAAATAAAGGACTCACTACTTCAGCCAGTTTACACAGGAGTTAAGATGAAGCCTTTGGTGAAAAAAAAAAGAAAGGACACCGTCAAAAGGAGCAACCGTCCCGGCTGGCAATGAAGAAAGAGAATTCAAAGAAACTAATCAACACCGACAGACTAAAGGAGATTCCATGGCAACGGCTAAAAAAAAGAGAAAATAATAAATGCACCACGAGTCGAAAATCGAAAAAAGGTAATTTTGCTAAAATTGGGTGCCCTGCTAGGATAAAAAAAAAATATTCTGGGCAAAAATTAAGGGCTGAGAGAAAATCTTCAATCATGGAAATTCGAGAGTGCTGATTGATAACAAGAGTTTTATACTTTCAAGATCCATCCCGAGATTAGATGAGATTTTGTATTTTTGAGATTAATGCCAAATAATGATCATGTATAATGAAATCAAACTGAAACATATGCATTTATGCCATAATATGTTGATATGATCAGAGCAGTTCACTTTGAATGATCAAAGTCGTCTACTATCTTCCCTCTGCTACTCTCACCACTCGGGTTTTTCAGCCGACTCATCCTGTTATTAACTGTGAATCCAATTCTACAGCACCATCATGAAAAGAATCAAGCTCATACGACTACGATTTAGGGCATAAGTACACGCTTATTGCCCTTGAAGAATATCTAGTAACAACTTCAACCTCTCTTACAATCTGTTAAAAAAAAAAAGAAGAAGAAGCCGTTAGAGATGAAAATCGTAACTGGCTCTCCAAGCAAAAGTTAGACAAAAAGATAGGGTAAAAACCTGAAAATAGACAGTCTGTCATTCAAAAAAAATACCGCTGGATTGGGTTGGTTCCATTCTAGGTAAAAATAAGGAGCAGGATTATATGAAAATTCGGATATGACGCATTTCCCGCTAAAAAAAGTTAGTGTAAAAATCGACAAGGAACACACTACTTTAAAAAAAAAGATAACTACAGGTATTAGATGAGAACCTCGCAATCCCAAAGGCATGAAATTCAAAAGCAGCTTCAAAAGGCATCGATCCTATCGCAAATTACAGCCAGCCCGGCTATCATCTCTAAGTCCACTTAGATGAATTCTTATTCTGCATTTCTGCATGACACATAAATTTCACGTGCATGCTCACTATTTTTGCTGCATATTTGGCTTTTCAATTTTGCAGTAAGAGAGATTCGATGTGGATACCGGCAAAAGGCGTGTGGCTATATCAATCCAAATATCAATTAAAGCATCAAATCCAAAGACCTCTCAGGGAGCACCACTTCAAATCTCAGAACGGTTAGCACGATGGCGGCACTACCATTTTACGAAAAGTTAGCACGACCACGGTACTATCACTTCAGAAGGGTTAGCACGATAACGGCACTACCACTCCACGGAGGGTTAGCACGATCATGGCACTACCACTTCAAATCTTAGAAGGGTTAGCACGATGGCGGCACTACCATTTTACGGAAGGTTAGTACGACCACGACACTACCACTTCAGAAGGGTTAGCACGATGACGACACTACCACTCCACGGAGGGTTAGTACAATCACGACACTATCACTTCAAATCTAAGGGTTAGCACGATGACGGCACTACCATTTTACGAAAAGTTAGCACGACCACGGCACTACGACTTGAACAAAGATTTACACGCTGAGGGTAAATACCACTTCAACGAGAATTTACACGATCACGGTAACTCACTTTAGCGAAGAATATCATACCGACAATCTAGCAATAACCACTTCAACAACATCGTCCAGTCTGAAAAAGACAGTTGCCTCAGGTATGTGTCTCTTTCCATTTTTCTCTGAGTTTGACTCACCTAGGCACCTATGCACTAGCTTTCCCAAAACCGGGGGCAACTGTAGACACCGGGTCCTGAGTCAGCCTAGATCAAGGTTACCCAATGATTATTAATCACCTATTCTCGGGATATAATTTAAGATAGCAACATTGATTTTTTCATATTCACTTAGAAAATCGAAGAGTTATTTTTATGCATTATTAGGAAAATTGGGGTGAGTGATCCCATTTTGAGAAAATTAACTCTTATTTCTTAAAGTGAGTTTTTATTGGTTGAAATTAGGATATTGGTCCAATTTTATTAAAAAAATTCTAATTTATTAATATAAAACTTTTTTGTGATTTTTAATTAACGCGCATAAAAATAAATAAAATTTATTACATATTACATAATAAAAATAAATAAAAGCAAAATAATGAAAAATAAAATAATAAAAATGCTAAAAAAGACAAATTCCACCAAAATGGTGTCTTTAAATCTCCATGGACTCACACTTGCCATTGGAAAAGCTCACACATAAAAAAATAAGTATTGAAATAAAAAAAAATACAAACAAAAAGTGATATTAGTAATAAAAAATAAATTAAACATATAACACATGAAAATAAATTAAAATAAATAAAAAAAATGCATTATGAGTGATAAAACTAATTAAATGACATACTAAAATAAGTAACACAACATATTAACAATTCAACATGCATAAAAACATAAATAATAATAATAATAATAATAATAATAATAATAATAATAATAATAATAATAAAGACAACAAAAGATGAACAATCAAATAAATAAATAAGAAAAAAAAATAAAATATGCTAAAAATATTAAATATATGACTAAATCACATAAGCACAAAAAGGTAAAAAAAAACAACAATGGATTTCAAAATCTACATGATTGCTAACTAATTATAAATAAAAATTATAACAAAAATTAAATTAAAAATTGAACGCAGAATATTTATTTTCAGAATTTGATTTGATGAATGAACGTAGATAATTATTTTTTTTGTCTTAATTTTGCAAAAATAAGATTAGAAAAATAAAATATAGAAGAATTACAAAAATAAGATTAGAAAAATAAAATATAGAAGAAAATTTTTATCTCAAAAATAAAAAATTAATTTTTTTGTCTCAAGAAAAAATTGTTAAAAAAGAAGAAAAAAATTCCCCAAAACAAACAATTGTTCTCTTTATCTCAAGAATTAACTTAGAAAATTAAATTAGAATATTTGGAGAATTTGTTCTTGAAAAAGAAGAAGAAAAAGAAAAATTTTCTTAAGAAAAAAAATCTCCACAATTCTCTCTCAAAAAATTATTTTACACTTCCCAAAAATCAGATTTTTTGTTGAAAAAATTAAATCAATTTAATTCCCATTAACACAAAAAAACTGAAGGATTTGAAATGTTAGAAGACAAAAAGTTTTTAAAAATTAAATTCTACAAAAAAATGAAAAATAACATAAATTTTGGCCAAAAAACGCATTTGGGCGCGTCGGGGGGACGCTGGGTGCGCAACAGGACCGTGCGACGCCCGTCGGCGCGCTCGCTGACGGCCGATTTTTGGCCGATTTTTTTTTAAAACTTTTAAAAATACAAATTTTGGCTAAAATACTATAATTTTCAAATTCATTCTATTCTATTTTTTTATTTTCTTTTATTTTTTGAAAAATGCAAATTTTGACAAAAAAACCATTACTTCCAACATTTTTCCCTGTGAACAAGTATCTAATTTTATTATTGGATAACCCTGGTCTGTGCTGATTCGGGATCCGATGTCTACATTATCACACTGCAAGCCAGTATTGCTAATTGATGGTACGTTCATGACAGAAAAATTCCATCAAACTCTTTTGATTGCAACTACTATTGATGACAATAATTACTTGTACCCTGTTGCATTTGTTGTGGTTGAAGGTGAAAATAAGTCAAGTTGGGATTGGTTCATGACATGCATCAGGCGATATGTGACTAAGCAATCAGGTATAACAGTTATTTCTGACTGACATGCGGGTATTTTGGTATTATTTCGTGATGATAACAGTGGTTGGAAGGAGCCATTAGCGTTTCATCATTACTGTCTGCACCATTTTGTCAGTAACTACAATACCGCACATCGAAATTCCAAAATCAAAGACATGTTATATAATGCCGGTATGTCACTTATATCTATTTTATAATAATTAAATATTGGTTTATAAGTTTGAAAACTTTATTAATATACATGTTATATATAATTGGCAGGAAATAACTTCCAACCACGAAAGTTTGTGAAACGAATGGAAGAGATAAAGGAACTTGATGTTGACTCTACATAATTGTAGAAATCAGAAAATAATGGTGCTTGTCCTTCGTTTCCTTGTATGTTCGATTCTTCATGTGTACCAAATATACTTTGGAAAAAATCATGTTGATGCATACCAAGTGATGATTGAGGATCAGTATTGAATGCTGGTACGTTGTAAGCACTGGATGTCTGAATGCAATCAGAAGACATGGGTATCCATGTATTTTGATAGCTTGAACCACCAACATCAACTTGATTATAACTCGTTGACCCGACTTCATAGGATGTAACATTTAGGCCTGGAGTTTGTGTCGCGCATTGTTCATGTGGAGATTCAATGTCATGAAAAGGTCATGACATGGGTGCTGGAATCTGCATTACATTTGGATCATAATATCTATCTGGAACATTCGCACGCCTGTCAATCATCCCCTTCTATGTGTTTGTAATAGCCCCAATACCGGGTTAGTCGTAAATATTATTTTTCTAGAGTAAATAGTATTTTCGGGGTGAATAGTACTTTTCGGAATCAAAAACTATTTTATTGGACCATTAGATAGAGCTCGTCAATACGAGTCCGTAGGCGCAAATTTCATATCAATCGGAGGTCAAACGAGTCCGGAATGGCTGAAATAGTAAATAAAAGTATTTATTTCAGTAAAAAGTGGACCCAGGTGGGACCCATTGAAAATTAAAAGTGCGTCCAGGTGGGACCCACTGAACAGTAAAAGTAGGTCCAGGTGGAACCCACTGAATAGTAAAAATAGGACCAGGTGGGGTCCACTGAATAGTAAATATGGGACCATGATAACATCAGCGATGACATCGGCAATGTCATGATGATAAATAGTAACTATATCACCTAAAGTGAAACATCATCATTTAGTTGGAAACATAATCATTTGGTTAGGAATATCATCATTGACTGGGTCCCATTAAATAGTGACAGCATCTTTGACTGGTTCGTGAATAGTAACTGTGGGTCCGTGAATAGTAACTGTGGGCACACAAAATAGTGACTACGGGATGAATAGTACCTGAAAATATTTTTTTTATCATTAGAAAGGGAATGAAAAATGTAGTATAATGGTGTAATTTTGGTGGAAAAACGAGATCAAATAGGCTTTCGAAATTCAGTTTGAAGTTTCTCTGGTTCGGTTCGATTGAACCAAGGTTTGACTGAATTTTGACTGAATTTTTATAAATAGTTAGAGTGAATAAAAGGTTTAAAATAATTTTTAGAAATTTTTGACAGTATTAGAATTTTATATTACGGCAGAACCGGATTGAACCGAATTAGACCGATTTAAGTGAACCGGACTCCAAACGGACTCCGATTGAGCTAAAATTTTGTAAAGAGACTAATTTTAATATTCTAAGAATTATGGAAGTGGTTTGGAGTGAAAATGAATTTGGCAACATTTAATTTCACCAAAACAGTGGAAAATGACCCGAAAAATGAAAATCGGACCAAATCGGCTCAACCACTTTGGTTGGACCTGGTTGGGTCCGATTGGACCCATATTAAAGTATTCAAATTTCTGGAAATCCCTTGGATTCCCTTTTATTTCAGCCTCCCTCTTCTTCCTCTCTTGGCCGAATGGTTTTTCCTCTCTTTCTCACCATTTTTCTTTCATTTTTTCTTCATCTCACCTCAAGATCAAGCCTCTCTAACATAATACAGTCCCTCTAGAATCCATTGGTGGTCTCAAAATTTCGTTTGGAGGTGTAAATTTGGGTGAAATCTAGACTTGAAGTTTAGGTGTAAAATTGAGGTAAGTGATTTAAGTGATTTAAATTTAGTTTTAAGGTTCCTAAGGGTACTCTAGGATGTTAATAAGACGTTTATGAAGTTTGATTTTTGAAAGGAACCTTGGATTTGATTAAATCTTAATTTTTGTGTTTGGACATAATTATGTCCAATAGGTGAAGGAACTTCTAAGCAAGATAAGGGCAAGGAAAAGGTTAATTGAGAAGTATAATACACGGATTTGAGGTTTGTGATTGCAAATTCCATTTAATTCTATGGTAAAAGCATGTATTTAGGTTATGTTTGTGAAGAAAGTATGTGATTTATGCATGTTTAATTAAAATTAACATGATATTCATGCTTAGGAATGTTAAAAATGATGGTATGGATGATTAAATTGAAGAAATAAATTTTGTGTGAAAAGTTCCTTCTTTGTCCGAATGGTATTCATGTGAATTTTATGTGTTTACATGATGTTTTATGTATAATTATGATGGATTTATGGTATTTGGCATGTGAAATAATGAATGGTATGTGTTGGAGCATGTGAAAACATCATATGGTATGTGATGTATGTATGACCGAATGTATATCATGTGTAAAGTCATGATTTTGATGTGTTTTCATGGTAATTGATGGTATGGTGATGTTATACATCATGAAATTGGCCTAACTAAATGGTAAAATTAATAAATATAATTAATGAGAGTAAATTGGTATGTGGGCCGTATGCATGTATGTATGTATGCATGTGTACCATGATGAAATAATAAGTTTACATGACATGTGATGATGTAATGATGATAATCACATGTGAAATGATGAAATGGTATGAAAAAGAATAATATATTACGGTGATATACCAAGAAAAAAAATATGTATATCGCATTAATAATATGAAAAATAAAATAATATTGCCCTGTGTAGTAATCTGGTAGTCAAGTTTAGTTCAGAATATGTTGGCATGCCATAGGGACATAAGACCGCGGGTGTGAGTATGGCGTATCACTTTTTAGTAGGCCAATGATGGTTCTACTTCTGTATCTGAATATCTGAATATCTGTATCTGAATATCTGAAGTGTACTGTTCTGTATTAAAAGACAGTGGTGGTCCCACAGGACTCCGCTGGTATTTCTGTGTGAACTTCTGGAGTTCATGTCTCGTTTATCCTGTATATAGAGTTTGCCAGTGTGTTACAGGGGCATAATTGTAAAAATAAAATTAAAATGGTTAAAATGTGATTAAAATAATATTTATGTGGAAAAATGACATAAATTTTATTATATAAAAAGTTTGAGGGCAAAATTGTTATTTTGTGCATATGTGTGTTAAGAATAATTAATAAGGCTAAAAATATAAATAAATGGTTAAATATGAAAATTGGCCACTTTATATGGGTAAAAATGTAATTTGGCATGAAAATAATAATTGGAGGGTAAAACTGTAAATTAACATATAAATTAATGATAAAATTGAAATGTTAGTGAAATTAATTAAAATAGTGGCAAAATTGTAATTTTAGTAAAAATAATTGAACTAGTGGCATAATGGTAATATAATGAAATTAAAATGAATTAATGGCATTTTTGTCATTTTGACAAAGTTTAAGGGTATAAATGAATTATTACCATAAGTTAAGGGTAAAATGGTAATAAGATTATTTATGTGAATTAATTGTGTAATTGCCCAATTACGAAATTGAAAAATAATTACATGTAATATTGCATGCCTAGTTGGAAATTAAATTAAATATGTTTATTTATGAATATTAAATAATATTATTTATGTGAATATTATTATGCATGAAAAATTAAATTAAGTGAAAATTTATGGAATTGCAATCACCACTGGGCATATTTAATGCTCAGCACGTAATTTTATTTGACCGCATGTAGGTACTCCGTAAAAGTTTTGGAGCAGTGCATACCTCACACTTTGGAAGTGGTATGGAAGAAAGTTATTGGAATATTTAAGTATATTAAGAAGTTTGGCATGTATGTGTCTTATAATATTATTGTGTTTGGACTGTAATAATACTATGTTAACTGTCATTAGTTAAGTATGTTTGGATATACCTAATAATTGGTAGAAATTAAGTTAATACAATTGGTAAAGTAAAATATAGATTTTCAAGTTAAAGGAAAATTGACCAGATAAATAGCAAATTAGATAGTTATATGTCAATCGGTATAGTTAATAGTGAAAAAAAATAGTAAATATTAAATTTGATAATTAATTATTAAGTATTAATAGACTTAAGTAAGTTGACTATTCATATAGTACTATTCATACAGTATTATACATACGGTACTATTCACGTATACGAAACTAGTAAAAAAAAATTTACCGGTTTTAATTAATAGTCTATTTAATAACCTGAATAGTTTAATTAGGTTAACCGGATTAAAAGGAACAGTTATTTATTCAGATAACAAAGTATTAGAGTGTATGTTAGTTCAGTGCGGTGGCACCCGGTATTCGTATCACATACGGGTATAGGACGCTACAAGTAGTGGTATCAGAGCTCCGATTTAGGTGGTTCTAAGATTGGAGTGGGTCAATGGGATTAGTATAAGTACATGTACATGCCATCTAATTTTTGGACAGTATAGTTATGTGAGGCTAATGTATGCTTGCTCCCTTGTGTTAGATCGCAAGTATGGCTTCAAATGAAGGTCATCGTGATAGTGATGTGGAGAGTGCCGTGTCACACTCCATTTACCCCCTAGTAGTATGAGCCATGTATGTGTGTAAATTTATAAGTATTTTGGCATGTGACAAGGGTATTATGGGGTATATTGCATGTTATAAGAGTTATTTTAATATGTGGGTGCACATATGTTAGTAGGGTGTGAATTAGTTGGGAGATACTTGTGTGTGCATGCATATACCATTGTGGGATGTGAGTAATGGTGTAGTGATTGTGTGTTTTACTCACACATTAGTAGGGTGTTTTAAGTTGGGTTTTGATTGTGTGTAGTGAGCATACCATAGTAGAAGGAATCTATATGGGGTATCATTGTGTGTGTTGCTCATACATATGTGGGGTGCATTATTAGAGTGTTTTATGGTGTGTGAGTGACATATGATGGTTAGGTATGAGTGATTGGTTTCCACCAATAGGAAAGTGACAAGTGTTAGGGTTAGGAAAAGAAAAAGAAAAAGAAAAATAAATAGAAAATGGAAAGAGCAGAATTTGCTCTTCATTTTCCCGTAGCCTCCTCCCCTCCTCATCTCCTTCTTCTTATTTGCTCTTCTTTTTGTTTTCTTTAACTTGGATTATAATTTAGGTGGTGGAAATTGATCACTTCTTGCACAATTGGTGAGTTTAATGCATATCTTCATCTTCTTCTACATTATAGTTTAAATTTAATCTAGGATTTGTTCTTTTTGTGTTTTTGATGGGTTTGTGTTGAGCTAAACCTCCTCGCGATCCCAAGGGCAAAGAGAAGGTTGGGAGTAGTGGAACAAAGTGATAAGAGCTAAGGAATTTTCAGGTTTGAGAATTAGTTTGTTGATTTATGTGTTAATGATTCTTAATACCTGAATTGAGTATTCTGAGATGTTAATTTATGTGTTGTGATGGTTTGGATTAAATTTGGTGAATTGATGGTGTCAAATGAGTTGGTTTGAAGCTTGTTGAACTTCAAAGTGCAATTCTGTTTTTGAGGGTCAGATTGACCTTTAGTCATTCTTTTTAGTATAAGTTGAGTTTTACAACTCCAAAATACATGATTCCAGTTGTGTTAGAACCACAACTTCCGTATCTAAAACTTTGTAGAAGTAACCATAATTTATTTCGGACTCTAACTATTTTAAAATCGCCCATTACAGTAGCAAAATCATCAGGTGTGTCTGTGGAACAGGGTAGAGAAATTTGAGTATATCTCCCCGATTTTCGTTCCAAATGATCTGAAATTTTGTCACTAGAAAGATAACATCTTGAGGATTAATTGTTATGAAGATAAGTTTGTCTAAAAATGTCATTTAGTAGTTCAAAAATGCATATAGATTCAGTAAACTAATTCTGCCCTGTGTCTGATAATGTTTGGGAACTGGTTGGAAAGCACAGCTGTGCTTTTGGGTAGGACACAGTTGTGTTTTGGCTTTTAGATCGACCATATACAGCAGAGCACAGCTGTGCTTTATAAAAAACACAGCTGTGTTTTAATAAAATTTGTCCCTCTTCACCAATTCATCCTAGAATCGATCATACACCTCCGAATTAGCCCCAAAGTGTCTAGAAACGCCTGAAAAATTTAATGTTACTTATTTTATAATTAGGTAATGAGGATATATAATTAAATTACCTATGAATTGAATAAATTCTTATAACGAAAAATTAATTAATATGATGATTAACCATGAATTAAACTATAAGTATAATTTGCTAGATGAATAAATATTCATGACGAGAATTATATAACATGTGTATAATTTATGATTAAGGCATTAAACCTAATATATTATTTGATTAAATCTAATTTAATTAGGAAGCAAGAACTTGTGATTTGAATATTATGCCTTACATTTTATAATTGTATTTTTGCTATGCTAAATGTTTGCATGCCATATTATGCCTTAACCTATGAACTAAATGTGTCATGCTTAAATATAATTGATTTATGTATGTTAAATTCAATGGTTATTCATATTGAACAAATGTGTAACTCAATGTGAATTGTATTATACATGACCTGCAAGAGTCAGTTTAGCGGATAGTTAGGCATGCCTAATAGAGTCTTTTAGCTGCAGCCTATATGGATGAAGTATATGGATGATTTGGATCCTGATCAGATCCCCGATTGGTTCCTCGCGAACCCTATAAGAAAATGTGTTTGAATCCTCGCGATTCTTATTAATATGATGAATCTTGTTTAAGGGCCCCTATAAAGGTTTTATAAATATAAAATAAAAATGGTTTTCGATTCGTACCCGTAAGGTATCGCTATACGTCGATTCGTACCCGTAAGGTATCGCTATGCGTATACTCGTTATCCACTATTATGAGTCAGCAGGATCTTTAATTAATATGTGATTTGTTATGTTACCGTTGATTATACAAAAGTAATAATTGAATGAGATAATATGGATATGGATATAAACATGAGATGCTGAATATATGGTTATAAATTGGAGCCTATATGTATACATATTATGACATGAATCATGTATATGCCATTATGAATGTGATATGCCTTGACGACCACTGTGAGTGGCCGTCCATAATATATGTGTTAATCCCCACTAAGCGTTTATCGTTTAGCACGGTGTGTTTACCCGTGCAGGTAAATAAGAAGCTTTGTTTAAAGAGAGTCATTGCAGTCCAACCAACACAGCAAGGTTTAGAGTTTGGAGTTTATTTTATTATGGTTGATTCTTTTATGTAAAGAACTTTTGATATTGGTTTGGAAAATAGCTTCCGCTGGTGTATTTGTATTTGGGCCTGTAATATTATTACATATATGATGAGTGATAACATGCGATGTATTATGAAAATTTTTAATTATCCTGTAATTTAGTATACATGTTTATGTATTATTATATTATTTGTATAGTATCTGCTTGGTGACACCCCGACTCATACGGGTATGGGTAGGGGGTGTTACATGCCGCATCGGTCAGTATGAGTCGATCGAGGTCGCCTCGTCATCAGGCTACTCCGTCGATTGTTCCTCCTCCTCAGCAGCAGCCTGAGTTCATGAACATGATGGCAAATTTCTACCAGTTTATGCAATCGCTGCAACAACCTCAAGGTCCTGTACAGCAGCTAGCTCCACTTAGACGAAGACCTATTCTGGAACAGATTAAGAGGTTAGGAGCTGAAGATTTCTACGGTCGAGATCCTTTGACTCCAGTTCAGGCGGAGGAGTGGATGTTAAGTTAAAGAGAATGTTCGAGACCACTCAGAGTCCGCCGGATGAGATGCTTCAGGGTCCTGCTTATACGTGGTGGAGTTCAGTTCGTAAGCACACTCCAGCGGATCAGGTTACTTGGGGGTTCTTTCAGACTCAGTTTGAGAAGAAATACATCGGGTCTGAGTGTAAATCTGCTATGCAAGATGCATTTTGGAGGCTCAGACAGGGGAACTGCTCCAAGTAGATTAAAACAAATTGCTGGCCAATCCATATTTGTTCTTCGAGTCACAGGTTCACCATCAATTGGTAAGCCTGTTAAAATTTCAACATCTTGAAGGGTAATTGTGGTTTCACCACATATCAGATGGAATGTGTGCGTTTCAGGTCGCCGCCTCTCAACAAGCGACGTGATTAAATGTCAATCTAAATATGTCACTCTAATATTGACTACTCCAAACAAACCAGCTGCCCTTATATAAGGTAAAATTCTCTGGTTAATAGATGTATCGTACTAATCTACACTACACCTTCTTGTCCTTAACAAATCCCTGTCAACTTTTAGTATAAATAAAACAAGTCAAATCATAAAGTAAACATAAATAAATAAATTAAAAATTCTAATTTAATATATATTTATAACTAAAAAATTACTGAATTATTTAATATTGTGTCCGATCGGTGTCTCCCTTGAAGTGTAAGCAATTCCCTATTAATAGGACTCGAATTTATTCTTACAACTCTTATATGTCGATCTATGTCAAAATCTGGATCAATTTTTACATCATACATGTTAAATGAGTTATTAAATTTTATTTATTTGTTCATCTTATATTTGTTCATACTAATTTTATTTGTTGTTATAATTATTTTATATATACATCATCAATATTTTATTATCTAACTTTCGATTATATATTATACTTTATTTCATAAATTATTATGTAATAAAAAAAATATATGACATAATTTCATAAAATAATTAACATTGATAACTATTATAAAATACTTAAAACAACAATGAAATTTAAATTTTAACATCGCTGACATTTTTATTCACACATGCCTAATTTTATTTTATGTTCTAATGAACATAATATTTAGCCCATTTGTTATAATTATACCACATATAATAAGTTCTTTGAGACACTGGCATTATATCCCTAACTTTTAATAAATTTTCTTCACTTATTCCAATTACATGCATCTTTCACAAATATGAGAACTAATTTCTCATATTTTGTTACATGAGACATATTCCAAATTTTCATGATAGATTCCAAATAAATTATTAGTAGTGTTATCCAAATAGTCTCAACTTTCTTTGCCTCCATCATAGGATATTCATCCATAATAATATATTGTAATTTTTTACTTATTTTGATGATATGATTGTATATTGTCATTTCTTTTTCAATTTGTTGTTGTACAAATCATCCCATTTTCTTTTGACAATTGCTTTTGCCATATCACACATCATTGCTCTTGGTACTAAACACGTATTCACCTTTTATAATATGAAATTCATATAAATAAATGTTATATAAAAACTAAATTTTTTATTTTTAGCTTTTATTTATTTATTTTCACAATTTAATATATAATATATTATTTTATATAATTAACTATTTTCATACTGATTTCTCGTCAAATAATTAAATTATATGCATCGATTGTAAATATCAAATTTCTTAATATCAATATAACAACCGACATAATAATAGAAAATCAATTATCAATTACGTTTTCAAATATATTATATGCTTCAGAGTGTGAAAATTTTTATAAATCAATTAAATAGAGCCGCATGAGAAATTTAATAACCATTGCATAAACAAATTTTATTTTTGCAAATAAATAAAATAATAATAATTTACCTTTAAAATGTTGATCAGAATTATATTTTAAACTTAATAGCCCCTGCAATTTAAAAATGAAAATCAAGTTAGTCATAAAATAAATTTTGATTTTAACTATATTAACATAATAATACCTTTAGTTTAACTTTGAACAAAATAATGAGGTATTGGCTTAATTACACAAGAATTAAAATGAAAATGGGTAAGTGAAATATTGAAATTATGAAGGAAATGAAGAAGGAAGTAATAAGGAAAAATGAGGAAGAAAGAACATTAAATTTGCAATGAAATGAAGGCATAATATAATTAAGGTGAAGGTGAGGGGTTTTGGCTTTTTAAAGCCTTTACTTTACAGACCCGTGCCTGCAGCAGGCACGGGTCTGTGTGTTGCAATGCATAGTATTTACTGTGCAGCATTTGACCATAGGATTTTAAAAATAAAAAATAAAAAAATTTCGTCAGAAAATGGCAACTTATGTTGCCATTTGATGTCAGTCCAGGTCCCACACGGACTGATTTCGGTCAAGGTGCAAAACGGTATCGTTTTGCGCTTTGTTAGAAAATGGCAACCTAAATTGTCGTTTTCCGTCAGTCTGGGATCCATACTGACTGACAAATCAAAAAAATAAAAAAAATTATATCAGAAAACGGCAACCTAGGTTGTCATTTCTGACAATCCGATCTCACCCAGTCCCTAGAATCTGTCTAATTTTGGTGGGACCCACACTGATAGAAAAACGGCGACCTAAATTGACGTTTTCTGACACTCTATTTTCCTAATTAATTTTACTATAGCATCAGTTTTTTAAATTCTTTTGGTTTTTACACCAAAAGGAAAAAAAAAACCTTGGATATAATTAATGCATGAGTTATTTGATATGTAACTACAAAAATCTATTTCCATTAATAATTGAATAATTTCAGCCATTGGATATAATTAATGTATGAGTTATTTGATACTATGTAACTACAAAATCTTAATTCCAATAACAGTGGTAGTGGAAAATTACTAAAAAAACGTTTTATTAGTAATGACTAATGAGGTAATAAAATTTATTTGATTATATATTTGTAAATATTTTTTTTAAATGCTACAAAAATACAAACTAATATGTTAAATTATTTAGTTTAAAAGTTTAAAAATTCTTTATGCTACAATTTTTGTTTAAATGCTACAAAAATACAAACTACATTATTAACAATCTAGTGGTGAAAAACAGAAAAAGACTTTATCCTGTTATACGAATGTTAATTAGAGAATTAAATGGAATTTTAAAACTTTTACAGTTGTTGCTGAAGCCATTGTATATTGATCCTTCAAAATAAATATTAAAATATATAATTTTTTTTCTTTTTCATTAAGTGAGCAATTACGTTAATAAATCAAATAAATATGTTAGGTATGAAATATTTTAAATTGTAAATTTTTTTACTTGAAATTTAAATATTATTTTATTTTATTATTTACATTTATTCTACAGATGCTATGGGGGCCGTTTTTCACGTTAATCTTTCATTAAAAAAAAAGGGTAAATCATTATTGTGGATGCAAAGTGATTTTTTTAATCTCAGTTAGTTATTTTCTTAATGTTCAATTAGTTATTAACAACTTAGAAAAATATATATCAATCTCAATTGAAATCGTCAAATTAGATACAACCATTATTAATTGTTGATCTAATTATATTTGAATTTAATGAATTGTGGCAATTCATAAGTAGGTGAGAAAAGTCACTTTTCTCAGTAAATGGAATATAATAGCTTCCAATTATTATTGATCCAACTACGTTTATCTCACAACTAATTATATTTATGTTGTATTATATATTAAGTAATATTTCCATGGAAACAACAAAAATTAAAGTATTTGTAAAGAATGATAAAATTCAAACAACTGTTCTTTTTTTTTTTTATATATATATAAAAAAAAAAAGAGTGATGTATAAATAAGTGCTCCTGCAAAGTAAGATTAATTATTGATATTAAAATAAAAATTTAATTTTAGAGACACAATTTGTATGTTTATATCAAATAAATTAAAATTGAATTTGCAGAATGGTCATATGAAATACAACAAATTTAAAAGATGCTGAAACTAAACAATAAGATGCAAAAATAACATAACTACAACAATGTGAATTCTTATTTTAATCTTATCATAACAATTGTGATTATTTATTTTCTGATATTCGAAATTTATTGGTAAATAAATTTAAATTTGCAAGTACGTACGACAAAGGGACACATTACTTACTCTCCAAACAATTTTTTTATTCTCTTTTAAAATATAAAATCTCAACGATTTAATTAAAGAAGAAAAAGGAAAAATAGAATTTGTTCTCCTTTATATAATATTATTTGGCATGCACGATTGAGCAAGCTGCACTGACTTTGGGAACTTTTGAAACAAAAGAATGGATTCCTGGTTACTCATTCTTCTCTCTGTTTCCATAACTGCCATTCTTATGCTCATATTCAACCATCTTTTCTCTTCCAACAACCCCGGCCACCGACTCCCTCCCGGCCCACTCGCTTTTCCAATCATCGGCAATTTCATATGGCTAACCAAATCCTTGTCCAATCTCGAGACCATTCTCCTTTCCCTCCACTCCAAAATCGGCCCAATTGTAACCCTTCACATCGGCTCTCAGACTGCCATTTTCGTTGCTGACCGCTCCCTTATCCACCATGCCTTAATCCAAAATGGCTCCATCTTCGCCGACCGTCCACCAGCTGTCGGAATCGAAAAGATTTATTCTTGCAATCAACACACTATCAATTCTGCTTTCTATGGACCAAATTGGCGCCTTCTACGGCGGAACCTCACCACAGAAATCCTCCACCCTTCTAGGTTCAATTCCTATTCGAATCTCCGAAAATGGGTTCTGCAAATATTAAAGAACCGTCTTGAATCGGAGTCCAGAGATGGAGGAGGAAGCGTGAAAGTGATGGGTCATTTTCAGTTCACCATGTTCTGTTTGTTAGTACTTATGTGTTTTGGTGATAAGATTGACGAAGATCACATTAATAAAATTGAAAATGCACAGCGAAGATTCCAGCTGGGTTTTGGTAAATTTGGTGCACTCAGCCGCTGGCCGAGATTGGCTAAGATTATTTTCAGAAATTTGTGGGAGGAGTACATGGAAATTCGAAGAACTCAAGAACAGATTTTTCTTCCTCTGATAAGAGCAAGAAAGGAGATGAAGGAGAAAGCTAAAGAAGTTATGTGTTATGCTGACACTTTGATAGATTTGGAATTTCCTGAAGAGAAAAGAAAACTCAAAGAAGAGGAAATGGTGAGCTTATGCTCAGAATTTCTCAATGGAGGCACAGACGCTACTTCTACAACTCTACAATGGGTAATGGCCAATCTGGTCAAATACCCAAAAATCCAGGAGAAATTATTTATGGAAATCAAAGGGATTGTAGGAGATAGAGAGACAGAAGTGATAAAAGAAGATGATTTGCAGAAGATGCCTTACTTGAAAGCTGTGATCTTGGAAGGTTTAAGAAGGCACCCTCCTGCACATCTTTTGTTGCCACATGCGGTGACTGAAGATACATTGCTAGGCAACTACTTAGTCCCAAAAAAAGGGACAATTAACTTCATGGTAGCTGAGATTGGGTGGGATCCAGAGGTGTGGGATGATCCAATGGAATTCAAGCCAGAAAGGTTTTTGAGTAGTGAAATGGGACACTCACGAGTGTTTGATATAACTGGAAGTAAAGAAGTAAAGATGATGCCTTTTGGGTTGGGGAGAAGGATGTGCCCTGGTTATGGATTGGCAATGCTTCACTTAGAGTATTTTGTGGCTAATTTGGTTTGGAGTTATGAATGGAAGGCAGTGGAAGGAGATGAAGTTGATTTGAGCGAGGAGGAGGAGTTTACAGTGGTTATGAAGTATCCATTGCAAGCACTAATTTGTCCCAGGACAAATTAGTGCTTCAGTTTATTAATTATAAGCTTAAAACATATACAAGTATAATTAAACTTAGATCACTACAAGAAAAATGGTATTAAAAGATCAATAATTACTGGATATCGATTCAGATTTAGCTTCGAATAGAAAAATTTAAAGGAAGAAAATGTCTATAGTCGATTCCATCTCCTATGAAATAAAGGTTTAGTTATTATTGTTGTTTATATATTATTAGTAGGGTTATGGATATGAACAATATGCAGGTGAGTTGAGTTTATTAGTTTTAGAAGAAAGAAAAGGAATATGCTTGTATTTTAAATGTGTAATTAAGTACCAATAACTATGATGTTTTATTTCGAAATTTCTTCAGAAAAGTCTTATAAATAATACATAATTTAGTAGAATGCGTTTTGATGTGATAATTTGAAATTTTTTTGATGAGTAACGAACAAGCAAACCAGTTATGCATCACTAAATATATTAAGACACTGAAGAATTATTAAAATATATATATAATAAAATACTATATGGCGGCCATCGCATTCATTTTGAATATCTTGTGAATCTTTTACCAAGTTATTATATATAAAAGCCATGCGAGTAGTTAGCAATCTTTGGAGTTATTTATAATTAACAAGACTTACATACTTCTTCATCCCTACTACGATAAGATTTTCTTGTCCATTCTAAAATATCATTCTATAGAATAAAGAAAATATTAATAGCTTACTTTTCAATTCTATTATTGTCGATATCATTATATTAATATTAAAGCTCCTTAAATTAAGATCATCAAAAGCAAAAATCAGAAGCAATGTTCCAACTGGTGAAACTTGAAGACTAAGCGATCTCCTAGCAAGTCTATGAGCAGCATTGTTTGCTGATCTTAACACAAAAGAGAAACTCAAAAAGTTCAGATTGTTACAAATGAGTAAACAGTCATGAATAATCTCCAAGATCAGACTGATAAGCCCTCTTGTTCTTCAAGGCTTCTATAACAATTTGAGAATCCCCTTCAATAGCAACATGCATGGGAAGGATGATTAGCTTTCAACCAGCTTATGGAGCCCCTCAAAAAATTTAGCTATTCATGCATGTAAATATATAGCAGTGGACGAGATATTTTCAAAAAAGTTTATATGTAAATTAATAACAAGATTTACAAATTGAAGTTTGTAATCAATAAAAGAAGATTATGATGTTGAGAGGTGCATGCAGTACATGCATATTTGTACCATCTAATCGGATAAGCGCACCAAATAAGTTTATGCACAAGACTAGTACTCATGAAGGTTCTATTACATTTTTAATCACAAAATGGATGTTGTCTTTATTATGTATCTAGCCAATTTGTAGGTTCAGCCATTAAAATACTAAAAGTATAAAATTTTGTGGGTAAAATAGAATATATGATAATATTAAGAAAACATGGAGTACATGAAATTCCACTGGTCCCTCCTTAAGTCTTAGCCTTTTATTTTTTATGAAGAAAATGAAATTCATTCAAGGAAGCAAACTAAAAACATCATTCTAAACAAAAGCCAAAATATAAAGAGGTACAATTTCTATTATTTAAAATAACATGAGTATCCAGGAGTGGACCTATGGCACTCCAAAACTTTTGAATTCTCACCATTTCTATAAAAGCTACTTTGAAATTTGACATCCTCTAAAAGTTTTTTGTCCTATGCTGGGAGGTTCCAAGTCATGCCTTGCCTACCATTCTCTTTTTTTTTTGTCAGAAAAACCATGTAATTTTATATTATTTTTAAATTGGTCATTCCAAATTTGTATTCTTTTACTGTTTGGCCTTCTCTATCATATTTAAATTTCAGCCTCTCTCCCTCTTTAGTATATTATGCATATTAGTATCAAAAGAAAAACTCCACCACAGCAGTAATGGGCTTCTTGCAATCTCTGCAAGCAAAAGAGAAACTAATTCATTAACAATGAGAGGCAAGGCTAGAAGAATATCTTTTAGGGATGATAGAAGCTTCAAAATTAGTCCATCCATTACAAAATCTGTTTAATTTTTATATACTCATATTCATTTTGAATCCATTTAAATTTATCTCTTTACCACGTATACCCATCCCAAATTCATTTACCAATGACAGCATATATCCGTATCCATAAAATCATCCATTTAATTAATACCTAAATTTACATAAAAAAAATATAAATTTTAATTAAATTGCAATAAAAAAGTTAAGGATGTGTTTGAAGATATTTTGCTTTTTATGTTTTCATTTTATTTTTCTAAAAAAAATCATAAACTTGTTCGATATAATTTCATTATTTCCGTTTTTACTAAATGAAAGGAAACTGTTTTTCTAACCATTCGTAAAACTTCAAAATGTGGTTGCTTTTGTTTTGATTTTCCTTACACCTATTATTTTATATATATTTTTCCTTATTTGTCAAGAGATTTTTTTTTTAAATAATGTCTTTTTAAAAAAAAATTGAAAAATTGGTATGAGTCAGAAAATATTTAAAAAAATGAGATTTTTTTCAAAAATACAATAACTGTTTGCGTTATTGTGTCAGATTATGAGCCCGCAGCAGAAAAGCTGCCGCACTTGAAATCGTAATTGTCAGCTGCAGTTTCAGGCGCAATAGCTTTTACAGCTGTATCTGACTTTTTTTTTTAATACTTGGGTGTGTGCATGTTTTCATTTGGAAACCTACTCACGGCAGCTTTTCCATTGGAAAAGCTCCCGTTTTTCTTTTATTTAAAATTATATTTATTTTTTTAAAAAATTAATTATAAAATTTTAATTAATTGAAGTAAAAAAATAATTTTTTTATATTAATTTTTAAAATTAATTATAATTAATTTTTTAAATAAATAAAGATAATTTTTAATAAATTATAATTTTTTTTCATAATAGAATTTAAAAAATTAAATTATGTATAAAAATGTGCACATTATGTTTTAAGATGCTGTGTTTTCAAATTATATCAATATTTTTATTTTTATTTTTATTTTTATTTTTATTTTTAATATTTAAATACCTTAAAATTTTAATAATATTTTTAAAAAATATTATTTATAAAAAAATTCTTAGAATTTGAATTCGCATGCCTATCGGTAATATCTGATAAATTTAATATATGTTGAATATTAAACCTGCACACACCCATATATTAAAAAAAAAAAGTCAGATGTAGCAGCTGTAAAAGCTGCGGTGCCTATAAAATCGCAGCTGACTGCGATTTCAGACGCGGCAACTTTTCTGCTACGGGCCCATAATCTGACACAATAATGCTAACAGTAGTTGCATTTTTTTAAAAAATTTCATTTTTCTAAATACTTTCTGATGCACACAAATTTTTCAAATTTTTTTAAAAAAACATTATTTAAAAAATTTCCTTTTTTTTACGTCATACATTTTTACCAGGCTATTTTCACAAAAATCATTATATGCACATTAAGGTCAATTCTTTATAGTTTTATTATTTATGAAAGGAAAAAAAATTGGATGCTTAATGGTTGAATATAATGTTTTAATACAAAATAAAGAATACATTTTTTTTTATTTGTAATATGAAATTGAATTTTGAAATTACAATTTAAATTTTTAATGAAATTGATTCATTATTTTTTAATGTTGATGGTTCATGGTTACAAAGTATTATTATTATTATTGTAATAACTATATATATATATATATATATATATATGGGGTTAAAACATATAAAAACAGTTTTTTTAAAAAAAAAACAAAATCACGCAAAAAAAGGAAAAAAGTTTTTAGTTTTTAAAAACAAAAAACATCAAACAAGAAACTATACCCCATGTACTCTAAAACATCATAATTTAATAAATTTTTAAATCAATATATAAGTAAAAATATATATACACAATTTATAAATAAAAAAGTAGTGGCAAAATATTACACTTTGAATATTTAAGTAAAAAGTTCAATTTTCCACTCATACCTGCAATTTTAGATTATTTTTTTAAATAAATAGACTTAAATGGCTCCATTTTTCACGATGTTATTCATAAATGAGTTTGGATAGCGGATACTCGATGTACTAAACTCGTATCCGAACCAAATCCATGACCGGTTTTATTTTTAATACTCAAACTTATTTATAATTATCCCCTACCCTCGATAAATGGAGCAAAGTGGGTCATGTATCTTAAAAAAACCCGATCCATTGCCATCTTTAATATATTTGGATATTTTTAATTTGCCTTTTATTAAAGAATAAATTTACTTTTCAAATTTTGGATTAGTTACAAAATTAGACATGAACTATATCATAGTTTTTAATTTTAGGTCTGATAAAAAAAATCTTGGAATGTCAGATTCAAATTAACTTCAATTTTTTCTTTTTTAAAAAATAAAGTTTAGTTAGTTTTAACAGAAAAACGTTACTAAATTGAAAAAATATTTGAAATTTGGAATTGATATTAAATTTTTTTTTCTAGGCCTAAAAGATTATCCTATAATTTATATCTGATTTGTAATTAACCCTTAAGAGAAATCAACATTACCTTCTTGATTTGAATTATTATTGTTCAACTTATAAACTAGATTAGTTTTAACTCATTTAAACAGAACAGTTTAAAAGTAACATTCTTACAAGTAAAAATTTATAAATATATTGTAAAAATTATTTAGCATTTGCCTTTACCCCTTGTTTGGATGGGAGTAAGTTGAATTTACTTTAATGAAGGGAAATGGGAGGAAATGAGGGTAAAGTGAATTTGATTTCCTCTACTTTCATTTCCATTGTTTGGTTAACCTAAAATAAATATAAAGTAAATTAGATTTCCTTTTGAATAGTAGATGGGACTTTAACATTTATACCCTTATGATATTATTTTATAGTAATAATATTAATTATTACAATTTTCTTTCTCAATACTAAAATCAATACTAATATTTCAAAAATATAATCAATATCATTCTAAAATATAAATAGACAGCACAACTAATTAATTCTATATTAATCAATATAATTATATTAAAATCATTTATTGACTGCATTTATATAATATGATATGTAAATATTTATAAAAATAATTAACAAACTTTTATACTTAATAATAATATTTGACAGAATGGATTATAACATTAACCCGCTGGAGGGTTAATGTTATAATTAAATATTTCAATTTTTTAATACAACCCAACATGTCCAATAACTATTTTACTTTTGAATGGATTATAACATTAACCCGCTGGTGGGTTAATATTATAATTAAATATCTCAACTTTCTCACTGTATAATTTCACTTTTGAATGGATTATAACATTAACCCGCTGGTGGGTTAATGTTATAATTAAATATCTCAACTTTCTCAATGTATAATTTCACTTTTGAATGAATTATAACATTAACCCGCTGGTGGAAAGTAAAGAAAGAAGAAAGAAGAAAGAAAGAAGAAGAATGCAAGGTGTGAAAAATAAAATATAAACGTGAAATGCAGGTGGTGAAGAAACTGCAGGAAGAACACAGGAGAAAAATGGCTAGAAGACGATGAATAATTGAGGTCAATTTTGTCAATTCACGGTACAATATCCATTTCTACTCTTATTTATTATGCTTTCTCTCCAAATCGGAAGGAAATAAAATGCTTCATGTAGAGTAAATTGGAAAATCCAATTTCTTTTCATTTCCTTTCAATTTTTACGTTATTTTCAATCCAAATGATAGAAAGTAAAGTAAATTGAATTTACTCTACCCTCAATTCCTTCCATTTCCCCCGATCCAAACATAGCATTAGGAAATCAAGAGTGAAGACGATCACAAGTCCATCTTTTCGCTCCACTGTGCTTCCTCCTGAAAATTAATCCTTTCAATACTTTCTCCGATCATGGAGGTTTGGATTATCATCATCATCGCAATCTCTATCGCTGCCGTCCTTAAGTTCCTGATCAACCTTTTCTTTCCATCCGCCCACAAACTTCCTCCAGGCCCACCAGCCTTTCCCATCATAGGCAGCACCGTCTGGTTCACCCAAAAAGTCTTCGATATCGACGCCCTTCTCCACTCCCTCCACTCCAAATTCGGCCCTATCATCACCCTCTACATCGGTTCTCGCCCTTCCATCTTTGTCGCCGATCGTTTCCTCACCCACGAAGCCTTGGTCCAAAATGGCGCCGTATTCGCTGACCGACAACCAGCCGTTGGAATGGAGAAGATTAACTCCAGCAATCAACATACTATCAGTTCTGCTTCTTATGGACCCACTTGGCGCCTTCTACGACGTAATCTAACCACTGAAATCCTCCATCCTTCAAGGGTTAAGTCCTTTTCACCCTCCCGGAAATGGGTTCTCAAGATTCTGAAACATCGACTTGAATCCGAGTCCAAGTCTGAAGGCAAAGTGCGGGTTATGGGTCATTTTCAGTATGCAATGTTTTGCTTGTTATCCCTCATGTGTATAGGCGACAATCTTATCGAAGATCAGATCAAGAAGATCGAGATTGTCCAGCGTCAATTTTTATCGAATTATGTTAAATTTAGCCTATTCGGGTTCTGGCCTAGCTTAACAAAGATCGTATTCAGGAAGTTATGGAAAGAGTTTTTGCAGATTCGAGCAAATCAGGAAAATGTATTGATCCCTTTGATAAGAGCAAGAAAGGAGATGAAAGAAAGAGGAGAATCCAAAAACGTCTTGTCGTATATTGATACGTTGATAGATCTCGAGCTTCCTGAGGAGAAAAGAAAGCTGAAAGAAGAGGAAATTGTCAGTTTGTGCTCAGAATTTTTCGATGGGGGAACAGAGACGACCTCTACAGCTCTGCAATGGATAATGGCGAATTTGGTTAAATACCCAGAAATTCAGGAGAAATTATTAATGGAAATAAAAGGGGTAGTAGGAGAAGAAGCAGAGATGATAAAAGAAGAAGAATTGCAGAAGATGCCGTATTTAAAAGCAGTGATTTTGGAAGGTTTAAGAAGGCACCCACCAGCACACATGATGGTGCCACATACAGTGAGTGAAGATACAATGCTAGGAGAATATTTAGTGCCAAAGAAAGGGATGATAAACTTCATGGTAGCTGAGATTGGATGGAATCCAAAGGTGTGGGAGGATCCAATGGAGTTCAGGCCAGAGAGATTTGTGATGAGTGATGGAGATCTGTTTGATATAAGTGGAAGTAGGGAAGTGAAGATGATGCCATTTGGATTGGGGAGGAGGATGTGTCCTGGTTATACTTTGGCAATTCATCATTTGGAATATTTTGTGGCTAATTTGGTTTGGAGTTATGAATGGAAGGAGATTGAAGGAGATGAAATTGATTTTTCTGAGAAGCTTGAATTTTCTGTGGTTATGAAGTATCCATTGCAGGCATGTATTTCTCCTAGATTTCAATTTACACATAGTTAATTACTCACTCTCATCATAGCTACGATACTGTGAAATTTAATAATTATTGTTTGTATAAAAATGCAAATGAAACTTCAATGTTAATGTTAATGTTTTTTTTTTTTTATTTTTGGATAATTAAACGTTAATATTACATAGAAACTCGTTTCAAAAAAAATTATATCCTGATGTATAGGTGATGAGGATATATAGTCTTTTATCCCCTTCACTAGCCAGAAAACAGGGAATCCAGTTGTCCACTTGATTCGAAATTAATTACATGCAATTAGTTTAGTGAATCAGTTGCCCAACAATGTAATCCATTGGTTACTATTCCTTGTGCTTAACACGTTGCGCCAATCCAACCCAAAAAATTGACACATAAAAGTTTCACTAAAGCAACAACTAGGCATTAAAAAATAAAAAATAAAAATAAGTGTTTGATGACAAACTTGACACTTAAATTATCCTTCTATATAACCATTTTCTTGTTCCCTACTGCTTATGAATTTGCATTATAGCAATTTTATCAAACTCGTGAAATGGCAAAACGGCCATATGTACGGTCTCCTAAAGCAACCTTGAAAGAAAATGCAAGCATGGATTTTCATGTTCTCTTTTTCAACCTCTTTTTCCTTATTAAATCCTGATTAAAGTGTATTTTTACTCTTATCGTTTGTCAAAATGAAAAAATTCGCTCCTAATATTTATTTTGGGATAAATTTATCCTTAACATTTGTAAAATGAGAGATTTTTACCCCTGCCATAAATTGCCGCTAACTTTAATTAGTTGACTGCTAATAGAACATGTATCATACATCAATTTGACACATGAATCAAACGTTTGAATGCCAAAAATATATTTTTAACGGTTTTTCAAACGTACAAATTTACTCCTAACGTTTATAAAATAGAAGATTTTTGCCCCTATCGTTAATTACCGGTAATTTTGACTGTTAATATGTTAGTTGACCTCTAACGGCAAGAGCAAAAATCTCCAATCTTACAAACATTAGGAACAAATTTGCTACAAAATAAACGTTGGGTATAAATTTATCCATTTTAATGAACGAAAGAAGCAAAAATGAACCTTTAGCCTTAAATCCTTCATCAACTTTCACTTCACTGCCCGGAAACTTACCCCTCCCACCTAATCCCTCCATCTTTCCAATCATCGGAAACCTCCTCTTGCTCCGCATGCCTTCCATGTCGAGCCAATCCTCCGTTCCTTCCATGCCATTTTCGGTCCAATAATCACCCTCAATTTCAGCGTACCCCTTCCATATTCATTGCAGATAGGTTCCTAGCTTATCAGGCCTTAGTCCAATATGGTGCCATTTTTGCTGATCGTCCACCTCGTTATGCAACCAGTACCAAATTGCTAAGTAGTGATCAGCACACCATCAGTACCGCCTTCTACGGCTTGAATTGGCATCTCTTGCGGCGAAAACTCATTGCCGGAATCCTCCACCCCTCGCGTGTGAAATCATACGCTCATTTGCGCAAATGGGCACTGCAATTTCTTCTCAAGAAACTCCATTCCCAAGCAAAATCGGGCCATGTTGTTTTCATTGACGTACATTTTCATCACGCCATGTTTTCTCTGTTAGCCCTTGCCTGTTTCAGTGACAAGCTTGATGAAAACCAGATCAAACAAATGGAGAAAGTTCAACACCAAATAATTTTCATCACTTCTCATATCAAATTCAAAAGGCTCAATTTTTGGCTTAGTGTGACTAAGATTTTGATGCATAAACATTGGGAGGCAACTTATCGAACACGTGGAATGCAAGAAGATGTACTAATCCCACTCATAAGAGCAAGAGAGATATTGAAAGAAGAGAACGATAAAGAGCGCCAAGATGCTTATTGTGTCTTATGTTGATTCTCTGTTGGATTTGGAGCTTCCTGAAGAGAAAAGAAAGCTAAACAAAGGAGAAATATTTAGTTAATGCTCAGAGTTTCTAAATATCGGCACCAATACTACTTCAACAGCATTAGAATGGATAAGGGCCAATTTAGTTAAATACCACAAATTCAAGAGAAATTATTCATGGAGATTAAAGGGGTAATGAGAAACGGAGAAAAAGAAGTAAAAGAAGATGATCTGAAGAAATTGCAATATCTAAAAGCAGTGATTTTGGAGGGGTTTAAGGAGGCACCCACCATTGCATTATGTGATTCCACATGCAGTAACAGAAGATGTAGAGCTTGATAAATATATAATCCCCAAACACGCGACCGTAAATTTCATGGTGTAAGAAAATAATTAAAAAAAAAGGGATGAAGTTGAAAAGTCAAAAGTGGAGGGTGAATGGAAAAGTCAAAGAAGCAAAATCAATTGTGATTTTGCTTATGAGAATTGCGGCGGCTGCTTTCAACAAATGGTAGGTGGGTTTACGCGTAATAAACGCGTATATTTTGCCTATAAATACGCATTGTTATTTTGCAATTGTAATACTCGAAATTCAAGCAAACATGTAGGGTGAGTTTGTTTGTGAGCATAAGAAAATTAGTGAGAGTTTAAGGGTTTGTTCAACAATCATTGGGATACTCTCTAGGTAATTTTCTTGTGTTGAGGGTATAAGAAAAATATTATATTTGTTATTATGTGGTTTTAACAATTTTCCACATAGTGAATAATTTTCTTGGTTGTCTTTTGACAACGGCAGTGGTTTTTCTCCGATTTGGAGTTTTCCACTATAATTTCTTGTGTTGTGAGTTTCTCCTGATTTATTCCGCATTAATTAGAAGGGTCATTTTTCCCAAACAAGTGGTATCAGAGCTTTGGTTCGGCTATTTTTCGACACTGCATCAAGACTGCTGTCCGAGAAAGTAGCGCATTTTGAAAAAATAATTATATTGGCAGAAAGAGAAAAATATAAGGAATTTTTCAATACGATCCGTTTCGAAAATGAGTGTAAAACGTGAAATTTGATGAATAGTGGTACTATTGAAAGTGCAAATTTTTGCATTCAAAATTTGCATGGTTTTTGCTCAAAATATACTGTACGTGGCCCACAAGTACTGTTTAAAATACTGTTCGCATGGCACTGTAGTAGGGGCACTATTCATACGTCACTGTAGCTGGGTACTGTTCATAAGGTACTGTAGCTCGCTACTGTTTATACGGTACTGTTCACGTGCTCTAAGATGTCGGGATTAAAATTTGAGGTGGAGAAATTTGACGAAAGAATTAATTTTGGCTTGTGGCAAATTCAAGTCAAGAATTTATTGATTCAATCCGGATTACACAAGGCGTTGGATGATAAACGTGGAGCTAGTTCGGCCAACAGCTCCAAAGAACAAGCTGATGTTACCAATGTAGTCTCCCTGCAAGAGGGAGATGGTGAATTTTATTAAATATATATATATATATATATATATATATATATATATATATGTTCTCATGGCATGATTGCTACCATTAAAAATGCCATGAAAGAGGACATATGATTGGTAGCATGTGTATGGATTTGCACACGGGCATTAGCTGATAATTATGCAAGGTGTGTGGTACAACAAAAGAATGTCGATGGCTAATGAACTTCCTGAAAAATCAGCATGGAAGTTGCACCATAATTTATTAGCAAGTTTTTCGACATGTGTCGAGGTAAAATTCTTGGAGTTAGTGTTAATTTCAAGTGGGTATACTTTTTATGGTGGAGTATGATAATTCTTATTTAAGAATTGTAATTGTCGGTGTTAGACAATGTTTTGGTAGCGGATATTTTTTTTTATTTTTAATTATGGTGGAGATTGTAAGAAAATAATTAAAAAAAAAAGGGATGAAGTTGAAAAGTCAAAAGTGGAGGGTGAATGGAAAAGTCAAAGAAGCAAAATCAATTGTGATTTTGCTTATGAGAATTGCGGCGGCTGCTTTCAACAAATGGTAGGTGGGTTTACGCGTAATAAACGCGTATATTTTGCCTACAAATACGCATTGTTATTTTGCAATTGTAATACTCGAAATTCAAGCAAACATGTAGGGTGAGTTTGTTTGTGAGCATAAGAAAATTAGTGAGAGTTTAAGGGTTTGTTCAACAATCATTGGGATACTCTCTGGGTAATTTTCTTGTGTTGATGGTATAAGAAAAATATTGTATTTGTTATTATGTGGTTTTAACAATTTTCCACATAGTGAATATTTTTCTTGGTTGTCTTTTGACAACGGCAGTGGTTTTTCTCCGATTTGGAGTTTTCCACTATAATTTCTTGTGTTGTGAGTTTCTCCTGATTTATTCCGCATTAATTAGAAGGGTCATTTTTCCCAAACATATGGTAGCTGAGATTGGCTGGGACCCAAGTGTGTGGGAGGATCCAATGACTTTCCATCCTGAAAGATTTATCAAAAATGGAGAAGCTTTTGATGTAAGTGGTGGTGGAGAGATAAAGATGATGCCTTTTGGAATTGGGAAGAGAAATTGCCCTGGATATGGTTTAGCAATGCTTCATCTGGAGTATTTTGTAGCTAATTTGATTTGGAATTTTGAGTGGAGAACTGTGGATGGAGATGATGTTGATTTGACAAAGAAATTAGGGTTTACAGTGAAAATGAAGAATCCATTGCAGGCTCATAAGGTTAGAGACGGAGACCATTAGGACATGGGACGAGTACATCTTCTTTCAAAGCGAATTTGAAATGGATGGTGCATTACTTTATTATTTATGAAGGTAGAATATATAAAACTATATTTGCCCAAAAAAAAGAAATATATTTTTTCTAAAAAATAGAATCTATAAAATGTTATATTTTTGTATAATATATGAAAACAATATTATCAGAAAATAAAATTTCCATTCAAGAATTAAAAGAAGTTTTAGATTATTAGCTCAAATCGTGTATGGAAAAAATTTAGTATTAGAAGAATTTTACCTTGATGGACATAGCAGAAGAATGTTACCTGATTTTTCATAATGCATGCCACATCAATTCATCTTCTTTGTTGTTATATCCGAGGCAATATCTTGAATAGCTTGACTTTCTACATGGGAAATGGAGGACTGATTTTCCAAGGAAATCCAGAATCGTGCTGTACTGGTTTTTGTCATATTGTTGCAAAGCAATGCTTCTAGACTTGCGTCCTAACTCATAAAGATTTCACGACTCGGAGACGAATTTTTGGAAGAAACAATGCAAGGAATTTTGATTTTTAGTCATTGCTTACGAGATCTTTTTTGGCACAGTTTCTTAATAGCATCACTACTACAACAAAGCAACGGATTAATAAAATCTATAGCAAAGTTGCATTTTTATCCTTATCGTTTATCAAAATGGATAAATTTACCCTAACGTTTATTTTGGTGCAAATTTACGCTTAACATTTATAAAATTAGAGATTTTTGTTTCCGCCGTCAGCGATCAACTAACTTATTAACGGTCAAAGTTATCGGTAATTGACGGTAGGAATAAAAATCTTCTATTTTACAAACGTTAAAGCCAAATTTGCACGTTTGAAAAAACGTTAGAGGCAAAAATACATTTTTGGCACCCAAACGTTTGATCCACATGTCCAATGAATGTGTGACACATGTCTCACTAACAGTCAACTAATATATTAATGGTCAAAGTTAGCGACAATTGACGGTAGTGGCAAAAATCTCCTATTTTACAATCGTTAAAGACAAATTTACTTTAAAATAAACGTTAGGGACAAATTTGTTCATTTTGGCAAACGACAATAACAAAAATGCGCTTTTATATTTTTCCACAAGTTTCAATTGAAGTATAATTTAGGTTTTTTTTGGAAAAGAAAAAAAAAGGAAAAATATGTCCATATCACTAGAAAGATAGTATTAAACTCAATCCCCCTGTCCTTCTATATATATATCTTTACACAGAACAATCTCCATTTATCCACCTGTAAGAAAACAAAAATGGAAACTTGGTTCCTCATAATCTTCACCATCTCCATTGCTGCCCTTCTCAGACCTCTCTTTAACCTTTTCTTTCCTTCAAAGAATCTCCCGCCAGGACCCTTTATCTTCCCCATCATTGGCAACATATTATGGCTGCGCAAAACCTTCTCTGAAATCGAAGCCATCATTCGTTCACACCACCGCAAGCTCGGCCCTTTGGTTACTCTCCGAATTGGCTCTCAGCCTACCATCATCATCGGGGACCGGTCTCTTGCCCACCAAACCTTAATAAAAAACGCCGCCGTTTTCTCTGACCGACCTGTTGCTTTTGCTACTACCAAAATTAGTACTAGCAATCAGAATACTATCAGCTCCGCTTTTTACGGTCCTACTTGGCGCGTCCTCCGCCGGAATCTTACCTCGGAAATTCTTCACCCTTCCCGGGTTAAGTCCTATTCTCATGCTCGCCAATGGGTGCTACAAATTCTCCTCCACCGGTTACAATCCGAGTCAAAATCCGGCGATCCTGTTCGTGTTTTGAAAAATTTTCAATACGCCATGTTTTGCTTATTAGTCCTCATGTGTTTCGGGGACAAACTCAACGAGAAACAAATCGAAGAAATTGAGAGAGTGGAGCGTTCTGCACTTGTGAATGCTCGCAGATTCGCTATACTCGACATTTGGCCGAGTTTGAGAAAGATTATGTTAAAGAAACTTTGGTCAGAGTTCTTGCAGATTCAAAAGGAAACACAAGAGGTGGTCATTCCATTAATAAGAGCGAGAAAGAAAGTGATTGAAGAAAAGGAAAACAATGGGGCAAATCAAGAAAATGATAAGTATATTTTAGCATATCTTGATACCTTGTTAAATCTGCAACTTCCTGATGAGAAAAGAAAGCTTACAGAGATGGAAATTCAGAGTATGTGCAATGAATTTCTTAATGCTGGAACTGACACTACTTCCACAGCACTGCAATGGATAATGGCGAATTTAGTTAAGTACCCAGAAATTCAAGAGAAGCTATTTATGGAAATGAAAGGAGTTGTTGAAGAAAGGGAAGAAGAGGTAAAAGAAGATGATTTGCAAAAAATGCCATATCTAAAAGCAATCATTTTAGAAGGGCTTAGAAGACACCCACCAGGGCATTTTTTATTGCCTCATGCAGTGACTGAAGATGTGGTTTTGGATAAATATTTAGTACCAAAAAATGCATATGTGAATTTCATGGTAGCAGATATTGGGTGGGATCCAAATGTGTGGGAAGATCCTATGGCTTTTAAGCCTGAAAGGTTTGTGGGCAACGATAATGGAGGGGAAGCATTTGATATAACAGGAAGCAGGGAGATAAAGATGATGCCTTTTGGGGTTGGGAGGAGAATGTGCCCTGGTTATGGTTTAGCAATGCTTCATTTGGAGTATTTTGTAGCTAATTTGATTTGGAACTTTGAGTGGAAAGCTGTTGATGGAGATGTTGATCTTACTGAGAAACAGGAGTTTACAATAGTGATGAAGAATCCATTGAAAGCCCACATATCTCCCAGACTCAAATAGAAGTTCCTGTTTTCTGCGACTTCCGTGTCTAATTTACAGTTTTAGCTTTGGAATATATCAGTCCAAAAACTACTTCTCTTACCTTTCCTATCCAGCTGCTACTCACAAAGTGGATAAAACTGAATGAGAAAAACATGCCACTAACAGCCATAATGGCCCAATAACTTAAAAATATTATAAGCAACTAAAATTTGACTAAGTCTTTTGCTTGACAAAAGAAAACAGTAAACTGAAACTAAAAATAGTTGAACAATAAGCTAGAATTGAAAATTTTCTTCAAAGTCTCTTCTGCAAATTTTGGAAAGAAAATCCCAAGTGTGCCGGTTCCTCTAATACACCTTGACACTCTTTTAGCAGCCGCAAAGTGTGTTTCTCTGGGTAAATGCATGAGCGTAGATAGCAAATAGTGTCAGACCTACTTGTGGTGAGGTATCATACTGTCATTCGCTTTTTTAGAATCATTTGTATTGTGAGAACAGTGGAATCATTGCACAAGTAAATAAATCACGATTTCATTAGCGATCCAAACATATTTTTCCGACCACATAATCAAAGAGATAATTGGTAGAAACCCCATAGAACATAATGTTGTTGATCCTCTCACAAAGACACTTACTCAGAGCAAATTCGAATACAATGAATAAATTTGAGTTACATTTGGTCTGTGAATTGACATAAATGTAAATGATGTGTGGAGAGATGAAAAAACTTCTGAAGTAACTAGATTTTTCTTGTTTACACTTATGAGCATATGGATAAATTATTCATTTGTTTTTTTTGAAACCAGCCAAAACTTCATTAAGAATACAAATTTTTGGCGAGATAAACACCCAAGAAATAATGTGCTCCCTGCCAATAAGTGGGGCTAGCATATAAATGGGCTGCCTTAGTTAGAGTATGAGCAACACCATTTTGCTGACCTCTTAACAAAAAGACAGAGATATCCTGTCGCATATTACAAAGAGAAATACATTCAGAAATCAAAATTCCAAACTCTGAAATGTCATGACTATGAGATCTAAAAGCATCAACAACCACCTTAGCATCCATCTCAATAATCACTTTAGACACACTATTTCTAATAATCCAAGACAATACTTTCTTCAAGCCCAGAGCTTCAGAAATATGACTAGAGTAACAACCCCCCAATTGATTAACTCCACACTCCAAAACTTGTCCAAACTCATTTCTCCATATCCACCCAAAACTCACTCGATGGCTACTAGCATTTACTGCAGCATCAACATTAATTTTTGTGTATCCCCCATTCGGCTTGATCCAACTCATTACACCAATCGAACCGTTACGACATTCATTCATACCATTCATATATCGTGCTTGAGACCACTCATTAAGAAAATCCATACAAGACATACTGGTAGCTCTGGGATTCGAAATCTTAGCATTCCATAGCACCTCATTCCTCTCTCGCTAGATACCCCAGAATATCGTGCAAACTTTACTGATAAAGCTGTCATCGTTACTTACGCAGAGGAAACTGAACCAATCCTCAAAAATTGGTAGAGTGGATATGAACCAAATCCACTCCAACATGATCAAAACATGCTTTAGCAAAACTGCAGTCAAGAAACACATGCTCACGATGCTCCCCATCTTTCCCACAAAAAACACAAGTATTAGTAACATTCAAACATTTCAAGAATAATCTCTCACGAGTTGGGATACTATCAGAAAAAATTCGCCAGATAAAACACTTAACTCGAGGAGGAATTGCCAACTTCCACATCTTGCTCCAACACTCTCTATGCACAGAACCAGAATTATCAAACTCAGTGTTAGTTAAAGACTTGTAACCCGTTTTCACCGAGTAAGAACCCCTTTTCTCATAATGCCATATAAGCCGATCTCCATAAGCCCCATCAGCCAGAGGAATTGCCAAAATTGTATTAGCATCGTCCACCGAAAACAAATCAAGGACCAATTCAAAATCCCATTCCCTTTTTCCCGGAATAAACAAATCATTAACTCGCATATCTTGACATCCTTAGGACAAGCAGAATGAATAAGAAAAGCATTATCCCTTGGTAACCAAGCATCCTTCCAAACCCTCACATTATTCCCATTACCAATCCTCCACCGACAACCAAGCTCTAAAACATGCTTAGCATTCCAAATACTACGCCAAATAAAACTAGGATTATGTCCTAGAGATGAATGCAAAAAATCAGTAGTAGAAAAATATTTAGATTTGAGTAACCTACTAACTAAAGAATTTGAATTTGCTAACATATTCCAACCTTGTTTTGCCAACAGAGCCAAATTAAAACAATGAAGGTCCGTAAAACCCACACCCCCCTTATCCTTCAAAGCACATAATCTACTCCAGAAGAACCAATTAATTCTACTTCCTCCATTAGGTTTCATACCCCACCAAAAAGAATTCATCATCTTTTCCAGCTCATCACAGAGAGTAATAGGTAATAAAATGTACTCATGCAAAAAGAAGGAATGGCTTGGCCTACCGATTTAATAAGAATCTCTCTCCCTGCTTGAGATAAAAAAAAAACGTCCTTGCCAACCCTGAATCCTTTTCCACAATCTATCTCTAAGAAAAGCGAAAATAGCCATCTTTTTCCTACCAATAAGAGAAGGGAGGCCAAGATACCTACCCGTATCCAAAGAACTAGTGACTCCCAGAATATGAGAGATATGATTTTGAAAAATAGGAGACACATTGGAACTATAGAGAATCCCATATTTCTGTAAATTAATTGCCTGACCCGAGTCCTTCTCATAAATCGAAAGGATTTCCTGCAACACTTTAGCTTCTTTCTCATCAGCTCCAAAGAAGAAAAGACTATCATCCGCAAAAAATAAATGAGATATAGTGGGAGCCCCTTTACAAATAGTACAACCATGTAAATCACCCCTAGCCTCAGCTTTCTTGATTAAAGAGGAAAGACCCTCCGCACATAAAATAAATAAGTAAGGAGATAATGGATCCCCCTGCCTAAGACCTCTTTTAGGAATAATAGGACCAACCTCAATCCCGTTCACTAAAATAGAATATCTAACTGTAGAGACACATAGCATAATCCACTTAATCCATCTAGAATCAAACCCCATCCTAACACTCTCCAAATAATCCCAATTGATCCTATCATAAGCTTTAGAAATATCAATTTTCAAAGCAGCATAACCCACTCTGCTCCTAGTTCTTCTTTTCATAAAATGAATCAATTCAAAAGCAGAAATGACATTATCCTAAATAGAACGCCCATGAACAAAAGCTGATTGAGATTCAAAAATTAAATGAGGCAATAATCTCTTTAACCTATTAGCCAAAACTTTAGAGATAATTTTGAAAAGCACATTACATAAAGAGATAGGCCTCAAATCCTTCATAGACTTAGGAGGATCACACTTGGGTATAAGAACAATCAAAGTGTTATTTAAATCAGCAGGGAAACTCACAGTTTGAAGCCATGAACACGCAGCTCCAAAGATATCGGGACCAATTGTATTCCAAAATTGATGATAGAAAGTCGGATTAAGCCCGTCGGGACCTGGTGACTTGTCCCGATGCATATGGAAAACCGCCTTACGAAACTCATCAATGTGAAAAGGGGCAAGAAGAAACACAAGGCTCCACATACCGCAGATCCAGTGAACTAAAAGATGAATTTGCTTCAAATAATTTCTGAAAATAATCCTTAGCAAGCAAACGAATTCCATTGGGATTATCAACCCAAACCTCTGCTTCATTTTGAAGGCACCCAATTTGATTCTTCCTTCTACGGATCGAAGCCATCTTGAAGAAAAATTTGGAGTTTAAATTCCCGCCCTCTAACCAAACAATCTTTGCTCGTTGCTTCCAATACGACTCCTCCTGCACCAGTAAAGAAGCTAGAAGATTATGTTTGTCCCCCAAAAGAATAGCGTCATCAGATGAAGTGGAGAAACACAGAGCAGCTATATCCCTTTTACACTGATTAATCTTGACTTTAAATTACTCCCGAAAATTCTTACCCCACCTATCCAAGGCCAAAGTACAACCTTTAATCCTATCCAGCAAATTAAGCCTAGCAGACCCAGCCTAAGAAACTTCGACCACATTCACAAGCCCAGTCTCCATTAACCAAGCATTTTCAAACTTAAACTTACATTCTCTAGCAAAGGAAAGCATAGGCCCTGAACCAGTGCTTAGCTCAAGAGGACTGTGATCAGAAAGTGCAGCAAGTAAATTACGAAGCTTTACATGTGGAAAGATAGACATCCAAGATTCAGTGACTAGAATTCTATCCAGGCGTTCCTGAACCCAATGGCTCGACCCTCTCCCTCTTTCCCAAGTAAAAGGGTAACCTTCCATCGGTAGGTCACGAAGTAAATAATCCTCAACAGCACTACGAAATCCTCTATAAAGCCAAGATGGGTGTTCCACACCACCCTTTTTATCCTCCTTAAGCAATAAATCATTAAAGTCCCCCATTATACACCAAAGAGGACTAGATAAACTCTTAAGATGACGTAAGAGGTTCCATGACTCCATTCTTCTAGACCTTTCTGGGAAACCATAAAATCCCGTACAACGCCAAACAACACCATCATCCCCTCTACACTCCAAGTCAATATGGTTATTAGAATAGTTAAGAAGTTTGAACACATGGGTTTTACGCCATAAAAAAGAAAGACCACCACTATGACCATTACAATCCACTACAAAACAACTTTCAAAATCCAACTTATTTTTTATTTCTTCAATCTTGTTAGAATGAACAAGAGTTTCAATTAAAAATATAAAATATGGCTTCCTCCTCCTAACAAGCTCACAAAGAGCAAGCACTGCACGTGAATTACCCAATCCACGGCAGTTCCAAGTAACACCTATCATTGCCCCCGACAGGCCCCCTCAAGGTCGGCCGATACAGAAGAAATTCCTGACTCATTCCGTAAGGCTTTTACACTCCCGTCTTTCGGATGGACAGAAATAATTTGTGAATCAACTTCCATCACAGAACTAGAGACTTTTGTTTGGAGGCCCATATTTGCTTTCTTACGCTTACGTGCCTCCTCAAGGTCCAAACCCACTTCCTCATCAATATTATTCCCATCAATTAAATGGCCCTCCTTCAGCATACATGAACTTCCCATATTATTGTTACTAGTAGATCCCGCTATATGTGGGATAGAAACAACTGACTTACCTTTGACTGTAGAGGAAATCCCGGCATTTTGGAACTGGATTGCCTCAAATCCTTCCCTTATTTCATGCTTACCATAACCATCCTCAACCCAACCCATACCCAAATCACGGAACCACCGATCACCACCTTCCCCTGACGATCTTCGTGTATCCGCCTTTAACCATAACCCCCACCCCTTCTCCTTCGGCTTAGTAGCATCATTGAACATTAACGGACAGGAAAAATCAGAATGCCCGAGAATACCACATAAAAAACAGAAGGTGGATAGTTTCTCATATTTGAACTGCACAACAGACCAATCTCCTCCAACTTTTCTAATCTTCTTTTGTCTTTTAAGAGGGACTCTCACATCTAAGCTAACCTTGATCCTCATGAAACTCCTCCAAACTCCTGAGTTATTGTTAATATCATAGTCAATAAACTCTTTAATGAAATTACCCAATTGTCTGCTTACAACTTTCGACATATACCCCACTGGTAGTTCAAAAACTTGAACCCAGAATGTTGCATGGAAAAGAGGGATTGAGACAGGAACCTCCCCTTCTACCAGGTGGTGCAACAAGAGAAGATGACCATCAAAAGTCCACGGCCCTCCCTCGCTCACACGTTTCTTATCAAAGCTATGAAAGAATTGGAATAAAAAGAGCTCCGAATTAATCTCTCTAATGGAAATACCTTTATCGGGTCGCCACAAACTAGCCATCCGGTGACGCATCGCATTAAAGTTCACCGGTCTTTCAGTAAGAAACCTCCCTACTAAACAGAATTCTGAAAACTCTTGCTTTTGCTCGACTGCATCAGCTGCAATGATTAACTCATCATCTTCATCAGCAGACAGAGATAGTTGAACCATATTGGTATCCATAGCCAAAAACACTTGTTACAAGAACAAGAAAAAACAAAACTCTCAAAGCTCGGAGAGAAAAACTCATATGTATAAATTACTAAAGCAATTGAATTATGCACTGTTATTATATCAACGCACTAGAACACTCAGAACTATATAATTCAATAAAGATACATAAATATACGAAAGAAAATTAATTGTGTTTTAATGCCAATATCTGCATATGTATTTTTTCTTTTATAAACAGAAGATTTTTGGCAATTTTATGAACAAAGTTTCAAGTATGGAAGTGCAAAACTCGAACTAATCTGAATAATCTGATATGAAATTTATATTCTGATAGAGTTATCATGGTTATTTGGGTCGAATTAGGTGGTGAAATTTATTATTTTTTGGGTTTGGGTCAATTTAAAATTTTTTCTGACCCGATCCGACCAAAAAATACACTGACAAAAAAATACACATGTTGTATTTTTTCATCTTTGTACCAGTACTGTCAATCTCTCTTCGCTTTCTCTCTCACTGTTTGCTTTCTCCTCCTCCTGAGATTGCCATCGCCACAACGCTCGTTGTTACAACCGATCACTTACCGTTCTCCTTGACGGTCTTCCCTCTCTCTTTGAAAAATAACCCCTAAATCTCTCTCTCTTCTCGTTGGATAGTGTTTGTTATTGGGTTTTTTTTTTGCCTGAAATCAGTATTTTTTAAGTTTGTTGTTAGATTTTTTGTTTTTTTATACCTGAGATCTGTGTTTTGGTATTAATTTTTTTTTTGTGTGAGATCTATATTTTTTTTGCCTGATCTTGCTGGGTTAGTTTTTTTTTTTTTGTGAATTGAAGCGTTTTTTTTTTTCTTTTTAATTTTCTTGATTGAATTTTGATCTTTATTATTTACATTAGAGATATGTGTTGGTTGTGAAGATGGTATTTGTGCATGTCTCGATCTTAATTTAATTCGGATTATATGGATTTTACAGATCAGATTACGAAAATTTCAAATCGGTTCGAAATTCAAAATTTAATTAGGGCCGGATCAATTTAGAAAGGAAAATGCTTATAATTCGGATCTCAAGTTGTTCGGATCGATTAATTTTTGAACTGAACACGACGGATGCACGCCGTTATTTTCAAGGAAAAAATACATAACCATATTATTCTGATTTTTCGTGTGACAAATTATAACTATACAACGAATTTTCTTCTTTGTAGTCATTGCTTACGGCATATATTTTTGGATGTTTAACGGACTTTTCTTCATTGATGATAGGAATTTATGAGAAGGTTCAATCAATTTTTTTAATACCATGATCAGTACAACCAACGGATTAAAAAAATATTTTTTTTACCAGCGGGATTGATCCAAGTGAAAAGCGACTTAATTCCGCTTAAACAAGTTTTCGGGTTCGAAACTTAGCGTACGCAGAGAATGCACAATGCGGATTGAATCTGGATGTAGTCCGAGCAAAGCTCCGGTGAACCAGGTGTGGCAACATAAAAAAAAAAAATGTTTTTTTTCCAAGTTAATTATAAAGTTTAGATTAAAATATGATCGAAAATATTTTTTTTGGAGAAGAGGAAAGATATGTCCATATGATATCACTCCAAAGACAATGTCAATCCCCTTGTCCTTCTTTATACATATTTACACACATCAATCTCCATTAATTCGCAGTAGAAAAAATGGAAACTTGGTTCCTCATAATCATCACCATCTCCATTGCTGCCCTTCTCAGACCTCTCCTTAACCTCTTCCTTCCTTCAAAGAATCTCCCGCCGGGACCTTTTATTTTCCCCATCATCGGCCACATATTATGGCTCCGCAAATCCTTCTCGGAAATCGAAGCCATCATCCGAACCCACTGTCGCAAGTTCGGCCCTTTACTCACTTTCCGAATCGGCTCTCAGACTGTCATCATCATCGGCGACCGCTCTCTTGCCCACCAAGCCTTAATTAAAAACGCCGCCATTTTCTCTAACCGACCTGCTGCTCCTGCTACTACCAAAATTAGTTCTAGCAATCAGCATACTATCAGTTCCTCTTTTTACGGTCCTACTTGGCGCGTCCTCCGCCGGAATCTTACATCGGAAATTCTTCACCCTTCCCGGGTTAAGTCCTATTCTCATGCTCGACAATGGGTTCTGGAAATTCTCCTCCACCGGTTACGATCTGAGTCGAAATCCGGTGATCCTGTTCGTGTTTTGAAAAATTTTCAATACGCTATGTTTTGCTTATTAGTCCTCATGTGTTTCGGGGACAAACTCAACGAGAAACAAATCGAAAAAATTCAGAGAGTGGAGCGTTCTGCACTTCTGAATGCTCGCAGATTCGCTGTACTCAACTTTTGGCCAAGTTTGACAAAGATTTTATTAAAGAAACGTTGGTCGGAGTTCTTCAAGATTCAAAAGGAAAGACAAGAGGTGGTTATTCCATTGATAAGAGCAAGAAAGAAAGTGAATGATGAAGAAAGGGAAAAAAATGGGGCTAATGAAGAAAATGATGAGTATATTTTAGCATATGTTGATACCTTGTTAAATCTGCAACTTCCTGATGAGAAAAGAAAGCTTACAGAGATGGAAATTCAGAGCATGTGCAATGAATTTCTTAATGCTGGAACTGACACTACTTCCACAGCACTGCAATGGATCATGGCGAATTTAGTTAAGTACCCAGAAATTCAAGAGAAGCTATTTATGGAAATGAAAGGAGTTGTTGAAGAAAGGGAAGTAGAGGTAAAAGAAGATGATTTGCAAAAAATGCCATATCTAAAAGCAATCATTTTAGAAGGGCTTAGAAGACACCCACCAGGGCATTTAGTAGTGCCTCATGCAGTGACTGAAGATGTGGTTTTGGATAAATATTTAGTACCCAAAAATGCAGAAGTGAATTTCATGGTAGCAGATATTGGGTGGGATCCAAATGTGTGGGAAGATCCTATGGCTTTTAAGCCTGAAAGGTTTGTGGGTAATGATAATGGAGGGGAAGCATTTGATATAACAGGAAGCAGGGAGATAAAGATGATGCCTTTTGGGGTTGGGAGGAGAATGTGCCCTGGTTTTGGTTTAGCAATGCTTCATTTGGAGTATTTTGTGGCTAATTTGATATGGAACTTTGAGTGGAAAGCTGTTGATGGAGATGAGGTTGATCTTACCGAGAAACAGGAGTTTACAATAGTGATGAAGAATCCATTGCAAGCTCACATATCTCCCAGGATCAAGTAGAAGATAATGTTTTCTGCCACTTAATTCCTTGTCAATTTACAGTTTTAGCTTTGGAATATATCAGTCTAGAAACTACTACTCTCACCTTTTACTCAAATCTCAATGCTATACTGATAATACTAGTAAATTTCATTTGTAAATATAATTTGTATTGAATTTCTAGATATTTTACTATATTAGCCATCAGCAAGTTCTAAATCCAACAAAGTATCAATGTTCTTGCTCTTTCCAATGGAATTAAAACATTTTCTCGACGTCCGCGGATTCAAAAACATAAAAGAATTTGCCCAGAACTTCCTCGATTTGTTTGATCTGATTCTCATCAAGCTTATCTCCAAAACTTATAAGTTCCAATAGAGCAAACATGGAAAACCGAAAATGTTCTAAAACAGACACAGCACCGACAGATTTCGCTTGGGATTCGATTCCGAAGAATTTAGCAATTTGCGAGCACGAGCGTATTATATAACCCGGGAATGGCAGAGGATTATAAATTACTGAATTAAATTAGCTGAAACACGATGTGAAAATCCGAACTTGAGACATTCTATTCAGTTTAAGCAAGTTGAATAAAGAAGTAATACAGACAATATCAATTGAATAAACTGATTTATTTTTTCTTTGTATTAGCTATTGATGATGATTTTTGTGCAATTAATGATTATTTATTTGCTTTTTGGTAACAAGAAATTGATTTGGTTTAAGGAATTTGATGGAATTAATCTCATGGCTCGTTAACTACCCATCAGAGTTTTTAAGGATTTATACTTCTACTTTTAATATTAAGGAGAATATGGCTTTGTACATAAAGAAATGGAGACAGAAAAACCATATAGCTGATTCCGTCTTAACATGGGATTAAGGTTTAGTTGTTGTCAACTACTTGTCAGACGACGTGTGAAACACATAGCCTCTTGTTTAGTACTGGTTTTAGCTTATACTAAACTATATATATATATATACACACCACACACAAATGTTTTAAATTCCAATTGGATCGCAACTAGCCAGAAGTAGAGTTTCTAATATCGCGCTTATTTTCTAACGGGAAGCAGAGATAAGTTTGCATGCTCAGTCATGGTATAGATCATAGCTTAAAAAGAGCAGAAACACAAAGGTAGAAGATAGTATATATTCAGAAATATGTAAATAACACTGCAGTAATAAAACTAGCTCTGTAGAGCAGAGTCAAGCATAACCGCTCTTATTTCTAGTAGTAGTAACTATTTTATCTCATTTTCCATAACTCAATATGGTGAGGGTGCAATATGGTTTGGCTTCTTCATTGGAGGGTTTGCTGGTGCTGGAACGTGACCCTTATGTGGTGATGGCTTATGGGTTAGTGGAAAATATCCTTCTTGAGGTGGTTCAACTGGGGCTATTGGGTTGGGCTCTTTTCTGTGATGTTTGTGATCATTTTGTGGCTTGTAGTTGTGGTCAAGGGCCGGCCCTGGTGAAATAGGCTCAGGGTGATGGTGGCTACGAGCCAATGACGGAGTGATGAAAGCCACCACACCAATAAGCAATATAAGCAAGTGCGTATTAGACATCTTCATATGAGGTTTCGGTTGGTGCAGAACTTGAAAAAGCAGTGCTCCTTTTATACTGGTTTGGGGTCCAGATGTCGAAATTGATTTCATCATTTGAGTCTGGTATGTCAAAGCTTGGGGTCCAGATGACCAAATTGATTTCATCATTTGAGTTCTGGTATGCCAAAGCTCCAGATGTCCAAATTGTTTTCATCATTTGAGTTCTGGTATGTCAAAGCTTGGTACGGAATTTGCTGATCTCAGTAAAGAATATAGGACTTAAGAGCAAAGTTTTTCCAGTTAGAACATAGAAGATTAGGCAAGTAATGATTCTAAAAAGGATAGAAGCTTTAAGATCCAAGTTTTTCCTGTTAGAACATGGAAGAATTAGGCAAGTAATGATTCTAAATAGGATAGAAGCTTTGAGAATTAAGTTCTTGTTATCATTATCCCCCAAGAATGTCGGCAAAATTATCGATGTGAGTGAGAATCAAATAGGAGAAAAGTCATGCTTCATATTGGAGAACTCCATGTTTTGTTGGAAAACTGGACTTTTATCAGATCCCAAGTATTCTTTATTTGGGCCTTATTGCTTTTTAGGCCTCAACTCTTCTCCTGAATCTTATCTGTCTCTTTGGGGCATTCGGCCCAAATGTGAAGGACTAGAAAGCCGAAAACAAACAAATTCAGAACCCACATTCCCTCTGTATAAATGGAGAATCCTAATCCATTCAACTTTCTTTTTTCAAGAAAGAGATTCAGATTGAACAAAATTCAAAATTTGAATTTGGTATAAGAGAGAGGGGGAAATATGGCAACTGCGTCAAACGACATGAAGAGCTTCTACAAGCAAAAGAAGAACAACAAAACTGGCATCAAGAAGTCGTCTTCTTCTAAATCAGCATCAAGATCCAAGAAGAGTTCGTCCAAACATGCCGCCGCTATTGGCTCTGATATCACCCAGCCTACGGCCTTGATCTCCCATGGTATCCCTGATCTTCAAGGTATCCCATCATCACTCTTCCTTTATCTCCGTTAGTTTCTATTTGGGTTTCAAGTATGTTTTACTTAAGCTTTTTTGTCGATTGCCCTAATTATTTTAGGGATTGTTTACTTCCTTCTTTAATAATAAGGGTTTTGATCAGGTTTCTGTTTTCTGTAAAAAATCCACTCTTTGGAGTTTTTGAATGGTGGATAATCTATATAGTTTTCGTCATAATCGCACTTCAAAATATTCTATTAATTCACAATTTGTTAATTTGATTCCTTTTTGTGTACAAACTTTCTTGAAATTTTATTACCACGAAAGGCGAGAAGATAACTTGGAAAATTATTAATTTTCTAGTTTGATAAGGAACCCAGTCTATTCAGACTGAACTCGAAAGTTAAACCTCACAGTTGGATATGAAAAGAAAGAAAGCGGCTTAATGCAGCTTTTTACACCCAAACTTAGTAAAAAAAAATGTGCATTGCTACCTGAACTTTTAAGTTTAACTGTACAATTTTATCATTCAAACTTGTTTTAACTACACAAAATAGCTACTTTGGCTGACATGAAAAACGGTCCAAGTATGCCAGGTGTCATTTCGATAAAAAAAAATTAGATGGTTTAATTGCACGGTACATACACACCTTAAATTTTCATTGCAAAGACAAACTCCATCACTAAATTTTAAACATAAATCAAATCATTACAATAATTACACACAAACAAAATGGTAATCTAACATAGCATATATTATTGTTCTTCTCCTACCAAGTTACCTCTCAGCTTCCAATTCTCTAACTCTACTTAGCAATCCCAAAATAACTTGCTTGTAATGCTCTTCAATGGGAGAATCTATCCATGCAAAAAATTTGCAGTCATTCTCCACTCGAAATTTTACAATAGAAAGAATAATTACATACACTAAAATCATATTTAAAATCTATTTAAAGAAACCCCCGAAAAATTTTGGCATCCATAAAAGCGCCTTCCAGGATTTGAAACAGACCATAAACACATTATCTCAGCTGGTTCACCGCATCAGCAGAATGAAGCTTCCATCTTCAATCAATGAAGGTTTAATTGTCTGGGACGAATGAAAAAAAAAAAAAAACTCCTCAGTTGTGGTTACTGTTAAAAAAGGTTGAGGAGTTTGAAATTTTTACCATTGGTATTAAGTTTAATGAGGCAGAATGTTGAATATGAATGAATTTGGAAATTCATCCTATCTCAGAGCATGCATATTAGTTTTCTGTGCACGTCAGCATTTAAATATTTATTTTATATAGTTAAAATAAGTTTGAGTTGTAAAATTGTATCTTTTATAAGTTCAAGTGTAAAAGTAGCATTAAGCCAAAGGAAAGCCCAATTGGTTTTTGTATTTTTTTTTTTTGAAAAAATGGTATATTTAATGTTATGTTTCTGAATCTGAAAAACTGAAGACAGTATGATGATTGGGAGTTAAAACCAAATTGAGGTATTGAAAGAATCATCTGGGGTTGGTATATGGTTTGATTGCATGTATGGTATTATAAATCATGTTTGGGGGCATAAATTAATGGAGCCTTTTTCTTTTTGGCTGTCTTTTTTTGTTATGGTAGATGATTATGACCAACGGGAGCAAGTGTTGAGGCAATTTGACATGAACATGGCATATGGGCCGTGCCTTGGGATGACCCGTCTGGCTCGTTGGGAGCGTGCTCAACATTTAGGTTTGAACCCACCCAGAGAAATTGAAGGTCTGGTGAAGGAGGGAAAGGTTAACTCAGAATGCTTGTGGGATGGCCGTGTCTGAAGTTGTGCTAATGATATGAATGGTGTGTACAATTAGAATATAGTGTATTTGTGCTTTTGTTTTTGTAATGTGCAGCCACTGGCTGTGCTGTTAGAATGTTCATGTGTGCTACTGAACTTATGACTTGCTGATCTTTAATGGAACGAGTTTTGTGAAGAAGTTTGATCTTGCGATAATCTGTACTGTTCTTATACTAATCTTGTCTCAGTTTGCAATCTAAAGCTGTGCACATTGATTATGGAAAATCTTGCAATGAATGCATCGGAGCATATCCAGTAGGCATGTGTTAATTATTGTTTTGGTCAGTCCAGGTATTTGTCGGCTTTTCTTCACTCAGAGCACTATTTCCCCCCATTTTTGAAGTTGAAGTGCACTGTCGTGTCTTGTGCTTCTAAAAGGCTTCAGTGATTAGGTTTTTGAGTGTCAGAGGAATTTAGCTCATCATCTAATCTTAATTTTGTCATCATGAGGGAGGGCATGATTGTTTAGGTGTTTCAGATTATTGTTTATTTTGATGCTTCAATTCTGTACGTTTATGCAGCACAGCTTGGCTTTCATGTTTTTCTATTTCATTGCTTGAATATAGGAGGGTTTAGGACTTGCTCAATTGCCCTATTCAATTGTTGAATAGTTAAGATCTTTTATTTGTTTATGGAGGATTCCAACACAATGATCTGTGCTTGTTCGAACTATTTGTTTGTGAGAGTTAACGTATGGACAAGGTGACTACCAAAACTTATGAGAGGATTCAAATGCGAAAGTGTTGCATTTTATTTATTTGATTGCTCAAGCAAATACTACACCATTTCGTTATTGGATACAAAAAGACGTCCTGGTTTGCTGACTACCGGAAGATTCTTTTCTTCAGATTACTAATGCTCTTTATGTAAAGCAGTAGCAAGCAGTCAAGTTAATTCCCATAAGAAAGGAACCTTGCGATCGTGACCACTCAACCAAGACCCAGCGATTCTTATAAGAGAGAAGCCTGGGGTCTCGACTATTATTCAGGTCCCAAGAAACATAAAAAAAAAAAGTACTGGTTGAATTACATAGGATAGTGATTTCAATAAGAGAATAGTCACCTGAATTGCTTTGAAGCATCTTCCAGGAAAATGCCTGAAAGTACAACTTATCATAATAATATTTGTTAATCAATACATGAATGTGATTAGATTTTGAAAATATATACTAAGGAAAAACTAACAAAAAATCAACTATGTTTGTTTGTAAGAGAAATCAACTACTCTTTTTTCTTGGTGCTCGTTTTGAATTTCTTATCATCTGGCACACATGATGACCAATAAATAGGCGCAAGTGTGCACACTGCCTGTATTAGAAGAGCACGAGGTAACCCTGAAAAATCATCTCCAGTCACTCCAACATGAGATGCAAGTGCAACACCGAAGTATCCACTCACTATGAATGCAAGTGCTATAGCAGATGCCACCAGCGCCATCAACGACCCCTCGCACCCAGGTGGGCAGAGCTGCGACATTAAAACGTTGAAAGGCAAAATTTTGTAAAAGAACAGAACCTCTAACAGACCAGAGAATATAATCACATACAAGGAGTCTGACACCCCCATACTCCGGTAAAAACCTTTCACAAACAAGAAATCAGAAACCATGAATACTGCCATCGTTGCCTGAATGGCAACAATTAATTTCCTTGCTGGAACTGTTTTCAAATTACTATTGTAGATTATGCTCCATAGAAGCATTGCAGCCTGGCCAAAAACCTTAGAGATCCCGAGTAATGATGAATCAATCTTCAAATGCTGAGTCTGATAAAAGAACATGGTTCCTGTCAAGGCTGGAATTATGGCATAGGATGCTGCAAACCATGATATTGAGTAAGCAATCTCAGGCTTTTTTAGTGCAACTGTGAGCTCTACAAGCTGTTTTCTAATCCCAACTTTTGATGCAGTTTTGGGGAGGTTCAGAGAGCTTTCACGCACAGCAATAGTTATAAAAAATTGGAGAGCAGTGATTAGGCCAAAAAAGAGAAACATAGCTTGGGCAGAGGATCTGCTAATGGCAATTCCGCCTAGAAGGTTTCCAAGGACACCACCAGCAGAGGAAGCAATCCAAACAAAAGACTGCAGCTCACCTGAGGACAATGATTGAGATTGTCTAGAAGAGGTGGCTGACTGCTTTCCTATCTCTGCAGTAATGGCATCATTTCCAACTTCAGAAAGTGAAGCACCAAGATTACCAAGCAGAAGGTATAGACTGATGCAGAAGATCGAGAGAGTCGATGGTGGGAGAATTGCAATAGCTAGCCATGAAATTGATTGCAGGAAAGCTGAAAAAGCAAGCAAGCGAAGCATAATTACGGTGAAATACTGTGCTACGGTTAAAAAAATCAGACACAAGCTTATACATAACAATAAACAATGAAATCTGTCAATTACTGCAATCTATTTCCCTTAAGTGCGAACAAGTTATTAGAAATGCAAAATGTCATCTTCAGTTGATACATTTGAAGCTAACTGTATACAATACTACTAATTTGTACATTCAAACCAAGACAGTTATTTGTTCCTGAACTTAGGCATGCTTCAAAAGTTTGGGAGATGACAAACCTTAAACAGTTTCACTGACCACCACCACAAAGAATGAGACAATTTAGGCCCCAAATTGGATAGAAAATGGAAGATGATGCATCTTCAACTTGTAATTTGATCATGAAGCCCACTAAGACAATAATATGGTACTAAACAAATGCTTCACACTTTTAGCAGTAACAATGAGGATTTATGGAATTATAATTTCTAGAAAGAACATGATTATGACCAGAAGAATTTTGTAAATATCCAAAATGGAGGAAACTGATCACATTTATTCAAGAAAAGACATAATTCAATTCAGTGGAGAAACAAACTAATTAACAGACATAATTGTTAATAAAACCAGGAAAAAGGGAGCAAAAGAGTGAAACTTTTTGATTCACTTACCACCAAAGGCAATGTATGGAATACGATGCTGGCCGAAGATGTAAACGGCATCAGAAACGACGCCGTAGAAAGGCTTACCGACCATAGGAAGATTTGCAGAGTTCTGAAGGAGCTGGAGAGTGGAAGGGTCCACATTGAGGCCATCTTTCAAGAAAAAGTTAACCGCCATCCATGGAAAACACCTGAACCCTTGAACCCAGAACCCGAGTCCGAGTAATCCCCGGATCAGGGATGTACGACCCGAAGAAGAAGGAGCTGAAACCATTTGATGGTTATTTGATAGATTATGAAGAAACCCAAAATCTATGGAGATTCTACAAACTTAGTCTGATGATGTTCAAGTTTTAATAGTTTTTGTTTTTTTGTGAAGAGAAGATGGGTTTCTGGTTATTATAGTGAACTAGTGATGGTGGGGATCGGCGGAGACACGTGGCGCCGGGGACTACGTGGGTGTCTATTTCTTGTCATAAAAACAGATCTGTAGGTGTCATTGGGATGCGTGGCAAGCATGGCCTGAATCTCCTGCAACGACTTTAGAGTGAACCTCATCTACATTGAAAGTTTCGGACCGTTGGATTTCTCTTATACCCTTAAACAGCACATTGTCAAATAATTTTGACAAAGTTTGTCAATCGGAATTAATTTAAATTAGATTTTAATTTAATATGACTTTTGATATTTATAGTTAATTTATTTTTACTCATTTGATAGCATTATAGGAACCAAATTTAGATCATAATTGACTGAACAAAGTATTATAATATAGTTCTTAATTATAAAATTCAAAATAAGTGTAATTAATTTTTAGTATTATTTGATTTTGAGGAATTGGATCTAATTGCTGGTTAGTTGTGAACTAAAATTAATTTTAAGAATAAGATAAATATCCTAATTTTTATTATTATTATTTTTAATAAAGTCTCAACAAATATTAATTTCTTGAAAGATTAGAAAAAACATAATATTCTAGATAATTAACATATCTGCAAATGTATAAATAAAATTTATTAGCCTGCTTAATAATGGCTAATTTTTTTTTTTTCTAACAAAATAAAGGTAGCTAGGTTGATCTAGGCTGGGAATATTCTAGCAGTTGCTTTCATATCAAAAGAAAAGAGAATAATCTGTACAAAAGAAAAAGGAATATCCTGCAATAAAGAAAAAAGAGAAAGAGCAAAAATATGAATTAAATATCTTATCATATATATATATAGACATATATACTATTAAATTCAATAAATTATTAATATTTTTAAAATCCATTAGTGATCTTTAAAATAATTATAATAGTAAAAGTTTTATATTTGACGGCTTGACGATATATAACAGTGCTTCGAAAATCATTTTAGTGCTAAATAAGGGCATAATTTTAAACATTATCCCATTCATTTATCGAATTATCGCTTATTATATAAATTATTAATATTAAAATAATTTATAGAGTTTACTAATTTTTATATAAATTTATATTCCATCCATCTCATTTTAAGAGATAACTCTTTGCATATCCCTATTTATTATATATATTTATTAAATATTTCTCTTTTTTTTTATTACTCTTTGTGTTTAACTAGAATTAAATTCTTCTAAAAAAAATAGAATTAAATAAAATACTTGAAAATAAAAAATGATATTTTTGTCAATGGTTATAGCTTTTTTTTTTTACGAAATTGAGATATTTTAATTATTTTATAATTTTTGTGAAAAAATTACGTTTTAAAGTGGGACAGAGAGAGTATTGAATATAATAAAATATTATCTCTTAATTTAGATTATTATAAAAAAATATGTAAAAAAATATTACTTAAAATATTAAATATTTTATTAACATTATTCGAGAAAAAAATTAGAATTGATGTATTGAATATTGTATTAAATTTAGCAAAATGATAATTTAGTGGGATAAATTATTTTTCAAAAGAAATAATTTAATGGAAGAAAGTGAGTAATTAAATCTAATTAATTTAGAATAATAAAAATTTAGATAATTTAAACTTTTAATTTGAAAAAACCAGCTTTTGCCGAAAGGGGAGGATCTCCTGTCAGCTGCCACTACAAAACAAAGAACTTTACTGGCCATAGAAGAAATGGATGGAAGAACGTGGGAAGAGGAATCGTTTCACGTTTGCCCGTTCCATAGTTGATATTTAATATTTATTGTTATTAGCTAATATTTGATTGATATATTTATTGTTGTTAGTTAATATTTGATTGATAGCTGACAGTTAATTTAGTTTTAATATCTGATTATAAAATTATATATATAGTCAATGTTGTTCTATTATAAAGTTTTCTATATAGATATTTGGGTAATTGTAATATCCAAAGTTAGACATTCAAATCTCGATATGTCAGTGTAAAAGGATGATTATTAAAAAAAATAAAATATTTCCTAATTTAAATTTTATATTTTCTTCTTTTACAAATAAATGTTTGTTTTATTTTTTTATTTTTATCAAAATTAAGATACTTATTAATTAATTTAAATTTTATTAATTTGCCTTTCAAAAAAAAAGACAATAAATAGGCAAATTGATTGGATTTTTTTTTCTTTGAATATTAATTGTACTTTAAAAATATACCAAGATTTTGGAAATACGCAGTATATTCATATCTAAATAAATTAAGGTACATTCATATCTAAAAATATCAAGATTTTGAAATTTGAATTGGAGTAGTTCATTCAATTGAAAAAATTGAAAATCGATCAATGTATCAGTTTTAGTAAGGATAAATGTAATATTCTATATCCATTTATGTAAAAATGAGTTCAGGATATTACAAATCCGGTTAGTTTAATTAAATAGGGGATTTAATCATTATAAATTTGGCTATAATTTTTTTTACATACATATATTGCTCAATTAATCATATGGTTACTATTCATTTGGTTAATTTCGACACAATAACAGCCGAAAATACTCCTAACCTTTCATGCACATTTCAGTAAAATTCAAAAATGTTACTTATTAAAAATGAGTTAAATTGTGAGTATCGGTTGACTAGCAATAATTTTAACTATTTTTTATTTACTAAAATATATCATTTTTATGTGCAAATTTATATATTTTTCCTTTTTTCTTACCTTCTTATTCTCATGTATCTCATAGTTACAAGCACTAATTTTAATTAATAGAATATATATAGTCATTTTTATTTTAAATAATATTATATTTAAATTTAATTATTTAAAAAGAAAATTTTTATTAGATATAAAGTTAACCATGATAATATTATTATTAGCATTATATTTTATATATTACATTTAATAATTTCAATTTCAATTATTCCAGTCAAATCTTTCACCATTAAAGTTTGCATTTCCTTTTTTTTTTTTTTTGACGAATTTGAAAACCTTAAAACATATCCAATTTTTAAAAATAAACAATTATATTTAAAAAGATGAACGCTATGAATGAAAAGAGTATAAATTATTAAAATTTCAGAGCTCAATAATTGTATAACATTTGATATGCATAGGTCTAGCACATTGAACTCACCAAATTAAGACATAATGTTTATTATTTTTTATTCCACAACTCATGCAGATATAAAACTAAAGCAGTTCCATTCTTCAGGAGACTCGGCCAGGCAGCTGTAAAGCTGCTATATGATATGCAGCTGCTGCTGCTAAATAAGCTGGTGCACCTTGAAATATTATATAATTAAGCATGCAATGGAATCTCATTTGGCGGAGCAGAAGAAGAAACATGAGCAAGAAGCTCATTGTCACACTCAAACTTAGCCATGTCTTCCTCTTTCAAGCTAATCCATGCCTCCACGCCCTTTCCTTCTTTAGTGTCTAGAAAAAAAGCTAGATTCTTGCAAACATCAGGAACTAATCCTATCCATAAAGCCTTTCCCAATCCAAAATCAGCACTTTCATAGACTGGAAAATTGCATAAATTACTAAAGATAAACTCCTCTTTTTTCCCACATAATAATTCATCTGCAAACTTCTTGAGCAAATGGAATTGTTCATCACTGTTTCGGAGCTTCCTTACGAAGTCTGCACTTATATTTGTTATGGAATCTTTCATCCTCTTCACAATTCCAGCATCATCATCCATATCTTTCATATCAGCCTCTGCTATAGCCAGCCACACAAGATTCCCAAAAGACAGCTTTGGCAATGCCGGTTCCATCCTTGACCGTAAGTCCACCCCATGAATCACCGAATACGTCTTATTCTCAGCTTCTTCAGCCTGCGTAGTGGCCATGAACCGGCTCCATATAAAAGCAGACAAAGCCACTGCACGCGATGGGCTAACTCCATTCACGGTATATTTAGCCTTAAGAACTTCTAATGTAGAAGCATTGAACACAAAGATTCTTGTCACAATCTTTTGCTTCAAAATCACTCTCCTAGCTGGCTCATACACGGATAAATCTGTGGGTGGAAAGAGGTTGGCCCAACCAAAAGAAGGAACATATTTGATAGTTTCTCCTCTGGCAATGGCAAACCAAGTTTTTCCGAATATCAGCTGTGATAAACCATCACAAATCTTATGGCTTATAGCTAATGAAATAACTAATCCACCACAGTTAAAGAAGGTAATTTGGGAAAAGCCTCCCAAATCACTTGTCTCGTCAAGTTTGACAGGAATAAAATTTTTGTTGTTACTTGGATTCTTATATCGAAGAGTATCAGAAAGCTGGCAATCAGCTTTGGCTTCTACAAATAGAAAACCTTCATCATTGCAATCGACATAGGAGTCGTTCTTTATGCGTCCAGCAACAGGGTAAAAAATGGTTAAGGCTAGGCGTAAAGACTTTTTCAAGATATTGCATATTTCTAAGTTGTTTATGTTGGGTTTTTGATAGAACAGAATAGCAGGAACAAAAACTGGAAATTCGATTTGATCGAGAAAGGAAAGTTGGTAATGGCGAAGGTGATCAGGTGTAGGGGAGGTTGGCTTGATTAGTTCTTTGGAAATGAACTTTACTTCCATGTTCATTTTCCTTTTCACAATTATCAGACAAGAAATGTCTTGGCAAGTTAGCTGCAACGTTCATTGGGAAATATGTTATATTATACTATTCATTAAAGCCCATTCGCCCAATTAATAGTGAACCAGATTGCTTGAGAGGTGTCAAGCTGCTATATGGCTTGAGACTAGGTGGCAGACTTGCCAAATAAGAGACAAATTCAGATATTATATTATACTATACTATACTATACTACACATTAAAACCCATTCGCCCAATGAATAGTGAACCAGACTGCTGGAAAGGTGGCAAGTTCCTATGTGGCTTGAGACCAGGTGGCAGACATGCCAAATAAGAGATTCAGACATGCAAGATGCTGGACAGGTGCCGATTAAGAGATATATCACACATGCAAGTTGCTGTGCCAAAGTAGAGACATGTACATTCACACATTGCAAGTAACAATATAATGATAAATGGATTAGCAAATCTTAAATCGTAGCACGAAACAGAATCATAATTAAACATAATTTGTTAAGGAAAAGACTATATAGCATTAGGACATGTGAAAATGTCAAGAAATGATAAAATACTAAGAGAGAAATTGTAATCAGCGCTGATATATATTTTAAAAAACGAGAGTGCAAATCAATAAATTAATGTAAGCTTTTAGCATATGATATTTAGATCACCTCGAGCAACAGCAAGATATTCACTCTGCACTTGATTGTTGATATGACCATAGTAATTGTTGAAGAACCTCATCAGTTTAAAGATAAATGGGATTGAACACCAAACTATGCAGAATAAATTCCAACAATTGACATTGTTATTCTTTGCCTATTTGCAGAGCGGGCGTTTATTCCAAGGCTATTTTTAAATTTATTATTTGCCAACAAAGAAAATTACCACCTATTATGACCATATAGATGAAGGAACATATATTTTTGAAACAAAAATGCAATTACCTTGAATATCTATTCTTTTCATTCACGCAACCAGAATACATACCTACAAGAAGATGGCCTGCATCATGAACTAAAATTCCACGTTTGAATGGAGTCCAGTAACTTGCGATTGCGATTGTTGGCTCAACGCCACATTATAATTTTGATTATAATTAAATCTTAAATAAATTCTATTATGATTTTTTTTAAGTAATTTCTACATGAATTTTTTATATATTTTCTGATACAAAATACCTCTTGGATAAACATTATAAGACAAATCTGAAGATGGCCTTAGTTTATTAGAAATTAGGATATTAAATTATAAGATCAAATTGAGGCATATCATTTTCATTCATGCATATAAATTATTGCTTTAAAATTGTATAAAAATAATTTTAAGTCAGAAAATGAGTTTTTAAATAAAGCTGGTTTTCGTCAGAAAACGATTCTTTAGAAATTGAATTTCTGTCTGTATCAATTTTCTAAATGAATTTCTGCTAGTATTAGAATTTTGAACAAAAATCTGGATTCTACTATAGGACAAGAATAACGGCTAGTTTTCTCCAGATTTCTCCCCAACGGCTAGTTTAGGTTTCAAACACCTAGAATTGAATTTTTGGATATAAATACATGTTATTTTACCTATTAGAATGTTAGAGAAAAATTGAAAAGAATTTATATCTCTTAAGAGAAGAAGCTTTACATTTTCTATTTCACTTTTCACATCTTTTGCACTTCATTATTTATATATTCTCCTCAATTTGATTATAGCTTCTATTGTAATTGTTTGTGAGGAAATTCTATTTGTAAAAAATTGTGAGTTGGGTTGGTTAGAACTTAGGAGAAAAATTCCAGTAAGTGTTTTACATCTTTTACTTTGGAAAAAAATTTTGGGTAAATATATATATTTAGGATTGTATATTGTCTTTGACTCTTTCCCTTAAAAGAGTTAAGAGTGAAGAGAAAAACTCAAGAAGTGAATTTTGAGGAGTGGATGTAGGTATAGAGGCCGAATCACTATAAATTTTGTGTTTGTTTTTTTGCTTTTTTTTTTCTGAAACTCTGCTTTTCTACTAATCTGTTTTCATATTTTGGAATTTGTGTTTTCAAAATTGTCTTTAAAACAATTCTTGAAACATTTACAACAAATTTTACACATTATTTTTGAGATTTTGATTGAAAAAGAACTTGTAAAAATCTGAACATTATTTGGGTTACATTTCTGTGTTCATAGTTAGAATTCTACATTTCCAAATATTTCTGTTCCATTTAGAAAAATAGCCAAAAAATTTTGAAACAAACAATTCACACCTTTTTGTGTGTTTTTGGGACCTACAGCGATTTGAGCTAAGCAAGTACCACCAAGAAAAGTATTCTCTAAAAATGTTAATCCTAATATTGCTTCAAGGTTAGGTCTGATATCAATCCCTTGCCAGACAAGAAGAGAGAAGCACAAGCCAGAGAATAATAATATTAACAAACATATCATAATCTTTATTTGCCTTAATGCAGAAATCTAAATGCATAGTGTATGTTGTATTAGATTTTTAAAAAAAAAAGAAGTTAAATTTGGAGGCGGGGCCAGCAAAACATTTGCTGGAAATTTTATTTTCCAGCAAATGCTTTGGTGGCCATTTGCTAGCCATTAGTTGGTTTCTTGGCCAGCAAATGGCGGTGCCTCCTGACTATATAAGGCACGAGTTTAGTCTTCAAATTTATTGGATCCAAAGGAGAAGGATCCAATGAAAACTTAATTGTAAGTTTTGAAACTTAGAAAATTTGTAGAAAAATTCTTTTAGCTTTGTAATTTATTGGGTGTGTAAGTGAGGATGCCAAAAACGGAGTTTAGTCCCAATGAAAACTTGTTTGTAAGTTTTGAAACATAGAGAATTTGTGAAAAATTCTCTTAGATTTGTAATTTATTGGGTGTGTGAGAAAATATTAGGGTGAGTGAATTTAAAAATTATTCAAACACTTAATAAAATTTTCTTGGTTATTTTCGGACAATAAGTGATTTTTAGGCATAGAGGCCGAACCACTATAAATTTTGTGTTTTTTTTTTTGCTCATTTTTCTGAAACTCTGCTTTTCTACTAATCTGTTTCATATTTTGGAATTTGTGTTTTCAAAATTGTCTTTAAAACAATTCTTGAAACATTTACAACAAATTTTACACATTATTTTTGAGATTTTGATTGCAAAAGAACTTGTAAAAATCTGAACATTATTTGGGTTACATTTCTGTATTCATAGTTAGAATTCTGCATTTCCAAATATTTCTATTACATTTAGAAAAATAGCCAAAAAAATTTTGAAACAAACAATTCACACCCTTTTGTGTGTTTTTGGGACCTATAGCGATTTGAGCTAAGCAAGTACCACCAAGAAAAGTATTCTCTAAAAATGTTAATCCTAATATTGCTTCAAGGTTAAGTCTGATATCAATCCCTTGCCGGACAAGAAGAGAGAAGCACAAGCCAGAGAATAATAATATTAACAAGCATATCATAATCTTTATTTGCCTTAATACAGAAATCTAAATGCATAGTGTATGTTGTATTAGATTTTTAAAAAAAAAAGAAGTTAAATTTGAAGGCGGGGCCAGCAAAACATTTGCTGAAAATTTCATTTTCCAGCAAATGCTTTGGTGGCCATTTGTTGGTTTCTTGACCAACAAATGGCAGTGCCTCCTGACTATATAAGGCAGGAGTTTGGTCTTTAAATTTATTGGATCCAAAGGAGAAGGATCCAATGAAAATTTGTTTGTAAGTTTTGAAATTTAGAAAATTTGTGGAAAAATTCTTTTAGGTTTGTAATTTATTGGGTGTGTAAGTGAGGATGCCAAAAAAGGAGTTTAGTCCCAATGAAAACTTGTTTGTAAGTTTTGAAACTTAGAGAATTTGTGAAAAATTCTCTTAGATTTGTAATTTATTGGGTGTGTGAGAAAATAGTAGAGTGAGTGAATGTAAAAATTGTTCAAACACTTAATGAAATTTTTTTGGTTGATTTCGGACAATAAGTGATTTTTAGGCATAGAGGCCGAACCACTATAAATTTTGTGTTTGTTGTTTTGCTCATTTTTCTGAAACTCTGCTTTTCTACTAATTTGTTTCATATTTTGGAATTTGTGTTTTCAAAATTGTCTTTAAAACAATTCTTGAAACATTTACAACAAATTTTACACATTATTTTTGAGATTTTGATTGAAAAAGAACTTGTAAAAATCTGAACATTATTTGGGTTACATTTCTGTGTTCATAGTTAGAATTCTGCATTTCTAAATATTTCTGTTCCATTTAGAAAAATAGCCAAAAAAATTTGAAACAAACAATTCACACCCTTTTGTGTGTTTTTGGGACCTACAACGATTTGAGCTAAGCAAGTACCACCAAGAAAAGTATTCTCTAAAAATGTTAATCCTAATATTGCTTCAAGGTTAGGTCTGATATCAATCCCTTGCCGGACAAGAAGAGAGAAGCACAAGCAAGAGAATAATAATATTAACAAGCATATCATAATCTTTATTTGCCTTAATACAGAAATCTAAATGCATAGTGTATGTTGTATTAGATTTAAAAAAAAAGAAGTTAAATTTGGAGACGGAGCCAGCAAAACATTTGCTGGAAATTTCATTTTCCAGCAAATGCTTTGGTGGCCATTTGCTGGCCATTAGTTGGTTTCTTGGCCAGCAAATGGCGATGCCTCCTGACTATATAAGGCAGGAGTTTGGTCTTCAAATTTATTGGATCCAAAGGAGAAGAATCCAATGAAAACTTGTTTGTAAGTTTTGAAACTTAGAAAATTTGTGGAAAAATTCTCTTAGGTTTGTAATTTATTGGGTGTGTAAGTGAGGATGCCAAAAAAGGAGTTTAGTCCCAATGAAAACTTGTTTGTAAGTTTTGAAACTTAGAAAATTTGTGAAAAATTCTCTTAAATTTGTAATTTATTGGGTGTGTGAGAAAACACTAGAGTGAATGAATGTAAAAGTTGTTTAAATACTTAATGAAATTTTCTTGGTTATTTTCGGACAATAAGTGATTTTTTTTTTCTGATTTGGAGTTTTTTACTATAATTTCTTATGTTGTAATTGTTATTTTGATTTCTCCCGATTTATTCCGTATTTAATTAGAAGGGTTATTTTTCAACAGTGTATACATCATATACTTTATATGATATTATATGAACAAGCACATCATAAATTTCGCAATTTCACAACTATATCATCACATGAACCAAAAAAAAACTGGAAACCAAATAACTTGTAGAAGTTATTATGCAAATAAGTTATATAAAGAAGCAACAGAAGAATGAACATAACGAACCAATGAGAATACCCAAAAGACACAACCAGAATGTCAAAGTAGTGGACGATAAGCCCTGTTATATAACTAAATTTTAGCAAATAAATAGAAACACCTACTCAAACACCCAGATTACACAAACTAATCTAAACACAAATTACAAAGGAAGAAATCAAAGGAAATATGAGGGGAAAAAAATCAAAGAAATGAAGGAGGTGGCATTAAGCAGGGAGTGGCTTTATCATGAGGTGGAGTCTTTAGCCGTGGGCTGCTCTCTCTTGTTAAAAAAAAAAAAAACTGCATACACACATATTCCTAGAGGTGTACACAGTTCGGTTCAGCTTGGTCCTTTACAAATCTCCATATTATATTGAAATTTTGATTTTTATAAATTTTAGTACAGTTTGGTTCTTATTAATTTCGGTACAGTTCGGTGGTTCTTATAATTTTCGGTACAGTTCGGTTCGGTTCATCGGTTCTTTTGGTACAAAATAAAACAAGATAACACAATACAATATTTCGGATAATTCAATATTTTTAAAAATTTACAATATAAATATACACAATAATAAATACAAATATAATTAAAATATCTCAACAAGTACATACAATTTTGTATTCAATTTTAAGAAAATCTTTCAATTTATCCTTCTCCTTCATAAAAAGATAACAACATCTTCTAGTAATAGTCACTATAAATGAAATTTTAAATTAAGGACAAATTGCTTCAATAAATTTCCTAAAACTCTCATACTTAATAAAATTAAATGGTAATTCATCCTTAATAATCATTTTAATTAAAACTTATGTACAAGTCTATTGATCAAATTTTCAACTAACTAATGATTAATCGATCCCACAAAATCCAAAATTGTGTGACTTATACTTACTTTTAGATGCAGCCGCTAACTTTTTTAAATTTAGAAATTTTTTGCAATTTTCCCTTAAATGTAGCCGGTAACCCATATATTCTCTCTATTAAACAACAAAAATAATTTGATTCAGCAAAAAAATTATTTCCATCGCAAAAGCTTGTCCATATCAGTAAAAGTAGTAGTCATTGAACTGGTCACAGAAATGCTTCACTTCAAAACACTGCAAGACAAGTAAATATGTCAAATGTCAAATAGTAAGATAAAAACTGAACAGTAAAATATAATTATATTCTACCAAATGGAGGAAAAGGATTCACGTTAGGCAGCTCAATTAATTTCTATCCACTAGTTGGTTTACTTTAGTTCTGTAGTTATTTTATTTACAGATATCATAGCAAACAATACAATTGAGCCAAATACACAGGACTTCTGGAACTTAAAATACTGACAGGAGAAATATTTTAAGTAACCTCTATAAAAAATTTATATCATATCACAACTCTTATCTCAATCTTGTAATAAGGAAAAATAAATTTAGTGATTGCAAACTTTGATTTACAGCAAAATAATTATAACCCTCCCAAAGTACTTCACTGAAATTAGCTTAGATTTCTAATTTATTTCCTTTCTCCTTTTTCTTCTACATAGTTCAAGAACTATTTTCATCATTAATCCACAAACTATAGAAATCATACAATTTAAATGAGTAATTAATGGCCTAAAATATTGATTTTAACTTACCCAATCTCTTAACCTAAGAAAATTAACCTTAAAATTTTAAATCCCTAAATCTCCAAATCTGTCCCCCCTACGAATTTTGCTTTAATTTCTAGTTAATAATCACCCTTTACTCACCCAATAGTTGTTGTTCAATGATAAGAAGACAGGTGGTGTTCCAGTGACTAGCGGCGACCAAGGAATGGCAAAAATGGGGGCTGTAACTGAAACTATAAATGCAGAAAAATAAGGGGGACTGATGTGATACCGTCGCACGCGAAGAGGGAGGAGTAGGAGATAGACTTCGGCGACTAGCAGTGGCTAACGGAGGAGGCAACGGTGGAGTGGTTGCCAAGAAGGGAAATGCAGCCAAGCTATCGTCCCTCTACACAGAACCCGACCGAAAATAAGAAAGAAGGAAAGAAGAAAGAACCGATGAACGACAACTATAGTCGGAGTGGGCAGAGATAACAGTGGTGGCAACGGGAAGGAAAAAACGCAAGTATAGGCTAGGACTAACGGGAAAGATAGGAAAAATTGTGGGGCTAGGCACGATTTCGAGATAGAGAATTTATTTTATTTTCTTATATATATATCAGATTCCCTCCAAGTATTTCAATTCCCTCCAAATATTTCAATTCCCTCCAAAACTTAAAATAAAAAATATTTTTACTATTATTCTTAATTCACTCTAAAAAAAATTAATCAATAAGATAACTATATACTCATATAATTATATTATATATTAATTAATAAAATTTTATTAATATAAAAAATTGTATGTAATTATATTATTAAAATGCATCTTCAATTACTTACATAAATATTGTGCTAAATACAAATGAGTATTATAGTTAAGTAATAATTCACTCTAAAAAAAATTTAATTAATAAGATAATTATATACTCATATAATTATATTATATATTAATTAATAAAAAATTATTAATATAATAATTGTATATAATTATACTATTAAAATGCATCTTCAATTACTCACATAAATATTGTGTTAAATAAAGATGAGTATTAGTTAAATAAAGCTCCAAATAAAAGAAATTCAAATTTTATTTAAATAATTATATATACTTTTATTTTTAATTTACATATTCATATAGGTATTGTGATAAAAAAAAATAGATAAATATCTGTTGAGTGACACTAAAAGCAAATGAAATTAATTGATAAAGTGATTATATAATAAATTATTCAGTTGCATATAATTATATTATTAAAAAAAATCATCAATTATTCAAATATATATTGTACCAAAAATAGATAAGTACTAATTGAATAACACTAAATATAAATAAAATTAATTAATAAGTTAATTATATATACAGTCTCGGCTGATTATATGATTAGTATCCATCCACATATATTATCACTACAAGAAAGTGTTGATTTAGTGACGGAAAATTAGCGACGGAGTCATTTCCGTTGCTAAATGGCGACGGAAATTAACATCCGTCGCTATTTACCGACGGAAATTAATTTCCGTCGCTAATTAGAGACGGAAATTATTTTCCGTCGGTAAATAGCGACGAAAAATAAAATCCGTCGCTAAAAATGGCGCCAAAATTTCCCTCCAAAGTTGCCGACCGAAATTTGCGACAGCCTTAGGAACCGTCACTGAAAAAAATAAAAAAAAAACTTAATTTTATTTTTAGCGACGGAATGAAAATTCCGTCACTAAAAATTGCGACAGAATATAAAAAACCGTCGCTATTTTTTAGCGACGGTTTATTCATCCGTCGCTAAATTGAAATTAAATAACTTTCCATCTCTTTTTAGCGACGGAATATACTTTCCGTCTCTAAAGTTAAATTAACTTTACTTTTCCCTCTCTTTTCTCTCTCTCTCTCTCTCTCTCTCTCTCTCCCTCTCCTCCCTCTCCTCTCCCCGTTTCTGGCCCTCTGCCCAGCCGCCGCCGACCACCGCCCCTCCCCCTCCCTCCTGCCGACCACCGCCCCTCCCTCCCCTCTCGCGCCGACCACCGCCCCTCCCTCCCCTCCCGCTCCTCCTTCCCTCTCTCTCTCTCTCTCTTTCTCTCTCTCTCTCTCTCTCTCTTTCTCTTTCTCTCTCCTCCCTCTCCTCTCCCCGTTTCTGGCCCTCTGCCCAGCCGCCGCTGACCACCGCCCCTTCCCCTCCCTCCGGTGCCGATCGGCGCACCACTCCTCCCCCTTCCTCCCCTCCCTCTTTTCCCGCTCCTCCTCCCCCCTCTCTCTCTCTCTCTTTCTCTCTCCTCCCTCTCCTCTCCCCGTTTCTGGCCCTCTGCCCAGCCGCCGCCGACCACCGCCCCTCCCCCTCCCTCCGGCGCCGATCGGCGTGCCTCCCCTCCTCCTCCTCCGGCGCCAGGTAACAAATCTGTCACTTTGTTTTTTTTTTTTTGTCTTTTAGATTATTATTATTATTATTATTATTAATTTATTTATGTTAGATGAATATTGATAAATATTAAATATTGTTTAAATTTATAATTCTTAACACTTTATTGTTATTAAATTTATTAATAGAATTTTTCATATTATGATTATTATTGTTAATTGGGTATATGCTAATTGGAATTGTTATTAGTATTATTAAATAATTATTCTAATTATTAATATGATTATTATAATTTTTTTTAAGTAGTTGTGTTAATTATTATTATTATTATTATTTAATGGGTATGTTAAGTAGATATATTATTAGTATTTGTTATTATTTCTATTAAGAAATTGTGTTAATTTTAGTTATTATTATTATTTAATGAAGTTGTGTTAATTATTATTATTATTATTATTATTATTATTATTTAATGGGTATGTTAAGTAGATATATTATTAGTATTTGTTATTATTTCTATTAAGAAGTTGTGTTAATTATTATTATTATTATTATTTAATGGGTATGTTAAGTAGATATATTATTAGTATTTGTTATTATTTCTATTAAGAAGTTGTGTTAATTATTATTATTATTATTATTTAATGGGTATGTTAAGTAGATATATTATTAGTTGAAGGGAAAATTATACGCATATAATTAAATGCGGAGGTAACATTAAAAATGGTACCTACCTCTTGTAGCGCAGAATCTCATTGCGGAAGCGTCTACAAGGATCTCATTTGTTTTTGGTCACCGGTCTGGCTTTTACCCACTCGGGATAAGAGCAACTTGTTCACAATCTAAATGCCCCTGAAAGATAAGACAGAAAACTGTGAGTGGGAACGAGCAGCCTTGCGGCATGTACGTTTTCTCGTTACCAAATTATGAGGACCTCACCTCTATTTATAGAGGTCCTAAAAGCTAGAGTCCTAACTCTAGTTTGACTCAGACTCTTTCTGAGATAATATTTGGTAATTTTAATTAGATTAAATTACTCAATTTAATCTGGATTGGACCTTTATCCAAATTAGAGTCATGGGCGAACCCAAACTCTATCATCTCCCACTCGCACATGACGGAACGCATTCCAGTCTTAATCTTCAGTTATACTGGCAAATAGATTGTGTGACTAGCATACCTCGAGAGCACTAGTGCTATACACCTGTTAGGGATATATAGCGTCTCGTAAAAACAAGATCCTCTTCTTCACGTATGCCTAACCCTAGATTGCCTTCTCACATTCATTGTTTTAACTTATGATCTCATAAAACAATTTTCGTGTTCACTATTATGTTTCTACTCATAGAAACTTTAATAGGCATGCCGGTGAACCACGAAACATTATGAAAGTGATCCAAAGGCTATCTTCCCCTCTTACTATATGCCATCCATCATGATTCAACTCGCTTTTCTAGTTAGATCCGCCAGGCCTAAATTTTTCCCGGACCTCTTGGAAACTAACTAAGCTAGCCACATTGAACCATACTTCAGGGATAAGTTAAGGGTTCTAAGGGTCGAAATATATATATATATATATATAGGGTCTCACAATAGGGAAAGTTGAGATCATTAATAACATTAAATTCCCATCCCTGTGGTCACTAAAGCACACACGGTATAAAACATGTGTTATGGTGTTCTTTCCTTCCCTTAAAGGAGCGCATGTCTCACATTTTGATAATGTGTATATTAAACACCATACAGAAGCGTAAGGTTGCGATGCACCGAAGCACCCAACTTTAGTCCGCTTACTTAAGGACTACTTTTGGCTTTTCAGACAGAACATGGTAGTTACAAATAACTAACCATCGGATTTCATACAATCCTTATTTTGGATCTCAATCCAAAGCATACAACTTTATGTATGTCTTTATCTCGCACCTTAACAAGACTCATCTTGTAGACGACACTTTTATTTTGAACAGGCTCTCGAGCAATCTCATATGTTCAAAAATCGCCTCATCTTAGTCTTTGCCAACTTATTGACAAAACTAAGGTAAACACCCTTGTGAGTGGGCTACTTCTCTGTCCGACATGCTCAAACTCATATCAATAACAGTAAATGTTTACACATAAACATTCACACTCATGTATTGCCAACAATGAACTTTAGTTATTATTCGCAAATAATAACGTTAAGGGATAATAAAAAGATATAACAGTACCAATTAAATTCTACGCAAACCTCGAGATCTAATGTATTTCTCAAAACACATCTCTCGTTATAGGTTTACTCAACGGATCTGCATGCGTAGAAACGTACTGTAAGTTCACATCTCTCCTTGTGCAACAATATCTCTCGTGTATTAATACTTAATGTTGATATGCTTAGCTCCACTATAAGCTATCAACGACTAACTGTCACTAAAGACTGTCATTAATACCTCTAAGACAGTTACTCTTAAATGGCTCACAAACCATTTCAGCCAAACTGTCTCCTTTACTGCAATTGAGGAAGTGTCAAATTCAACTTCCACTATTGATAGGACTACACAAGTTTAATTCTTGTTATTCCACGAGATGGCACTCTTGCCAAACAAGAATATGAAACCTGGAGTGGATGTCCTCTCATCCACATCCCCTGCCTAATCAACACTTCTGTATTCTCTCAATGCAGATTAATTTCTTAATAATAGAGAGAATAGATTGCAGTACTTTTAAGGTATATATGTATCCTTTCAATTGCTTCCAATGTGCTTCGCCTGGGTTAGATTGATATCATTTACCATGCCCACTGCATAGCATATATCATGTCTTGTATACAACACTGCATACATAAGACTACCCATGGCACTGTCATATATAGAACATTCCTCATACGTTCAATTTTCCTGACCTCATAGGACACACATCTTTGCTAAGAAACTAATTTTTGGCAATGGGGTAATATATGAGCTTGCATTTTTGCATATTAAATCGCTCAAGGTCTTTGCTGATATATTTCTCTCAAGAAATAGACAACAATCTTCTTGAATGATCTCTTGAAATCTTAACTTCAAGAATGTAATATGCACAACTCATATTCTTTGTCTCAAAGTTGGACGATAACCAATCTTTGATTTTATTTACGTACCATTTATCATTTTTAGCTTTAAGTATGTCGTCTACATACAATGCCAAAATGATGAATTCATTTTCAGAGCTTTTACTATAAACACAATGATCTTCATCAATCATGTTGAACACATTCGACATGATTATATGATGAAGTCTCAAGCACTATTGTGTTGAAGACTGTTTAAGGCAATAGATTGAACACATCAATCAGCAAACTTTATGTTTGCTGCCTTTTCCGATGAAACGTGTAGATTGTTTCATCCATTTCTCCATTGAGAAAAGCAGTCTATTCATCCACTTGATGAAGCTCTACATTCAAACTCGCCACTGTGGCTAGAATGAACCTTATGGACGTAAATTTTACAACAGATGAGAAAGTCTACTCATAGTCAATCTCTTTCTATTGTATGAACCCCTTTGCGACTAGCCGAGTCTTATATCTTTCGATACCTCTTTCAGCCTTTCACTTTACTTTGAGAATACATTTATTCTCAATTCATGTCCTTCCAGTAGATCAACTAGTTCTCAAACATGGTTTGATCTCATGGATGCCAATTCTTTTTCCACTGCTTTAGTCCATTTTTCTCTTATATGGGCATGAAAAAGCTTTTTGAATATTATTATGCTCTTTCTTGTCATGTGGGATAACTAAAAGGGCTTCATTCCAGCTTTCGATTTTAAATCGTCGGCATGAAACACTTATCCTTTTAGATTTTTACAGTTCTAAATCTTGATGAACATGTCTCATATATTCATCATGATTCATAATTCTCCCACTGGGACTATGTTCCATACTCCCACTGGAGTCAGGAATACTTCATTCTTTGTCTCCCACTGGAGTTAAGAATGCTCCCACTCGAATTAGGTCTCGAACATCCGAATCGTTTGGAGGATGAAGGTCTTAACCTTTTTCCTCTAACTCCTTCCCACTCGGATGGAGTGATCCTGATGGTTCCTCTACCTGAAATTAATAGAAAGTGAAATCTTAATTCACTTCGCCCAATTTAGAAAATGTATTCTCTTAAGAATATGACGTCTAGTGATTCAAATTCCGTCACTGTGCCATTTTCTTACTCACCCATGAAAATGTATCCTTTTGATACTTCAGAATATCTCACATAGATACTCTTCTGCTTCTTGGTCTCAAATTTACCAAATTGAGGTATCATGGACGTAAGCATTATAACCCAAAAGTTATAAATGGCTTAGGTCAACTTGTCGACCAGTTCACAACTCATAAGTTGTGGTAATGACAAATTTAGAGGGCATATAGTTCAGAACATATGTGACAGTCAATAAAACATCTCCCCAGTAGGAGATAGGCTATTTGCCTTTGTCATCATAGATCTAACTATTTATAGGAGAGTCTTATTTCTCCTTTCCTCAACACCGTTTTGTTGTGGATTTATAGGAATGAACAACTAATGTTCAATCCTTTTCATCACATGAAGCTTTAAATTTATCTGTAAGATATTACTGACCTTTGTCAGTTATTAAAGCTTTGATCTTTTTATCTAATTGATTCTCAGCTATACTCATATAAGTCGTGAAGCAACTCAATGCTTCTGACTTGTGAGAATTCAAATAGACATGACTATACTTAGTACAGTCATATATAAATGTGATGAAATAGTAGGCCTCATGCCTTGCCCTCACTTTCATTTGACCACATGCGTCAGAATGGACTATTGTAATGGAAATTAGGCTTTAGCACCTTTTTCAAATGATTTTCTAACTAATTTTTCCTTTTTAGGCAATACTTACATGTAGGCAATTCAAACTTATTTAAATCACCTATTAAACCTTCTTTGACTAACCGACTCATTCAGTTTTGTCCAATATGGTTTAATATAGTATGCCATAATTTCACATTATCCTCATAACTATGTGAAAAATAACAAATTAAAGGAAAATAGTCATGGTCCACATCCATAACCAGAATAGAAATCATTCAAGCATAAGCGTGCACTGTTATCTTCAAAAATAAATTGAAAACAAATTTCAATAAATCAAGAACAGAACCTAAATTTCATAACAAATGTATCTCGATCCCTCGTTATATGGTCCATTGGTTCTGAATTTATCACCCACAAAGAATGAAATTCAGAACTAGATACATAAATTTTTGCTCACTCTTGAGTCAAAATAGTGTATCTTTAAAGACACAATGCAGTCTCTTTGCATAGTATCCTTTTAGGCAATTGAAACATTTCACTCTTGAATTGTTTACCACCCATTTGCCTTTGGACCTTTCATGATTCTATTCCTTTTACTTTTCAGGCTCTCAAGCCTTTTCTTTATCCCTATTGATGAAGCTTATTATCTTGTTTTAATGAGAACTCATTCTATTAGAACAGGACTTTGCCATATGACATTGACCTTAATCATTGTCAGACGGCCTCTTTCAAGCTTTAATTAATAAGTGACATCCTCAAATATCTTTTTGCTTATCTATGTGAGTTAGTTGCATTCTCACATGCCACCAACTCTTGGGTAAAGAATGGATAACGGTTTGGACCTACTGTTCATCAGTCACTTATGACTAGGTTCACTAAGCTCACTTTTTCTTTCCATCTCTCTTAGATGTTTTCGCATCGAATAATCAGACTTTTCTGATATGTATCAAATTTGGTCGTCAATGATCGGAGCTTATTCAGAGTCACATCTCTGAATTTCTCCTGCAAAGCGATCCACAGATCGATTGCATTTTGATACTTGCGAAATTGTTTAGTGATGTGATGCCACATAGGCATCCTGGTCCTGCTTATGCTGGGATATAGTGTCATCCTCAAATTCAGCCATAACTGAATTTTAGGATTTAAGAGCCTCTTGCTCTATAAGCACATTCTAGATCTTTGTATTCCAGATTTCATAATTATTACTTGGAAGCAGCATCCACTAAGATCCTCTGATCTCAAATGGAACAATATTGCACATTATTAGTGGGAGATTACGCAATACATGCAATTTACTATACACCTGAAATAATAACCTAATAAAGTTTTCTATTAGACTTAAATTCGAAAAGTATACTTAGAGTACCAATTACCTTCTAAGTTCTAATGTCCAACTTTATAGGTTAAGATTTCATGCATAGTAAATCAAAATTATTGGATTACGAAGTTCTTAAACTTATGAGGGATATTTTATTGGTTTTATTTTATTAAGTCTCTACTTAATAAACATGCAAACATTTTACTCATAAAACATCGCAGGGCAATTAACATTTTAAAATAAACACATTTATTAAAAAATAATCAAATGCCATAAGAATAAACTCATTCATTTAACCAATAAACAAATCCAATAATCCTTAAAAAAGACACACATGTCAAATAATAATAATAGGAAACATAAATCCTATAAAATCAAACGCTAACTATAATTGACACTCATGTCAACTAATCTAGAAAACTAGATCTCCTCAAGACCTTTACTGACACTGGGACTGATTCTTTGACCAACTTCATCAATTCATAAGGGAACTCATAAGTTCGCTAATGAAGCCATGGACGATGCACTTTACGTCCACTTCTTAATTTCATCACAGATTGAATGTTGCTCCTCAACACTCCTCTTTTGGCAACTCTAGCCAAAAAATTGATGATAGAATTCTTATAAACTCTATCTCCTATGTACCAAGTGGTTTCCAAAAACTCTCTTAGGACTGGATGATATGCAAAAGAATTAACCAACGCTTTGATTTTATCTCTGTCATCCCTTCCTTAGCTTAAGCCTCCTATCCAAATGTACTACTTCATTTGATCATGCATAGTCAATATATGACGCACAATAGCATCAATATCATCAGCTCGATAAGTCCTCCGCATTCTTATTTTGCTTAATGAACGCACTCTTGCATTTCTCAAAGCAATCCCATGCGGGGTTTTCGGAATCATAGGTGTCTTTATCATCATTTCTGAAATACATTACAGAAATTTTAAATGGTTAATACACTCATGTATAAACTCATATGATTGAAACACATTCCAATCAACAAATAAGGACAAAAAATCATTTAAAAAATTTTTCAAAATATTTAAAAATAGAAAACACATTTTCCATAAATATTTTATAATATTTATTTTCAAAAATAAACAAAAATATTCTATGGTCGTCAAAAAATTTTAAAACATAGACCAATAAATCAGAAATATTTTGAAAAATATTTTTGCAAAAAAATGGAGCTGATTTGGAGGTCGAAAACGCCTCCACGCGCCGACACGAGGGAGGGGGACGCGCTCACGCACCCCCACGCGCCACACGCGCGTCCTCAACTGGCCGGACACGTGTCAACACCACAGTGTGACACATGTCCAACTATTACTGGTCCACGTGTTGCCCACGTGGCAACATGTGGACACGTGGCAGCCACGTGTCATGCCACGTGGCAGTGACGTGGCTTGACACGTGGCGGACTCTGATTGGTACACGTGGGTCCCCCTGACACGTCATCATGACACGTGGCAGGTCCCGGCCTTGCCACGTGTCGTCCCCCTATTGGTCCACCTGGCGCCCACGTGGCACCAAGGGACACGTCGGATCCATGTGGCATGATCTCAGTCTGCCACGTGGCTAACGATGATTGGGCCACGTGTCAAGGACGCATCATTCCTTGACACGTGTTTGCGCGCGTGTGGGCCACCGCCCACGCGCACGCGCCCAACGTGTGGTGGCGCGTGCAAGCCACGCGCCACCTTCCCGGCTGATTCAGCTCTCCGGATTTCGGCCGGCCGGGGGTTTTCGGGGTCTGTGAACACAGTGGAATGGTTAAAACAAAAAATCCCAATTTCTAGACTAGCGTTTCGAATATTCAATTTTATCCCTCGGGTTTCGGTATACACATACACGAAATTGAGCTAAAATATACACGCATATATATTTTTCACACAAAAAACAAAATTTTGTTGCGTTTCATGCTTCCTTAATCTTTAAATTTTACTCATAAAATTTTAGATTGATTTTAAAGCCGTATGCCAGGACGCAATAAAACGATGGCTCTGATACCAATGAAGGGAAAATTATACGCATATAATTAAATGCGGAGGTAACATTAAAAATGGTACCTACCTCTTGTAGCGCAGAATCTCATTGCGGAAGCGTCTACAAGGATCTCATTTGTTTTTGGTCACCGGTCTGGCTTTTACCCACTCGGGATAAGAGCAACTTGTTCACAATCTAAATGCCCCTGAAAGATAAGACAGAAAACTGTGAGTGGGAACGAGCAGCCTTGCGGCATGTACGTTTTCTCGTTACCAAATTATGAGGACCTCACCTCTATTTATAGAGGTCCTAAAAGCTAGAGTCCTAACTCTAGTTTGACTCAGACTCTTTCTGAGATAATATTTGGTAATTTTAATTAGATTAAATTACTCAATTTAATCTGGATTGGACCTTTATCCAAATTAGAGTCATGGGCGAACCCAAACTCTATCATTAGTATTTGTTATTATTTCTATTAAGAAGTTGTGTTAATTTTAGTTATTATTATTATTATTATTCAACATGTTATAATTATTAAATTAAAATCAATAAAATTTCTACCTTAATTATTATTATTATTATTATTATTATTATTATTATTCAACATGTTATAATTATTAAATTAAAATCAATAAAATTTTTGTTATTAATTTTTTTTTAATTTGTAAAATTTACCAACGGAAATTCAATTTCCGTCGGTAATTGCCGACGGAAAAAAAATTCCGTTGGTAAATTTCCCAACGGAAATTGAATTTTCGTCGGTAAATTTTGCCGACGGAAATTTTTTTCCGTCAGGAATTCCCGACGGAAATTGAATTTCCATCGGTAAATTTCCCGACGGAATACGACTAATATGCCGACGGAATGAATTTCCGTCGGCAATTTAGTTTCCCGACGGAAATTCCTTATTTTCCGTCGGGAAATGATTTTTTTCTTGTAGTGTATCTTGACTCAGTTATTATATTCAATTTTATTGAATTTGACTTAACAGTTAAAAGATTATTAATTAATATTATAATTAATAGCTATAAGGGTGAATGTAAAAGTAGCACTAAAATTAAATAAAATTAATTGGTAAAGTGATTGTGCATATAAATATTTGTAAAAAAAAAATTAAGTAGTAGTTGAGTGATATTAAAGTTAAATTAAATTAAATACGAATTAGTAAAATTTAATTATATATAATTAAATTATTAATTTACAACTCAATTACTCATATAAGTATTGTACCAAAATAGATAAGTATTAGTTGAGTGATATTAAAAACAAATGAAATTAATTGGTAAGACGATTATATATTTATATAATTACATGAATTAAATTGGTAAATTTCATTATATATAATTATATTATTAATTTATATGCTCAATTATTCATCTAAGTATTGTGCAAAAAATATATGAGTACTAGTTGAGTGATACTAAGAATAAATGAAGTTAATTGGTAAGATAATTATATACTTGTATAGTTATATTAATTAATAAAATTTAATTATATATAATTAAATTATTAACTTACAACTCAATTACTTATATAGGTATTGTATTAAAATAGATAAATACTAGTTGAGTTGTATTAAAAGTAAATGAAATTAATTGGTAAGATGATTATATACTCATATAATTACATTAAATTAGTAAAATTTCATTGATATAATAATTATCTTTGTGTGTGTATATAAATATTTGTACAAAATAAAAAATTATGTAGTAGTTGACTGACACTAAACGTAAATTAAATTAAACAAACGTAAATTAAATTAAACATAAATTATTTTAGTTGCACGTTTATATAGATATGAAAATTAAATTTATCTTATTAATAATTAAAATATTTATTTTAATTTATTAACTATTTATTATATTAATTTTGTGCATTAAAATATTTAATACAAATAATTATGAAGTTAAATTTGTATAATAACTATATAATGGAAATTATAAATAATATTTATCTATAAATTACTAGTACTATATATAATAATTAATAAATATCGTTCTTTCAGTCTAATTCGATTCAGAACAGTTCGGTACGGTTCAATACAGTTTTCGATTCGGTTTCAGTATAATTCGGTTCGGTTCTAGTAAAAAAGTCAACAGTACAATTCGGTTAAGTTCTAGTCAAAAAAGTTGACGGTATAATTCGGTTATAGATATTTTTTTCAATATTTCGGTTCGGTACACGAATATCAAGAACCGTGTACACTCCTACATATTTCTATACGTTTACCCTTTTAAATTTTTCTTCATTTAAAAATATGAATAAATTAACAGTCGATAATTTGTTATTATATATTTTGCATTTTCCTATATTTGTGTTGATGATATTTCATAATTGTGGAATTTTTTTATATGAAAGATAATTTGAGTATTTTTTTTTAAGAGAGGCGTAATATTTAATTATAAATATACTATTAAAATAAATAGAATTCAAAATTTTTCTTATTTTTTATCACGTGTTGGGAACAGAACATTAATATTTTGTGGTTATAATTCAATTTTTTTTTTTGATATATTGATATTTGTAAAAGAAATTGTGACTTCTTCAAATTTTATTTAATTATTTCACAGGAGGCGTGCAAGATATTTTTAGTTAGGAAAATTTTATTAAATTATTTCAAAAAAATATTAAATTATAATTCAACAATCTAAACCTAACTACTCTTGCATCAGTGTTTTAATTTTTTTCGTCCGTATATTACTTACAAGTCAAATGATTTCTTACCTAGATCTACATTTGGTTCGAAAAAAATAAACCCATAACTCTAATTTGACTGAAGTTCCAAATCAAGATAAAATTAAGTATTTTAATCTTATTTGAATTTTCTGTTCCTTTCTCAAAAAGAATTTAAGTTGTAATAGAGATGAATCCACTATTTGATTTGGTATTTAAAAAATTTTAGTCCACTATTTGATTTGGTATCTAAAAAATTTTCAATCTTTCTTGAAAATTAAAAATTTAAAAATGAAAGTTTTGTAATTGTATTGAAAAAAAAATTTATTGTATTATTAATGATTTTAAAATTCAGAATAATGGATTAAGGTTGTCATTTATTTCAGTTCTAAATAATACAATAGAAAATAATTTAGTATCTTGAATAATTCAATTTTCTATGAAAAATAATAAATTTTACAATATTATCACCAAAAATTAAATAAAACTTCTGTTAAAAAATCTATCAAATATAAAATACACACATAAATAAAGAATAGCATTTCTCTATCTCAATAAATAATATGCAAATATATTAGATAATTTTTCCTAATCTTATTTGTCTACTAGATAATAATCAGCAATTTATTTTTCCGATTTTGATATTGGAGTTGTTATAGCATGCATCGTAATTAATTATTCTCCTATTAGAATTTGGAAATCTTAATTAATTATTCTCGTATTAGAATTTATAATTAGATATTCCATTCCTAGTACGTCTATGTAATAACACAAGCTATATAAATCTATTATCTGTCTCTATGTTCAAACACGTTAATTACAAGTCAATAATTTCTTACAATCTTAATTAATTATTCTCTGCCAATTTCAAGCTTCGAATATGGCACATGCACTTGGAATTACAAGTGAACTGAAGCCTAGTGATGGCAAAAACTACGTAGGCAAGTTCACATGGTATGTGATCTACACTTGCGCTAGCTGTTGGTGCTATGGGTGGTCTTTTGTTCGGTTACGACATTGGCATCTCTGGTAAGTTCTTTTCTTTTTCTTCTGATAAATATAAGTTCATGTTGATTTGTGTTGTAATGGCATATGAATTGTGAATTTGGTACAGGTGGTGTTACTTCTATGCCTTCTTTCTTGGAACGATTCTTCCCTTCTGTTTATCGAAGAGAAGAATTAGATGTATCAGCAACCAGTACTACACATTCAATGATCCTACACTTACGTTGTTTATTTCTTCATTGTACTTGGCTGCACTGGTTTCTTCTCTTTTAGCTTCCTCCATTACTAGAAAGCTTGGTCGAAAGATCTCTATGCTTCTTGAAGGCTTCATATTTCTCCTTGGAGCTGCCTTTGGCTTTGCTCAGGCTATCTGGATGCTTATTGTCGGCCGGATTTTGCTCGGTGTTGGAGTCGGATTTTCTGTTCAGATAACCAGTTAAAACAAATCCTTGTATACAATAACATTAACTGTTGATTGAATACTGAAATGTCGTGAAATTTTTAATTGCAGTCCGTGCCGCTGTATTTATCACAGATGGCTCCTTATAATCATCGTGGTTGGCTCAACATTGGGTTTCAATTGTTAATAACAGTTGGGATTTTTCTAGCCAATTTGATAAATTTTTGGCAACAAAGCTTGGCGTATGAGTCTTGGATTTGTGATGATTCCTGTTGCCATTACCGTGTTGGGCACAGCGGATAAATTAAAATAAATTAGCAGAATAAAATATCGACACCAGCAATTTAATGCGGTTCATCCTTTAATTTGGGTTACGTCCACAGGCTTCCACTAATAAAATTAATGGGTACAAGAGAAAAATATAATACAATAATTTTGATATAAACCCAAAATAGTAGCTTTTTCTCCACTATATTCCTTATCCAGTGATATCTCACATTAATATATTTTGATTTCAAATGAAAGGAGACATTCTTTTCAAGCTGAATAGCACTTTGACTATCACAAAATAGCTGATATTTGTCTTGCTGCAAACCAAGTTCTTTCAAGAATTTTTTCATCCATAACAACTCTTTACAAGCTTCCGTTACTGCTATAAACTCTGCTTCAGTAGTAGAAAGTGCAACACACTTCTATAACTTTGACTGCCATGACACAGCTCCCCCTGCAAAAGTAATCAGGTAACCAGAAGTGAATTTTTTGGAATCCACATCGCCAGCCATATATGCATCTGTGTATCCATTTAACACAGGTTTGTCATTTCCAAAATATAGACATATTTTGAAAGTTGCTCGAAAATACCCGAAAATACATTTTACTGCAGCCCAATGTTCCTTTTCAGGATTTGAAAGGAATCTACTCACAATTCCAACTGCATGAGCGATATCTAGCCGTGTGCACACCATGGCATACATCAAACTTTCAACTGCTGAAACATATGTAACTTTATCCATCTCTTTCTTCTCTTTGTCTGTAGAAGGGATTTGTTTAGAACTCAGCTTAAAGTGATTAGCAAGAGGACAACTAACCGCTTTAGCCTTGTCCATATTAAATTTCTAAAGTACTTTCTCAATGTACCTCTCCTGTGACAGCCACAATTTTTTGGCGTCTCTGTCTCTGATAATATTCATGCCAAGAATCTGCTTTGCTAGCCCCAAGTCTTTCATAGCAAAAGACTTACTCAACTGCTTTTTTAAATTGTTAATTATGGAAATATTCTGGCCAACAATCAACATATCATCCACATAGAGCAAAAGGATAATGAAATCATCATCAGATATTTTTTGCACAAAAATACAATGGTCTAAAGTAGTCTTTTTGTAGCCTTACTCCCCCATAACAGACTCAAACATCTTATACCATTGTCTCGGTGCCTGTTTTAAACCGTAAAGGCTTTTCTTCAACTTGCAAACATAATTCTCTTTTTCTCTTTCTTTGAACCCCTCTGGCTGCTCCATGTATATCTTTTCTTCCAAATCACCATGCAGGAAGGCAGTTTTGACATTCATTTGTTCAACCTCCAGGTCAAGACTTGTTACTAATCCCAACACAGTTCGAATGGATGTCATTTTTACAACCGGTGAGAAAATCTCATCAAAGTCAACTCCTTTTCTTTGACTGAATCCCTTGATAACCAGTCTGGCTTTGTAACGTGGACTGAAACTGTGTTCTTCATGCTTTATCCTGAACACCCATTTGTTTTTCAAGGCCCTTCTGCCTTTGGCCAACTTTACCAGTTCAAAAGTTTTGTTCTCATGCAGGGACTTCATCTCATTTCGCATGGCCTCAATCCATTTCTGCTTGGATTCATCATCTATAGTTTCTTGATAACTCTCAGGTTCTCCCCCTTCAGTAATAGTCATATACTGGTCACGAGAATATCTAAAAGATGACCATTTTGTTCTTTCACTTCTCCTTTGTGGAGGTAGTGTTTCTCTTCTCAGTGGAATCGGAGAAGCCATAGGTGTTGGTACTGCAAAATCATCGCGATCATCATCATCATCATCATTGTCGTCTTCAGAACCAACTTCTATAGGAGCATCATCATCATCAGGTGGATAAACCTGGTCTTCATCTCCAACCTCTCTTGGCACAAGTGTTTGAGGAATTAATTTCAAATCTGATAAGTCGCCATTGGAATCAAGAACATCCTTTTTCATTTTGTCAATATCTTCAATGGTCTCATCTTCAACAAATACAACATTAGGACTCCTGACAAGTTTCTTCTCAATAGGATCATAAAATCTATAACCAAATTGATCTTAACCATAGCCAATAAAAATACACTGTCTTGTCTTGGCATCAAGTTTGGACCTCTCATCCTTGGAGATATGAACAAATATTTTACAGCCAAACACCCACAGATGATCATAGGAAATATCTTTTCCTGACCGTATTCTTTCTGGAACATTCATTTTCAGATGAGTACAAGGTGAAAGATTCAATACATGTGCAACCGTGAGTATAGCCTCACCCCAAAAAATCTTAGGCAACTTTGCATGTGAGAGTATACATCTGACTCTCTCCATCAAAGTTCTGTTCATCCTCTCAGCTAAGCCATTCAACTGCGATGTCTTTGGAGGTGTCATCTGATACCGGATACCATGCTCTTTGCAGTAAACATGAAATGGTCAAGTGTATTCTCCACCATTGTCCGTCCGGATGCTTTTTAACTTCTTCCTAGTTTGTCTCTCAACTGAGGCATGAAATTTTTTGAAGACATCTAGTACCTGATCTTTTATCTTCAGAAGATATACCCATGTCTTCCTCGAATGATCATCAATGAAAGTCGCAAAATATTGAGCACCACCAAGTGACTTTGGCACTGGTCCATACAAATTTGAGTGAATCAGATCTAACACATTCTTCATTCTAGAATGAGGGAAACTTTTAAAAGCAACTCTGTTTTGCTTTCCAAAAAGACAATCAACACATTTGTCTAAGTGTACTTCATCTATACCTGGCAATATTTTCTTTTTGGCTAGACTTTTCATTATTTTTTCACCCATGTGGCCAAGTCTCCTATGCCATCGTTCAATTACATTATCTTTCTCCACGGCAGCTATGAATCGGTGGAGAGCTTTGCTTCCATCACATATAGAGTTGTATGATTTTCACCTCTAGCCACTACTAAGGAGCTTTTTGTAAGTTTTCATTTGTCATAAATGAAGGAGTTGCAATATCCCTCATTTCCAAGTTTGTGTACAGAGATAAAATTCAGGCGCATGTCTGGAATATGCCTGACATCCTTCAGAATTAGTCTAGTACCATTCTCTATTTCCAAGCAAATATCTCCTCTACCAACAACTTTGACAGGCCTTTATTTCCCATTCTAACAACACTAAAATCTTCAGGTGTGTATGATGAGAAAAATTCTCTACGGGATGTAGTATGAATGGTAGCACCATTATCAAGCACCCAACTGGACTCCTGAGATACAAAATTAACAATATATTCATCATAAATGATATTGAATTTATCTACGATATTAGTCTGCTCATTATCACTAATGTCGTCTTTCTTCACAGCTCTGCTTCGGTTCTCTTGTTCCTTTTTGAACTTTTTACATAACTTTTTAATGTGGCCCTTCTTTTTACAGTGATGGCATTCAACATTGGCATATTTGTTTGACTTTTCTCTGCTCTTGCCTCTAGGATTTTGTTCCCTAGACTGTCTCCTTCCTCTGGATTCTGCAACTAGAACATCTGATTGTGATGAAGAAGATGAGGCCTGTGATCTCCTTCTCATTTCTTCATTCAGGATACTACTTTTTACAATCTCCATGTTGACCACACCATTGGGTGCAGTGTTGGTGATGGAGATCTTTAAAGTCTCCCAAGACTGTGGTAGAGAGGCTGACACCAATAAAGCAAACACTTCATCATCCAATTTTACTCTCATTCTGTTTAACTGATCCTGGATCTCTTCCATCTTATTCAAGTGGTCTGGCAAGGAAGTTCTTTCTTTATATCTTACTTGCACCAACTTTGTCAAGTAAAATAATTTATTATTTCCCGTCTTTGAAGAATGCAACGTCTCCAGCTTATTCCACAGTATTCTTGCATCTATCTCATTACAGATGTGATTGAACACATTATCTTCGACAAATTGTCGAATAAAACTGCACACCTGCTCATAGTCAAACTTTCAATCCTCATCGGTTTTACCTTTGGATTTAGCTGCGGCAAACACCGGCAAATGCATCTTTGTCACAATTAGAAGATTTTTCATTTTTTTACTCCAGATGTGGTAGTTTGAGCCATTTAAGTAGATCATTCTGCTAATTTTTGCCTCTATTTAGATCGAAATTCGATGGACTTCTTCGATCTAAAAAATTTTCAGACAGTGAATAGTATCCATATACGTGAACAGTACAGTATATGTGAACAATACCGTATATCTGAACAGCGCCGTATACATAAACAGTACCCAAGGAAAACAAATTTCTGATGTGGAAGATCAGTATACGCTGCAACCACAGAGCATACTAAGAAATAATCTTGGCTCTGATACCAGTTGTTGGACACAACGGATAAATTAAAATAAATTAGCAGAGTAAAATATCGACACCAGCAATTTAACATGGTTCACCATTTAATTTGGGTTATGTTCACGAGACAAACTCCAAAAAATATTTTTTTCACTAATAAAATTAATGGGTAAAAGAGACAAAAGTAATACAATAATTTTGAAATAAAACCAAAATAATAGCACACAAGTGTTTACCAAACTCATTATTTTGTCACTCAATTTTTAGAAAAATATCCCAAATATTTTTTTTTTCCTTCTCTCTCTCACAAACTTTTGAAAGTTTGATATGATAAACTGAAATGAAATAAGGATTATTTACTTTTTTTTTTCTTTTTAAATGATGTGGGCCCTACATGTTGGAGGAACCCACAGCTAACATGTCACTCTCGCAACAGCTCTTCTTCCAAACACACCAAATTCCATGCTAGAGAAAGGCAAGGAGGAGGAAGCTAGAGCTATACTAGGTGCATTCGCAATGCTACTGATAAGGAGATTGATGATGAATTTCAAGATTTGGTGATTGCTAGTGAAAGTGCTAAGAAGGTAGAAAATCCATGGAAGAACATTCTCCAAAGACAATACAGACCTCAACTCGTTATGGCTATACTAATCCCATCTTTGCAGCAACTTACTGGAATTAACGTTGTGATGTTTTATGCTCCAGTGCTTTTTAGAAGTATTGGTTTCAAAAATGATGCTTCACTTCTGTCTGCTGTCATTATTGGTTCTGTCAATATGTATGGAACTGATAAATGGGGCAGAAGATTCCTATTTCTTGAAGGTGGAATTCAAATGTTCATCTTTCAGCTATGGGTGGCCATTTTCATAGGATGGAAATTTGGAACAACAGGAGTTGCTAATCTACCGACATGGTATGCAATCATGGCGGTAATGTTTATCTGTCTATTTGTGGCTGGATTTGCATGGTCCTGGGGGCCATTGGGATGGCTAGTGCCAAGTGAAATATTTCCACTGGAAATTCGATCAGCAGCACAAAGTATTGTATCCGCCATGAACATGATCTTCACCTTCTTGATTGCTGAATTGTTCCTTTTCTTGCTATGCCACATGAAGTTTGGACTGTTCATCTTCTTCGCGGCTTTCGTTCGTGATTATGACTTTATTCATATATTTCTTCCTGCCTGAGACTAAGAACATTCCCATTGAGGAGATTTCTAAAGTTTGGAGGGATCATTGGTATTGGAACTGATTCATGCCTCCTTCCCAGGAACTGGACATCAATTAGAATTTCAATTTTTGTCACTCTTACTTCTTGTTGTTTTAGTTCATTGGTTCTAATAAATTTCATTTTTAGAAAAATGTTTTGTTTGGAACGGAAAAAATAGTATTTTTATTTATCGGTAAAAGAGAAGTATTTTTAAAATCATTGAATGATGCAATTTATGGTCATTTTTTTAAAAAAATAAAGTGCTAAATAGTCTAAGATATTAAATCTGATTAATTATGAATCATAACATTTAAATAATTTAAACGTATACTTTCAATCAGCCAGGTTTTTGCCGAAAGGATAAAAATTTAAAATGTAAATTCAGATTTTAAAATCTGAAGTTATAATTTTCTTATGTTCAGTGATTGTGCTTTGTATGCTTATGACACCAAACCTGTGAAAATACAATACCACAAAGATATATTTTTCTTCTTGTACTTTATCCTTTTACTTGTTAGAAAAGACCATGAAATCAAGAATTCCACAATCCAAGAGAAAACAACAAGACTGGCAATAAAGAATCCATCTATTCAATTTTTCATAACAAGAAAAGTTGGTGTGATTTCCAGACATTATTTCTATTGACTGTTTTGTTCGCCAACTGAAAATGTTGCTACAAAATATGAAACTAAATCAGTTCCATTCTTCAGGTGACTCAGAGAAGGAAAAAAAAACAGGAGTAATGATGGTAGGATATGCCATACCATATTCATATAAAAAAAGAAGGAACAAATATACCACAAAAAGAAAAAGGGACCAAGAATCTCATCTATTTTGTGAATTAATGTTAAAATGTACTAAAACAGTATCACTTGGCAATCACAGCAAGTACTTCTCCACGACAGTCCTGCCAAACTTCTCTTGCACATCCTTTGGAGTTTCAATCTGGAAAATGCATAGACAAAATATTAATCGAAAGGAAAGAAAGGAAATTCCATAGCTTGACCAGACAGTCTTACTTACAGCGTTCAAAGCTTTAAAAAGGGCCTTAACAGTATTGTGAGGATTCCTTGAACCAATAACCTGTCAAAACAGTTTAAGCTTTCATAAAGAAGACTCGAGATTATATATACTACACTACTGATACAGATTCAGCTTGCAAGTCTGTTACCTTGGATTTGACATTCTTGAAACCAGCTAAATTCAGAACAGTTTGAACTATTCTTCCAGCTTTCATTCCCGTTCTAGTTGAAGCTGGCCAGAGATACACCTACGAAAAATGGACAAATGGAAAATAAAGTGAAAGACAAAGTAAGTGGCGTGCATGTGACATGTATGCATAGGAACTGCAGAAGGCGAGAGATTGAAGGAGAATTAAGAGAAAATAAATACCTTGGTTTTCTTATATGATGTTTGTACTGCATGTGCAACTGTGTGCTCCTCATGGCGTTCCACATAGTGGAGATTCTGGAAGCACTTCTCGTATGCCTGGGCATTATTTAAAAGCTTTAAACAATCTCTACAGAAACTGCAATATGTACCATAATTTATGATGGGATCAATTTTACTTGATTAGTTAATAGATTTCTGTTCACTTATGTTTCTGTATGTCAAAACAGAAATTTGTTGAGAAATAAGGTACAATTAAAAGGTCAGACAAAAGACACTGAATATCCATCATACTTTGCGATAGAATCAATTTCCAACTCAAGACTATGCATCTGCCTAGAAGGGGAGATTAACATGTCAAGATATCAACAAGGGAAAATTGTGATGACGACGGACCAGAAAAGTGATACATGATATTCTGTCAGGGAAAAACGAAGCAAAGAAATTAAGGTAAACAATATGAGTGCAAGTAGTATTGATATCAAGTTTCCTTTCTTGGCTTCAAATAGCAAGAGCTTCAATTCTCATCCATCTTATCAAGAATTAACAACGCTTTCCTCATTTGTCAAAGAAGGCTTATTTCCTTCAGATCACGTTATCTAATTCTAGGACACATTTGTAACTAAGGATCTTTCTTTTTCTGATACCCATATTTGAAATTTAGAACATGGAACAAGAATGACAACGATTTCTGGGACAAAGGACTCAACCAAAGTGACCTTCTCATAAACAGGAATTGTAGAAACCAGGAAAACGGACAAGATAGAAACAAGAAAACTGAGGGAATTCATAGGCCAGCGAAACAGCAAGCTTTCTGTTCAGTTCTATCAGTATTTAAAGCAAGCATCCGGATTTGTCATTATTACTAAAATATATCCTAACAACCATTTCAACGGTTACCTCAACTAAATTGTATTCTGTGCCAAAATTCTTAAACTATTGCAGAATGGAAAATATTGATTTTTGAATTTTAGAAACAGATGCATCTAGAGGAGCATTCATGATGCATCCATGGGATATTTAGCAGGCATACTCAACACAATCGATATCTAATAGATTTCCTTCTAATAATAATCTCATACAACCAATGCTAAAACAAAGTCAATGCAAGTATAGCATACAGAGCAAACTTCAATTCAACAATAATCCCACTGGCTGGCCAAAACATAGCACCTAACCATGATCTGGCATAGAACTTCATTGAGAATAAAATCCAAAACCAGATTGCATGGTTAAATCACCTTCTGAAGAGCTATAGGGATTGCTGGGCCCTTGGCTTTAGCATAACCAACTACACCATGATAGTTTCCACAAGCTAAGATAGCAGTGTACTTGACCACTTGTCCTCCCTACATCATACAAAATGTCACGTAAAAAAATATGTGTAAATTTTTGCATTGAATACTCTCATGTTAAAAAGATGCAAAGACAAGGCAGTAATACCTTCGTAACTTTACAAGTTCGATTCACATCTATCAATTTCACATCAAAGCCCTGTCATTATCCAATAGCATTTGGTTAATAATGGGGTTAAAGAAACGATCAATCAAATCATGAATGGTTTTGAACAGATTCTGCACTCCGCATTGCAGTGATATCAACAAGTTCAATTCTAATTCATGACCACAAAGCTCTATTTAAATCAAAGATTTAGATTGGGACCTCATGGAAAAGCACACCGAGATCAAATAAGAAACATCAAAATTCCTCAAAAATCTTAATTTCCTGAAAGCATAAAACCCTAAATGATGATCAAGTTCTAAAAAGTTAACTTCCATTATAGTGATATATTCCTTTTTTTTTTTTCCTGAAAGGGCTGAAAAGGAGATAACTGTAATGCACAAAACAGAGAATAATTTTATGATTTGATAATCCAAACCGGTACTTTTTTACCACGAGAACTTAACAACTGATCTCATTGAGATATTCTCACACATTAGATCAAGGGTTCACATTGTTGACATATTAAACATGAAGCAAACTTACTAGAATGTCCTCCTTTTAGTTGAATTTTCTTTGATGATCAATCCGTGAAGTAATATACTTCATTTTGTATCAGGCCCACTTGAAAATTTAAAAGTTATCAAAATCATAAAATGAAGCACAAAACATTTATTCCTTGATTAGCGAAAATGACTGGCAAGGACTTGAGCAGTAAGCCAAGTACATTTCTTTAAGTTATAAGAAGCTATGAGAACAGTGTAGCCAGAAGGTAAGCAAGTACTTACAATCCTGTACATAGGTCTTCTTTTCTTTTCAGTCAATGAATTTCTCTCCTCCGCAAGATCTCTGATCTCCTCTTCAAGAACCTTCCCCTTCTTTCCAAAGGTATAATCCAACTGAGCTAACTTCTCTTCAAGTTTCTTGTCAATAGCATTAAGCTTCCCCAACAGGATGTCATCTCTTTCCTTCATGTCATCAAACTCTTCCTCATCCTCATCAGAGGCCCCTTGCTCATCCTCATCAGAGCCCCCTTCCTTCTCCTCATCAAAGCCCCCATGAATCAGTCCTTTTGGTTCTTCTAATCCAGTTTTGTCCATCATATCAACATTAGGACCACCCTGCGCACGCTGAATAACTCCATAATTAGCAGGATTGTTGGGATCATAAGCTTCCTTCCACTCCACTAGCCTAATGGCCCTATTTAACTTCTGTTGAAGAAGAAATTTATCTTTTCCTTCAGCTATTTTCAGACGATTCATCAGCTCACCAATTACTCTGTATTCGGGTCGAAGCTGAAAATGTTTTTGCTCAAATTTGTCAATTCTATTCATCCATTTGAAAGCATCATCAAGTGTCTCTGTTGATTAAAAAAGATGCAACTTTACAATCAAAACCCAATAATTTACAAGCCATTTGAAGAGAAGAAGCAATTTTTCCCTTAAATTTACATACCAGAAGCAACAAAGTTGTCAAGCAACTCCTTATGGCGTTCATGCTTCTTCTTAAAGACCTCAAACCTCTTTTGCACCGCTTCTCTGCTAAACCTTTCATCATCATCATCGCTATCAGAATCAGAAGGTTCTTCGTAACGATACAAATCCCCACCAGCAGGCTTCATCTTCTCCTTCTCTAACTTCTCAATCAATGGCCCCACGCCCATATAATCCTCTTCATCCTCTTTATCAATGTCCTCGACACCTAGTCCTGCACTCTTCCTTGCATCTCTTTCGCGCTTCTTCTCGCGCTCCAGCTCAGCCAGGAGATCTTGGACAACGCGGCTGGACTCAGCGGCAGAAGTGGAGAAAAGGGTTTTGGAAGAATGAGAGAATGGGGGTGTTTGGGTGCTGGGGAAGTGTGGAAAGGTTGAGACTTTCCTGGAAAGTTGTGGGATTGGGGATTTTCTGAGGGATTGAGACAGGAGAAGACGGGACCAACATTTGGGAATCATATTAGGAGTTCGTTATTGGGTCATTTCCAGAAAGAAGGAAAATAAAATGAAAATGAGAGAAACCGAGAAAATTTTGAGAGGATCTTTAGCTCTACTGTTGCTAGGGTTTTTCTTCGTTCTGAACCTTTCACGGGAAGATGGCCCCAATGGGGCCTGCCTCTAAACCCATTGGCCTACTCAAAGCCTCTTTTTTTTTCGAAACAGTAACAATGTAACATTATATTAAGATAAAGAAAAGTTGTCAAGTACAAAATTTTGCTGCTCAGTTACATTCAAAAGAAAATGAACATCCAAAGCTTTTTTAGCCAAATTATGAGCAATAACATTCCTTGTTCTAGAAGTATAAGTAAAATGAGAGTTCTTATATTTGCATAGATTGGATAAGTCTTGAACAAGTCCTGAAATTACAACTGGAGCTTTATCAACATTATGGTCTGCATCTATAACCTTTTTTACATCACTATAAAAATTAGCATTGTGCCACCTCTTTTGTATTGCCAACTCAATAGCTTCTTTCATAGCCAATGCCTCCAGCACCTCCGATTTCTGTTTGTACTTCCATAATTCAAATTTCCAATCAACTAGAATACCTTGATGATTTTTAGCTATTAAAGCAGTGCTTCCATAAGCTTCATTAACTTTTCATGCTGCATCCACAAAAATATCAATTACATACGTGCATCATTAATAATAAGATTATTAGTTAAACTGCTTCTACTGACTCTTCTGGGAGAAGTCTTTGAACCTCTTCAAATTCTTGTTTATATTTGAAGCTAATAGCCACTGTTTCTTGAGGTTCCACCTGCATTAAGTTAAAGATATAACTGTTCCTGGCCTTCTAGAAACCCCACAAAATATTGGTAAAGAAAATGAGCAAATCTGCACCTTGGGAACTACAAGATAACTTGTTGCACAACTGCTCCCAGATAGCACAAAAACTATGCTGAATATTCACTCGATTAATCTACACTGATACAGCAAAAGGGCATCTAAAGCACAAATATATAGTTGACTCCTCTTGATTACAGAAACCACAGGTCTTTTGCATGGAAGGAAAGCATTCATTTAATACCACACCTGTTGGAAGAATGTTATGTATCAATTTCCATAAGAAAAATATGAAGTTTATGGGGTATATGCATTTAATATTCTGTGTAAGTACTAGCAAATTGAATTTCAGGATAGAGAAGCTTCCTAGCTATATGGTACCCTGACTTCACTGTGCAAGTACCATCGCTTGTATAATGCCAAACTAAATGATCTTCAAGCCCAGTACTGCTAAGAGGCATAGATAAGATAAGTTGTGCATGCTCAGAAGCAAAAATGCACCTAACTAGATTCTCATTCCAATTTTGAAGTTTCATGTATGAGGTCTTTAACAAAAAACACTTCCTAATTATAGTTAGCATTAGCTCTTCGTAGAAAAGGAAAAGTAGTTGGAAACCATGGATCCCATAAGCAGGAAACACGATTTCCAGAATTTGTATGCCAACTTAAACCCTGCAACAAAACTTTTCTGCCTTCCAATAAACTTCTCCAGCCCCAAGAGGGGTTTTTGGAATTTTAAAACAATACATTGGGAATATAGGTATAGCAGTAGCCACAGATTTTGCCTCCAAAAGATCACAATTTGAATTTCCAGTTTTCTAATCTTCTTGCTACTTTTTCTTTTATTTCCATGAAAGCCTGCCTTTTTGATATTTACTTAAAACAGCAAGAAGCCCAAGATATTTGTCTACATTATTAATCTGAAAAATAGATGCAATGCTATTCCTTAAATTTGGATGAGTGTTAGAGCAAAATAATATGCTAGACTGCCGTCCACAAGCACATTGTACGTAGAGGTAACTGAGTAAACTCCATTGGCATTACGTCTCCAATATCTAACGTCTTAACCAGGCTTAGCATGGGGAGGAATACACAAGGATAAATTAAGCAAAGCTTCATTAGACAACAAATAACCTTTCAAATTCCAATTCCATTTACCATCTGGAGTACAAGCTTCTCGAACTTTCCAAATCATAAACTAATTGGGAATCACACTACTAAGATTATTACAAAAAAGGTCTTTCCTACAATCAATAATCATACCAAAAAGTAGTAATAGACTAAAAAAGATTATCATTTATAAACTGCCAATTGAGACAAAATCTCTTCCAAAGAGGTGAAGACTGAAAAGGAATGGATAGAGGCTATAGGCTATGTCAGTTGCACCTTGAGAACTGAGATAAAAACCAAGAATCCCAACATCAGAAACTGTTTTTCCTTTATGGTTAACTTCTCCTCCCTAACGAATCCCCAGCCATGTGATAGCATCTCTGGTTTTTGTAGTCTTCACTCTTTGGCCATTTATCTCCATGCTGTTGTGGTAATATAGGAAAGGATAACGATTTTCAATTGCTTTGCTCCAAAAGGTATTGCAAATATATGCTTTGTCTGAAAGTTTTGCTCAGAGACATACTTACGACTCCGAACTTGCAGCATGTTCATAGAGAATCATGATTTACATGGCAACTAATGCATAATCTATAACTAATTCATAAAACAATTGATTTATTATTCATTGACGACATTGCAACTAATACATGGTAACCATTGGTTTTCTTAGTTTTAAAACCCAATCACCCATCTTATCTAAAACCACATTTGCACATTAAAAGGAAACTTCTTTTCCACTAAGCAGATAAATATTCCAAAATCATTTTGAAGAGCAAGATTTTTCAACTTCCACCCACACCTTAAAATTCTGTTTAATCAAAGATAACAAGAGTGCCAACTTATCCTACCAATTATACAGCCTCACTTACCCTGTATCTCTCCACAACAAAGAAAAAAACAGAGAAAAGCAAACAAGAAAAATCCAACAAGGATTCCTCATTGTTACTCTTTAATTAAAAATGCTTCCATTTTCAATTCTAGCTCAGTAATAATATCTTCATAAATTATACAGAAACAGAGTAAAGCAGACTAGGATGAAAAGGTTCATAGATTCTATTTAATGACAAGTAGAGAATAAAGTAGACTAAATTGCTAATGTTGCTATCCAGTGGCCATTAAGTCAAATATATCCAATCCAGTATTTGAAGAAAATACATAGCCCTCATATTATTAGAATAAACAATACAGAAGAAACTAAATTGTAAAAATTCAAATGGTACCTTCAAGCATGTCTTCTTTTATAGAAATAAACACCTGGATAGAACAAATTACAGTTAAATTGAACTTAAAAAAAATAATAATTGATAAATCCAAAAATGTCTTTATCCGTAGGAGAGACGTCGATCCAATCGGATGAGATAACCCTGCAGTAAGAAGAGCCCGGTCGGACCAGGCGTGAGCACTCCGAAGCTTAAGTTAGAAGCTTAGAGAGAAAATGTGCTTTAGAGAGATAATGGTGTGAGTTCAATACCTGGTATCATCGTTGGCTGGACTATTTATAAGAGATAGTCGAGGGGCACTTGAGTGCCTAGCGAGTGATTACTGGCTGTCAGAGTAGGTATCCGGCGACATGACAATGAGCAGATGGTAGGCATGGGCGCTACCTTGTGTCAGGCGGCTGATGGGACTGGCGGTCACATCAGCCGATCGGGCATGTGTGCTGCCTAGTAGCTCGTGTCTGATACCTTTAGCTGATGGGCTTTGGGCCTTGCCAGTTTAAATGGGCCGACAGGATGGGCCTTAGAGCAAATGATATTTGCTGGGTTATCACTTGTCCCCCCTCAACATGTCCGATCGGGCATAGATTTGCTTTTGTTGGTCCGTTCGGATGGAATCAGTTATGGAGATTCCCGATCCGAAGACGCGTACTGGCGCGCTTTTTGAATTTGGGAGACACTTTTTCTGAAGCGACGCGCCTGCTAAGACAGCTGTTCTCCTTTAATGCTGTGAGCGTACCGAGGGTGACGCTTCGTTCTTCGCAGAGACATAATGTCCTTTGACACGTGGCGCTTGCTGAATGGCGCGTTGTTTGGCGTTTTTGAGAAGCTTCCGTCTATAAATAGAGGACTTTGTGAATCATTCCTTCTTTACTTTCGAAATTCCTAGCGAAGCTCTGCCAAAATCTTCCTTTGATTCCCAGATTTCTGCAACTACTCTTTACCTCTTCTTCGAATTCCTTCAAGTCTTCTTCATCAAGTAAGTAACTTTTCTTTTTGCTTTCTTTGCGATTTCCTTTTTCTTCCCACACCCATTTCATTTAGAAAAGAGAGTTGCGCCTTTCTTTCATTCTCTTTTGTTGAAGATGGCCTCCAATAGTACTGAAGCATTAGACACAAGTTTTTTGGAGTGGTATGAGAACAAACCAGCCGCCGAGCTGCATTCTCGCCTATCCGCTGCAGAGGTGGCCGAAATTCCTTCCAAATATGGCCTTCCAGACGAGATATCAGTGCTGGCCTGCCCCGATTCAATGGGGGTGACTGAAGGACCCTTCGGCCAGGATGGCGGAGAATGGTTCGTATGCCACCTCTGGAGCCTAGATGCAGGCCTGAGGTTCCCGTTGGGCGCCTTTGAGATGGCGATACTAAGGGGGTATGATCTCGCCCCTAACCAACTACATCCGAACGGCTGGAGATCGGTGGCGTGCTTCAAAATCCTTTGCCAAATAGAAGTGGTGGCACCGACCTTGGAACTTTTTACCCACTTCTTCTACATCTCGGGCCGGAGCGACGGAACTGAGTACTTCTTTACTAGCCGCCCAAAGAGGAAACTGATGTTCGTCCCCACCTCCATGAAAGGGTACCGGGAACGATATTTCTTGGTGGGCAGGAAAGGTGGGTTTGGAGTACGCCTTACCCGATCGGCTAAGGTCAAAGTCCTGAAGGACCTAGCCGCCGGTCAGGAATTCTACGAAAATGATATACAAAAACTGATGGCCGCCGTCAGCAGGAATGGAGGGCCTTATGAATCCAAATTCCTTTTGCGTTCGCTATTTGGCTCTCCCGGCTTTCAAGACGCTGGGGACGTAGAACGTGAGCGTTAGGATCGGAGAAAACCCAATCATCGTGCATCAAAACATTCATTGCACTTTATTAATGTTTCATGAAGAGAATTTGTGTACGAAAAACTTATCTAGCTTATTTTCTATTGTGCAGCTGAGATGGCTGGTGGGAATGAGGCCTCCAGACAACTTGGCAATCGGATCCGCCAAAAACGCGAGGCTGAGAAGAAGGCTCATGAGCAAAGGAAAAGGAGGAAACTGGTCCTCGCTTCCGAGCTTCCAACCTCTAAGGGGGCGGCCGGTACTTCTGCGACGACTCCGGCCATCGCTGCCGTTCCAGTGTCATCGGCACCTCCCGCTGCCATTACTGCGCCTGCCTCCACTGCTGCTGGACCAACGATTGTGCCTCGAATTGAGGCCTCTTCTCGGCCGTTGCGCCGCCGGCGCCACACTCTTCGGGATGAGTCGGACGAAGACGATCAGCCGATCGGTGCTACTATCCGAGAGGCGGAAGAGGCCGCTAAGAGGAGGGCAGAGGAGGCTGCCAAAAAGAAGGCCGAGGAGGCGGCCAAAAAGAGGGCTGCTGAGCTGATCGCCGAATCGGACGCTCGGCTTGCGGCAATAGGCAAAGCTGTGCAACACGGCGAGTCTCCAAGGCGTTCATCCGATCGGCGAATCGTCCCTATGAAGGACGTTCTGAAAGAGAACTTGGGCGACGACTGGGCGGTAAGCCAGGTGGCTAGTTACATTTGCCGGGGTCTTCTGTGGGAGGACGATCATCGGGATGCTGGCGACGCCAGTCAGCTCAGCAGAGAAACCCAAGCCATCGGCCAGCAGCTGATAGACGTAAGTATTTTACTGATTGTTTCTGGTGCTCGTTTACACCTTTGTGTCTGAGCCTTTTAGTCTTTATTCGGTGTAGGCTGCCAGGAGGACACAGCGGTTGCACATGATGGCGCATTTGTGGAAAGGGAGGGCCGAGTCGGGCGCCGTGGCCAAGGCGGAGGCAACCACGCGCTGTGAGGCTGCTAAAAAGGAAGCTTCCGACCTTCGAGCCGAGGTTGCCAAGCTAGAGGAGCAGTATGCTGCCTCGCAATCAGAGACAGTGGCCCTAAGAAAGGAGGCGTACCAGAGTGCTCAAGACCTGAAAGCTCGGCAGAGCGAAGCCGATAAGCTGAAAGGGGAAGTGGCCCGCCTATCTGCGGATGGTGCCTAGCTAAAGCGGTTCGAGGCAGATGCAACCCGACTGGATGCTGAGTGCAGAGAGTTGGCTGCTGAGAATGCCAGGCTGAAGGCAGAGGGCGAGCAGCTTCGGACAGAGTGGGGTCCTTGAAGAAGTCAGAAGGGGAGAGGGAGGCCTCTTTTTCGAAGATTCTTGAGCTTGAGCTTGCCACTCAAAAGGAGCGCCTGATTGATGAGCTGGCAGACGCTCAGGTGGAGCTGTTGTCCCGGTTAGTCCATGAAGCTGGGCGGCGCTTCCCTGGGGCGGATCTGTCATGGATGGACGACCCGGCATCACTGCCTGCTCCTCCAAATGATGACGACGAAGGCGCTCCCGAGGGGGAAATCACCGAGAGAACTTCTGAGGAAGGTCTTTTACCTCCGGAGACTATTCAAGAGGTTCCTTCTGAAACGGAGCCTGCGGCGTCTTCAGTCCATGAAACTGAAGTAGAGGCTCCTCCTGCACCTGAAGCCGAGCCGATGGCACCTTCCTCCACTGGGCCTGTCTCTGAAGGGGGGGCAGTATCTGCACCGTCAGCTGCCGACCCTTCTCAAGCCACCCTCGATCCAATCGTCGAAGAAGTCGCCGATCCTCCTGGCGAAGTGGAGATTGTAGATATAGATAGTTAGCTTAGGAATTTATCTTTACTTTTTCCTTTCCCCCTTTATTTTAATTTTTTTTTTTATACTTGTAAAAATTATTTACAAATTGTATAGTGGAGGCATTTCTATTAATAAAACTGCATATTTCTGCAAATCAAAGTATACATAAGTTTGTACTAAAATTTGTAATATGATCGAGCTAATTAAAACTCGTAATTAAAATTCGCATTAAATTTCACAAGTACTTCCTGAATTAAAATGACGTCAAAGCATAGTGACCGATCGGGTCAGTCTGGCTTTTCAGATCGCATAAAATTTGCACAATTAGGCTAAGCGATGCTCATAAAGCTGCATAATAATTGCACAACTGAGCTAGGCGATACTCGTAGAATTGCATAGTTATTGCGAAATCGAGTTGAGTGATACTCGTATAACTGCATGAGGATTGCATAGCCGAGAGTACTCGTAGAATTGCATAAAAATTGCATAACCGAGGTTTATTAATCGGGCAATTGCCAGGTTTTAATACATTATGCGACATGGTACTTCTTGAGTACCTCGACATTCCAGCTTCTGGGGATATCTTGCCCCTCCACTGTTCGGAGCCTGTAAGTGCTCGGACTTAGGACTTTAGAAACCTCGTAGGGCCCTTCCCAATTCGGCATCAGCTTCCCAACTCCGGCATTTCCCGAGCCTAGTTCTGCCTTTCTGAGCACCAGATCACCTACATTGAAGGTTCTGGACCTTACTTTAAAATTATGGTATCTGGCCACTCTTTGTTTATAGGCAGCGATCTTGGCGTAAGCGTCCTCCCTCTTTCCTTCGATGAGATCCAGGTCCTGGCATCTCTCCTGAGTGTTCACCCGTTCGGAGTAGAGAGCCGATCGGTAAGAAGGGAGGCCGACCTCCACAGGAATCATTGCTTCGGAGCCGTAAACAGGAGAAAATGGCGTCTGATGAGTGCCTGTTCTGGGGGACGTTCTGTATGTCCACAGGACACTCTGCAGTTCTTCAGTCCAGTTGCCTTTGGCTTGACCCAGTCGCTTCTTCAATCCCTCCAAGATGGTCCGATTGGAGACCTCAGTCATTCCGTTGCTTTGGGGATGAGCGACAGATGTGAACTTTAATTTGATGTTCAAGCCTTGGCAAAAGTTTCTGAAGACGGAGCTGTCGAACTGCTTTCCATTATCTGCAATAAAGACATTGGGTAAGCCATACCTGCAGATGATGTTCTTCCATGTAAAGCTCTTGACCCTCTCGGCTGTGATGGTGGCTACCGGCTCAGCCTCAATCCATTTGGAGAAGTGGTCCACCACTACTATGAGGAATTTCATCTGCTTTTTGCCTTGGGGAAAGGGTCCTAAGATGTCCATACCCCACTGGTCGAACGGCCACGCGACTCCGATCGGCTGTTGGTCTGCCCCATGCTGCCTTATAATCCTGCCGTGTATTTGGCACTGCGGGCATATCCTTACTTTCTCCTGGGCATCCTTGAGCATGCTAGGCCAGTAATATCCCGTCTGAATGGCTTTTTTTGCCATGGCTCTGCTTGCCTCGTGCGCTCCGCATATGCCTTCGTGGAGTTCTCTGAGGATGTAGTCTCCCTCTTCCTCCGCCACGCACTTGAGCCAAGGGTGACTGAAAGCTTTTTTGTACAAATCACCGTTAATGATGGAGTAATTGAGAGATTTTCGAGATACCTTTCGAGCTTCGTCCTTGTCTTCGGGCAGTCGCCATGTCTGGAGGAACTGCTTAATTGGGCTCATCCAGGTTTCATTCTCTTGATCGATTTCCATCATTTCTGGCTCGTCCAGGGAGGAGGAAGTTTGGTCTACCACAGCAATGCTTTCCTCTATAACGCTTTGTGAGGAAGCAGACATCTTCGCAAGCCGATCGGCTTCCACGGTTTGGTCTCTTGGGACTTTCTGTAGCACCCATTCCGACCCAGCTTCTTCCAGTTTTGCACAAGCAGCTTTAACTTTGGCTAAGTACTGGATAATTGTGGCCTCACGTGCTTCGAAAGTCCCCAAAACTTGACTGGTTACCAGCTGGGAATCACTCCTAATGGCCACTGACTCTGGTCGGATGGCGTGGAGCAGCCTGAGCCCTTGAAGGAGTGCCTCGTACTCTGCCACATTATTAGAAGCTTTAAAATTAAGTTTTATGGCGTACCTTATTGTGATGCCCAGGGGGCCTTTTATTACTATACCGACGCCTCCTCGAGTGTCGTTTGCTGCGCCGTCGACTGTCATCTCCCAGTTTTGTGGCTTGGGCAGACTTTGTGGTGCCTCACCGGCAAATTCAGCTATGAAATCTGCTAAAGCTTGGGCCTTTATTGCTTTTCTGGGCTCGTACCTGACATCCCAGGACTGTAGCTTAATTGCCCACCCCACCATTTTGCCTTCCAGATCGGGCGTCTGGAGTATCTTTCTTAGAGGATGACCCGATCGGACGACAATTGTGTGCGACTCGAAGTAAGGTCTCAACTTCCTTGCACACATCATGAGGGCAATAATGAGCTGCTCAGCCGGTCCCTTTCTCAGATCTGCACCTCTGAGTACTTCACTTACGTAGTACACGGGTAGCTGTTGGGTATCTTCTTCTCGGACCAAAGCACCTGCAACAGCTTCCTTAGAGGTGGATAAATAGAGGTATAAATTTTCACCTGGTACCGGTCGGCTGAGCAGCGGCAGGTTGGTGAGGAATGCCTTCAGCTCTTCGAAGGCTTGCTGGCAGTCTTCCCCCCAGACAAAAGTTTCGCTCTTCCTCAGCTTCTTGAAAAAAGGCGTGCAGCGCTTGGCGGAAGAGGAAATGAATCGTCCCAAGGCTGTTATTCTTCCATTCAGCTTCTGGACGTCTTTTATGCTCTTGGGGGGTTGCATCTTGAGGATGGCCTTTATTTTTTCTGGATTTGCCTCAATCCCTCGTTGAGAGACTAGGAATCCTAAGAATTTTCCTGATGGTACCCCGAAGACGCACTTCTCGGGGTTGAGCTTCATCTGGAACTTATTTAGAGTGTCAAAAACTTTTGCCAGATCGGCTGGATGTTCCTCGGCGCTTCGGCTCTTGACGATCATGTCGTCAACATATACTTCGACATTCTGCCCGATCTGGTCTTTAAAAATCTTGTTCATCAGGCGCTGATATGTGGCCCCAGCATTTTTCAGTCCGAACGGCATCATCCTGTAGCAGAACGTTCCGTCGTCTGTGATGAAGCTGGTTTTCTCCTGATCAAGGAGCCACATCAGAATTTGGTGGTAGCCGGGATATGCGTCTAGAAGAGAGTAAATGGCATGGCATGCTGTGGCGTCTACCAATTGGTCTATACTTGGCAAGGGATAGCTGTCTTTGGGGCATGCCTTGTTGAGGTCGGTAAAGTCGACACACATTCGCAGCTTGCCAGACTTCTTCTTGACCAACACCACATTAGCCAGCCATTCAGGGTAGTCTACCTCTCGGATGGTTCCGGTCTTGAGTAGCCTATCAATCTCTTCTGAAATGAACTTCCTCCGATCGGGCGCGTGCCTTCTCAACTTTTGGCGGATCGGAGGGAAGCTTGGGTCCACATTCAACTTGTGGGTGATTATTTTGGGGTCCATGCCAGGGATATCTTCTGGCTTCCAGGCAAAAGTCGCTTGATTGATGGTCAAGACATGCATGATGGCTTCTTCAGTTGTTCTATCCATGCTTGTCCCCACCTGAACATTTTTGCCTTTATCTAGCGACCTGTCCTTTGTGGCCTCTACTGGGTCCATCCTGGGCCTTTCCGCCTGCTCTTGCTGCTCGAGGCCTGGCTCTACGACCATTGCTTCTCGCTGTTGCTTTATCATGGTGATATAGGCCTCCCTGGATGCTTTCTGGTCACCTCTCAAGATGGCGACGCCTCCTGTGGTCGGAATCTTCATTACCATGTATCGGATGGAGGTCACAGCTCCGGTCTGGAAAAGCAATGGTCTGCCAAAAATGGCATTGTAGGCAAATGTCATGTCAACAACCATGAAAATTACCTTACAAGCGTGAGCTATTGCCTCTTGGCCGAGCTCGACAAAGAGCTCTACAGATCCCGCCACGGGGATAGTGGCGTTGCCCAGGCCGATCAGAGGAGTGGCATTCGGCTTGAGCTCTCCGATCGGGAGTCCCATGGCTCGGTATGCCTGGAGAGTTAGGACGTTGACAGCACTGCCGTTGTCCACCAGAATTCTCTTCACATTGAAGTTATTTATCCGAGCTCTTACAACGAGAGCGTCCTCATGGGGGAATAGGACGTCTCGCGCGTCTTCGCTGGAAATGGTGACTGAGGCTGGCTGCTCTGCCTGGCGGGAGAGGTAGACGCCTTTCCCTTTCCCCTTTTTGGGGAGATCTTCTCCATAGGACGACCCTCCGGTGATCACGTTTATCACCCCTGCATAGGGCCTACCCGGATCGGTGTTTCTGGGGTTCCGGCGCTCATCGTCGTCTGAGTCAGGATCGTCCCTTCTAGGCTTCGGCTGTCTGCAGGGTTCATCCCCTCTGGCCGGGCCTATGAATCTCCTGAGGGCCCCACGGCGTATCAGCCTTTCAATTTCTTTTTTTAGCGAAGTGCACTCGTCGGTTAAATGGCCGACGTCTCTGTGAAATTCGCAAAATTTGCTCGGGTCCCTTGTATCCCGACTTCTTCCGGAGAGGTCTCTGGGCCAGTTGACTCTGCGGTGCTTCTCTTTGATCCACATTAGCACCGCAGTCGGAGTAGCATTGAGAGTGGTGTATGTCCTCTCTGCCTGGTTGTCTGGACGCGGATTCCGGTCTCTTCCCGATCCTCTGGCTTGGCCTGAATTTCTGGAACTTTGAGCTCCATCTTGGCCTTTAGCTGTCCGATCGGAAGCAGGGGCTCTTTGAGTAGAGCGATTGTCCGGATATTGTAGGCGGTCCAGAACGCTGGTCCTTCCTCTGCTTTTGGACCTGAGGGCATCATCCAACTGGATGTGTTGCCTAGCCCTCTCCATTAGTTCGGCGAAGCTGGATGGGGGTCTTGTTGTAAGCGACTCAAAAAGTGGTCGGTCAGTGGTGCCCCCTTGTAAGGCGGTAGTCGCCATCTCCACACTGACGTTTCTTACTTCAGACATGGTAGCTTGAAACCTGTCGATGTAGTCTCGAAGACTTTCATCGGTTCTTTGGTAAAGATTGCACAGGTCGTTCACCGTCTTGGGCGCGCGTGTTTGCACAATGAACCTCATAGTGAACAGCTCCTTTAACTGTCTGAATGATGTAACGGATCCCATGGGCAGCTCATGGAACCACGTCAATGCATCCCCTCCCAAAGTGGTGGGAAAAACCCTACAGGCTATTCTTTTGTCATAAGTATAGACCTGTACCTTGGTCAAGTATTCTGCCAAGTGTGTGGCAGGATCTGTTTTGCCTGTGTACCTTTCCATGACCACATCTCGCCACCTGGGGGGGAGCTCAGCATCGGTGATCTCTCTGCAGAAGGGGGAGGCAGTGTTCCCACAAGTATTTCCTTCGAAGGCGCCTCTTTTGGGCGCGAGGACACCAAACTGCTTGAGCTTCTGCATAAACCACTGGTCCTGCTTGTTCGACGGGTTCTGTTTGCTCAGGGTCGTGGCGGTGGACTCGCCCTTGTGCTTTCTAGTCTGGCCGCGGCTTGGGGTGCACATGTAGGACACATCATCCCTCGCGGACAGAGTAGCGGACCTGTTGCTGTAGGGAGAGGCCCTACTTGCAGACACTATCTGCTTCCCCTTGTCGCTCTTGCCTGGGGTTCTGATTGCACTTTTCCTGGTTCCCTGAACTCGGGATTCATTAATAATGATTCCCTTGTTCCTGTTTCTCCTGAAGTCTTCGCCCATGAGGTAATCCTCTTGGGCTCTTTCAGAAGCAATTGGCATCTTACCCTTCTTGAGGGTTTGGACAATGTTTTTTGTAAAATCACTGAGAATAGCGCGCATGTCTCTCACAGTGATGGGGGTGTCCTCTGGTTGCCTTATTGCGGCATCATCGAATTCGGGAAGGAGGTTGGCCCTTATGGGGGGCCTGGCGGGCGTTTCCCTCCTTCTCGAGGTGCCTGATATGGCACGAGTGTTGTCGTCATGGTCGAGGTCCATGGGGGTTGTATTCTCATTGGATCTTGAGTTCGCCATCTCTCAACGAAAGCACCAAATGATAAATCCAAAAATGTCTTTATCTGTAGGAGAGAGGTCGATCCGATCGGATGAGATAACCCTGCAGTAAGAAGAGCCCGGTCGGACCAGGCGTGAGCACTCCGAAGCTTAAGTTAGTAGCTTAGAGAGAAAATGTGCTTTAGAGAGATAATGGTGTGAGTTCAATACCTGGTACCATCGTTGGCTGGACTATTTATAAGAGATAGTCGAGGGGCACTTGAGTGCCTAGGGAGTGATTACTGGCTGTCAGAGTAGGTATCCGGCGACATGACAGGGAGCAGATGGTAGGCATGGGCGCTACCTTGTGTCAGGCGGCTGATGGGACTGGCGGTCACATCAGCCGATCGGGCATGTGTGCTGCCTAGGAGCTCGTGTCTGATATCTTTAGCTGATGGGCTTTGGGCCTTGCCAGTTTAAATGGGCCGACAGGATGGACCTTAAAGCAAATGATATTTGCTGGGTTATCAATAATTAATCAACGAAACATGGGTAATGATAGAAGAATTTTATAATAAGAAAAATAGGAGTTACAACAATATAACTTCCCTCTATTTTAAGTAGAAAACAATTAATTTCACTCTTAAATTAGGATAACACTAACTCTTTATTTTATCACTCACAACTCTCAAACTTTCTAAATCTTTTGGGAGCTCTTTCTATATTTTAAAAGGAGGCTAAACTCCTGCCTTATATAGGCAGGAGACACCGCCAATTTTGACAGTGTATAGGTGAAAATTGCTGAAAAAAGTAATTTCCATCCTCTAAAGTTGACTTCGTACCTGCAGCCTTCAAAGTGGACTTCACTTACCATTTGCTGGCCCCCGCTTCCAATTTTTGACTTTTCCTCCTCTTTTTTTTCTTCTTCTTTTGTTTTTACACGTAAAAAATAAAAACAATCTCCCACTTGAAAATTTGATTGAGGCTCAATCAATTTTCACAATATTCTTTCTTCCTTGCTAATCCTGTTACTTGTGTCTCTGTCAGGCCGCTGGAAGATCGATACCAAACAAACTTGTCAATGTTAACTGCTTTCGTCATAAAATTTGTTATATTTTCTTTAATATGAATTTTCTGCATATCCACGGTTATTTCTTCCACTTTCTCACGAACGAAGTGATACTGAACCCCAAATGTATTTTGTTCTGGAATGAAATGCTGAATTATTTGGAAGATGCAAAGTACTCTGACTGTCACAAAATAGAGAGACATTCTCTCTTTTGTGCCCGAGTTCCCCAAATAACAATTTTAACCATATAGCTTCTTTATTTACTTATGTAGCTGCCATATATTATGCTTCTGTTGTTGACGTAGCCACAACTAATTATAATTTTGAAACTCAGCTTACAGTTCCGCCAGTAAGTGTAAACACATACCCTGTAGTAGATTTGCTTTTATCTAGAGCTCCAGTATAATTTGAGTCAATATATCCTTTAACAATAAAGCATGATTCTTCATAACACAATGCAATATCCACGGTCCCTTTAATGTATATAGGGAACCTTTTTACTGCATTCCAATGCTCTTGACCAGGATTTGTCATGTATCGACTAACTGCTCATACTGCATATGCAATATCCGGTCTTGTACAAATTATAGCGAACATTAAACTTTTCACTGCTGATGTATACGGTAGTCGAACATTTTCATCTTCTCTTCTTCACTGGTAGGACACATACTGAGAGTTAACTTGAAATTATAGAAAATGGGATAGAAATTGGCTTACAATCTTGCACATTGAACCGTCGCAAGATCTTCTTTAAATAATTTTTTGCTATTTTTGTCTCGGTGAATTTGCATCCCTAAAATCTTATTTGCTGATCCCAAGTCATTCATATCAAATTCTCTAGCCAACCGAGTCTTCAATTCTTTAATGCGATTTTTGTTGGGGCATACTACCAACATGTCATCGAATTCGGGAAGGAGGTTGGCCCTTATGGGGGGCCTGGCGGGCGTTTCCCTCCTTCTCGAGGTGCCTGATATGGCACGAGTGTTGTCGTCATGGTCGAGGTCCATGGGGGTTGTATTCTCATTGGATCTTGAGTTCGCCATCTCTCAACGAAAGCACCAAATGATAAATCCAAAAATGTCTTTATCTGTAGGAGAGAGGTCGATCCGATCGGATGAGATAACCCTGCAGTAAGAAGAGCCCGGTCGGACCAGGCGTGAGCACTCCGAAGCTTAAGTTAGTAGCTTAGAGAGAAAATGTGCTTTAGAGAGATAATGGTGTGAGTTCAATACCTGGTACCATCGTTGGCTGGACTATTTATAAGAGATAGTCGAGGGGCACTTGAGTGCCTAGGGGTGATTACTGGCTGTCAGAGTAGGTATCCGGCGACATGACAGGGAGCAGATGGTAGGCATGGGCGCTACCTTGTGTCAGGCGGCTGATGGGACTGGCGGTCACATCAGCCGATCGGGCATGTGTGCTGCCTAGGAGCTCGTGTCTGATATCTTTAGCTGATGGGCTTTGGGCCTTGCCAGTTTAAATGGGCCGACAGGATGGACCTTAAAGCAAATGATATTTGCTGGGTTATCAATAATTAATCAACGAAACATGGGTAATGATAGAAGAATTTTATAATAAGAAAAATAGGAGTTACAACAATATAACTTCCCTCTATTTTAAGTAGAAAACAATTAATTTCACTCTTAAATTAGGATAACACTAACTCTTTATTTTATCACTCACAACTCTCAAACTTTCTAAATCTTTTGGGAGCTCTTTCTATATTTTAAAAGGAGGCTAAACTCCTGCCTTATATAGGCAGGAGACACCGCCAATTTTGACAGTGTATAGGTGAAAATTGCTGAAAAAAGTAATTTCCATCCTCTAAAGTTGACTTCGTACCTGCAGCCTTCAAAGTGGACTTCACTTACCATTTGCTGGCCCCCGCTTCCAATTTTTGACTTTTCCTCCTCTTTTTTTTCTTCTTCTTTTGTTTTTACACGTAAAAAATAAAAACAATCTCCCACTTGAAAATTTGATTGAGGCTCAATCAATTTTCACAATATTCTTTCTTCCTTGCTAATCCTGTTACTTGTGTCTCTGTCAGGCCGCTGGAAGATCGATACCAAACAAACTTGTCAATGTTAACTGCTTTCGTCATAAAATTTGTTATATTTTCTTTAATATGAATTTTCTGCATATCCACGGTTATTTCTTCCACTTTCTCACGAACGAAGTGATACTGAACCCCAAATGTATTTTGTTCTGGAATGAAATGCTGAATTATTTGGAAGATGCAAAGTACTCTGACTGTCACAAAATAGAGAGACATTCTCTCTTTTGTGCCCGAGTTCCCCAAATAACAATTTTAACCATATAGCTTCTTTATTTACTTATGTAGCTGCCATATATTATGCTTCTGTTGTTGACGTAGCCACAACTAATTATAATTTTGAAACTCAGCTTACAGTTCCGCCAGTAAGTGTAAACACATACCCTGTAGTAGATTTGCTTTTATCTAGAGCTCCAGTATAATTTGAGTCAATATATCCTTTAACAATAAAGCATGATTCTTCATAACACAATGCAATATCCACGGTCCCTTTAATGTATATAGGGAACCTTTTTACTGCATTCCAATGCTCTTGACCAGGATTTGTCATGTATCGACTAACTGCTCATACTGCATATGCAATATCCGGTCTTGTACAAATTATAGCGAACATTAAACTTTTCACTGCTGATGTATACGGTAGTCGAACATTTTCATCTTCTCTTCTTCACTGGTAGGACACATACTGAGAGTTAACTTGAAATTATAGAAAATGGGATAGAAATTGGCTTACAATCTTGCACATTGAACCGTCGCAAGATCTTCTTTAAATAATTTTTTGCTATTTTTGTCTCGGTGAATTTGCATCCCTAAAATCTTATTTGCTGATCCCAAGTCATTCATATCAAATTCTCTAGCCAACCGAGTCTTCAATTCTTTAATGCGATTTTTGTTGGGGCATACTACCAACATGTCATCGAATTCGGGAAGGAGGTTGGCCCTTATGGGGGGCCTGGCGGGCGTTTCCCTCCTTCTCGAGGTGCCTGATATGGCACGAGTGTTGTCGTCATGGTCGAGGTCCATGGGGGTTGTATTCTCATTGGATCTTGAGTTCGCCATCTCTCAACGAAAGCACCAAATGATAAATCCAAAAATGTCTTTATCTGTAGGAGAGAGGTCGATCCGATCGGATGAGATAACCCTGCAGTAAGAAGAGCCCGGTCGGACCAGGCGTGAGCACTCCGAAGCTTAAGTTAGTAGCTTAGAGAGAAAATGTGCTTTAGAGAGATAATGGTGTGAGTTCAATACCTGGTACCATCGTTGGCTGGACTATTTATAAGAGATAGTCGAGGGGCACTTGAGTGCCTAGGGAGTGATTACTGGCTGTCAGAGTAGGTATCCGGCGACATGACAGGGAGCAGATGGTAGGCATGGGCGCTACCTTGTGTCAGGCGGCTGATGGGACTGGCGGTCACATCAGCCGATCGGGCATGTGTGCTGCCTAGGAGCTCGTGTCTGATATCTTTAGCTGATGGGCTTTGGGCCTTGCCAGTTTAAATGGGCCGACAGGATGGACCTTAAAGCAAATGATATTTGCTGGGTTATCAATAATTAATCAACGAAACATGGGTAATGATAGAAGAATTTTATAATAAGAAAAATAGGAGTTACAACAATATAACTTCCCTCTATTTTAAGTAGAAAACAATTAATTTCACTCTTAAATTAGGATAACACTAACTCTTTATTTTATCACTCACAACTCTCAAACTTTCTAAATCTTTTGGGAGCTCTTTCTATATTTTAAAAGGAGGCTAAACTCCTGCCTTATATAGGCAGGAGACACCGCCAATTTTGACAGTGTATAGGTGAAAATTGCTGAAAAAAGTAATTTCCATCCTCCAAAGTTGACTTCGTACCTGCAGCCTTCAAAGTGGACTTCACTTACCATTTGCTGGCCCCCGCTTCCAATTTTTGACTTTTCCTCCTCTTTTTTTTCTTCTTCTTTTGTTTTTACACGTAAAAAATAAAAACAATCTCCCACTTGAAAATTTGATTGAGGCTCAATCAATTTTCACAATATTCTTTCTTCCTTGCTAATCCTGTTACTTGTGTCTCTGTCAGGCCGCTGGAAGATCGATACCAAACAAACTTGTCAATGTTAACTGCTTTCGTCATAAAATTTGTTATATTTTCTTTAATATGAATTTTCTGCATATCCACGGTTATTTCTTCCACTTTCTCACGAACGAAGTGATACTGAACCCCAAATGTATTTTGTTCTGGAATGAAATGCTGAATTATTTGGAAGATGCAAAGTACTCTGACTGTCACAAAATAGAGAGACATTCTCTCTTTTGTGCCCGAGTTCCCCAAATAACAATTTTAACCATATAGCTTCTTTATTTACTTATGTAGCTGCCATATATTATGCTTCTGTTGTTGACGTAGCCACAACTAATTATAATTTTGAAACTCAGCTTACAGTTCCGCCAGTAAGTGTAAACACATACCCTGTAGTAGATTTGCTTTTATCTAGAGCTCCAGTATAATTTGAGTCAATATATCCTTTAACAATAAAGCATGATTCTTCATAACACAATGCAATATCCACGGTCCCTTTAATGTATATAGGGAACCTTTTTACTGCATTCCAATGCTCTTGACCAGGATTTGTCATGTATCGACTAACTGCTCATACTGCATATGCAATATCCGGTCTTGTACAAATTATAGCGAACATTAAACTTTTCACTGCTGATGTATACGGTAGTCGAACATTTTCATCTTCTCTTCTTCACTGGTAGGACACATACTGAGAGTTAACTTGAAATTATAGAAAATGGGATAGAAATTGGCTTACAATCTTGCACATTGAACCGTCGCAAGATCTTCTTTAAATAATTTTTTGCTATTTTTGTCTCGGTGAATTTGCATCCCTAAAATCTTATTTGCTGATCCCAAGTCATTCATATCAAATTCTCTAGCCAACCGAGTCTTCAATTCTTTAATGCGATTTTTGTTGGGGCATACTACCAACATGTCATCGAATTCGGGAAGGAGGTTGGCCCTTATGGGGGGCCTGGCGGGCGTTTCCCTCCTTCTCGAGGTGCCTGATATGGCACGAGTGTTGTCGTCATGGTCGAGGTCCATGGGGGTTGTATTCTCATTGGATCTTGAGTTCGCCATCTCTCAACGAAAGCACCAAATGATAAATCCAAAAATGTCTTTATCTGTAGGAGAGAGGTCGATCCGATCGGATGAGATAACCCTGCAGTAAGAAGAGCCCGGTCGGACCAGGCGTGAGCACTCCGAAGCTTAAGTTAGTAGCTTAGAGAGAAAATGTGCTTTAGAGAGATAATGGTGTGAGTTCAATACCTGGTACCATCGTTGGCTGGACTATTTATAAGAGATAGTCGAGGGGCACTTGAGTGCCTAGGGAGTGATTACTGGCTGTCAGAGTAGGTATCCGGCGACATGACAGGGAGCAGATGGTAGGCATGGGCGCTACCTTGTGTCAGGCGGCTGATGGGACTGGCGGTCACATCAGCCGATCGGGCATGTGTGCTGCCTAGGAGCTCGTGTCTGATATCTTTAGCTGATGGGCTTTGGGCCTTGCCAGTTTAAATGGGCCGACAGGATGGACCTTAAAGCAAATGATATTTGCTGGGTTATCAATAATTAATCAACGAAACATGGGTAATGATAGAAGAATTTTATAATAAGAAAAATAGGAGTTACAACAATATAACTTCCCTCTATTTTAAGTAGAAAACAATTAATTTCACTCTTAAATTAGGATAACACTAACTCTTTATTTTATCACTCACAACTCTCAAACTTTCTAAATCTTTTGGGAGCTCTTTCTATATTTTAAAAGGAGGCTAAACTCCTGCCTTATATAGGCAGGAGACACCGCCAATTTTGACAGTGTATAGGTGAAAATTGCTGAAAAAAGTAATTTCCATCCTCCAAAGTTGACTTCGTACCTGCAGCCTTCAAAGTGGACTTCACTTACCATTTGCTGGCCCCCGCTTCCAATTTTTGACTTTTCCTCCTCTTTTTTTTCTTCTTCTTTTGTTTTTACACGTAAAAAATAAAAACAATCTCCCACTTGAAAATTTGATTGAGGCTCAATCAATTTTCACAATATTCTTTCTTCCTTGCTAATCCTGTTACTTGTGTCTCTGTCAGGCCGCTGGAAGATCGATACCAAACAAACTTGTCAATGTTAACTGCTTTCGTCATAAAATTTGTTATATTTTCTTTAATATGAATTTTCTGCATATCCACGGTTATTTCTTCCACTTTCTCACGAACGAAGTGATACTGAACCCCAAATGTATTTTGTTCTGGAATGAAATGCTGAATTATTTGGAAGATGCAAAGTACTCTGACTGTCACAAAATAGAGAGACATTCTCTCTTTTGTGCCCGAGTTCCCCAAATAACAATTTTAACCATATAGCTTCTTTATTTACTTATGTAGCTGCCATATATTATGCTTCTGTTGTTGACGTAGCCACAACTAATTATAATTTTGAAACTCAGCTTACAGTTCCGCCAGTAAGTGTAAACACATACCCTGTAGTAGATTTGCTTTTATCTAGAGCTCCAGTATAATTTGAGTCAATATATCCTTTAACAATAAAGCATGATTCTTCATAACACAATGCAATATCCACGGTCCCTTTAATGTATATAGGGAACCTTTTTACTGCATTCCAATGCTCTTGACCAGGATTTGTCATGTATCGACTAACTGCTCATACTGCATATGCAATATCCGGTCTTGTACAAATTATAGCGAACATTAAACTTTTCACTGCTGATGTATACGGTAGTCGAACATTTTCATCTTCTCTTCTTCACTGGTAGGACACATACTGAGAGTTAACTTGAAATTATAGAAAATGGGATAGAAATTGGCTTACAATCTTGCACATTGAACCGTCGCAAGATCTTCTTTAAATAATTTTTTGCTATTTTTGTCTCGGTGAATTTGCATCCCTAAAATCTTATTTGCTGATCCCAAGTCATTCATATCAAATTCTCTAGCCAACCGAGTCTTCAATTCTTTAATGCGATTTTTGTTGGGGCATACTACCAACATGTCATCGAATTCGGGAAGGAGGTTGGCCCTTATGGGGGGCCTGGCGGGCGTTTCCCTCCTTCTCGAGGTGCCTGATATGGCACGAGTGTTGTCGTCATGGTCGAGGTCCATGGGGGTTGTATTCTCATTGGATCTTGAGTTCGCCATCTCTCAACGAAAGCACCAAATGATAAATCCAAAAATGTCTTTATCTGTAGGAGAGAGGTCGATCCGATCGGATGAGATAACCCTGCAGTAAGAAGAGCCCGGTCGGACCAGGCGTGAGCACTCCGAAGCTTAAGTTAGTAGCTTAGAGAGAAAATGTGCTTTAGAGAGATAATGGTGTGAGTTCAATACCTGGTACCATCGTTGGCTGGACTATTTATAAGAGATAGTCGAGGGGCACTTGAGTGCCTTGGGAGTGATTACTGGCTGTCAGAGTAGGTATCCGGCGACATGACAGGGAGCAGATGGTAGGCATGGGCGCTACCTTGTGTCAGGCGGCTGATGGGACTGGCGGTCACATCAGCCGATCGGGCATGTGTGCTGCCTAGGAGCTCGTGTCTGATATCTTTAGCTGATGGGCTTTGGGCCTTGCCAGTTTAAATGGGCCGACAGGATGGACCTTAAAGCAAATGATATTTGCTGGGTTATCAATAATTAATCAACGAAACATGGGTAATGATAGAAGAATTTTATAATAAGAAAAATAGGAGTTACAACAATATAACTTCCCTCTATTTTAAGTAGAAAACAATTAATTTCACTCTTAAATTAGGATAACACTAACTCTTTATTTTATCACTCACAACTCTCAAACTTTCTAAATCTTTTGGGAGCTCTTTCTATATTTTAAAAGGAGGCTAAACTCCTGCCTTATATAGGCAGGAGACACCGCCAATTTTGACAGTGTATAGGTGAAAATTGCTGAAAAAAGTAATTTCCATCCTCCAAAGTTGACTTCGTACCTGCAGCCTTCAAAGTGGACTTCACTTACCATTTGCTGGCCCCCGCTTCCAATTTTTGACTTTTCCTCCTCTTTTTTTTCTTCTTCTTTTGTTTTTACACGTAAAAAATAAAAACAATCTCCCACTTGAAAATTTGATTGAGGCTCAATCAATTTTCACAATATTCTTTCTTCCTTGCTAATCCTGTTACTTGTGTCTCTGTCAGGCCGCTGGAAGATCGATACCAAACAAACTTGTCAATGTTAACTGCTTTCGTCATAAAATTTGTTATATTTTCTTTAATATGAATTTTCTGCATATCCACGGTTATTTCTTCCACTTTCTCACGAACGAAGTGATACTGAACCCCAAATGTATTTTGTTCTGGAATGAAATGCTGAATTATTTGGAAGATGCAAAGTACTCTGACTGTCACAAAATAGAGAGACATTCTCTCTTTTGTGCCCGAGTTCCCCAAATAACAATTTTAACCATATAGCTTCTTTATTTACTTATGTAGCTGCCATATATTATGCTTCTGTTGTTGACGTAGCCACAACTAATTATAATTTTGAAACTCAGCTTACAGTTCCGCCAGTAAGTGTAAACACATACCCTGTAGTAGATTTGCTTTTATCTAGAGCTCCAGTATAATTTGAGTCAATATATCCTTTAACAATAAAGCATGATTCTTCATAACACAATGCAATATCCACGGTCCCTTTAATGTATATAGGGAACCTTTTTACTGCATTCCAATGCTCTTGACCAGGATTTGTCATGTATCGACTAACTGCTCATACTGCATATGCAATATCCGGTCTTGTACAAATTATAGCGAACATTAAACTTTTCACTGCTGATGTATACGGTAGTCGAACATTTTCATCTTCTCTTCTTCACTGGTAGGACACATACTGAGAGTTAACTTGAAATTATAGAAAATGGGATAGAAATTGGCTTACAATCTTGCACATTGAACCGTCGCAAGATCTTCTTTAAATAATTTTTTGCTATTTTTGTCTCGGTGAATTTGCATCCCTAAAATCTTATTTGCTGATCCCAAGTCATTCATATCAAATTCTCTAGCCAACCGAGTCTTCAATTCTTTAATGCGATTTTTGTTGGGGCATACTACCAACATGTCATCGAATTCGGGAAGGAGGTTGGCCCTTATGGGGGGCCTGGCGGGCGTTTCCCTCCTTCTCGAGGTGCCTGATATGGCACGAGTGTTGTCGTCATGGTCGAGGTCCATGGGGGTTGTATTCTCATTGGATCTTGAGTTCGCCATCTCTCAACGAAAGCACCAAATGATAAATCCAAAAATGTCTTTATCTGTAGGAGAGAGGTCGATCCGATCGGATGAGATAACCCTGCAGTAAGAAGAGCCCGGTCGGACCAGGCGTGAGCACTCCGAAGCTTAAGTTAGTAGCTTAGAGAGAAAATGTGCTTTAGAGAGATAATGGTGTGAGTTCAATACCTGGTACCATCGTTGGCTGGACTATTTATAAGAGATAGTCGAGGGGCACTTGAGTGCCTAGGGGTGATTACTGGCTGTCAGAGTAGGTATCCGGCGACATGACAGGGAGCAGATGGTAGGCATGGGCGCTACCTTGTGTCAGGCGGCTGATGGGACTGGCGGTCACATCAGCCGATCGGGCATGTGTGCTGCCTAGGAGCTCGTGTCTGATATCTTTAGCTGATGGGCTTTGGGCCTTGCCAGTTTAAATGGGCCGACAGGATGGACCTTAAAGCAAATGATATTTGCTGGGTTATCAATAATTAATCAACGAAACATGGGTAATGATAGAAGAATTTTATAATAAGAAAAATAGGAGTTACAACAATATAACTTCCCTCTATTTTAAGTAGAAAACAATTAATTTCACTCTTAAATTAGGATAACACTAACTCTTTATTTTATCACTCACAACTCTCAAACTTTCTAAATCTTTTGGGAGCTCTTTCTATATTTTAAAAGGAGGCTAAACTCCTGCCTTATATAGGCAGGAGACACCGCCAATTTTGACAGTGTATAGGTGAAAATTGCTGAAAAAAGTAATTTCCATCCTCCAAAGTTGACTTCGTACCTGCAGCCTTCAAAGTGGACTTCACTTACCATTTGCTGGCCCCCGCTTCCAATTTTTGACTTTTCCTCCTCTTTTTTTTCTTCTTCTTTTGTTTTTACACGTAAAAAATAAAAACAATCTCCCACTTGAAAATTTGATTGAGGCTCAATCAATTTTCACAATATTCTTTCTTCCTTGCTAATCCTGTTACTTGTGTCTCTGTCAGGCCGCTGGAAGATCGATACCAAACAAACTTGTCAATGTTAACTGCTTTCGTCATAAAATTTGTTATATTTTCTTTAATATGAATTTTCTGCATATCCACGGTTATTTCTTCCACTTTCTCACGAACGAAGTGATACTGAACCCCAAATGTATTTTGTTCTGGAATGAAATGCTGAATTATTTGGAAGATGCAAAGTACTCTGACTGTCACAAAATAGAGAGACATTCTCTCTTTTGTGCCCGAGTTCCCCAAATAACAATTTTAACCATATAGCTTCTTTATTTACTTATGTAGCTGCCATATATTATGCTTCTGTTGTTGACGTAGCCACAACTAATTATAATTTTGAAACTCAGCTTACAGTTCCGCCAGTAAGTGTAAACACATACCCTGTAGTAGATTTGCTTTTATCTAGAGCTCCAGTATAATTTGAGTCAATATATCCTTTAACAATAAAGCATGATTCTTCATAACACAATGCAATATCCACGGTCCCTTTAATGTATATAGGGAACCTTTTTACTGCATTCCAATGCTCTTGACCAGGATTTGTCATGTATCGACTAACTGCTCATACTGCATATGCAATATCCGGTCTTGTACAAATTATAGCGAACATTAAACTTTTCACTGCTGATGTATACGGTAGTCGAACATTTTCATCTTCTCTTCTTCACTGGTAGGACACATACTGAGAGTTAACTTGAAATTACAGAAAATGGGATAGAAATTGGCTTACAATCTTGCACATTGAACCGTCGCAAGATCTTCTTTAAATAATTTTTTGCTATTTTTGTCTCGGTGAATTTGCATCCCTAAAATCTTATTTGCTGATCCCAAGTCATTCATATCAAATTCTCTAGCCAATCGAGTCTTCAATTCTTTAATGCGATTTTTGTTGGGGCATACTACCAACATGTCATCAACATACAACAGTAAAATGATAAAATCACTTTCACCAAACCTCTTAAAATATGCACAAGAGTCTGAATAAAGCCTGTTGCATTCAAGACTCAAAATGAATGAATCAAATCTCTTGTACCAACACCTCGGCGTCTGTTTGAGACCTTACAGATATTTGTTCAACCTGCAAACCAAGTTCTCTATTCCATTTTCTTCAAAACTTTCTGGCTGGAGAATATAAATTTCTTCTTCAAGATCTCCATAAAGAAGCAGTTTTGATATCTAACCGTTCTAGATGTAAGTCAAATGTAGCACGCATTGCTAGGAATACTTTGATTGTTGTAAGTTTAACCACTAGGAAACAAATCTTATTGAAGTCAATACCTTCTTTCTGAGCATATCCTTTGACGACTAGTCTAAGACGATACCATTCCACATGATTATCACTATTATGCTTGATCTTATAAACCCATTTGTTTTCAATGGGCTTTCTTTCTTGTGGTAATGGAACAAATTTTTAAATTTTATTTTTTTGAAGAGCTTCAATTTCTTCTTGGATTGTTGCCATCCACTGAGATGCATCTAAACTATTCATTGTTTTTTGAAAAGTTGATGGCTCTCTATCGTCAATTAGAAGGCAATATGCAATGTTACTCTCCATAACATAATCTGAGTGCCAACCTGGTTGTTTTGTTAATCGACTTGATCGACGAATCTCAGGTACTTGAGATTCAACTGGTTGGGACTCCTCTGGCTCATGTTCCTCGTGCTCTGGTTCATCTTCAGAATAATTTTCTTGTTTGGATTCATTTTTCACCTACACAGTCGTCGTCTCTGAACTTCTATTCACAGTGCTATGCTTCTTGTATCTTATCTTCCATAAAAATCATATTTCTGCTGACTACAACTTTGTGAGCTGTGAGATCCTACAGGCAATACCCTTTTACTCCTTCAGCATAACCTAAAAAAAAATATTTTATAGATTTTGAATCTAACTTTGTAGTTTCTTAAGAATTGTACATCACGTACACTGAACTTCCAAATATATGGAGGTTTGAATAATCAGCTGGTTTGCCAATCCACATTTTCATCGGTGTCTTCAACTCGATTGCAGTTGAAGGAGCCCGATTTATTACATAACAAGCGGTGTTGACTGTTTCTGCCCAAAACTTTTTGTTTGAACCTGCAGCTTCCAACATTATTCTTGTTCTTTCTAATAAGGTTCTGTTCATCCGCTCTGCCACTTCATTTTGTTGAGGAGTGTATGCTACACTGAACTGTCTTTTAATGCCTTATTGATTGCAAAAATCTACAAACTCATTGTTTGTGTATTCTCTTACATTATCTGTCCTCAAACACTTGATTTTCTTTCCAGATTCAAGTTCTATCCGCGCTTTGAATACTTTGAAGACTTGAAACACATCTGTCTTACTCTTGATAGGATACACCCAATATCTCCTGGAGTAATCGTCAATGAAGGACGCAAAGTATCTAGCTCCTCCTAAGAATGAAACCGGTGCTTGCCACACATCAGAGTGAACCAATTTTAGAATAGACTTGCTTTTAAAATTAGATGTGTTGAACTTTAATCTATGCTGCTTACTTGTAACACAATGCTCACAAAAAGGTAAGTACACCTTAGTGAGACCTGGAAGTAGATTTTGCTTCACAAATATTTTGATTATTTGTTCAGAAATATGCCCAAGTTTCTGATACCACACAATTGTAGAACTTTCACTAGGATTATTTGAAGCAACTGATATTGCTCCTTCCTGCAAAGTCTCTCCCTTCAATATGTATAAGTTGGTAGTTATCTTTTCTCCCTTCATTAGCACAAGCGCGCCTCGAATTATTTTCATAATTCCCTTTTCTATTTCCACCTTGCATCCAAGGTCATCCAATCTTTTGGAAGACAACAATTTCTTTTTCAATCCTTCCACATGTCGCACTTCCTGAATAGTGTGAATTGTACCATCATACATTTTTAACTTGATGGTTCCAATGCCAATGATTTTTAAGGCATGATTATCACAACTATACACAGGTTCTCCCGAGAAAGGTTCATAATGATTGAACCATTCTCTTAGAGCAGTCATATGAAATGTAGCTCTCGAATCCATGATCCAGACGTCAGCAAATCGCTTTCTGCCTTCATAAGTTGTTGTTGTTGCTTCACATAATAGAGCATGTCCATCATCTGAGATACTAGCCACACTGCCTTGCGTGTTGGAATTCTTTTTGTTCAAATTCCAACAGTCATTCTTCAAGTAACCCTTTTTGCCACAGTTGTAGCATTTCAAGATATTATTACTTTTGATTTCGATCTACCTTGACTTTGGCTCTCACTTGAGCCACATTCTATTGATCTCCCTCTCATTATCGTCAATGCTTCTACTTGTTGAGAATTTGCCAATCTATCTTCCTTATTTTTGCTCTGATTTTTTTTTTCATTCAGAATTGCAGCTGCAATATCATCGAATACTAAATTGTTCGTTTGTACATTGCTTGTCAAGTTGATGACAAGCTGATCATACGAATCAGACAGAGTTTAAAGTAAAAGTTCAGCACATTTATTTGCCTCTAGTTTATAATCCAAAAATGTGAGTTGAAAAAATAAAATATTTAAAGTGTTTATGTCCTCCGTCACTGAAGTGAATTCTGACATGTGAAAAGCATAAAATTTTCTCTTCAGAAAATTTTTGCTGTGGAGTGATTTTGCTTCATACAATTTGATGAGATGATTTCATATTTCTTTTGTTATCTTCTTCTCCTCTATGCTTGATAATACCTCATCTATCAATGCTACATGAAAATTTGCAATAGCATTTTCATCCATCTTGTCTCATTTATTTTCATCTTTGCAATCCGTCGACTTTTCGTTGATAGCCGCTAGACAATTATCTTTCTGCAAGATAGCATTTATCTTTAATTTCCACAAAGAGAAATTTTTTCCGTTGAATTTATCGATCTCAAATTTTATCGCCATTGCTTCTATCACGAGCACCGAACCAGACTTTAATACCACTTGTTATAAAAATAAACATCCAAATAGAGCGAAATCGTAGTTAAATTAAATTTGAAAAAATAATAATCGAATAACGAAATACTGATAAGGATGAAAAAATTTTATAATGAGAAAAATAAGAGTTACAATAATATAACTTATCTCTATTTTAAGGAGAAAACAATTAGGAGAACACTAACTCTCTATTTTATCACTCACAACTCTTAGAACCTGTTCACTTACAGAAAATTGGTCCAGTTTTTCAGAAAAAATTTCTACAGAAAATATAAATCATATTTATTTTAGTCAATTTTCTAAAATAGAAAATAAAAAATAAATTTTTCAGTTTTCTAAAATAAAAAAAAAAAGATTAGAAAACTGATAAAACATGTTTTCTAAATTTTCTAAATTATTTTAATACATATATACATGTGTGTGTATATATTCACACACACATACATATACATGTATATGCATACATATATATGTGTATGTTTATGTATGCATAGACATGTATGTATGTATGTATGTATATATACATATATGTATATATTTATACACGTACATACATACATATATGCATACATACATATATATACATATATGTATGTATGTACATATGTACATATATATATATATGTACATATATATATACGTAAACGACACACACACACACATATATACACATATGTATGTATATACATATATATGCACATATACATACTTATATATATAAATGTCGCGCGCGCGCGAGCGTATACACATACACACACACATGTGTGTGTGTGTGTGTATATATATATATATATATATGCATATGCGCATATGAATATACATATACACATAAATGCATATGCATATATATACTCTAATTTACCATTTATTGATATATATGTGCATATACATATGCATTTATGTGTATGCATGCACATATATACACATATATATAGAAAATAATTAATTTAATTTTTCATTTATTAGTATGCATACGCATATGCATATGTATATGTATATATACATACATACACATATATATAAAAAATAAATACTCTAATTTTTCATTTTTTGATAAAAAAATATATTTTTTAAATTTTTTACAGAAAATAAATACTCTAATTTTTTTAAAAAATATAATACAGAAAACAAAAAACTGTTTTATGTAAATAAATGCACCTTTAATTTTTTTTAATCTTTTGGAAACTCTCTTTATATTTTAAAAAGAGGTTAAACTACTGCCTTCTATAAGCAGTAGTCACCGCCAATTATGGCAGTGTCTAGGTAAAAATTGCTAGAAAAAACAATTCCTATCCTTCAAAGTTGACATCGTGCTTCCGATCATTTGCTGCCCTGCTTCCAATTTTTTACTTTTTTTTTTCTTTTTTTTTTATAGGTAAAAAATAAAAACATCTTCGAAAGTTAGGACCGAGCATAGAAATTCAATGAGCTCATATAACCAAATTTCAAAGGCACTTACCAAATAAGATGACAAGGAAACTGAGTACTTGCGCACAGACATTTGCCTCAACCAAGGCCCCAACGGAATCTTGAACCAAAGCTGCTAAATGACTAACTCCGGCCGAAGTTCATCATCTCTCACCCACATCTTCAACATAGCAAAATGGGTATCCTAAGAATCGTCCTTCAACACCTAAGCTGGTGATCATTAAGATGCGTCGACAACTCGCCATCAATTTACAGAAGGGGATACAGTTCACTCTTTGTCATTTTCCCTGCCATGGTCCATTATTTTCAGAACGGAGAGAGAAACAAGGACGATTGTACGAAGATAGCACGAACGGTCACTTTTGTGACTTGGTAACAGGCAATCTAACGGTGGATATTGCTCCATTCGGTACGCTGAACGTACCAAAATATCACCCAAATACATACACTCACACCTGTGTATTGAATTTTATGGGAGAATTCGTCACCCTTCTTAAAACATAGAGACAGGAAACCTCTCCTAACAGACCTAAATCAATCAGAGCAGTAGTAGAGTAACACTTATACTGAAATCATGATAAAGCGTTTAACGAATCAAACAAGAGTTCTTCCTCCCTCATTTTTTCTCTCAAAATCTCCCACTTTCTCATCAATTAATCATTTCCCTTTCATCCTAAAACCCCACCTAAACATATTAACCGAAAAACCCTCTCCTACTTTGTGCCGTATTCACAGTAATGCCATTCCATCTGCAAAATCCCATATTTATGCATCATTTTTTTGCACTCTCATACACCTCTACTTGACCTGTGGCAGACTCTCCAAAGCTACAGAAACTTTCTATGATATGAGAAAGCACGATTTTATTCCTAGCCTGGCCCTCTGGAATCAGCTCGTGTACCATTTCAATGCCTTTGGCTTGGTCTCTCAGGTATGGGGTATTTATACTGAGATGCTCTCGTGTGGGGTTTTGCCTAATGTTTTTACTCACAATGTGTTGGTGCATGCTTGGTGCAAAATGGGTAACCTTTTTTTAACCTTGGATTTACTTAGGAATGCTGATATTGAGGTGGATACAGTTACTTATAATACAGCTATTTGGGGGTTTTGTCGACAAGGTTTGGTTAATCAGGGTTTTGGGTTTTTGTCAATCATGGTAAAGAAAGATACTTTATTTGATTCTGTCACTTGTAATATATTGGTCAAGGGCTTTTGCAGGATTGGATTGGTCAAGTATGCAGAGTGGGTTATGGATAATTTGGTTAGTGGAGGGATTCGTAAAGATGTCCTAATCTTTAATACATTGATTGATGGATATTGTAAGTCTGGAGAGATGAGTCTTGCGGTCCTCTTGCTGGAAAGAATGAGGGAAGAGGGTGTGGCGCCTGATATTGTTACCTATAATACTTTGATTAACGGGTTTTGCAAGAGAGGTGATTTTGACGAAGCAAATAGTCTACTTGATGAGATTTTGGGGTCTGGGAGGGAAAAAGGTTTTGTTTTTCCAATGATGGATGATAAGAAGAAGGATGTCAATGTGAATTTGGAACCAAATCTCATCACACACACCACCCTTATAAGCGCATATTATAAACAGCATGCGCTTGAGGAAGCATTTACTTTGTATGAAGAAATGATCATTAATGGGTTATTGCCTGATGTAGTTACCTATAGTTCCATTATAAATGGTCTTTGCAAGCATGGAAGACTATCAGAAGCAAAAGCACTTTTGAGAGAGATGGAGGGTATGGGAGTGGATCCCAATCATGTTGCTTACGCTACTCTAATTGATTCATTATTTAAGGCAGGAAGTGCCTGGGAATCTTTTGTCTATCAAACTCAAATGGTAGTTCGTGGTATTGGCTTTGATTTGGTTATGTGTACAACATTAATGGATGGACTTTTTAAGTCTAGTAAGCCCGACGAGGCAGAAGGCATGTTCAAGTTTCTTTCAAAACTTAATCTTACTCCTAATATTATTACTTATACAGCATTGATTGATGGACATTGCAAGTTAGGGGACATGAAAAAAGTGGAGTGTCTTTTGCAAGAAATGGTGGAGAAAGATGTTACTCCAAATGCCATTACTTATTCTTCTATTATAAATGGCTATACAAAGAAAGGAATGTTGGACGAAGCAATTAACGCAATGAAGAAGATGTTGAATCAAAATATCATGCCAAATGAATATGTTTATGCTACATTAATTGATGGCTGTTGCAAGGCAGGTAAACAAGAAATTGCTCTCGATCTCTACAATGAAATGAAATTGGGTGGAATTGAGGAGAACAATGTTCTCTTTGATGTTTTAGTAAACAACCTAAAAAGAGCTAAAAAAATGGATGAAGCCAAGGAATTACTTACAGATGTAATGTCTAGGGGCTTGTTACTTGACCGTGTTAACTACACATCTCTGATGGATGGATTCTTCAAGGTAGGAAAAGAGTCGGCAGCTCTAAACATGGTTGAAGAAATGACAAAGAAAACTATACCATTAGATGTTGTTGCATATAACGTGTTAATAAATGGTCTTTTGAAACTTGGCAAGTATGGAGCCAAATCTGTTTATTCTGGAATGAGAGAGTTAGGTGTGACTCCTGATCAATCGACCTGTAACACCATGATTTGTGCATATTGTGAGCGGGGGGAAGTGGAAAATGCATTGGAAATGTGGAATGAGATGAAGACCAACCAGATAATTCCAAGTTCAATAACTTGCAACACCCTGGTAAGAGGGCTTTGTGGAGCTGGTGACACTGACAAGGCAATGAGTGTTTTAAATGACATGTCAACCCTGGGACTCCATCCTAACCTGATAATCCATAGGCTTCTGCTTCATGCCTCTTCAAAGAGTAGAAAGGCTGTTGCAATCTTACGAATGCATGAACAACTTGTGGATATGGGTCTTCAAGTCAATAAAGATGTTTATAACAATCTCATTGTGGTCTTGTGCAGGCTTGGTATGACTAGGAAGGCCACCTCAGTATTGGAATGCATGATTAGAGATGGTTTTTTAGCAAATACTACAACTTACAATGCACTTATACGTGGATATTGTGAAAGTAGTCATATTGAGAGAGCTTTGGCTACTTATACTCAAATGATAAATGAAGAAGTTTCTGCAAATATTACTACTTACAATCTTCTTTTAGGTGTTCTCATACGAGCTGGTTTGGTAACAGAGATGAATGAGTTATATGATAAAATGGAGAAAGATGGCTTGAAGCCTAATGCTTCAACATATGATACTTTGATCTCTGGCCATGGTAAGATTGGAAATAAAAAGGAATCTATAAAGCTGTACTGTGAAATGGTTTCTCAAGGCTTTGTTCCCAAAACTAGCACCTATAATGTGCTCATCAATGATTTTGCCAGGGTGGGAAAGATGGACCAGGCGAGGGAGCTTCTGAATGAGATGCAAGTGAGAGGTGTACCTGCAAACTCTTTCACTTATGACATATTAATTCGTGGATGGTGCAATTTATCGAAACAGCGAGATATTGACTCGAGATTGAAAAAAGAATACCGAACTAAGGCAAAGATATTAATTACAGAGATGAATGAAAAAGGTTTTGTACCATGTGAAAGTACTATTGCTTGTATATGTTCTACTTTCACATGGTTGATGCCAAGAAAATGCTGAAGGAAATGTACAAAAGAAAGAATATCTATTAGAGTGGTGAATATTGAAGGAAAATACCCACTTTGACGTGGCATGCATATAGGCTGCGGTGACATGCAATGTTTCAGCTATATTGCTTGCTCTTAATTGCTTCAGAAAGCGGGCTCTGGTATTGACTTCTTATTTTTTTGAACTAGAATTTCTATGTCATTTAATTAAAGCTTTTTTCTCTCTTAAGTAAAATTTTGACATACTTCCTTGAATATTTGAATTTTCTGGGAAAAAGGCAAGGAACTAGGCAGGGAATGCTCTTATAAATGCTTCTGATTCTTTCTTCATTTTATGTACTGAGGCCTGTTTTTTCGTAATTAGAACAGTGAACATTAAGATTTGCTGTATTATAGTAGTGCATGAACTTTCTTCCATGCATTCTTACACTTTCACCTTCTTTCATTTCCCACCAAGTTTTGCAGTGTCCATTAAATTTCGTTTTGTTAAGAGTTCTTTTATTTTTCGATTTTATTTTGCCTTTGCTTATTTCAATTTCGTATTGTGATGGAATAAGAGCAAAGGATTTGAGTAATTGGGTTACTGTTTTGTCAAATTCTCACTGGCATGCTTTTCATGAAACTATTTCTTTTAATCGTGACATACAGTCAATTGTTTATTAATATATGAAGTTAACGTGTTTAGAACTGTATCCACTATCCACTTCTCTCTTTGTTTATGCCATCTCATTGCTGGGGAGAGGACCTAAAACATTAGGTTTCTACCAGTTCAAGTTGGATAGTGAACTGCAGGAGAAATGAGACTCATCCTAATAAAACAGATAAAAATGCAAAATTTTAATATGTGAATTAGGCATAGGCTTAATTTGATGTGCTACTAACATGCATCAAAAGTGGGCTTCTTGTTTTGTTTGAGGTGATCAAAGGATTCATTGTAATTTACATTCAAAAGTTTTTCGTTGATTTTTGACTGCAGGTTCCAGCTGACAAGTGAGAGTGGAATTGCTCAACCATTTAGGAACTGCACTCTTCATTCTGATAATGTTGATTTATGCACTTTGTATGGCTGATAGGACAGTTGCTGTGCGTGTAAAGGTACGATTCATAAAGGTGTAGCTTTCTTCTTCAGAGTCAAAGCTTACATCTGAATGTCCCATGTGAGATGAAATTTCTCATTCCTTAGCACTAATTTTTTCAAACTTTTTCCAGCTAATGTGCAAATCATCAATGGACGCTTTTGTGCTGTATTTTCCTGTCACTTGGGCACTTTTGGATCTAAGATGTGGTTTGCATGAGAGCACTGGGAAGTATTGTGTTTGATTTTCTTGTTAGTAACAGGTAGGAAATGAAGACATTACTGTTGTTCAAATGTGTTTCTAAGTTGATTCTATTTTAAACGTCCTGATGCATCTGAACTGGGCATCGAGGAAAGGAAACTGGCTGTATTACAAGGCAACACTGTGAGCCATAGGAAAATCCAGAGCTCCACCATTATATCTGCAACAATAAAATTTCCAAGTCTTCAGAAAATTGACAAAACAACACAAGCAGAAACGTATGGGTATTTGGAAAGTTTGAGACTAAATCCAGCTCTAAGGGTTCTCAGTGATGTCACCAAATACAATGATGTTCTCCCTTCCGGATTTTTGAGGGGAAGTATGAGAGAACTGATTTTGACAATACCTGAAGTCAAGATGCTTCCGCCATGATTGACGAAGAATAATGTATCATTGACAGCCTTGCTGCAGTTGAATGTGCTTGATAGGCACCATGGATTATGGAGCATGTAAGAGAAGCTTTGGTGTTCTGGAATATAATTGAATATTGTATGTGATTTTTGAAAAAATTTGCTGATAAAACTAACTGATGTCTCAATTGATGTATATAAATATCAACTTTCTTTCTGAGACCTTTGTCTTGAAATTGGAATTTGACGAAATAACTCGGAAATTAATATTGCTGTTTTTTTCTTATACATCAGTAATTTGTACATTTACTTGGTGGTCGACTGGTTGCAGATCTCATATTATCTCCCCGTTGTGTTATTCTTATTGGTGATTCTTTCTTAGTTATACAATAAAGATATGCTTATTGGTGATTCTTTCTTTCAAGTTGTACAATAAAGATACACCAGAAAAGATTTATCCAGTTATGGTTCCATTGCTGCAGGATACTTAAAAGGGGGCTTTTGAACAATCTGGTCATGAACTCGTATTAAACTTTTCTTCACAAATTATTTCAACATCTTGGAAGGACTCTGAGGAATTTTACCAGTATATATTAATTCAAGAAACAATAAAATAAAAGAACAACAAAGTAGCAAACAAAAGAAGCTGGTACTCCATCAGCTGACCATAATTTAAATGAACCGGATATTTTATTACAAGAAATCATATGGAGCATAGACCTTATAGGCATTATTACTTTTCCATGTTGGTATAACTTAAGCTATTAACCAATAGAGTGTTGTACAATAATAATCTTTGATTATTGCAATACAAAATCGAAAACTATCTTAAATTTCTATTCCCATATTAACTATAACTAGCAAGTAGCAATGTTTACTTGAGGTGCCATGAGTCGTTGCCATACAACTTAGTTCCCATCAGAAACTTCCATGGTTGGGGGCTTCTGTGGCTGCAATCTTGACACAGAACTGGCATCTCATCAGTGACACAAGTTCTTAAATTTCTTGCAAAAGACGTAAGATCACGGGTTCCAGTTTCATACCTCGCATCTGACCTTCATGCAGGTATCACAATGAAATTCAATATGATCCAAAAGCCAACTCTTTCAAGGACGTGAGGGGGGAGCTGTGACCATATACTGCAGTGTCTTTCCACAAAAACATTCCTGTTTAAAATGAAGAACGGTATCAGAAATCTCCCTTTCCTTCCAAACCACCACCTTGATTCAAGAATATAACATTGCACATTTTCATTTCAAATAATAATAATAATAATAATAATAATAATAATAATAATAATAATAATAATAATAATAAAAGTGAAGATGGGATAGAAAGAGCTGGGCAATGGTATATAACCAAGAAAGAATGCTGACACAAAACAGAAAGAGAGGCAACCTATCCATGCGATCAAACCAATTGTAGCCGAGATAAAGAATTCCATGCTGATACAGTTGAAACTGAAAATTGCAGCAAAGTCTAAGTTGGTATTGAAGTATCTACAGCAAGAACGATAAAGAAAATGGCAACAAGTTTTTGTAAATTGTTTTACCAGTACAAGCATAATATATTTCCATATCCATAAAAGAGTGTCGCCCAGCCAGAACCAGTGAACCTGCAATCATAGTTTAACCAATATCTTTGTCAAATACACACTAGCAAGCAACAATGATGCACCACCTAGTGACTCCAATTATATCAGACTCGTAAATTCTTATATTCAACCGTAGCACACAGGTGATAATAGAGATGCATCTAAAATTTTAGAGCATAAGTAAACCAGGATTGGATGGTTTCAGATCCTTTTCTGTATTAACTTGTATGCTCAAATGAAATAATATGAAACCACTAGAACAATTATAGTTGTCCATTTTCACTTACTGACTCCTGCACAACAAAAGAATGAAAGATAGAGATGAGAGATGGGAGGTAACTAGCAGTGATGTTAAGAGCATTCTAGGTAGAAATGGAACATTTAATGTAAACTACCAGCCAACAGGCTCAACACAATATTATCTGCTCATAACGATGTTCATTTTGGACAAGTTGCTGTTGCAAAACCTTACCTTTCCACTACTGGGTACACCTATACAATATTAGAATCATAAAGTAAAAATAAATTGGCTATTAAGAATCATTTTCTGTGACCTCTTATAGTAAATTCAAGGCCATAAAACTTTTTGGGAACTCCATGTATGAGAATTTTCTAATACCTACTACCAATATTTAAAATGCATTAGCTTAATTCAACACTGACCACAGAAGATGTTGGAGGAAGAGTCATTGATGATTCCATGTCACCAACAAAACAAAACAGTTCCCAATATTCTCACCCCATAATGAAAAGGTGGAGTCAGGAAAGGTGTTATTGGATCCCAAGTTTCAAGATTAAAGCGCACACATATTAGGAATCATCTAGATCACTCCAAACGAAAAAACTTGTTCTAAAGATTAGTAACAATATGGCAAATCATTTTGGCAGATAAGGCTACTACCAATAACTGTTATAGGATTGAGGTGCTAACATGAAAGCTGATAGAAATGAGACAAATAAGAATTATGCTCAGGATTTGAAACAGAAATGGATTGACATAAATTTTCTGACTTATGCAACTTTACTAAAAGAGCCCCATAGATTCAGACCAATTAAAGGATTTTGGAGCATTACCACATAAAATCACGAATGAAGAGGGCACGTGGAAGCATAAGTCCATTTCCAATCATAGCAAGCAACATCGAGAAAGCTGATAAACCTTTAATGTTATCAGGATTCAGGAAATTCGTCCACTGAATGGAAAGTATTAGTTTTAGTCAGAGACCTGTACAAGCCTAATGTGATAATGCCAACAATTGAGAAGGTAATCATTACCATTTGTGAAACTGGCATCCACATGAAAAGAAGGGTTGCTGTCCATCCAGATATACCTCCAACAAATTTAACACCTTTCTCTGAAAGCTTGCCTGCCCGTGCCTGCAAAACTTCACGGTTATGAGACAATGCAAGAAAGTTAAACTATTAAATACAAATTTCCTACACAAGATGACACTTTGACCAAGGAGGTCCCAAGGGCACCAAGGATCAGATATTTTTATATCTTATCAAGTTCTGGAACAAGGAACAAACTTGAGGTATTGTACATTCCTATGAGCTACAGAATCATCCTTTTAACAAATAAAACATCCAGGTTTAACCTATTTTTTCCACTGATAATAAGATTAGACCAGAGCGCCAGAGAGAAATGAAATCTTAGAAGCTCACCATTATAACAGCAGTAAGAGCTATAACAAATGCTATTGCCCCAGGCAAGATGGTACTTGGTACATATGGAACAAATGTAGACCACATGACCTGTGCTCAAATCCACAAATACATCAGAGTTTTGTTAAAACACTAAACACTAAATTATGTTAAAACACTAAACACTAAATTAACATTCTGATCCCTGAATGATCAGAATCAATAGATAAAGACTCTACATATCATAAACAAGACGAGATACATTTGCATCTTATACAACTAACTGAAAGGGAAAAGAAAGCACCTGAGGCAGAACGGCGAGCCCACCAACAGTTATAAAATCTTCCCAAAAGCGCCAAATACCAGCACTGAGATTTCCAATATAATTCAAGAAATTCAAAAACAGACCCGTTGCCACAACCACTGAAGTGGCCACAAAGTGAGGAAGAGGCATGGCTTCTGCCATTGCCAGCTGAGTTATCACAATATGAATAGAAATCACTCCCAGCGTCTGCACCAAAATTGCCTCTCTCTCTTTCTTTTTCACAAAGTAGGAAAGCAATGAAAGATTTCCAAGCAACCCAGTTAACATTCCCTGCGGTTACAATATTTCCCTCCTTGAAACCTTTCGCGCAATTTAAAATGAAAAAATTTCAGTCTAATTGAGAGATGAATCAATAATGGATTACCAGCCATGGTACTGCCAAAAGGGCAGTTTTATTTCCAGCCATAAGATTTTGAGCGTTAAGGATGATCTGAGGCATTTGCAGCAACAAAAATGGGACATTTGCAGCACCGGAAAATTTGGCTGTCCATGAATCCCATTGCTCAAAACTCTTAGTGCTCTTTAACTTCACTGATACCTTTTAAAATTCCCACAAACCCCAACCAAGAAAAAACGGATGTGAGAAGACACAGCAAATAATCATCAAAATTTCATCTTTATGTCATTTTCACATTACCTGGTGAAGAGGGTGAGGAACATCTGAATCAAGAGCAGAAACGGGACATAGGCGGCGATGAAGTGAAGCCAAAGAATATTGGGCATAATAAGAGGGCTTATGAAGCGACAAAGAAATGGACTTTGATGGAATTGAATGGGAATGGAAAGAAAAAATTGGGTATAGAGAAGAATGGTGTGATGACGCAGTAGCAGCTAAAGGCGCTAACAGAGACTTGGCCATTGCAATTAGAGAAAGAAAAGAGATTGAAAACAGAGTGATCAGAATCAGAAACAGAGTAAAAGGAAGAAGTGAGACTAGTAGCAGTATTAAGAGAAGAAGCAATGAGGCAAAGAGAGAAGATTGGGCGGTTAAAGGGGTGTGGGTATCTCGAGGTGACACGTGAAGAGCGAGTAAGATATTTGCTGACTTGGTACTATGAGATATGGCTTACAGGCTTAGGGATAAGAAATTGAGATCCCAATCCCACGGCCATGGGAGATAATTATTGCAGTCAAGTGAAGGAAAATGGATCCACTTTTGTTTTCTGTTCATCTTTCCCTTGAGTCTAACTGAGTCGTATTTAGCATTGATAACAGTGCCCAGCTCGCACCAACAGCACATATCAGTGACTATTATATATTGTGGACACACCAAATTACGCTCCAATTGAATTACATATTAGTTCTTGGATCTTGAGTCTCTAACGCATGAAAATGCGCCTTAAGACTTACAGTACATGTTATTTGTAAACCAAAGAACTAAAATGAGATATGTTGTTTGTCAATCAAGGTACCATTTATGTAAGGCTTAATATACACAGCCCTATAAACTTCATAACTTTGTAGATTTTCTCTTTTAACTTTTCAAAAAATTATTCAATTTTGTGAGCTATTGTCAATTTCTGGGGTTAATTTCATTCATGGTCACTGAACTTATACTTAAATAACACTAATATAATGAAAAAAATTTTATTTTCATAAAAATAATCGAACTTAGAACATGTTTGCAGAAAAATCAGTTTAATTATTTTCTAACAATTTTTTTGCCGGAAATTTCAGCCAGCGCGTACACTCAGCACTCTCATGCACACATAGCTTGACACATGGCATACCATATGGAAAAAATAACATGTGAGCATGCAATGTGGCATGCCACATGGACATTTCGACAAGTCAATTTGCCATATAACTTACTTACATGTCATTTTTTACACAACACATGCCACGTTTCAAGCCACTTATGTATGAGGGGTGCCGAGTGTATGCACCAGCTGTAATTTTCAGCGATTTTTTTGCCAAAAAACGATTTAAGTGATTTTTCTGTAAATATATTTTAAATTTAGTGATTTTTATGAGAATAAAAATTATTTCGTTATATTAGTATTATTTGAATATAAGTTCAGTGACCATGGATGAAATTAACCCTCAATTTCTGTTATACAAAATATCTTTAAGTACTGATGTAAAATGTTTTCTCAAAGTGATGTATCTTTAGCTATATATATATATATATATATATATATATATATATGTATATATATATATATATATATATATATATATATATGCATCCATCTTATTTTAAAAAATATATGCAAGTTCAGAAAACTAACTGATTTTTCAAAAAAAAATTAAGAATAAAATAATCATATTTACAAATTAAGAGAGTTGTCAATAGAGGTGGCAAATTAGTACAAATCAAAAAATTCTATTCAAATTTGCTAAAAAAAATTGATTGAAACTCAATCCAATTCAAAAATATGCTTATCTAGATTAATTCAAAATTATCTCATTAAACTTGTCCCGTATCAAATCCAACTCAACCCAACCCAAAAACTAGTTTTGTATTTTATTTGTATAAGTTTATGTAGAAAAAAATATTCAAATTTTAATTAGGCCTAACCCGGTCCGAACCCGATCTATCTCGGCCCAACCCAAATGAAACCAAATCCAGTCCAGCCCAAAATAGCCTTATCCAAAAAAATATTTTCAAATTTCGATTAAGTTCGATCCAAATCCCACCCATCACGATTCAACAAAACTTAATTCATCCCATTTAGTATGTCATTATGATATCAAGAGTGAATTTTTTATTAAAAAAAAGAATTAAATGTGTTAAACCTCAACTTTGCATATTAGGACTACCATGCACCCATTTGAGCCACTATACAAATTATTTGGGCTAATATATAACTTATTTGAAATAACATATAACAAATTCATAAATTAACCTAAATTCGTTTGTCACATTTATGACCTATAAATAATGATGCGTTTATAATCCGTAAATGACGCAATATATGACTCAATCGATGTGCCACACATAGTAGTTGCATAGCCAAAGGTTAATTATATGGAAAGTGAATAATTTAGAAACTACGTTAATCTCTAAAATTGATCAAAAGTGGTCCAGAAACGCGTTGCCAAACATATGTACAACAATAGGAATCGATCCTACAAATGTTTCCTTCCCTCCATAACAAGGTAAACGTGATGTCCTTATATCCCAATTTAAAAAACATGCATTCTTTGTGTGGATGAAATTAGAAATGAAAAGGTCAGCTGTTCACAATAATAATAATAATAATAATAATAATAATAATAATAATAATAATAATAATAATTAATATAAATTTTAATTAATAGTTATTATAAAACTATTAAAATTCTTTCATTAACTATCTATATAGTTATATAATTCTACTCTATTAATTATTTTCTTTTTGCATATACGAGAATAAAATAAAAAATACATAATTAATGTTTTTGAAATTTTGAAAATTATCATGTTCCAATTTGGCCTATATAATAAGAAGAGCGGTAAGTAACATTGCTGCAAATTGTAAGCTAATTCATCAGCTCTTAGTGTTTCTTAGGCTATATTTTATTTGATAATCCCATGGTTCCAGTAGCAGCCATCTCCGCACCGTTCAAGGTTCACAGGCAGGAACCAGAACTAATCACTCCAGCTAAGCCCACCCCTTACGAGTTCAAGCCTTTATCAGATTTAGATGATCATGACGGTCTTAGATTTCACATTCCTGTCGTACACTTGTATCCACACAACCACATCATGAAAGGAGTAGACCCTGTGAAGGTGATTAGCGAGGCAATTGCTAAAACACTCTGTGTTTTATTATCCATTTGCTGGGAGGCTAAGAGAAGGACCGGGTTAATTTCACTGATAGTTATCGAATTTATATCAAAATTACGCAAAATTAACTAAATAATTTTTTCTTTCAAAAAAGTCATTAAACTTAAAACAATTATACACAAAAGTCATTATGAACGGATTCCGGTGTTGACGCTCACCAAAAAATCTAGCTGACAGTCCATGTACACACGCGAACTTAAAACAATTTCACTGATGGTCATCGAAAGTTATACCAAAATTAAGCAAAAGTAACTAAATAATTTTTTTCTTTCAAAAAAATCATTGAATTTAAAAATATTATACACAAAAGTTATTATGAACAGATTCCAACTGGTTTTTCCGGTGAGAGTCAACGAGAGTTAATACCGAAATCCGTTCATAATGACTTTTGTGTATAATGATTTTAAGTTCAATGACTTTTTTGAAAGAAAAAATTATTTAGTTAATTTTGCGTAATTTTGGTATAAATTCGATTACTATCAGTGAAATCAACCCGAGAAGGACCTAACCCGATAAAGACCTAATCGTAAGCTTATCGTAGAATGTACGGGTGAAGGTATCTTGTTTATTGAAGCTGATGCTGATGTTACTCTTGAACAGTCTGGGAATGCATTTAAACCTCCATTTCCATACTTGGATGAGCTCTTTTTGATGTCCCTGGCTCTAGTGGGATACTCAATTCTCCATTGTTGCTTGTTCAGGTATGATTCAGGAGCTCAAATATTAACTTTTCCACTGTGATTTTTCTTTTTTTCTTTAGTTAATTCTTCAAAGATTATGTACAGGTTACTCGACTTAAATGTGGTGGTTTCATTTTGGCTTATCGTGTTAACCACACGATGAGCGATGGTCCTGGTTTTGGTGAATTCATGTCAGCTGTGGCAGAAATTGCGAGAGATAAAGAGGCCCCTTCTATTCTTCCAGTTTGGGAAAGACATGTCCTTTCTGCAAGAAACCCACCCATCACAACATGCACTCATCTTGAATATGAGAAAGAAAATCACACCCACAGTCCCAATATCCCATTTCCACTTGACAATGTTGTTGAAAAATCATTCTTTTTCGGACCAAAAGAATTTTCTATTATTAGGAAATTCATACCTCCTCAAATCAAACGTTGTTCTGATTTTGAATATTAACAGCTTGTATGTGGAAATGTCGCACTATTGCTCTTCAACCAAATCCTACCCGAAATATGCGTCTTATAACTCTTGTTAACGCACGTAAAAGGTTTAATCCTCCATTATTACCGGAAGGTTATTATGGAAATGGATTTGTACTGTCTACAGTGGCATCAACAGCTGAAGAAATAATTGAGAATCCAATAAGTTATGCATTAGGATTGATAAGAAAGACAAAACAAGCTGTAACCAAAGAGCACATACAATCAGTGGTAGATACATTGGTGGTTAAGGGTAGGCCTATGTTTGAATTGGAGGGGACATACCTATGTTAGGATTTATGGACAAATACATTATATATATTTAGGTTATAATAATTATATGTTATAACTATCATTTAAAAGACTTGGCCTAAGTATTAAAGTGATCTAATTTAATTGAAATTAAAGTGGGCCATAATAATAATATTATAAGTATGGGTTAAATGTATAGATACTCTTTTATAATTTCTAATTTTATGATGGGCTAAATTAGAAATAAAGAAATATAATAGGGTTATGGTTCCCAAATTATATATAGGACATCGTCTTTCTGATTTCCCATCTGCAGAAGACAGTTTTTGATCCTACCTATCAATTTGGAAGATCATAGGCCGCAAAACTTCAGTATTCTCAACCGAAATCATGAATTCAGGTACGCTTCCGCTACAGATTTTATTTTCTTGATGATTTAACATGATTATTTTAGCCTAGATAAATTCTAGGGTTTCCTACATTTGGTATCAGAGCCAGGTTTCATGTTAAATCGTTGAGAATTGATTTTTAGGGTTAATGATTCTTTTAAATTTATTAATGTTTTTTAATCGAAATTTCATTTAATTTCGGTTGTATCTGTGTTGATGGTTTTCTACGGCGCAATTGAATTGTTGTTTTCTTTTGTGTTGCGATGATTTTGGTTTTACGCGATACTGTGTACGATCATGAATTCTGGCTTCATTTACTGTTATTGGCGTTTACTAAATTCTTTTCATCTGGCTTTTGAAGTTTGGCCAATTTATTTACTTTTGGCCAATTTGTTTTCTTTACTTTTGGGTTTCATGTTTTTGTCCTTTAGTGCTGTGGACATCCATCACGTTTTATGCTCTTGTTATTGGTAATTGATATTAACATGGCTACTTGGGTTCTGTTCTCACTATATATAATGATTTTGGGTTTGTTCTTATGGTTTTTTGGCATTTTGTGGCTGGGGCTTTTCTATTTTGGATATATATATATATATATTGGTTGAGTTTGCAAAGCCTTGTTTACGTGGCCATAGTATTACCATTTATTGATGTTTCTGTTGAATAAATCATGATTTCAGCATCTCTTTTGTTTTATTGGATAAAATCTATTGGCATGACTTTTGGAATTGTGCTTTGGATGATATATCAGCGTGCTGTTTGCTTGATGGGCATGTATCTGATTTAATTGATATTTGCACAATTGTATTTGCTTTGGTTGGTCTTTTGTTTATATATACACATATATTAAGTTACTGCCAGTATACATAAACAATTTGATATTAAGACATTTTATTCTTAATTTCATTTGTTAAATTTTATGGAATTTAAATTTAAATTACAGTATGGCTATGTATATATTGAGATGGGTTAATTGAACCAATATGTTGCCAAAGTGACCTCTATGGAAGTCAATTGATTTGTTTTAATATATATAATTGGTATGTGTATGTAATTACATAAATATTGATTGGCCCAAAGGAAAATTGATGTTTAATATGATTACATATATATTTGTGGCAATTGGCATATGATAATTATTTGGTTTTACATGTGAATAATAAATCAGCCCAAAGGAAGAATTATTATTTGACATGTTATTTTATTATTTGTGTTTAATTGCTACACCAAGATATCACTTACAAGTTAATATTTTGTCCAAAGATAAAATATTAATGGAGTGTTAGATGTCTTGAGATGGGATTTAACTGTATTTAAATTTATTATTCAATTTTGGTATTATTTCGATACTTATGTGAGTTTGTTTTATATGTTTTGTTCTGAATTCAGTTTCTGCTCCTGCTGCTAATATTACTGCTAGTATCAATTCTATTCCTATGCTGACTGGCACGAATTTTAAGGCATGGCAAGAGAGTATTGATCACTCTCGGAGTCATGGACCTAGACCTTGCATTAAGGGAACCTAAACCTGCTAATCTTACTGCTGAGAGTACCTCTGAACAAAAGAGGGAGATGGAAAAGTGGGAAAGGTCTAATCGCATAAGTCTTATGGTCATTAAGCGTGCAATTCCTGAAGCTTTTAGGGGCACAACGTCTGATCAGGTGGAAACAGCTAAAGTTTTCCTTGAGGACCTTGAGAAAAGGTTTGCTAAGAATGAAAAGGCTGAAACAAGTACAATCTTAGCAAAACTCATCTCTATGAGGTATACAAGCAAAGGAAATGTAAGGGAATATATTATGGAAATGTCTAATCTTGCTTCAAGTTTAAGGGCACTCAAGTTGGATTTATCTGAAGACTTGTTAGTGCATTTGGTTTTGATCTCTCTTCCTGCACAATTTGGTCAAATTAAAGTGAGCTATAACTGTCAAAGGGACTCTTGGACCCTTAATGAGCTCATCTCTCACTGTGTTCAGGAAGAGGATAGGTTAAAGCAAGAAAAGGCACCAAGTGTCCATTTAGTTTCCACTTCAAAGGACAAGAAGAAAGAAAATAAGAAAAGGAAGAATAAGGAAGCTGCAGAAACAGCACCACAAAAGAAACAACCTGAAGGACAAAATAAAGATGGTTGCTTCTTTTGTGGAGCTACAGGACACCAGAAGAAGCAGTGTACCAACTATCACGCTTGGCGTGCTAAGAAAGGTATGCTTCTTAACTTTGTTTGTTCTGAGGTTAATTTGGTTTCAGTACCTAGACACACTTGGTGGATTGATTCAGGTGCCACAACTCACATTAGTGTGTCCATGCAGGGTTGCCTGAATTGCCGAAAGCCTAATGATGGTGAGAGATACATCTATTTTGGTGATGGCAAATCAGTGGAAGTTGAAGCAATTGGAACTTTTAGATTATTATTAAGAACTGGTTTCTATTTGGATTTGTTTGAGACTTTTGTTGTACCGTCTTTTAGGCGGAATTTGATTTCTGTTTCAGCATTGGACAAATTTGGTTATTATTGTTCATTTGGAAATGGAAAATTTAGTCTTCATCAAAATTCAAGTTTGGCTGGATCTGGTTCTTTATCAAGTTATGATAATCTATATTTAATTGATACAATTACTTCATTTAATGAATCCTTGCATGTTCATTCAATATGTAAAAAACGCAAATTAACTATTGAGAATTATGCTTCATTATGGCACAAGAGATTAGGTCATATCTCTAAAAAGAGAATTGAGAAACTTGTGTCTGATGGTATTCTCAATCCCCTTGATTTTACAGACTTTGACATGTGTGTGAATTGTATTAAGGGGAAACAAACAAAGGTTAGGAGATTTGATGCCAATAAGAAAACAGATGTGTTAGAACTAATACACACAGATATTTGTGGGCCATTCCCTATGGCTTCTTGGAATGGCCAAACATATTTCATAACGTTCATAGACGATTTCAGTCGATATGGCTATCTTTATCTCATTCATGAGAAATCTCAGTCACTGGACATGTTCAAAAGTTTTAAAACTGAAGTTGAAAATCAACTAAATAAAGGTATTAAAAGCGTTAGATCTGACCGTGGTGGTGAATACTATGGCAGATATGACGGTTCAGGTGAACAACGTCCAGGTCCATTTGCTAAATTTCTAGAGGAAAGCGGTATCGTACCACAGTACACCATGCCGGGTTCACCCAATATGAATGGTGTTGCTGAAAGACGAAATAGAACGCTTTTAGACATGGTAAGAAGTATGATCAGTCACTCTACCTTACTTGAGTCACTCTGGGGAGAGGCATTAAAGACTGCAGCTTATATACTCAACAGGGTACCAACAAAGGCAACTGGTAAAACCCCTTATGAACTTTGGACAGGTAAGAAGCCTAGTCTAAAGCATCTTCATATTTGGGGATGTCCAGCTGAGGCAAGGCCTTATAGGCCAAATGAAAAGAAACTGGACTCTAGGACTATCAGTTGTTATTTTATTGGATACTCTGAACGCTCTAGGGGTTACAAATTTTATGATCCCACAAGTAAGTCTATTTTTGAGACAGGTAATGCTCGGTTCTTTGAGGATGTTGAGTTTGCGGGGGGAGAAAGATTTAAGGACTTTGTCTTTGAAGAGGAATATGTTGATATTCCTTTAATTGCTATGGACAATAATCAAGAACAGATTATCATACCAGATATTGTTCATGATGCAATTTTAGATCAAGACAATGTCATTGATCCTCCTATTCAGGCTCAAGGAGATGTTCTTGAAGAACAAACTCTACAGCCTCAAGAACCATTGCCATTAAGGAGATCCACTAGAGAAAGAAGAAATGCAATTTCAGATGATTATGTTGTGTTTCTTCATGAACATGATGTTGACATTGGAGTGATGGAAAATGATCCAGTCAATTTTCATCAAGCAATGGAAAGTTCAAATTCTCAAAAGTGGAGAGATGCCATGAATGAAGAGATTAAGTCTATGAAAGACAATGACGTATGGGATCTTGTCCCATTGCCTGAAGGTGCAAAACCTATTGGTTGTAAATGGATTTTTAAAACCAAAAGGGATTCAAAGGGTAATGTGGAAAGGTACAAAGCACGTCTTGTTGCGAAAGGCTTTACACAAAAGGAAGGCATTGATTATAAAGAGACTTTCTCTCCAGTTTCATCGAAAGACTCTTTTAGGATTATAATGGCATTAGTAGCACATTTTGATCTTGAGCTACATCAGATGGATGTAAAGACAGCGTTTCTCAATGGTGACATTGATGAAACAATTTACATGGTGCAACCAGAAAACTATGTATCAGAAGATGCAAAGTCAATGGTTTGCAAATTGAAGAAATCCATTTATGGGCTTAAGCAAGCGTCTCGTCAGTGGTATTACAAATTTCACCAGATTATTATTTCTCATGGTTTTGAGATGAATTTGGTTGATGACTGTATATATCACAAATTTAGTGGGAGTAAGCATATTTATTTGGTTTTATATGTTGATGACATATTGCTTGCCAGCAACGATATAGGCTTATTGCATGAAACCAAGAGATTTCTAGCTATGAATTTTGAGATGAAGGATCTTGGAGATGCAAATTTTGTATTAGGAATCCAAATACATCGAGATCGCACTCGAGGTATTCTTGGATTATCACAAAAGGCTTATATCGAAAAGGTTCTTAAGAGATTTGGCATGCAAGATTGTAAACCAGGAGATACCCCTGTGGCTAAAGGAGACAAGTTTAGTCTCCAACAGTGCCCCAAAAATGCTTTTGAGGAAACAGAAATGCAAACGATTCCTTATGCATCAGCAATAGGAAGTCTAATGTATGCACAAGTTTGTACGCGTCCGGATATTGCGTACATAGTTGGAGTGTTGGGAAGATATTTAAGCAATCCAGGAATGGTTCATTGGAAAGCAGCCAAACGAGTCATGCGATATCTTCAAAGAACAAAACATTTCATACTCACTTACAGGAGATCGGATAAGTTAGAGATCATTGGGTATTCAGATTCCGATTTTGCTGGGTGCCAAGATAGCATGAAATCTACATCAGGCTATATTTTTTTGCTTGCCGAAGGTGCTATCTCTTGGAAGAGTGCTAAGCAATCTCTTATAGCCTCTTCTACTATGGCAGCAGAGTTCATATCATGTTATGAGGCATCAAATCAAGCAATATGGCTGCGAAATTTTGTCACTGGGCTGCGAATTGTTAATGGAATTGAAAGACCACTTAAGATCTTTTGTGACAATAAGTCAGCAGTCTTGTATTCCAATAACAACAAGAGTTCGAGCAAGTCAAAGCATATAGACATTAAATTCTTGGTTGTTAAAGAAAGAGTTCAAAGTGGACAGGTGTCTATTGAGCATATTGGTACAAACTCCATGGTTGCGGATCCGCTTACTAAAGGATTGCCACCCAAGGTCTTTAATGAGCATACTGCTCATATGGGTGTCATGTCTTTTGAGGATATTTAATTTTAGTGGGAGTTTGTAATCTTGCTTTCTTATTATAGACACATTTTTTGTTTTTGGTTTATCTATATTTTTCTGCAGAAATGAAGTTGAGTTAATCACACTTTGATTCAGCTATGGATTGATCTCACTAAGTTTATAAAGTGGACCAGTTGAAAATAGACATGTTTAGATCACATTACATGTAATTTTCATGCTATGCATCCATACTTGATCTGTGTCATTTGGTTGTGTTTACATATGTGATCAGGGATAGATTTAGTTACAACATATAAGTAACAAAAGTTGCCTTGGTTCTATGTATGCATGATTGATGGACGAGATTGTTCAGGAATGTCTTTGGTTATGATAGTAAAGTTTAGAGCTCATATAGTTGACATATAATTATAAGGTAATATGCTTATATATATATATATGTATAGTCCAAGTGGGAGATTGTTAGGATTTATGGACAAATACATTATATATATTTAGGTTATAATAATTATATGTTATAACTATCATTTAAAAGACTTGGCCTAAGTATTAAAGTGATCTAATTTAATTGAAATTAAAGTGGGCCATAATAATAATATTATAAGTATGGGTTAAATGTATAGATACTCTTTTATAATTTCTAATTTTATGATGGGCTAAATTAGAAATAAAGAAATATAATAGGGTTATGGTTCCCAAATTATATATAGGACATCGTCTTTCTGATTTCCCATCTGCAGAAGACAGTTTTTGATCCTACCTATCAATTTGGAAGATCATAGGCCGCAAAACTTCAGTATTCTCAACCGAAATCATGAATTCAGGTACGCTTCCGCTACAGATTTTATTTTCTTGATGATTTAACATGATTATTTTAGCCTAGATAAATTCTAGGGTTTCCTACAACCTAATGTCTGATAATAAACATTCAGGGTTTAGAGAGTTGGATTTTGGGTGGGGAAATGCTACTTATGCTGGTCCCGTTAAAGCCATTCCTATACTTGCAAGTTTTGTGGTCCCATTTGAAAATGGAGTAGTCTTGCCTCTTTGCTTGCCTGCCCAAGCCATGGAAAGATTTGAAATGGAGTTGAAGAATTTGTTAAGAGATCAGCCTCATGGTTGGATTAGATCTTCCTTGTAATTTCTATGCTTTGTGAGTAAGAATTGTAATGTGAAAAATTTTCAGTGAATTTACGCAAATAAATTCGTTTTAAGCACTTTATGTTGCTTTAAGATAAATGTATTGTATTTTGATATTATTTTATCAATAGATATTAATTATTGTAAATGGAAATTTTTTATTTTTCATTTATATAATTTTATTATTTTTCATATCTTGGCTCTCCAATATTTCATTTGAAAATGCGGAATAGTTATTCCTCAATAGTATGTGGATAGTGTTTATCCTTAATAATAAATGTGGATAGTTTTATTCTTTGGGACATTTATTCCATATTTATGATGAGAATGGAATACTTCGTCTGGGATAATTGTGTAATTGGGCTTTTTCTGCTTATATGACAAGTTAAGATTGAATTTATCTATGAATTTCTTTTCATAAATATGGTTTAAGTATTGTAGTATTATACTTTAAAAAAAAAGTATTGTAGTATTATGAAAAGAAACTAAGTTTAATTAAGTTTGGTTACCAGCTTAATTAATCCAAAGCATGAGTAGGAATAAAAATTTATTTGGGTTTACCTAAAACTAGGGGTGAGCATGGTCGGTGATAACACCGCAAATATCATCCGCTTTCAAGCCCACGGAATCGGCCCAAACACTGGCAAGGCTCAAGGGCCACAAGGCGAAGCAAACAGGCACGAGCCCCAAGGAGGACCGATCGGACGACGTGACATTCCGTCCCATCAGCCACCTGACACAAGGCAGTGATCACCTCAACCTCCTGCTCGCTGTCACTTTGCCGGATACCTACTCTGACAGCCAGAGATCACTCCCCTAGGCACTCAAGTGCCCCTCAACATCTCTTATAAATAGCCCAGCCAGCGATAGCCTCAGGTATTGAACCCCAAGCACTCTCTCTCTAAGCTTTCTCTCTCTAAAGTCACTGACTTAAGTTTCGGAGTGCTTACGCCCGGTTCGACCGGGCATTCTTCCTTGCAGGTCGCTCTCACCCGATCGGCTGTTCCCTCCCTCTCCAGATAAAGACAATTTGACCTTTATCATTTGGTGCTCTCGTTGAGAGGCATGGCGAACTCCAGATCGAACGAGAATACGACCTCTGCGAATTTCGACTACAACAACTATAGTCGCGGCAGGTCAGGTACCTCACGACCCGTCAGATCTCCTGTAGGAATCAATCTTCTCCCCGCCTTTGATGGCGCAGCGGCTGGACAGCCTGAGAATACCCCTGTCACCTTCAGGGATGTATGCACCATCCTCGCTAATTTCTCCAAAAATGTCGCTCAGGCGTTGAAGAAAGGTAAGATACCGGAAACTTCTGAAAGAGTTCGTGGGGACTGCCCCACGGGCGAAGACTTCAGGAGAAGGACAACCCGAGGGATTGTCATCGGCGGGTCGAGAGCCCAAGAAAATAGCAAGGACACCGTCAGGACCCCAGACAGGAATGATAAGAGCAGGTAAACGCTTTCCGTGTGCTTGAGTTCCCCTTTTCGCAGCAAGTCGGGCACCCAGACTGTGGCGGATGATGTGTCCTACATGTGCACCCCGAGTCGTAGCCGCTCAAGGAAGCACAAAAATGAGCCCTCTGCCACGGCTCAGAGCAAAGGGGATCAGCTGCTCAAGTAAGGGCTCGAGCGGCTCGGTGTCCTCCTCCCCAGAAAAGGGAGCTTCGAGGGGAACACGTGCGGTAACACCGCATCCCCGTTTTGCAGGGAAATCACGGACTCCGAACTGCCCCCGAGGTGGAGAGACATTGTCATGGACAGATACACAGGAAAAACGGATCCAGCCACTCACTTGGCAGAGTACTTGACCAAAGTGCAAGTCTACACCTATGACGAGAAAGTAGCTTGCAGAGTTTTTCCCACCACCCTCGGCGGAGATGCCTTGACATGGTTCCATGACCTGCCTGAAGTAGGGGTGAGCAAAATTCGGTTAAAACCGAAAAACCGAACCAAACCGATCGATTTTTTAAATTCGGTTCGGTTATTCAGTTATTCGGTTCGGTTTCGGTTTTAAATTTATAGGTACATCGGTTATTTCGGTTCGGTTTTGAAAGGCAAAAACCGAAGAAAAACCGAACCGACCGAACTTTTAAATTTATATATTATTTTATTCAATTTTTACATTAAAAAAATTATTTTTGTATTTTTTTATCAATTTAAAGGGTTTGAAATTAAATTATATATGTACATTTTTTTAATTTGATTTTTTTTAATTTTAATTTTATGATTTATAATTTTATATAATTTTTTAGATAATTTTTTTAATTATAATTTTGGATTTTCGGTTAACCGAACCAAACCGACCGACAAATTCGGCTCGGTTTAAATTCGGTTATTATACAAATTCGGTTCGGTTTCGTAAAATATTATAATTTCGATTTTCGGTTATTTCGGTTCGGTTCGGTTATTGAACCGAACCGACCGTTGCACACCCCTAGCCTGAAGGGTCAATTACCTCTTTTAGACAATTAAGGGAGCTATTCATTACGAGGCTTGTCGTACAAACGCGCGCGCCAAGGACAGTAAATGACCTCTGTAACTTGTATCAAAGACCCGACAAAAGTCTGCGAAACTACGTCGACAGGTTCCAATCCACCATGTCGGAGGTGAGGAACGTTAGCGTTGAGATGGCGACCACCGCCTTGGCTGGGGGCATTATCGACCGTCCTTTCTTCGAGTCCTTAACAACGAAACCCCCAACTAGCTTTACTGACCTCATGGAGAGAGCCCGGCAGTACATTCGGCTCGACGACGCCATCAGATCCAATAGGAGAAGGAGGACACGCAGTACAGAATGGTCGCAGCATTCAGGCGACCTCCCCTCCAACAGGGCCTCCAGGTCCGATCGGAGCACGAGAAGTCCAGAACAAGGGTCCGGATCCCGGAGCTCGAGAAAGAGAAGGGGATCGGAGACAGAGCGGCGCAGACGCTCGGAAGACCGGAGCGATAGGCCGTACACTCCCCTTAATGCCACCCCGTCCGCGGTATTGATGTGGATAAAAGAAAAGCAAGAACCAGTCAATTGGCCGAGGCAACTGTCCTAAAGCAGCCGGGCCAGGAGAGACCGTAGCAAATTCTGTGAGTTCCACAGATACTTTGGCCATCTTACCGACGAATGCACTACCCTGAAAAAGGAAATCAAAAGGCTCATACGTCGAGGGTCCCTCAGAAAATTCGTGGGCATGGCCAAAGGGGATGACACCTGTAGACGGCCAAAGCCTCAAAGGGACGATTCCGACCCGGACGAAGGCGAACAGGACCGGAGAGGCTCGGATCCAGGCAGACCCTATGCTGGAATCATCAATGTGATCACACAAGAGCCAACCTATCGAGTGGATCCCTCCGGTGGCCGGGAGAGGAGGGGAGATAGGCATTCCTGCCGCGCCGAGCGACCCACAAAAGTTAGTATATCTAGCACAGATGCGCGGAATGTCATGTTTCCCCATGAAGATGCGCTCGTCGTGAAGGCCAGAATCAATAACTTTGATGTCAGAAGGGTTCTGGTAGATGACGGTAGCACCGTAAGCATCCTCACTTTACAGGCTTACCGAGCGATGGGTCTGCCGATTGACAAGCTTAGGCCGACCGCCGCGCCACTGGTCGGAATCGGCAATGGCAGAATCCCAGCGGTGGGTTCTGTAGAGCTCCCTGTAATGCTGGGCCAGGAGACGGTCGCGCACAGATGCGAGGTAACTTTTATAGTCGTTGACATAAATTTTGCTTATAACGCAATATTTGGTAGGCCCGTGCTCTCCCAAACCAGTGCTATCATCTGCGTCCGTTACTTAGTAATGAAGATCCCGACCCGGGAGAGCACCGCGATATTGAGGGGCGATCAGAGGGCGTCGCAAGAGGCACATGTCAACACCATAAAGCTGCAGCGAGAGGCCGCAATAGTGGAACCCGGCTTGAAACGATCAGAGCAGGAAGAGAGACCGAGGATGGACCCCGCTGAAGAAACAAAAACAAGGGCATTGGCCCCAGGCAAAAATATCCAAGTTGGCACCAGCATGGACGAAAAAACAGAGGACGCCATAGTACAAGTTCTAGCGGAGAACCAGGGGGCTTTCGCGTGGAGGCCGGAAGACATCTCGGGAATAGACCCCAATGTCATAACGCATAAGCTGAATGTGGACCCAGATCACCCACCGGTCCGACAGAAGCTCAGAAGGCACGCCATCGATCGGAGAAAATTTATCTCCGAGGAGGTGGATAGGCTACTGAAGACCGGAACAATCCGAGAGGTAGACTATCCCGAATGGTTGGCCAATGTAGTCCTGGTCAAGAAAAAGTCGGGAAAGCTGCGGATGTGCGTAGACTTTACCGATCTCAATAAACCATGCCCCAAAGACAGCTACCCCCTCCCGAACATAGACCAACTGGTAGACGCCACTGCGTGTCACGCCATATACTCCCTTCTTGATGCTTATGCCGGCTACCATCAGATCCTAATGTGGCTCGCCGATCAAGAGAATACCAGCTTCATTACAGACGATGGGACATTCTGCTACAGGATGATGTCGTTAGGCTTAAAAAATGCTGGGGCCACGTACCAGCGCCTCATGAATAAAATTTTCAAGGATCAAATCGGACAGAACGTGGAGGTCTACGTCGACGACATGATTGTCAAAAGCCGCAGCCCCGAGGAGCACCCCGCCGACCTGGCAAGAGTCTTCTCCACCCTGAACAAGTTTCGGATGAAACACAACCCTGAAAAGTGCGTCTTTGGAGTACCATCGGGCAAATTCCTAGGTTTCCTGGTTTCTCAAAGAGGGATAGAAGCAAACCCAAAAAAAATTAAAGCCATCTTGGCAATACAACCCCCCAGAAGAGTGAAAGACATCCAGAAGCTGAATGGCAGAATCACTGCCCTGGGAAGATTCATATCATGATTGTCAAAAGCCGCAGCCCCGAGGAGCACCCCGCCGACCTGGCAAGAGTCTTCTCCACCCTGAACAAGTTTCGGATGAAACACAACCCTGAAAAGTGCGTCTTTGGAGTACCATCGGGCAAATTCCTAGGTTTCCTGGTTTCTCAAAGAGGGATAGAAGCAAACCCAAAAAAAATTAAAGCCATCTTGGCAATACAACCCCCCAGAAGAGTGAAAGACATCCAGAAGCTGAATGGCAGAATCACTGCCCTGGGAAGATTCATATCTTAATCGGCTAAACGGTGCACTCCGTTCTTTAAGAGGATGAGGAAGGGCGAGACTTTCAACTGGGGAGAAGACTGCCAACAAGCCTTCGAAGGGCTAAAAGCGTTCCTTACCAACTCGCGCCTGCTTAGCCGTCCATTACCAGGTGAAAACCTATATCTTTATCTATCTACTTCTGGCGAAGCTGTTTTAGGAGCCCTGGTTCAGGAAGAAGGAACACAACAACAACCTGTCTACTACGTTAGCGAGGTGCTCAGGGGGGCAGATCTAAGAAAAGGACCGATCGAGCAGTTGATCATCGCCCTTATGATGTGTGCGAGGAAGCTTAGACCGTACTTCGAGGCGCACACCATTGTTGTCCGATCGGGCCACCCACTCAGAAAAATCCTATAAACCACCGACCTGGAAGGAAAAATGGTAGGCTGGGCAATTAAGCTACAATCTTGGGACGTGAGGTATGAGCCCAGAAAGGCGATTAAAGCCCAAGCCTTGGCCGATTTCGTTGCCGAGTTCGCTGGCGAAGAACCGCAAAATCAACCCAGACGGTAACTCTGGGAAATGACGGTAGACGGAGCCGCGAATGACGCTCGAGGAGGAGTAGGCATAGTCATCAAAGGGCCCCTGGATATGATCATAAGGTACGCAATAAAGCTTGATTTCAAAGCTTCTAATAATGTTGCAGAGTATGAGGCACTCCTCCAAGGTTTGAGGCTGTTGCACGATATTCGACCGGAATTTGTTGTCATCAGAAGCGATTCCCAGCTGGTCACCAGCCAAGTTCTGGGCACCTTTGGGGCCAAGGAAGCCACGATGGTCCAATACCTAGCAAAGGTCAAGAATGCCCTCGGAGTGCTCGAGGAAGCAGGCTCTGAATGGGACCTTCAGAAGGTGCCACGTGATCAGACTTCAGAAGCCAATAGGATAGCGAAAGCCTCCGCTTCCGAGCAAACCACGATTGAAGGAGACGTTGCCGTCTTGAGTTTAACCTCTCCCTCCCTAGATGAGCCAGAGGTGATGGAGATCGATCAGGCAGATAAAACTTAGATGAGCCCTATCAAGCGATACCTGCAAACGGGGCAGCTTCCGGAGGACAAGGATGAAGCCCGGAAGACATCGCGGAAATCCCTCAACTACTCCGTCATCAATGGTGATTTGTACAAAAAGGCTTTCAGTTATCCCTGGCTTAGGTGCGTAACAGAGGAGGAGGGAGATTACATCCTCAAGGAAATCCATGAGGGCATTTGCGGTGCACACGAGGCAAGCAGAGCGATGGCCAGGAAAGCCCTTCAGACAGGGTATTACTGGCCCAGTTTACTCAAAGACGCCCAGGAAAAAGTGCAAAGATGCCCGCAGTGCCAAGTGCATGGGAGAATCATCCGACAGAGCGCAGCGGATCAGCAGCCGATCGGAGTCGCCTGGCCGTTTGACCAGTGGGGCCTTGATATCCTGGGGCCTTTCCCCTTGGGAAAAAAGCAGATGAAGTTCCTTATAGTTACGGTCGACCATTTCTCCAAATGGATCGAAGCCGAGCCTGTGGCCACCATCACAGCCGAGAGGGTCAAAAGCTTTGCATGGAAGAACATCATCTGCAGGTATGGCTTGCCGAATGTTTTCATTGCGGACAATGGTAAACAGTTCGATAGCTCTACCTTCAGAGATTTCTGCCAAGGCCTGAGAATCAATTTGAGGTTTACGTCAGTGGCACATCCCCAAAGCAATGGAATGACCGAGGTCTCCAATCGGACCCTCGTCCAAGGGCTAAAAAAGTGACCGGGTGAGGCCAAAGGGAGCTGGACCGAAGAACTGCAAAGCGTCCTCTGGTCTTACAGAACTTCGCCGAGGGCAGGCACCCATCAGACTCCATTCTCTCTGGTCTATGGCACCGAGTCAATGATCCCGGTAGAGATCGGACTCCCATCTTACCGATCGACACTTTATACCGAGCAGGCCAATGCCCTGGAAAGATGCCAAGACCTGGACCTGGCGGAAGAAAGAAGAGAAAACGCCCACACTGAAATAGCCGCGTACAAGCAGAGGATAGCCAGATACCACAACGCCAGAGTAAGGTCAAGAACCTTGAACGTCGGCGACCTCGTGCTTAGAAAAGCAGAACTGGGTTCGGGGAACGCCGGGGTCGGCAAGCTTATGCTAAACTGGGAGGGACCCTATGAGGTTTCCAAGGTCTTAGGCCCGGGTACGTATAAACTTCGAACCGTCGAAGGGTGAGACATCCCAAGGAGCTGGAATGTGGACGTACTCAAAAAGTATCATTTGTAGTAACGTACCCGCATTCACCAGTTAGTAAAAGATTTTTTATTCTGTTTATTGCATGCATCTGACCCGCGTACTAGATTTGTTGTCTTGACCAGGTACGGAGTGCGGAAGGTACCTTCCCCCCCCCCCTCCTTTAGAGGGCAATATTAATCCATTAGGACCGATGCCTTTCCCGGTCCAAAGATATGGAAGCGACCTCGCAAACGTCGCACCACTAATATGCAAAAATAATGAGCTCATCATACGCCCGACGACCGATCCGATCTAAATTACGGAAATGGTCGATCGTAGGCGCTCGGACCGAAGAGGTTCCCGATCCAATATCGCCAGAATTGGTCAATGGCAGACCACTTGCTCCCCGTTCGGATCTATCGACGGGTGCGGTAACACTCAACACTACGCGAGACGGATACTCACGCAGCGACCCCAGGCCACCATGCAATTTTATGCAATGGCCACGGGTCAACATGCGATACACACGTAGCGGTCCCAGGCCAATATGCAATTTTATGCAACGGCCACGGACCAACATGCGAATGAAGACTACGGCATCGAACTTCGGGATTCCCGATTGTTCACTGATCGCCTAACTCCTTTCAATTCAGGAAGCATCTGCAAGCAAAACACATAGATTATTCTGCCACATAAATAATGAAAATTGCCAAGGCACAACACCTCACAAAAAAAAATTCAAAAATCAAAATCAATTTTATTGAATTCGATTCCGCTTGTACAGCTTATAATTACAGGAATAAAAGCATGAAAAAGTCTAATCTTCTATATGTATAATGCCTTCTTCAACAGGAGTTGCGGAGCGGCCATCGTCAACCCCCGAGCTCGGTACCTGCGGCTGTCCGAGATCCGAAGACGGTGGAGCCCCGTCGGTGGCCTGAGAGGAACCGGAAGCAACTCGCTGAATTGCAGCCTCCCCCTCAGAAACAGGCCCCACTGGCAGACAGGATCAGGTGACATCATTGGAAGGTAAGGATTGGGAAGTCCCAGCAGGCGAAAGCCCCTCTCGGAGACCCGCTTTATCGTCGCTAGCGGTAGGGTCGGGCAAAGCCGCAGGGTCCCCCATCCAGCTGAAGTCAGCATCAGGGAAACGCCTTTCGGCTTCGCGGATCAAACACGATAGAACCCCTGCCTACGCTTCCGCTAGCTCCTCAAGAAGCTGCTCCTTTTGAGAGGCAAGCTCTGCATCCAGTTCGACCCTCCAGGTGGCTTCCCTCTCCTGCATTGACACTCCCAATGCCTCCCGCTCGTTGCGCAAATGAATGCACTCGGCCCGAGCCTGATCCCGCTCCCCTTGGAGCCTAGCCCGTTCCAGTTTGAGGCTGGCATTCTCGCCGCTCAGCTCGTGGCACTCGGCGTCCAGCACAGTCACCCAACGCTCCAACCTCCGACCCTGAGCGCTTGCAGTAGCCAAACGGGCATTATCGTCCTTCAAACGATCCACCTCGGCCTGACATTCTTCCATCTCCTGAGCAATGCGCGCGACTTTCTCACTGGAAGCCTGTGCTTCAGATCGAAGGGCGGCGCACTCCTTTTGAAGTTCAGCCGCTTCCATGCGGAGCGTCGAGGCGTCCTTTCGGACGACCTCATAGCGAGAGTTCACCTCCGTCGTGTTCTTCGCCACAACATCAACCCTCCCTTTCCAAACTCCCGCCATGAGGTGGAGTCGCTGAGTCCTCCGGCACACCTAACAAAAGGAAGGGGAAGAAGATAAGTGGACAAGGAAAAGACCCCGACGAGCCAACCCCAGTAATTACTGACACTATGACAAAGAAAATCTTACCTCCAGCAGCTGTTGGTTGAGCACACGGTACTCCCGGACCAGCTGGTTGTCGTCTGCAATCTCCGCATGGTCGCTCTCCCGAAGCAAACCTCGGAAGATAAAGCTCGCCACCTGGCTTGAGGACCAGTCTTTGCCAAAGTGTTCCTCCAGGAACCCCCCGATGTGGGAGGGGCGTTTGCCAAACTTTTGATGCGACTCACCTTGATGAGCGCCGGTGCCGCTAGCGACAACCAGAGCCCCCCTCTCTTGATTCCCTTCCCTCGAGAGGTTTGCAGCAGAAGAACTGGGACGGTGTGTTTCCCTATCCGATCGAGGTGGGTCCGAAGCAGAAGTATTTCCCGAGATCACCGCCGATAGAGGCACGGCGTGAATTGGGGCACCTTCGGTAGCTGCTAACCTCCGTCTCTTTCTCTCCTGCTTGGCCTTTAAGTCGGCCTCGCGTTTTAGCCCGGCTCGCTCAGCTAACATCTGCTTCAAATCCTTTCCACCGGCCATTTTAACTGTGTACAAAACAACAGACAAGATAAGTTGGTACATTAAAATTTACCATTTCAGGCGGCGAAAGTTACTCTTTGAAAGCAAAAGGAGAGGGTACTTACTTGCTCCAATAAGGTCTAAGGGAGTCGCGAAGAAAAAACGAGAAGGATTGCTGAATTGCGAAGAATTGAGAAGGGATTTTTCACAAAATAGCGCTAAGGGCAACAAGAAGTAAAGGGGCAAAGCTTCAGAAAAACGCCTATTTATAGGCCTGAACTCCTCGAAATTCTCAGTGGCTCCACCATTAAAACCCCGCCATGCGTCCAAAGACGTTAGACAGAGAACCAAGCGTTGTCCTCGATACGCGAACAACAATCAATGAAAAATAACTTTGTGAACAGACGCGTCCTTTCAGCTGGCAACCTTTCCGAGTCTGTAACCCTGCTGATGAATGTTCCCGGATCGGGACAGCTCGAATGGGACCTCAAAGGCAACTCCATGCCCGATCGGACCTGTTGAGGGGGGACAAGTGATAACACCGCAAATATCATCCGCTTTCAGGCCCACGGAGTCGGCCCAAACACTGGCAAGGCTCAAGGCCCACAAGGCGAAGCAAACAGGCACGAGCCCCAAGGAGGACCGATCGGACGACGTGACATTCTGTCCCATCAGCCGCCTGACACAAGGCAGTGATCACCTCAACCTCCTGCTCGCTGTCGCTTCGCCGGATACCTACTCTGACAGCCAGAGATCACTCCCCTAGGCACTCAAGTGCCCCTCAACATCTCTTATAAATAGCCCAGCCAGCGATGGCCTCAGGTATTGAACCCCAAGCACGCTCTCTCTAAGCTTTCTCTCTCTAAAGTCACTGACTTAAGTTTCGGAGTGCTTACGCCCGATCCGACCGGGTATTCTTCCTTGCAGGTCGCTCTCACCCGATCGGCTGTTCCCTCCCTCTCCAGATAAAAACAATTCGACCTTTATCAGTCGGTTAACCGGTTCATGAGCCCCAGTCTATTAATATCGATTTTTTGAAATTCTAGTCCATTAACCAGTTCATTACTATCGGTTAACCAGTCCATTGGTTTCGAATTTTTGGATCGGTTACCCAATATTTTTCGGTTAACCACTATAATTATAAATATATTCATAAATAAAATTAAAATGTTCAAAATAGTTAAAAATTAAAATTTTTTCACTATAATATAACATTATTGTTGTTAAAATAAAAATATTTGGTGGGTATAAGCAAATTTGTTTTTGAAAATTAATATTTAATAAATAAATATATTAAACGGTGCATAATCACTTTTAATTAGATAAATTGTTATACTTACTAATAGCCAATTAAAAAAACTTAAAAACTTTAAAATAATTAATATAATGAAAAAAAAGTACATGATCACCTTTAATTAGGATAAATTGTTATAAATTATTAATATATTAATTAAAAATTCGGTTTCGGTTCGGTTAACCGGTCACATGAGTCAAAAACCATTAACCAGTCCATTAATATCAGTTTTTTCAAAACACTAACCATTAATCAGTACATTACAATCGGTTAACCACTCCATCGATTCGGTTTCGAATTTTTTTTTTCGGTTAATCGAGTCTATCGGTTTTTTTCCGACCCCTACCTAAAACATAATGATTGAAATGTTGAAATTGAATTCACATTTTATCCCATGTGTAAAATATAAATGCTTTCCAAATTAGTACTACTATAATTGCTGTATATATCACTAATTACCAAACTATTAATTACTAACGTTAAAGCATACGAACCCCAATAGAAAACCTACCAATTTTTCCCCATCATACACAACCAAGTTGTAAACGAGATATTCATAAGTTTCCTTTCCGGTGTCAATTTCAAAAGTCTTTCTCTCTCTCTCTCTATATATATATTGCCTTTAAAAAGTTATACATTTTCAAGCCATTCATAAATATTAATCTAAAAACATTTTCTTATAAAGAAATTGGAAACTATTAAAATGTCTCTTTAAAGACTTTTTAAATTAATAATACACAAATTAAGGATTCTCTACATATTATATTGTCAAGAATCTCATCCTATTTAATGATGGAATTTCTTTCCATGGAAAAATAGTGGGGACAAAGATTTAAATAGGATTTTTTGAAAATGTCTTTACAAAAATAGGATAGTTCAGAAATTATTTCCGAAATTAGGGTTGCGTCAGAAGCCGCAGCTGACAGCTGCGGCTTCTGACGGTAGGACCCACAATTTGGATCCCTTTTTCCACAGTGCAGCTGCAGCATCACTTTATATATATATATATATATATATATATATATATACATATATATATATATATATATATATATATATATATATATAAAAGCACCTGCTGCCCTTGTTATTTTTTTTATTTTAATTTAATAATAAATAATATTATTATATCAATATTATTTATTATAATAAAATAAAATTATAATAATATATTTATTAAATATAATAATATAATTATACTAAAATAATATTTAAATAATATACGAAACGAAATTTTATTTTTTAATTATGCAGTTATAAATTTTACAAAAATATTAAATATTTTGATTTAATGTTATTAAAAATAAAACCGATATCAAACCGAAATAACCGAAATTGATATATTTTCAAAATCGAAATCAAACCAAAAAATCGAATCAAATTAAAAAATCAATCGGTTTGGTTCAGTTTTTCGGTTTTAACCGAAATTTGCTCACTCCTAATTGTTTCTATTTAGATCACATGATTGGTAACGATCCAGCAATAAAATTGTTAAATATTATTATTAATCAAATTAATTATCTAACAAGTGTTTTGAAAATTTTATTACTTCGGTGAAAAATTTTTCAAATGTTTAAAAAAATTGACACTACAACAAAACGAATTTAAAAATTATTATTCAAAAAAAAAATTTGGAGTTTATTGTTAGTTTTAGATATCACAACTAATATGAAAAATCAAAGGACGTAACAAACTAATATGGAATGCATGTTAGAAAATGTGAGTCCCAAATATATACCCCAAAGGGATGAATATAATATTAGAAAACAAAATTCTATTTTTCTTGTATTTTTATTTTTTATGTGTAAAATAGGAAATTTATAATTTTATGAAAACCTTACAAAAAAAATATTAAAATCTTATGAAAATTTTAATATTTTTGTAAAATTTATAACTAGTCAATTAAAAAAATTTATAACTAGACAATAATAGTATTTAACAATTTTATTGCTAGATTCCTGCCTATCATATGATTTAAATATAAACAATTAGTAAATTGACAATTATTATATATCAAAAAAATCATTTTTTACTAGTAATTAATCTAAAAAACAAATAATAATACTAAATGAAACTAAAATTATAATATGTTTGTTAATATTATTAAAATATTAAATAACAATATTTTTGTAAAATTTATAATTAGACAATTAAAAAATAAAGTTTCATTTCATATATTATTTTATCATAATTATATTATTATATTTAATAAATATATTATTATAATTTTATTTTATTATTATAAATAATATTGATATAATAATATTATTTATTATTAAATTAAAATAAAAAAAAATAACAAGGGACAGCAGGTGCCTTATATATATATATATATATATATATATATATATATATATATATATATATATATATATATATATATATATATTTATATAAAAGAAAGGGGCAACAGGCATATATATATATATATATAAAGTGATGCCGCAGCTGGAAAAAGGGACCCAAATTGTGGGTCCCACCGTCAGAAGCCGCAGGTGTCAGCTGCGGCTTCTGACGCAACGCTAATTCCGGAAATAATTTCTTAACCACCCTATTTTTGTAAATACATTTTCAAAAAATACTATTCAAATCTTTGTCCCAAAATAGTGGTAGTAATTTTGGGTTTTTTTCCCCTTTTGGTGTAAAAACCAAAAGAAATTGAAAAAGTGGGGCTACGGTAATTTTAATTAAAAATTTGATGTGTCAGAAAACGGTAACTTAGGTTGGCGTTTTCTGACATTGTGGGTTCACTACAAGAAAAACGGATTTTAAAGACAGAATTCTGTCTCTAAATGAAAATAGCGACGGAAATAGAGAAAAAAATTTTCCATCTCTATTTCGTCGGTCGCTAAATTTAGAGACGGAATATTTCCGTCTCTATTTTTAGAGACGGAATATAATATTCCATCTCTAAAATTAGAGACGGAAAACAAAGTGCCGTCTCTAAAATTAGAGATGTAATATAATTTCCGTCTCTAAAAATAAAGACGGAATACACTTTTCATTTCTAATATTAGAGATGGAATTAGCTTTCCGTCTCTAAATAGAGACGGAAAGACATTTCTGTCTCTATGTTTAGAGACGGAATATTACTTTCCGTCTCTATTTTTAGAGACGGAAAGTATAAAGCAAATTTCCGTCTCTATTTTTTAAGGTTTTTATTTTTTTTAAAAATATATGTAATAAATAAAATTATAATTATAATTGCCAAAATTTCTATAATGAAACAAGTATTAACCATGTGCCAGATATAGTAGTTGCATAGCCAAAGGTTAATTATATGGAAAGAAAATGATTTACAAATTATGTTATCTCTAAAATTGCTCAAAAGTGCTCGAGAAACTCGTTGCCAAATGATTAAAACATGTGTACTACAATAGGTATCCTACAAATTCCTCCTTCCATACATAGAGCAAGGTAAACGTGATGTCGAGGTTTTTTTAATTTTGGTGTTATTTTAAAAAAAAATTCGAAAAATGGGGTAACAGTAAACAAAATTAGCATTTTGGGGTGCCGAAAACCGGCACAACAGTGTGCCGGTTTTCGTCAGTGTGGGGCCAGCCGGTCTGACCGGCTGGCGTGCCAGAAACCGGCACAGCACAGTGCCGGTTTCTGGCACTGAAGTGACAAAAACCGGCACCTTAAGGTGCCGGTTTCCAGCAGGAGGACAAGCCACTGCAGTGGCTTAGTCAAAAGTAGTTTAGTTTTATTATTTTTTTTTTCCCTCATGCAATGGCTTTTAATTCATTTTCTAATGCCTTCAAGTGTGTACATCATGGCCAGCTATTACCACGGCAAAAACTACCATCACTGCTCTGCATCTAAATAATTTGTATAAATAAATCAATATATAACACATATTTATATAAACTTGATTTCTCACTTTTCTTTGAGCCATGCAATTATAAATTATTCTGTCACTTTTCTAATATATCATTATTTAATATTTTTATTATCTGATAGTTTTCATACATATATTATTATTTAATAAATATATGTGTAAATTGTAATTTTAAGAATTTTAAATATATTTTTTTTAATTTAAACGTCTGTTTATTTGAAATAGAGAAAATATTATTATAGAGAGCTTCTATACTTCTGTATATTTCAACTTAAGCTATATTCTTTCCTTAATAATTTTTTTTTTGGTTGACCAACGTGGATCTATTACACGTTCTCCTATTTTTCAATTTCTTATTTTAAGAAATTTAGAGATAAAGTAAACCCCACAAGTTTTGCTAATAATCAAATAATAAATTGTTAATTTATTTTAATAATAAAATAATTACTATTTAATTTAGTTTAAATTAAATTTCACCCTACTTTCTACTTTTATATATCAACGATGGTTGTTATTATTATTGTTATTATTCTAATTCTCTAATTCTATACCGTTTGTATTTTATATACTAATTCTAATTATTTATGACAATTATGTGTGTTTCAAAGTCCCGTCATGCAGCTAGAAAAAGAAAAATTTACATAAATCCTTTTATTTTATTCAAGTTCAAAATTATAATCAACGTTATGTTTTCCACATAATATACCAATAAATAATAATAAATCATGTGGAAATATAATTATTTTAAAGAAGTCAATACAAATTGTCCCATTAAAGGGATGATCACGGGACGGGGCAGAGGTGGGAAATGGCTCCCCACCTATTGCCCCACCCCCGGTAGGATTATGGGGGAAGAATTCCCCCATTTCCGCCCTGATGAGGATTTCCATTTTCGATCAATTTTTTAAAAAAAAACTAATTGTAACTAAAATATAATATTTAACAATTAATTATAATTAAAATGCAACATTTAATAATTAAAAAATCTAAATTCAATGAATGTATTCCACGTTGGTCAACCAAAAAAAAAATTATTAAGGAAAGAATATAGCTTAAGTTGAAATATACAGAAGTATAGAAGCTCTCTATAATAATATTTTCTCTTTCAAATAAACAGACGTTTAAATTAAAAAAAATACATTTAAAATTCTTAAAATTACAATTTACACATATATTTATTAAATAATAATATATGTATGAAAACTATCAGATAATAAAAATATTAAATAATGATATATTAGAAAAGTGACAGAATAATTTATAATTGCATTGCTCAAAGAAAAGTGAGAAATCAAGTTTATATAAATATGTGTTATATATTGATTTATTTATACAAATTATTTAGATGCAGAGCAGTGATGGTAGTTTTTGCCGTGGTAATAGCTGGCCATGATGTACGCACTTGAAGGCATTAGAAAATGAATTAAAAGCCACTGCATGAGGGAAAAAAAAATAATAAAACTAAACTACTTTTGACTAAGCCACTGCAGTGGCTTGTCCTCCTGCTGGAAACCGGCACCTTAAGGTGCCGGTTTTTGTCACTTCAGTGCCAGAAACCGGCACTGTGCTGTGCCGGTTTCTGGCACGCCAGCCGGTCAGACCGGCTGGCCCCACATTGACGAATACCGGCACACTGTTGTGCCGGTTTTCGGCACCCCAAAATGCTAATTTTGTTTACTGTTACCCCATTTTTCGAATTTTTTTTTAAAATAACCCCAAAATTAAAAAAACCCCCGTGATGTCCTTATATCCCAATTTAAAAAACATGCATTATTAATTTGTGTGGATGAAATTAGTATGAAATGGTCAACTGTTCACAGATAAAGGAAATAATTAATTAACATAAAATTTAATTAATATTTATTATAAACTATTAAAATTCTTTCATTAACTATCTATAGTTATATAATTCTACTCTATTAATCGTTTTCTTTTTGCATATACGAGGATAAAAAAAAATTGCATAATTAATGTTTATTAAATTTTGAAAACTGTCATAAAAAATTATTTTCAAATTCCGGTTAGATTTGATCTAAATCTCACCCATTACGGTTCAGCTAATTAAACTTAGCCCATCTCATTTAGTATGCCATTATTATATCAAGATTGATTTTTTTATTAAAAAAAAAAGAATTAAATAGGTTAAACCACAATTTTGCATATTATGACTACCATGCACCCATTTGAGCCACTATACAAGTCATATGGGCCAATATATAACCTATTTGGGATAACATGCAGCAAATTCATAAATTGACCTAAATTCGTTTAGCTCATTTATTACCTATAAATAATGATGCATTTATAATCCGTAAATGATGCAATATGACCCAATCCATGTGCATAGCCAAAGGTTAATTATATGGAAAGTGAATGATTTAGAAATTACGTTAATCTCTAAAATTGATCGAAAGTGGTCCAGAAACTCGTTACCAAACATATGTACTACAATAGGAATCCTACAAATGTTTCCTTCCCTCCATAACAAGGTAAACGTGATGTCCTTGTATCCCAATTTAAAAGACATGCATTCTTTGTGTGGATGAAATTAGAAATGAAAAGGTCAGCTGTTCACAATAATAATAATAATAATAATAATAATAATAATAATAATAATAATAATAATAATTAATATAAATTTTAATTAATAGTTATTATAAAACTATTAAAATTCTTTCATTAACTATCTATATAGTTATATAATTCTACTCTATTAATTATTTTCTTTTTGCATGTACGAGAATAAAATAAAAAAATACATAATTAATGTTTTTGAAATTTTGAAAATTATCATGTTCCAATTTGGCCTATATAATAAGAAGAGGGTAAGTAAAATTGCTGCAAATTGTAAGCTAATTCATCAGCTCTTAGTGTTTCTTAGGCTATATTTTATTTGATAATCCCATGGTTCCAGTAGCAGCCATCTCCGCACCGTTCAAGGTTCACAGGCAGGAACCAGAACTAATCACTCCAGCTAAGCCCACCCCTTACGAGTTCAAGCCTTTATCAGATTTAGATGATCAAGATGGTCTTAGATTTCACATTCCTGTCGTACACTTGTATCCACACAACCACTCCATGAAAGGAGTAGACCCTGTGAAGGTGATTAGGGAGGCAATTGCTAAAACGCTTGTGTTTTATTATCCATTTGCTGGGAGGCTAAGAGAAGGATCTAATCGCAAACTTATAGTAGAATGTACTGGTGAAGGTATCTTGTTCATTGAAGCTGATGCTGATGTTACTCTTGAGCAGTCTGGGAATGCATTTAAACCTCCATTCCCATACTTGGATGAGCTCCTTTTTGATGTCCCTGGCTCTAGTGGGATACTCAATTCTCCATTGTTGCTTGTTCAGGTATGATTCAGGAGCTCAAATATTAATTTTTCCACTGTGATATTTCTTTTTTCTTTAGTTAATTCTTCAAAGATTATTTACAGGTTACTCGACTTAAGTGTGGTGCTTTTATATTGGCTTATCGTTTTAACCACACGATGAGCGATGGCCCTGGTATAGTTCAATTCATGTCAGCTGTGGGAGAAATTGCGAGAGGCAAAGAGGCCCCTTCTATTCTTCCAGTTTGGGAAAGACATGTCCTTTCTGCAAGAAACCCACCAATCACAACATGCACTCATCTTGAATATGAGAAAGAAAATCACACCCACAGTCCCAATATCCCATTTCCACTTGACAATGTTGTTGAAAAATCATTCTTTTTCGGACCAAAAGAATTTTCTATTGTTAGAAAGTTCATACCTCCTCAAATCAAACGTTGTTCTGATTTTGAAATATTAACAGCTTGTATGTGGAAATGTCGCACTATTGCTCTTCAACCAAATCCTACTCAAAAGATGCGTCTTATAACTCTTGTTAACGCACGTAAAAGGTTTAATCCTCCATTATTACCGGAAGGTTATTATGGAAATGGATTTGTACTGTCTACAGTGGCACCAACAGCTGAAGAAATAATTGAGAATCCAATAAGTTATGCATTAGGATTGATAAGAAAGACAAAACAAGCTGTAACCAAAGAGCACATACAATCAGTGGTAGATACATTGGTGATGAAAGGTAGGCCTATGTTTGAATTGGAGGGGACATACATAATGTCTGATAATAAACGTTCAGGGTTTAGAGAGTTGGATTTTGGGTGGGGAAATGCTACTTGTGCTGGTCCCGTTAAAGCCATTCCCATACTTGCAAGTTTTGTGGTTCCATTTGAAAATGGAGTAGTCTTGCCTCTTTGCTTGCCTGCCCAAGCCATGGAAAGATTTGAAATGGAGTTGAAGAGCTTATTAAGAGATCAGCCTCATGGTTGCATTAGATCTTCCTTGTAATTTCTATGATTTGTGACTAGGAATTGTAATGTGACAAATTCCGAGTGAATTTGTTTAAATAAATTTGTTTTAAGCACTTCATATTGGTTTAAGATAAATATATTGTATTTTGATATTATTTTATCAATAGATATTAATTATTATAAATGAAAATTTTTTATTTTTTATTTATATAATTATATTATTTCTTATATTTTGGCTCTCCAATATTTAATTTGAGGATAGGGAATAGTTATTTCTCAATAACATGTGGATATAGTGTTTATCCTTAATAATAAATGTGGATAGTTTTATATATATATATATATATATATATATATATATATATATATATATATATATATATATATATATATATATATATATATATATATATATATATTTCCTTTGAAAAGTTATACATTTTCAAGCCATTCATAAATATTAATCTAAAAACATTTTCTTATAAAGAAATTGGAAACTATATATTAAAATGTCTCTTTAAAGACTTTCTAAATTAATAATATACAAATTAATAGGGGTGAGCAAAAAAACCGATGGACTTGGTTAACCGAAAAAAAAATCCGAAACCGAACCGATGGACTGGTTAACCGATTGTAATGGACTGGTTAATGGTTAATGTTTTGAAAAAACCGATATTAATGGACTGGTTAATGGTTTTTAACTCATGTGACTGGTTAACCGACCGAAACCGAATTTTTAGTTAATTTATTAATTTTTTAATAATTTATAACAATTTATATTACAATTTATCCTAATTAAAGGTGATCATGTATTTTTTTTCATTATACTAATTATTTTTAAGTTTTTAAGTTTTTTTAATTGGCTATTAGTAAGTATAACAATTTATCTAATTAAAAGTGATTATGGATCGGTTAATATATTTACTTATTAAATATTAAATTTTAAAAACAAATTTGCTTATATCCACCAAATATTTTTATTTTAACAACAATAATGTTATATTATAGTGAAAATTTTTTAATTCTTAAGTATCTTGAATATTTTAATTTTATTTATGAATATATTTATAATTATAGTGGTTAACCGAAAAATATTGGGTAACCGATCCGAAAATCCGAAACCGATGGACTGGTTAACCGATGGTAATGGATTGGTTAATGGACTGGAATTTCAAAAAATCGATATTAATGGACTGGTTAATGGACTGAGACTCATGAACCGGTTAACCGACCATGCTCACCCCTACAAATTAAGGATTCCTTTCATATTATATTGTCAAGAATCTCATCCTATTTTTATTTTTTTTTTAAAAAAAACAACTTTTTTTTTATAAAAGAGAATAGCATAATATATAAAAAGATCTATTTAAATATATAAAATAAAATAAAAATAAAAAGACTCGCAGATAAATCAGAGAGGAATTAATGGCAAATCTAGATCTAGTTTTAAATAAATTAAAATCAAAATCAAGCTTCAAATCTAGATCTCAAGCAAAGAAACAACAACTGAAAATGGCAAAAAACAACAAAATGAAACACATACCTGGTTGATAGCACAAAACCAAGTGAGGGAGAGTGAGACCGAGATAGAGAGCGAGAGCGAGATTGATCGGAGAGAGCGAGATTGCGACAGAGAGAGAGAGCGATATCGAGACAGAGAGAGCGATATCGAGAGGATGAAGAAGAAAATTGTCGGTTTAGCAAAAAACCGACCATTTATCCTATAACCCGATATAACATAGCTTTAGATTAAAAATAATCGACAACCCGAATGAAAAACCACCAAAACCATATTTTCCTGATTTGGTAGGTTTGACGCGATCGGGTTGATCGGTTTAACTCAAAATCTTTAAATTTAAATTCATTAAGTATAAGTTTTAAAAAATTAAAATTTACATTTGCGTCTAATTAACTGATTAACCATATAAATCAATTTAAATTGGATTTTAACCACACGTTTATTGGTTTTTTTTTTATTTTTTTTTCAGCTCTAACTAATTCAAGTAAAAGATGGGAAGCTCCAAAAAAATCAGTCCATTAATTATCGATTTTTGAAAATCACTAACCATTAACCAGTCCGTTACTATTGGTTAACCAGTCTATCGGTTTCGGATTTTCGGATCGATTAACCAACTTTATTTTGGTTAATTACTATAATTATAAAATGCATTTATAAAAAAATTAAAATGTTCATGTCACTTAAAAATAAAAATTAGAAACCAAATATAATTCAATATAATATTTAAATTATAAATATAAACTAAAAATATTGTGCCAATATACATGCACAAGACAGAAAAATATAATAAATGAAAAATTGTAATTTTATTAAATATTAATTATCACTTGCAACGAAATTTTTTATTTTTAAAGCAAAATTTATTTAATTAGAATTGTAAGTGTTAAATAATATCTATAAAAATATTAAAACTAACATTTCACATTTTAATTTAATATTATTTATCATATTAAATTTTAATAATTTAAATATAAAATATTTTAATTAAAGAGTTAAAATTATTAAATTAATTACAACTAGAAATTATTTATCTATATTAAAAAGTTTGGAAAGTAAAAAATTTTATGTGTGTGAAAATAAAAGTCTATTGCATATATAATTTTTCGTTAATATATTAATATTATATAACTTTTCGGATATATTATAATTTTTATTATTAAAAAATTAATAAATCAAAAAATAATAATAAATAATAAATATGTACATATTGAATAATTAATAAATTAGCTAAAAATTTAATTATCGATTCGATTAATCGATCATATAAGTCAAAACTATTAATCAGTTTACTAATATTAATTTTTTTAATATATTAATAATTAATCAATTAATTATAATCGATTAATCACTCAGTCGAATCGCTTTCAAACTGATAAGTCGGTTGACCGTATACACCAATTTTTTTGCAGACCCTATCTCTGAGAACTCGTGCATCCAAGCAAACCCAAATAAGGTTATATTAGTGCAAAATTACAAAGGTATGAGCAAATTGGGACTGTTCGTAATAGTTTTTCTTTTCTTTGTCTGGGTAATAAGGTGCTGGTGGGTTTGATGTGGCGCGGGCATAACAACCAGCTTTGTTGGGGCTTATCAAGATCTTGATGATCATTATTTTATCGTGAGATTGAAAGGCTGCTCTGGTTCTACTATATTTTCCTGCTACTCTCCTCTTCTGCTTCATTTATTATCTCAGAAGATCCTATATCTATTATATTCATGGACAATTACATATGTAGCAGAATATATGGAATGTAATCTAACATGTAATTATTCATTTGTTTGTTAACCTTAATAAAATTAAGCATAATGTAATGATAAATACATACGTATCTTTTAATACATTTACTGGAGAGAAAAATGAGGTCAGATCGGATAACTAATTAAACTAACCTTCTCAATGATCAACTCTACCCTTCACAACTCTCTCTTCAACTAACCCAAGAGGCTCACTCAAAGAGCAAAGCAAAAGAAGAAAAAAAGAAACAAAAGAGAGGGAGCATGGCAGAAAACCAAGAAAAAGCAAAAAGAATAAATGCGAAATCAAAAAAAAAAAACTGAAGAGGAACAAAGGGGCAGCCGGTCAACCCTCATCCACAACCATTAATGCCACTAACCCCCATTAATTTCATCAATTATCTTAAGCCAAGCCAAGTGTCTCCTCCCTATAGTGCCACTTGGCACACTAATTAAGCAAAACAAATAAGTCTCTTGCAAAGTGTCACACTCTCAAGCTGCCATGTGTCAAACTCCTACAATGCCACATGTCCATAACACATCAAATAATCTAACTCAATTTAGCCAAAATCTCTAGAGTCAAATTGGGGTGTTACAAATCTCTCTCCCTTAAGAAATTTTGTCCTCGAAATTTTCCTGCTACTATACATATGAGCAGACTATACTTACTAACAACTTCACTCGAATCCGATTCTATCTATACTCTATAAGATAGCATCTGCATCATGCCACGACTCTAGATAGACTCTGACATTCAATCTATACTCTACATCTTATAGACCAGAACCTCTAACCTATGCTCTGATACCACTAAATGTGACACTCCCATACCCCCAGGAAGGAATATCGGGGCGCTACGCATGCAGACACACACATACTCATACACATGCATACACAAAAGCGGAAGCGATAACAGTAAATAAAGATAAGAACATTCTTTTGGCCCAAACATATACTATTAATAATGTATAAACTGTACATATTACAAAAGTTTTATAATTATTACATATTCACTTTCGGTACATATGCAAAACAGTTAACATATATATTATGATACTATGCTTCCTGTATGCATAATGATGTTACTCAAAATGTAAGAAACTCTATCTAGTACAAAAGAATTTCTATAAAAGCTCCTAGTGGCCTTGACCTACAGATGTGCACCCTCTGATCCAATCCTGAAAACCTACACGAAAAAAACACCTATTGTAATACCCCCACCGCCGCCCCCGTTGGAAGGGCACCGGCGGACGCGCGACCCGACACTCACTCACAACATTCACACATACACGTATACATGCGCTAAGCGGAAGCAGGCCAAAACATCCATAAACATAACAAATCATAAACATCTCATATAATCAAAATATTACATCATAAATCCTTTACAAAAAGAATTACTGGAGGAGACAAAAATAAATAACTCCACTCCTATGTGGCCAACTTGCAGATGTGCGACACGAGCAAGCTCCCAAAAACCTGTCACCTACATGGGACAAGAACCCGTGCTAAGTGATAACGTTTAGTGGGGAGGAACAAAAAGACAAAGAGCACTATACAGAAAAGTCATGTAAATACATACATTTAAATAAGCACCCACAGACTGGAATCTCAAAAATAATAGAAGACAAAGGTACACGACACATAAAAACAAATCTAAGCAATTATCAAACATTAAGATACATAAACCGCTATACAAACTGAAGTCATTCAAAGAGACATAATGCTTTACAAGGCAAAACTCAACACCTTGAAAATAGCCTGAATTTCATTCGCTGTGGATACGGGAACGCTTCGCGACAGGGGATACTACTAACAGTATCAAAAGTGAGAGACCGGAGCCTCAATCACACACTTCACTGAGTTTTATCAAAAGTAGGGGAGACCGTAGTCTCAAAACATTTTATCGCTACACGGAAGATGACCATCTCGGAGGTCGACCGCTTTGCCCAAACGGGGCGGACAGAACAGCTATACTCAGACCCTTTATAAGCATGCTTATCTATCCACTATAATGACACTTTAGGCTCAACTCACAGACTCTGAACACAACACTTGACAAGACCAACCCACAAGTCAAAACACTAATCACAGCAATAATACTACCCAAAGCATTAGAGCTAGAAATCAAAACTCTTACATGTCACAATCATTATACAGAATTAGAACGATCAACATATACTTATACAAGACACAAAACATAACCCAAGCAAGAGTGAGAAACCGTGCAAAGAGGAACAAAAGAAACACATTCAGAAAACAGGGCAAGCAGGAAGGGCCTCTGTCGCGATCACGACAGTTACACAACCGAGCTCTGTCGCGCTCGCGACGGAGACCAGTTCCTTCCTCCTCGCGCGCACACTCGGCAGCACGCTCGCGCGGAGGACTCGGCTACTGAGCTCTCTGTCGCGCTCGCGAAAACGTCATGGTCACGACAGAGGGCTCTCCAGCCACAAGGGACCAATCAGCATTCTGTCGCAATCGCAAAAGTGTCGTGTTCGCGACAGAACCCAGAATTGCCCAGATCTGCACTTTTGCTACTCTCTTCACAACACAATCCTTCATACATGCACAAACACTTACCTCAAGCCTCTAGTACATCACCGCATCATTCTCAAAGCCACATAAACACATTTTTATACAATAATCAGCCACCACTCATCAAGAATTCACTCAAAACCAAACTCAAAATCAAATACTTTAATTAAGGCTTGTATTTATCATTACCTCATCTCTCTCTCAGCCTGTCTCCTCTATCTCGCTTACTCCGTCGCTGCTATCTCTCTTCGCTGCTGCTGTCTCTCTCGTTCTCACTTCGCGCCGTAATCGCCGCCGCAGTCCTAAGAGAAAGATACACACTAGCGGCGCCCTAATTGGTTTACTCTTTTAGTGGATTTGCTAATCTTCACCCCGTTTTCTCTGATAGGTAATCTTCTCCCTATTTTCTCTGTTCCTCTGAATTATTTTATTGTTGATGGTTCTTTGGATTTTGCAATTTTAAGAAGTTTCAATTTCAGTCATTTTCTTGATACAAAGGGAGGCAGAGAGGATATAGTGATATATATAGAATGAGAAATAGGTGATCAATAAAGAACTGATGACCTGGGGTAATTTTCTTCTGGGTTACATGATACTCTAGTAAGCAGCCCCCGGTGAACAGGATGGAAGAAAACGCAACCAAGGGCATAGATTTCTGTTATTATTGCCCTCCAAAGAAGTTTATATATGCAGTTTCTTTCTCTATGCTGATTTCCAGTACAACACGCCACTGTTAAGGGGTCTCAAAATCAAGTAATGTCTGTTAATGATTTTGAAATCGTTGAACAGTTTTCCAGTACTGCTGCATAGTGCATATATATATTTATTGCTTTTTGAGAAAGAAATGCAGTTTCAATAGCAAGCAATTAGCACACCTTTTTCTTTTTAGTTAAATCTCAATTTGCTAGTGAGATTAACTTAATTTTCGAGAATTGAGTAAAGCATATTTGGGAATAATTCAAATTTCAAGTAAAATATCTGTTGGCCATCTTGCAAGACTGATAAATGGTCACTATCAAAGGTTAAGGTAGCATTCTTGGACAGAACTGGGTTGTCTGGATTTGCTGTCCATATGACAGTTTTCTGGTGGATTGTTAGCAACCAGATGGCTATAACAAAACCATCGCCTTCTGGGTAAAAACCAAAGGCGAAATATCCTAAATCTGAAGACCAGTAGGGATTGTTAGAGGGATGTAAAGATGAACCTAAGCTGATAATGGAAGAACTATTTTGAACTGTTGCTTTTGAGAACAAGGAAATCAGATAAAGAAACAAGAACATTTTGCCGGAATTTTTGGATGATTTCTGACTTTTTATTTTCTTTGAAACAGAGATGGATAAGCCATTTATTTGAATTTTGCAAGGGAAAGTGATTATGTCAAAAATTTGGTGCAATTTCACTGAGTCAAAGTCTGAACTATTTCGGCTATTTTGACTTCAAAACCTCTCAGCTTCTGAAAACAGCATAGAATTGTTCTGAAACAATTTTTACAGTTATCTACCTGGAATACTAAATATAGCAGACTCATCCTTGAAACAGAATTTTGTTGAAAATATTTCTTGCTAAAATAATTATGTAAAAGGCTTGTTGCCTAAATTGGAATCCTTAACATGACACAAAACCAGATAGAATATATAGTGGCAACTCATAACTTGAGCTGGGTAGTTTTGAGAAATATGTGGTTTAGACAATTACTAAGTTCGGTGTTTGCATACCTCTGTTTTGTTGGACTTGCATTTTCTATGTCGTTGCCATGCTGTGATCTCTTAAGCTATTCCACGGATTCTTGTAGTCGGCTTGATAATGCCGACTTTGAATAAGAAGAAGAAAAAGGTGGTTTCAGCAGTTTCAAAATGATATCTAAATGGTTTAAAAATGAACTGTTCTAGAACCTATTGTAATTGATCAATGGTAGGACAATGTCACCTGGTTGGCTAAATTAGTTAGAACATGTAGATATCTGACTTTTGCTCAATAAAATTCTCAATTTTGCATGCATTACACTTCTTTAGCATGCAAAATTCTCAAAATGATAGCTAAATGGTTTACAATGCATCACGCTGTTCCAGATTAAAAATAGAAATTATACATAAGGTTTTGTTTGACTCCTTTGTACAGACATTGTTTTCTACATATCTTTAGCATGGCTTCTAGTGATGATACAGTTCAGGTTCCTATTTCTTCTCTTCTTGTTGATAAAACTAATTTTATGATAAAAAACAATAATTGAGAATTAGTAGAAAAACACCTCATCTGTCTGTTTGATAATATTTTTGATGAAACATTTTATGCTATCAAAGCAAAAAGACGAATTAATTCATCTTCTGATGGAATATTATACTATTGAATTTATGATCAAAGTTTTTCTAGTTATACATTTTTTTTAATGTACAGATTGAAGAAAAATGGCTCGCCTGGGTTTGGCCACAAGGAAGTTGATAAAGAGGAGAAGGAAATTAGTAATATTGTCACAATGGTTAGACTTTCTAAATGTAATAAGTTGGTTTTTTCAATTATATTGTGTGATAATTTGGCCAATGACATGTTCAATGAGTGGAGAAGAAATAGATAGAAAATTGCTACATCAATTGAATGTACTCCATGAATTTTAATTTTGAATTTTGGTGATCCATGAATTAACTATCTATCTAGATTTATTTTATAGTTACTATTATGATGTTAATTTATTTGATATTTTATAGTTACGATTGTTACGTTAATTTTACTTTAAATATTAAGTTTAAAATTTAATATGAATCAGTACAATTTAATATAATTATATTTTTTATATGAGACCATAATATAATAAATATAAAATAATCATAAAAAATAAAATAATTATATAAAAAATAAGTTGATAATTATAAATATAATTATATTTCAATACATATATATAATTTAACCAAACATAGAATTGTATTAATATTTACATTACATTATTAATGTAAATAAATATAGTAATATAATCGTAATTACATTACAATACAATACATTTTTTAATCCATTACGATCTCCATTACACTACAATCCAAACTTTCTTACCAAACATAACCTTATATTTTGTAATCCAAGTTTTATGTCCCTATCAATGTAATGCAAATTGCAGACTAATGGAGGACAGAGAAAAGGACGAGAGAGATTATTTTTCTTCGACAAAGCGAAAAATGATAAACGAGGGTGCAACTGTTCCGTTTTACCCATAGGACCAAAGTTGCAAGTTAGACCTTATAGAAAAATTGGGAGTCGAGTCTAGGGAAGCTCACCCCCATTATTTACTGTAGGCAAGTCTAGGAATTCCTTTTTTTACTTCAAACTCATTTTCTCCATTTATCTGCCATTTTCTCCAGTTATCTTCAGGGATTTCCTTCTGATTATAGTAATTTTTTTTTTATCGACTTTTCTCTCAAGAAAACCTGTTAACATATTCAAGTTTTTCGTTTTCCAGATTATCAATCAAGGATACAAATCAATATGGACGATTATCAAGAGATGGAGAGATTTGACATGGAGAACGACTTCGAAGATGGACAGTGGAGAAATGGTGAATTCTATTACCGGAGTCGCAAAGAGAAGCGCAAGCAAACCAAAGATGACATTCTATATGGGGTTTTCGCCGACTATTCAGATTCTGATGATGACGGAGGCGGCGGCAGAAAGCGGAGAAAAGATCCCGATTTTGGCAGGAAGCCTGACCTTACTAAGCCTGTCAATTTCGTCTCAACAGGTACTGTTATGCCTAACCAAGAAATTGATAAGAATATGAGAGAAGAAAATGTTGATGATATGCTTGCCGATGATAATGACAGGCCTGGGTTAGGGTCGGGTTCAGGGCTCGGTTTTAGTGCAGGGTTGGGTTTTAATGGGAGTAAAGATGGGGTTAAAAAGAATGAGGATTTTGATGATGGAAGGGATGGAGATGAGCATAGTTTTTTGCCTACTGAGTTTGGGCGAATGATAAAAGAGGGAGCTCAGAGGAGAGAGCGGCAGAGATTGGAGAAGAAAGAGAAGGGAGGAGGGACAAAGAGGGAAGCGAGAGCTGGGGATGTTGGGGAGTTTGAGAGGTATACGAAAGGAATTGGGATGAGGTTGTTGGAGAAAATGGGCTATAAGGGAGGAGGCTTAGGAAAGAATGAGCAAGGTATTGTAGCTCCTATTGAAGCAAAGATGAGGCCCAAAGAATATGGGCATGGGGTTCAATGATTTTAAAGAAACTTCAGCTAAGTTACCCCAATTAGAGGAAGAAAAGAAGGTTGTAAGCCAGACCCAGCTTCAGAGTCAGAATGTGGGGATAGCAAAGGATAGGCTTTGGATGAAAGGGAAGAAGAAGAAGAAGCAAGAGGCGTATATAACAGCAGAAGAGTTGTTGGCCCAGAAGGAAGAACAAGGTTTTGAGGTTATACAGAAAGTGCTTGATATGCGGGGCCCGCAGGTAAGAGTTTTGACAAATTTGGAGAATCTGAATGCCGAAGAGAAAGCAAGAGAAAATGATATTCCGATGCCAGAACTTCAGCACAATATAAGGTTGATTGTGGATATGACTGAGTTGGATATACAGAAGATTGATAGGGATTTGAGAAATGAGAGAGAAACAGCAATTAGCTTGCAGAAGGAGCGGGAAAAATTGGAAGCAGAGGCTGCACTCCAGAAGAAACAGTTGGATAACATGGAAGAAATTATTAGTTTGTTGAGCCGTATTGAGGAACAAAATTCTGCAGGAACCTTGACCTTAGATTTGTTAGCAAAGTATTTTACTGACTTGCGAAGGAAATTTGCAGACGACTATAAGCTTTGCAACTTGTCTTCAATCGCTTGTTCATTTGCTTTGCCTTTATTTATTAGAGTATTTCAGGAATGGGATCCTCTCGGAAATCCCTTGCATGGATTGGAACTAGTGGAATTGTGGAAGAATGTATTGCAAGGTGAAGAAAGTAATGATATCTGGGATTTGGGGACACCTTATACACATCTAGTATCAGAAGTAGTTCTTCCAGCTGTAAGAATATCTGGTATTAACACTTGGGAGCCTAGGGATCCTGAGCCAATGTTGAGGTTTTTAGATACTTGGGAAAAGTTGTTGCCTGCATCAGTTATACAGAATATATTAGATATTGTAGTCTTGCCAAAATTGACTCGTGCTGTGGACTCATGGGATCCTCGTCGAGAAACCGTCCCAATACATGTTTGGGTACATCCATGGCTGCCTCAGTTGGGACAGAAATTGGAGTATTTGTATGAGAAGATTCGCATGAAGTTGAGCATGGTTCTTGGTGACTGGCACACAAGTGATTCATCTGCTTATGCTATCTTGTCACCATGGAAAACTGTGTTTGATTCAGCCAATTGGGAAAATCTCATGCGCAGATTTATAATTCCTAAGTTGGAGCTTGCATTGCAGGAATTCCAAATAAACCCTGCTGGTCAGAATCTCAATAATTTCTATTGGGTGATGGCATGGGCATCTGCCATTCCTATTCATCTTATGGTTGATCTCATGGAAAGGTTTTTCTTTGTCAAGTGGCTGCAAGTTTTATATCATTGGTCGTGTTCAAATCCAAACTTGCAGGAGGTTCATCAATGGTATATAGGTTGGAAGGGACTCCTTCCACCAGAACTTCAGGCACATGTAAATATTAGGTATCAATTTACACTTGGCCTGAACATGATTGACCGGGCACTTGAAGGCATGGAAGTGATCCAACCTGGCTTGAGGGAAAACCTTAGTTATCTTAGGGCACAAGAGCAAAAGCAATTTGTGTCTCAGCAGATAGCTGCAGCACAATCTCAGCATCAAGCTGCTGGTGCAGATTCTGGTGGCCTTGAGATGACTTTAAAAGAAGTTGTGGAGGCCCATGCCCAGCATCACGGATTGCTATTTAAGCCTAAACCTGGCAGGACATACAATGGCCACCAGATTTATGGTTATGGCAACATTAGCATATATGTGGACTCTGTGCATCAAAGGCTGTATGCCCAGAAGGAGGAGAATTGGTTCCTGACAAACCTTGATAAGTTGCTTGAGATGCATAAAGCTACTCTTATAAGGAAGCGCTGAGTATTGGAGCTTCTGAGGTTCATGACAGAAGATGAGCGGCTGGGAGATAAGAAGGCAGTTAATAGGTTATAACGGCCATGCTCTTCTTGCATAGAGAGATTTGACGTTGAGAGTTTAGCTTTTCCTTATTCAGCTGATATATGATGGAGAGATAAGAAAGCAGTTAATAGGTTATAACGACCCTGCTCTTCTTGCATAGAAAGATGTGACGTTGAGAGTTTAGCTTTTCCTTGTTCAGCTGATATATGATGGAGAGGGCTGCTAATGTTAGAAAGGGTAATTTCAACTTATTTTTTTTGGACATTACCTTGGTTATTTTTGACTTTAGTTAACTTAGTTATGGTGCTATACTACTGACTTGTTTAGATTTTCTTTTTCTGTTTGCTCCTCTTGTAAATACGTTTTTTAAAAATAACACTATTGACAGCATGATTTTTTTCTTAATTTAGTTTGCGTGTGTTTGTGTATGTATTTATGCTTTGAGTTGTGCCTCTTTTATCATTGTCTTCCAAGCTTTTGTTGCCAATTTGAACATTACCCAGGGAAAGCAGCCTTCATTGTTGTGCTTTCTTAACTGCAGAGTTTTGCTTGTGCGTGCATAGTAAATAGCTTGAAGCCAGAACATTTTTCTGTTTATGTTTCCAGTGCTTTTTTTTTTCAGTTTTTATAAAATAAAAAGTGGTGGTGAAACATGAACCGGATTTTTTTTCTTTTTTTATTTGGTACCTTGAATTATAGGCTTAGATTACCACACGTACAAAAAACAATTCGTTCTGGGGTAGACAATTTGTTACATATTGTGATATAGATGACTTGGTTTGACATGTGCTTAATAATGAAATAAGGGCACCTGGACTCTGCTTCAATGGTAACGCTCCAGTTAACAAAGCATCTCTTTCTCACACACCTCGTACATGACCAGTAGAACAAACAAGAACATCGTGCAAATGAAATTCTCCATAACAAACGAGCTCTAAACTAATGATCTCTGCCTATGAATAGTGTCATTTCAACACTACAGCTCAAGTGTTAGATATATTATTCTTATCAAAGGCTGGCTTGGATGTGCACATTTCTTGAAAGTAAGAATTGGAGGAATCCAAACCATTTGTCTCAACCTTCATATGATTTAGTTTCCTCCAATATCTTACATTCAATGGTTTGTGGGATCTTTTAGAATAGGTTTTGACTAGCTTACGATGGATCTTGTTGGAGGAAGCCAAATCATTTGCATTAGCTTCTCTTAAGCTCAAATCACATGATTGAGTTTGCTCCTCTATCTCACCTTCTATCATTCATGAATCAGGTATATGAATCTTGAAAGTGAGAAGTGGAGGAAGCTAAACCATTTATTTGTATTAGCCTCAATCTGAATCATATCATATAGTATCATGCAATATCTTGTTTTAAGTGGTTTGTGAGTTTGTTTCTAATTCAGATTTTTTTAAAAAAATATAACTTCTGTCTTGTAAAAAACAAAGCCTACTTAAATAATAATAATAATAATAATAATAAGATTTTTTTGGGTGCAAAAATGATAGATTGGTTCCCAGCTCAAGAGTTTGAAGTAAAATAGCTGTTAGAATATGAACAATAGCAGCAAAAAAACTAAAGGCAAAAGCACAGAGCTGACTATTTGGCTCAATATAATACATAACGTAGTAAAATGATTTTGATTTGTGATACAGAGATATCGTCCCTCAAAACATATGATTAATACATAAAAAATTTCTGGTGCAGCTAGCTCTTAATCAGTGTGTTCAACTCTGCAGAAAGTTTAAGGGTCATAGGACCTCGGATGATTTCCTATAGTTATTTCTGTTCTGAAAAAAGAAATTGAAAGATACTGCTTTCTTTTCTCTATATATACAGTCATATTCTGGAGTTTCAATGAAACAAACGCAAATTTAATGTCTCACTAGCATGGCCTCCAGCTTCTTCTTCCTTGCAGCATGTTTTAATTTCTCAAGCGCGACGAGCCCAACTTGTCGAACTCTTTCTCTGGATAAACCTATCCTGAAGACATGAAACAATGCCATTGTTCAACTGACATTAGATTTTCTCTTCTTTAAGGGTAAACGATAATAAGAAATGTCTTAATGTTATGTCAGTGCCCTAAAGCAAAGGTGTTCCTATTGCACTGAACTATGTTCCTGTCACTGACATGATTATCATTGACAGTTTTCTATAATGTTCAACTGAAGACACAACAAAATTCAAAGAACCCAAGTAAGGAGATTCTGGTTTACCAATTGATATAATAGTTTGTTCATAAAAGCTAAAAGGTGTTTCAAACATGTACACGAGAAGAATGTTGTGTGAATTATGCTAGCAAGAAGCAAATGATCAGATAGGGGACAACTCACCGCTTACTGATGTCCTCCCAAGTGAGGCATTCATTTTCTAAACCATAGTAAAGTCGTATAATCTCCCTCTCTCTTTCTTGAAGGGTCGAGTTGATAAGATTATTTACTTCATCCTGTAAATATATTGATAAAGATATTAATGTTTTCTATCTAGTTCTAACACAAGCCAGCCACTACAATAAGAGAAGCTTTGTGTATCAACTTTAATTGTGCAACTAAGTATTATCAAGCATGAACATAAGGTGACAGAGATCCCCAAGGTCCTTCGAGCCAAGTATTTATGATTTTTCTTTTATTTTTTTCCAATTTTTCTGGAGCTTAAATGAGTATCAACTTTTATGGAACACCTCATCAGTAGTTAGTTAATTGTTCGTTAACCTTCGTTTAGAAACTTAATCATTTTCCTCATAATCAATGTCTTACTAACTAGGATATTTACCTTGAGTGCCCATTCATCTACTCCATGCCATGGGTTATTCTCGAGACAATTATCTGCAATGTACTTTGAAAGGGAAAAAAATGAAAGGGGTCAATTCCTAACAAGAAAGACGCATAAAACTATAAGCCAATTACAATCTTCCCATGGGAATTTGCAGAATCTGAGAAAAGTTCCACTTACACTGTGGTGGGTGTCTCCAGGGAGACCATTCAAAGAGGGGAATGCTTCTCTATCAAGTGAAAAAACCTTGCTAATCGCCTGCACATAATAACATTACGGGGATAAGTATTTAGAATATAATTGCACATATATACATATATATATGAGGTGGTATATAATTGCACACACACACATATATATATATATGAGGTGGTATAAAGTAACTTCTTATAATAATTCATACCTCTGTTGCATTCCTAACTTTTTTCTGGGACATATTCAAAGACTCTGCAATTCTCTGAAATGATAGTGAAATAAGACAGATTAGTAACAGAAACAAAACAGTAACTGAATAAAGCTAAACTTGAGAATTCACTTGAACAATACCACTGATGTTCTAGCATGAGAAAAAATTACACACACATGCTGCATTGAGTTTCTCTGGAGAAAAAAACTTACATCAATAGATGGGGTTACACCTTTCTCTTCCAGTCTTAGCTTTGCATTCCGAATTAAGCCCAACCTTTCATGTAAATGATTAGGCAGTCTTAAGGTTCTTGAATTCTCAACTAATGCTCTTGAGACACCCTATTACAAAGAAAATGTTAATCACTCACTATCTAGACCACAATAGTATGTTAATCAATCACTACCTAGACCACAATAACTGAATAATATATATTACAAACAAATTTACAATGACAAATTCAGGTCAGAGATATCTGGTGGACTTGTCTTTCAGTGTAGAAATGCATTCAGGACTTAGATTCCATAGGAAACCAAGGTTGGCAATATGATATAATTAACATACTCTTTAACATCCCCTCATATGCTACTGACAAACAGAAAAGGCAAGAAAGAGAGCAACACAGCAGAAGCAGAAAATAATAGAAAACTCCATATAAATGTTTAATAATAAGACAATCAGTTCTGCATCGGTTTCAGAAAGATAAATCATGGATAATAAACCGAAATGGAAATGGTTTCTCTGCGATTATCAGCAAGGGATGTCCATACAAAAGTAGTTGGTTATTTTACCGAATGCCAAGTTGTTTACACATTACAAAATAAAATCAAACAGCAGCCTTACCTGACGTATCCACCAATAGACATAAGTTGAGATTTTGAACCCCTTTGAAGAATCAAATTTCTCAATACCACGCAACAATCCAATCAGACCTCCCTGCATGAGAAGAATCGCAAGCTTTGCATCTAAGTGGCTTTTTCTCAAAAATCTACATAGTGTTCATTAATTTGTTCAGTGACCAATATATCATCCTAGAAATGAGAACGAATCTTACTTGAACAAGGTCAGACATTTCAGCCCCCATGTGATCATATCTTTGAGCTATAGACATAACTAGACGGACATTGCTCATTGCCAGTTTCTCTCTCGCCAAAGAACAAGCTATCACTTTTGACTGTAACTCAACTCGAGAAATCCTCAAGGAAGTTGCAAGCTGTTCATCAGAAGGATCACATCCTAATCTCTCCTTCAGCCTGAAAATTTGCAGTATAAACATATAAAATAACATGATCAATTATTTATTTCTTTTGGACAGAAGTAATTTTAATATGAAAAGAATGAGCTGTTTAAAAAATGACAGCCAGATAAAGTTGCAACTTAATGGAAGGGGAAGAACATATGGCATGCTTTCTGCCCCTATTTTCTTTTTCATGGATCCAAAACAGATTTAAGAGCCCATGTGAGATACACTCAGAGTTTTCTTTGATTTATTTCACAATACCTGTTAAAGATATGTAAAGTATGATACAACCAATGTTGTAGTGATCAAATAACCATTTATTAGCCTTAAGTATACTTTAAAAAAAAAATTGCTTTAAGTTCAAATTCATCGACTAAAAAAAATAAAAGAAAGAAACTCCATGCGATTTCTTCATTCATTGTCCAATTAGAATATGACTGCCTCAACTACATTTTTATTATCATTTATGAGGTATGGCTATATACAGAAGAATGTCTTTGGTATGACATAGCTAGTTCTTATATAAAGAAATCATTTCACTTAAAATTCTTCTCCAATTGATTAGCTTATGTCTCACCTGGATTTATGCTCCTCCAGGGAAAGACCAGCTTTTATTATTCTCGACAGGCGCACAACTTCTGCATGGGTGAGCAGCTCTTCACTCACTACACCCTTAACATAACCCTTTAAACGATTCTGCAGCAGTTCTGGACTCACAGCTGATTTTAGCAGCTTAAAGGCACTTGCTTGAACTACAGCTTTACTCTGGCTTAGATTCTTCCTCCTAGTGTTAATTCTCCGTTGCCGTGCAGACACCCCAGAGCAAGTGACAGCTACCTTTTGATTTTTTCTGCTAGGTGAGTCAGATGAAGCTGTCCTTTCAAATGAAAGATTCCATTGCTTCTCAAGCATAGACTTCTGTAGAAGAAGAAGTGCCTCTACTGAATAGTCAAGATCAGAACTTTCCTCTTCTATGTCATTCAGTGTCTTCAACCATGTTGCTGCAGTTGATGGAGCAGATGCAGTATCCACATGTTCTCTAAGAGCCTTAATAGACTGTGTATTTCGACTGGAAGATGGGAAACCAGGACCATAGTTTGATGACTTTTTTGCAACTATCACATTCTTACTGGAAGCAATTTGATATTGGGTTAACCCATGATCATTGACATTGGAAAGCTTTTCCGTGAGGTCAGAATAATAAAAGCTAGAATTCAAGAGCCTCTTTCCTGTACTAAGTCCAATAACTGCAGCAGTGGTCATCATATGGATTCTTTCCAGGAATGTTCAACGAGCATTACAATCTTTCAACCAATTCAATGGACCAAAATCTATTAATGCTCTTCAACTGTACTCAATTCTTTAAGCTAAATTCAACTCTTCAACTGTAGAACCTGAAACCAGATACATGAGAGCTCCAACTAAGTTTCAAACTCACAAGATGAGCCAATGCTCATGGCTAGAAGCATGAGATTGTCCAGCCACAAAAGTAGTGCACATAATACAAAGATGGAGATCCAGCAACCATGTAAATACACAGACTAATTTAATCCAACTAAAGGTTAATGGAAACAAAGCTAGACATTCACAAGAGTAAACTAACAATGACTCATCTCAAGTCCTTTAACAGGGATTTGAAAATCATTGAACTACCTTAGTAACTCCACAAGAACGATTGTTAAACTATACTGTCAACCTCGAAAACCAAATGTAATCCTTTCAGTCAAGATAAAGTTTGCAAATTGAAAAACGGATGTGGAAAAATGAATTAAAAGTTTCAGAAGAAAATATATACTTAACATTCTCAACAGCAATTTCTAGTCTTTTATAGTTTAATCCTGATTTCAGTACAAACCCAATTCGTCTCTTTATTGAATATAGTGAATGATGAAAAAAGGTTGTTTATTAGTTTGTTGTTCTCTGTGTCACTGAAAAGTTTCTGGATTATGCAAAGTTCTTCACTTTTCTGAAACTGTTGCTGACAAATTAGAAATTTACATACAAAAGCTGGAAATTCTCAAGAAAATTTGGCTAAAACAAAACAAGATAGAAAAAAAGTTGAATTCTTGAGATACTGTGAGCGGGGAAGCAAACAATTGAACCTGAATTGTTGAAGAAAAAAGAGTATATCTTGGAATGGAAAAATGTGAAGAAGAATGGCATACCTGTAAAAATAATAGAATGAAGAGGAAGAAGAAGAGGAGGTGAATATTCCAAAGTAAGAAGAAAGGAGATGAGAAGAAAGCATGTAAAAGAAGATGAGAGAGAACTTTGTTGTTGAGTGTTGTCTGTTTGGATGATTTTTTTCATTTATTGGTGATAATCTTATTAAATGATTTGATGAGAAGATCACGAGTCCAGAAAAGGGTAGAGATATGTAAGGCAGAGATGCTATTGGGTAGAACAGATATTGGGTCCGCCTTTGAGTGGTGCAGAACTTGCCATTTTGCCATTTCTATATTTCTTACTTCCTATTCTCATCTCATTGTCAATTGCGCTTTTTTTTTCTTTTTCCATATATAATTTTCCTATTTTAATAATTAAATATCGACACTAAGCCTTTGAGGAAAAATCGATGAACTGTGGGCCCCATTTAACACATCAATAGCTAGCGGTAACAAACTATGTGCTTCACACACGAATTCTTCTTGTCGTTGAGCCATCTCACCCAACTCCAATAAGGTTCACTGCTTTATTGCGTCATATTTTCTTTTTTTTTTTTTCATTTCAAAATGTTTTGTATTTATTTTAATGGAATTATTTATTTCCCCCACATTACATTGTCTATCAGTTTTGCCTCGTATTACAGAGTAGTGGATGGGATGAGTTACACCTTTAGCAACCTATTTCTTTTATCATAATTAAACATTTGGCAAATTCAGTAACACAATATTATTTATTTATTTTTGTAAATTATTAAGGAACAGTCTAGTAAGCCCCCCTCAATCGGGCTTTTAAAATTGGTGCTAATTAATGGCATCATAGTTTAAGCTAAATATTTAGAATTTCTTTCTAAAGTACACTAAAGACTGATGGTATTTGATTTCTGAATCAGATCCTCTTAGGCCATCAACCATATCATATTAGCGCCCACAAGTCGAGGACTTGTATTATATTATGATCTGATTCTTTAAAAAATATAATTGAGAAAAAAAAAACAAATAAAAATGTGTTACAAATGAAAAATTCCTAAACTGAACAAGCAATGCAAGAAACAAGAACAATAATTTTATATGGAAATGGAATCTGCTCAAACACAGAAACTTGCTACATTCATGTATGAAAGATGGATACACCATTCCTAAGATGCATAGCATGAGATCATCCGAGTTTGCTAGCAGGGATGGAAATATATCATCCAATAAAGGAAAAAGAAAAGAAAAGATACAAAACAGAAGAGCTAATACATTTTATACCATAATCAATGAAATTACCAAAATAACTACTGCTACAGCTAAAGCCCCAACAGATGATATGGGTGCTATGTTGTCAGAGGATGATATGGGCATTGCAATATCCTAGTTAGTTATCAGCATAGAGCAGGAATCCAAGAATCAAAACCTATTACATATATTGCAGCACCACCCTACCCAGCCATGTAGTTTTGTTTTACAATTAATAAAATCACACAAAGAGGTTCAATCCATACAATTTTTCAGCATCAAAAGCAAACTACAAGCCTATCTCTTATTGAATACTCCAGCTGTTACCTCTGATCTTCACTTCCAACTGTGATTCTTCATTGCAGCTGCTAAACACACTTCAATAACGAGGTTAGATTCCTTCAAGCACATAAGAAAAGCAATCTTCAAATAGTAAGATGCATCAATTGGTACTCTGTGAGTTGAGTATCAAAGCCACATAAGTAGGTTTGTTACGGTTAAAAATAGAGGTATATTGCAAGTCAAATAATTAGAAAGACAAAAATAACAACCATGAATTATATTTATGCAAGCACAATGAATGAACATATCTGAGTGAGGATTTTCTTAGCATTAGCCCACTAGGATTGTGAACTATTGAGTACAACTTTCTTTCCAACACTCAAAACATAATCCCTCACAGTAAAAAAAAAATAAGCTTGTTTCAAAACTAGGCAATCCTTCCATAATCCTTTCTCCCTTGGGATGCCGGTGGAATGCTTGTGACAGGATAATTGGCCTTATGCCCTACAATAGAACGTAATATCAGTTAAAATTATTAACTTATCATATCACGCACAGAAACAGTGTGTTTAAGCAAATGTTGCTCTTGCAAATGATAAAGCACGATTGAAGAGAGAAACCAGAGAGAGACGGAAGTGGCATGTTAATGTAAAAGGAAGGAAGTACCCCATGGCATGCCATTATTGAGTGATCTATTTCCAGGAGAATGTGGGCCCCCAGAATTAAAGCTCGACTGAGGGGGTTGAACTTTGATATGATTCCACTCACTACTCCGAACAGAGGGTCTCCCATGATTGGAGCGCGGAAAGGATTGCTGTCCTAAACGGCTTGGCGAATTTTGTGGGATATGCGACATGAAATGAGAAGGCTTTGACATTGATCGGCCATATCCAGAATGAGCTGAAGGAGGGCTCCCCACCTCAGTGTGTGCAAATGCATGAATAGGCCCATTTTGTCTGATACATGTCATATAAAACCTCAGGTTTAACTAGTAAGAGCTAGCGAACAGATAAAAAAAGAAAGAGCATGTCCCCCACTACCTCCTTTAAAACAAAATCCGTAAGTGATTTGTACAAATAAAAAGGAGAGAAGCACCTGTTTTTAATGTTATTAAACCAAAGAGACTGCTCACTTCCAGAATTTTAATATTATATATGGAACCTTCATTTACTCAACAGCTTCCATATTCATGTTCATTTCAATATTTTTAAATTCCGTAATTTATTTGATAGATTAGAAGCCGAATTAATTGCATAAAAAATTAAATACTCCTGTAATATGAAGTTCTGTCAATAAAATTGACACAGCTGTAGGCAACTGAAAGAAAATATGTGATTATACCCAGAGAGCAAGTATACCTTTGAATCAATGAATTAGAGCTTTGGTTAGATGCATGGTTGGATCTTCCAAAACCAACTGGTGAATCAATAGAACCAAGATGCATGCCCTTGCTGAACTCAGAGCTTAAGGAGCCCACATCTGACCCATCCTCTTGTAAGAGAAGTTCATCACTGGAACATGAAAAATAGATGCCATAGCAACTCAATAAATAACCACATGAATTCTAAATATTTATTTGATGTTTCTAGATGAAACAGCTAGTAGTACCCAAATTATCACTGAAGTACTTCTGGTAGGATTAGTGAAGCAAAAATATACAGAACCAACATGCTCTTTCTTAGTATATATTCAATCTAACCTCTTCTATTTATAAATGAGCAATAATTTAATAGCCTACAATAAGACAGTTGACTGCTTGGTGTGACATGGAAGTTTATTTCTTCAACCATAATTAGAGGTGGTAATTCAATAGGTAGAGAATATGGTGCAAAAGTATATATAGACTAATGTTTCCAACAGATATAGACCCAGATGTATAATTTTTCTGAAATTAAATTTTAAATTAAAGATCCACAATTGCAGTCTACATGAACCTAAATATTAATGTGAAATTCTTATGGTTAAAGTTTGTTATGTAATTTGAAACTCTGTTACCTGTAGTTGGGATCCCAATCTCCTGGGTCTGGCACAGATGGTCCAGGCTCAGGCTTATCATGAGCTTGTCCCACATTTTGAGATAATTGCATATGAGAAGGCTTATAGGAGCCCGGCATATTTTGAATGGTAGAACCAGTGGCAATTCCGCTGCCTCTCTGCTGCTGCATCCAGCTCGCTGTGCCAGAATTTGAGTGCCTATGTGAAGGAGAACCTCCAAGTACTGAAGGTTTTTCCTCAAGTTGAGTAAAGCTGCTGCCATCAGTGCACTGTGCTTGCCTATGCGAAGATGGTGTAGCTTCTTGAGACTGAGAACTTCCAGAGTAACCCCAACTTTTTCTTCTATTGAATTGAGTAACAGCAGCCACTTTTCCTAAAGGTGATCCATGACAATTACTTCTTGCTGGTGAAGTTGGACCATAATGTCCAGGAGAACCAGTAGAAACTTGACTGTAGGAACTTGGTGGAGTGAATTGTGAGGGACTAGTGCCAAGGGGAAGTGGGGCAAAATTTCCTGTTGATGGACTCATACCAATTCCATTTTGATGTGAATAAGGAATAAACCTTCGTCTTGCATCCGGACTACTTCCAACCATTGACAGACCAGCCTGTGCATGCATGTGCATCCCAGATGGACCAACTGGTGAATAATACAACGCAAACATGTTATTGCCATCACCATAACTTCCATAACTGCTTCCAAGGCCAATACCATCATTGTAGCTTCCATGGCTCCCCATACTGCCATAACTATTACTGTGCGCATAAGGAACTACTTGAAAATGGGGGCTGTTATGAACGGAAGCTCTCGCCCTGCCTGGAATCTGCATCGGAAGTAAAAGCCTGATAGTTTCCCCCCATTTGCAAATTTACAGCATTTCAATTCCTTTTGTTTTTATTTTATTTTACAGGAAGCGAAAATTGCATTTACTTATCATCAAAATCATGGGATATTTAAGGAATCAGGATGCTCACATTGGGAGAAAGACCAGCAGCGAACCAATGCCCACCACCTGGGTGATGGTCCACTTTAAAATTCTGTGCAACCGGCTACATAAATTGAGAAAAAGAAGAAAGAAACACAGAGATGAGTACCATCTAAAAGAAAAACAATAGTAACATACAAACGCCTTTACTCATATATATTTGAATACTCTAATCATACAAAGCTACAGAATGCCTTAATAATGCCGGATATTTGGGTACTCTAATCACTTGGCCTTAATCAAGGCTAAGGGATCTTTTTCCTCCTCTTTTGATGATAAATTTCATGAATAGAAATTTCAAAGGAAAACTTATAAAGCTGAAACATCCCGTTCTAGAAGTATGTATCTAAATGTACAAAAACTTCAAGAGTTAATGGAAGCTTAACCCTAGAACTTGAAGGACATTCCAGGTTATTCTTCAGTTAAAAATAACAAGAATTTCAGGGATCAAATGCAACCTACTTTGGGACTAAGTTCCTTCAACCCATAAGAAAAGGGAGAGGCAAGTTGTGCCAAGATTATACAAACTGAAAGTGCTAATCTGTTGTAAATATAAATCCATGAATATAATTCCAATCAATAGCAAAATCATGCCCTGTCTGGGAAATTTTCTTTTCAAATATCATTCCAAGCATTATCAACTATTTGATAAATATTATCTTACGGCCTAGATTAAAGCTTCAAAAGCCAATACAACAAGTGTACAAACTGGTTTACTCACCATGCGAGGGGTCTCAGGAGGAGGCTTGTAAGGAGAGGTGAATGGTTCCCCTGTTACAAAAGGGTGTTTTGAAGCCTGCAAACAAATAAGTTGTAGCTCCATTTATCAGCAGTGCAAATATGTGTGTGTATGTGAGTGTGTGTGCGTGTGTGTGTGTCATACTGAACAGAAAAAATAAAGCTAATGTGTGATGGAGATGCCGAAAATTGGAGCAAATTGCAATTACCTGGAAAGGTGACCACCTTTTTGCAGGATCGAACTCAACAAGCCCTCTCAAGAAATCGATTAAAGCTAATCGTATTTGACTTTCTGTTGCAAGTTAATTGTACTTCCTTCAGCAACTGCTGAATGATGGTGAAATATCAAGAAAAAGTTGGTATCCAAAAAAATAAAAATATAACCTTTGATGATATCTTCTTGTGGCAAATTCTTTCTGTAAGGATAGCTTGTGACAATTGCCTCAAGGTTCATATGATGAAAATATTCCTTTCCAATAGATGGTTTCTTCAACTCTCTCTGAGAAGAATCCAGCAACCATCAGACATAGCAGAGAGCGATATGTCGCAAAAAGCAGGAGGGAAGTAAGAACAACACTCTTTGTCTATAAGCACTAAAGAGGAAAATCATATGAAGATTTCACCAATTTTTTCCTCATACTCCGCAAACAACAATACGAACACTTACAGCTTCATATTCTTCCACTGTTAAAGCTTGGTATGCACTTTTGCAACCCAAGGAAGCTTCACCATTCTCTACCCTGTGGACATTGCCCACGCACTTAAAGAACTTGCCTGTGTTTTTTGCCTCCTTTAGCAGATAATCAGGGGGTTGTCCACTACAGCAATGCAAACACACATAAATGACTGTTCAAAACAACTGCAAGTCCCTTTCATTGGCCAACATACTCTTACAATTAAAATTTCTTAAAAGCATCAATATAAAGAAAACATGGGAAGAGCTACTACATACAGCATACATGCTAGAAAATGACCTGCAGTAAATATATGCGTACATGATATACAAGGTAATGGTGATCAAACTGGAAAACAGTAGATCACTGTAGGTCATTTTATACCCTACCCAAGGTCAAACTCAGTAAAACATATAAAAAATTGTTTACGAATTAAGAGTCAGCAATATCATAACAGAGCTAGCATGCTGGTTTATCACAAATAAACCTGTTGCTGCTACCCTCCATTGGCTATGGCCAAAAAGTTAGTTGATAAAATAAAAACAAAATAAAAAAACACCATCAACCAGTTAAAAATTTTGGAAAAGATGACGAAAACATCAATTAATGTCCCAAAGCAAGCCTCAAGTGCTGGTGGAGAATCAACCTTTTTCTCCTTTCATTAAAGAGGAAAATTCAATTAAAGTGTAGAAGATTGTACTGCTACTAGATGATGAAGATGGAAAACGTGATTAATCAATGGAACTACTACATTACAAAAATATAAGTTTAGACAGGAGAAGTCCATGGTTGACCACTAAAAAGACACTCAAATGAGTGAGACAATATTATTTTAAATGCATTCACAAATAGTCTCTTAAGGTCCCTAAAGCATTTTCCATGCTGGATTGTTGTCATTTTTCATCAAGTTTTGTGCAATTAATCACATACTTCTCCCCTAACGGTAATTCCTCTGTGTTATACACCATCTGGAGAGGGAGAAAAAAAAGTTTAAGGTGGCTACTTACTAGATGCTCAAATTGATTTAAATTACTCATCCATATGTTTTTCTTGAAGCAAATTTGTTCTTGAAAAACAATGATCCATCAAAGCCTTTCACACGAGCTTGAAATAATTTGTTTCTAAATTAAAGATGGTTGGTCTTGTTTCAAAAAGTTTGGGCAGAAATAGACAGGCCAAATTAAGAGATTCTGATGTGATAGATATAAAAGGTAAACAACTCAAAGCCAAATACAAATTTAAATTCAGGTGTGAGGTTTGACTACAGGAATTCCAATGTTCGGAATGATGTATAATTGGATAAATTACAGTTAACCAAGCAGCTAGCATATGACTTGCATTTATTTTTTCATGTTAAGTGTCATCTACATGTCATGATAAGATTGGAAACCCATGCTTTCAGCTGAAATAAAAGAATAGAAATGTCCAAACTGTATCCTTGTACCAGTTCTGAGTGTAGACATACACAAAGGGCGATGATAACCATAAAACAAACCTTAATGCATGAGTTAGGAAAAAGAAGATATTCACTACTACTTATGACATGAAAAAACAAATAAACAAATCAAATTTTGCTACAGATATGGCAAATATAGGTCCTTTTGAAACTTGATAACAAAATATGAGGGATATCATATAAATCCGAATATATAGAAATATTCAATACTACAATACAAAAAAAAAAAAGAGGGGGTGAAGCTTTAAATAGTGTTAGCACAATTTAGCTCTTGATTACCAGCAGAAGAGAAAGTGACTTACCCAAGGATTTCAATCATTCTCCGCAAAAGATCAAACTCTGAAGCTCCAGGGAAGAGCGGCAATCCTAGAAACAATTCTGCAACTATGCACCCAAAGGACCACATGTCAATAGCTGTAGTATATCTGGAAAAGGTTAAGGTCCAAACCAAACTCGCATGATACCAGGACAAAGCATAAGGGCACACAGTTCCTTATTAAGGTAGTTGTTGAGTCAAAGCAGCCATTGGCACTCAGAGTCGTAATTTAAATACAGACTAATGCCAAATAGACGAATTCTTTCACTGAACTAAACCAAAAATCTATTGCTACCAGAATGTCAAACAAATCAGCCATATGAATCTTAGCATGCTACATATTCAGTTGGTTTTCATGCCACTCTTGGTCTTTTGCAAGGAAAGTAGTATTTAGATATCCTTCTGAAGACGGGAAGGTGGATGGTGATGGCAATCAGTGTCAGAGGATGGTCCAAAGGGATAAAAGTGCATGAATTAGTACTATCTCCATTCACAAATAAGTTTCAACTTTAATTTTTCACTAAGAATAATAAACTTATTAATTATCCTAAATTTTTACTAATTTGGCCTTCCAAAGAAAAGAGACAATTAATGAGCAAGTTGGTTGGAAAGATGAATTTTGAAAATTAGTACTACTTTGAAAATTTAACAAATACTTATTGTAGCAGGGGCATACTTGGAATAAAACATCTAAATATGCCCTGCTTTTGGTAAGTGGACACTTAATTGTGAATAGACATTTTAAAAAAGGTGGATACTTATTTGTGAACGAAATGAATACTTTTTAGTTGACAATAAATGCCAGAGATCAGCACAAGTTACAGGAATATCAGGATAAGCTTAATGGTGGCTAACTGGTAGTAGTCCTTGCACTGCTATATGATCGGATAACGGATAACATTACACGGTTCATTGTGATGGATCACCCCATTAACACAAGAGCACAAGTAATTATCCAAGACATGCATTAGTAAATTTTAGAAGGAAAGAAACTATTTTAATAAAAAGCATAAATGATTTTTATCACAGTAACACACCACAAATTATTCTCAAGTGAGACAAAACTTGCAAAAATTGCACACCTTAAATTTCTGAGACAGCACCCCAAACACTTCCAAACAAGACACAAGACCACATCTAGACACACAGACAAAACTCTCCAAAATTAGACACCCAAAAAATCCATATACAAGGAAGCACGCAGACAGAGACTGAGATAGACACATGAAGAAGCTAGAAGATAGAATAAACCAATGCCTCAGTTCTAGAGGATACTGATACCCAAGAAGAACTTCAGGAGACCTGTAGTAACGACTCTGCAGAATAAACAGAAATATGCAATTAGAACAACTTCCACATGATAAAAAGATTAAACATGGGAATAATCGTAAGAATGAACCTGGATATAGGAGTAAACAGTACGATCCTCCATGCATGCTGACCCAAAGTCAATTATTTTAATTTCTGCAGGCTTCACACTGTTTTTCCATAGTACACAAAGTTTCAATTGAACAGAAACAAAGACCAAATATATAATTTGTGCCCAGAACTCATCAAGAAAAGTAATTTACCTTGCACACAGAAGAATGTTTTCTGGCTTCAGATCACAGTGAATTATGCCAGCATCTTTTAACAGAGCCAATCCACGTAAAATCTTTTTGGAAATACATTGCAAAAAGGAAATAAGAATATGAGCAACTCCAAAAATAATAAAGCACAGAAGCCTTTTCAAAGCATTTTTAACTTCTAAGCTATACCTGTTTAGAGAACAACTGGACGATGCTCAATGACAGACCCCTGAATTGATTTATCTTGATAAGTTCATACCTGAATATCTTTAAAATGTCAAAAACATGCTGCACAAAGGAATAAAAGCAACTAATGCAAGTGCTAAGGTAAATAATGGCTTTTAAGATGGATGTTCTCCAACACCCAGCAACTAAGAAACTAGACTAGAGGTAGTTACAATAACTTACAGATTTGTGTCAAGCAATTCAAAACAAATGCACAGGTGCCTTTGAAATACGAAATAATCATAAATACGAACAATGTGATGCTTATCCTCAGGATCATACTTCTTGTTTAACTGTAAAGAGAAAACAACAAATTTCAGGACTAATACTACAACTATTTGTAATAAACAATTGAAGGATGGTGATTTAACTACCGTTGTTAAAATAGATACTTCAACCAGAGCTTGCTGATAGTAAGCTGGTTGATTTTTTATTATCTTCACAGCAACAAAACTATTGGTCTCTGCAACCCAACATTTGGCAACCTGTCCAAAAGTGCCATGGCCAAGAACATCTTTGACAATGTATCTGCAAATGTTGTATCAGCAGGTCAGAAACATCATCAACTTGAGTTTTATTCTTTTAGAGATTGAAACGCCCAACCTAACCTTTAGTCTGGATTTCAACAATCATCATTACTGACATTTCTTTTTTTTTTTTTAATTTTCTTTATTTACTAGTAGGAGAAAAAACAAAAAAATCAGGTTAGGGGGCTTAAGAAAAAGACAAGATGTTCCAGCAGGTCATTATAATGACTGAAACTAAATATTAGTTATAACTGTATCCAATTCAACATCCTGAACTTTGGTGGTTATAACAAGTTTATTCCATACTTTAAAACATTGCTAGACTACACTAATCTTTAGCCTGGATTTCAATATCCGCCATCAATGACTTTCTTTCTGAAATTTTTTCAGTTCACCAATAAGGTTCCCACATTTGCAAGAGTTTTTATGGAGAAATGAAAAGGATGTTGCGATTAAAATATTCAACAAGGGCTTCACTCCCAATAGTTTGTGAAGTTCAGAGTGAGCAATCTATCCTTCCAATTGGACACTGCTCATGAAACTTTAAAGATGGGGAAAGAAAGGTGATATTAGAATGTTTTAGCATGTTTCTTTCAATTTTAGACAAAGAACCTCTGAAGACAGAGAACTAGTCAGGATTGTTTGATAGGTTGCCAACAGACCCTACTTGCTTCTGTTCTTCCCTAGAGACCTTGGTTGCCTCTGTGCTCTTTCTTTTCTCTTTCAGTAAATTTCCATAGCATCTTCTTGTATTCTCCTTCTACTTTCTATTATTTAAACTACTGTCCACCAATTTGCTAGAATAGATTGACCTAGGCAATGACATCAGCCCTAAAACCTAGTTGTTACACTCAAATCTTAATTTCAGCAATAACTAACCATCTTCAGACCTATCTATCTCTTGAAAGATAGCACACATAAACAACTGGGTTTTTGCATATGTAGTACAATGAAAGATGATTTCATAAATGGTGAAACATCACAAGGAAATTAAAACAGCAAATCATGAGCACACCTTCTCTGTGTATCTAGATTGACCAGGGCAAAGTTCACGGTAAGAATAAGGTCGGAATTTACATTGTCATAGCCATCATTCAGAACTCCAATTGATGGGCTGGTCAAATATCTCTTTGGATTTAATTCTTCAGAATACTTGAACTGTGGATTGCATATCTGATATGTCTCAACTATGTCTTTGGTTAGTCTGGCCACCAACTGCACAAATAAAAAGCTGCCAGTAAGCACAAGGCTGTCTGAAATAATTTTTACCACTATGTATAGCAAGAATGAATTAGCTGAAAAGATAATATTGATGTTAAACAATTTAAAAGAAAAAATCGCAATTTATAAACTGCTTAATGATGATACAAAGCTGTAAACCAGTAAGCAGATGGACACAAACTGAGATGGAGGTGGTTAGAGTCTAAAGGGGGGTCAATCAATTTATAGAATCACAACATGCACCAAATTAGTAGAACTAACCCAATAGTTTTAAACATTTACTCCCTGTTTATTCTTCAACTAGCCAGGATCCACATACATCACACCTGAATAATGTCATACAAGTGTGTTCTTCTCAGTCCATAAGAATTAAATTTCTTGAGCTAATTATACATCAAGCATAAAAATTCCAAGCATACTACCAAGGATTAGTATAATTTCCTATCATCATGGATCAATCATATTGACTATTCAATAATCAGCAAGTCTTTAAGTTGCAATTGATGACAACATCAGTCACCCAGAAGATTCTATCAAGCTCAGGTTAAATCCCAATCTGATCTATCCATATGTTCAATTGAGCATAAAAAGGAAATACCCTCAATTCACACCAAAGATTTAATCTCAAGAAAGCAAAGAACACTAAAAAAACTCAATCTTTCAAGTTACTTGATAAGAATAGAGGAACCATGCAGGGCCACAAAAAAAAATGAAGAGATTCAACATCCCTCAGATTTTGTAGTGCTCATGTACTGAGATGAAAACAAATGTAGGAGTAATAACCGAAAGAAGTTTTAATTACATAATTATTAAATGTTCTAAGCAAAATAAACCATTGAAGAGACCATTATTTGTTCCACTTACACTAATAAATTGACATTATCCACCAGTCACGTTGCAGCTTAAATGCAATTTAAACCAACCAGTCCTAAGGCATTGAAGCATAAACATCTGAAATTTAAGTTGCCAGTTAAAAAATACTGTGGAAACCAACTGCAAACATGGCATACTTAATGTCTTTTTTTCTGAATAACAGATGATCAACTCAACTCACCCAAGCCTCAGGCCTGACCTAAAGAGGTCAGTGAACTTGGTATATGGATCCTCCCCCTTTCAGATTTGTTTATTGGTTGAGATAGCACATTCTTGTTTGCCGCTTCAACAGATCTCATTTTTGGCCTACTTTTAAATCATTCTCTCCAACCAGTAGAAGCTATTGGCTGCACATCTATAGATCTACCTTCAAAATGACCAAATTAGCTTAACCTATCCTCCTTCAACTTGTCCTCAGTTTTGCCCCTTCATCTCCTACTGATTACAAGTTCTCCTACCTTGATATGACCAAAACTAGCTCAACAGATACTCCTTCAACTTGTCATCAATTTTGCCGCCTTCACCTTCTACTGGATACATTTTCTTTTCAATCAATTCATTATTGTAATTCTATGCATCCACCTCAACTCTTTTTGTCATGTCATTCCAACTGCATTCCGTTTTATTCCAAAAAGAAATGGTCTAGACCTTATATCAATTTTCCTTTTAGGTTAGCATCTAGTACCAACTTTATGATCATACATCTTGCTTCTCAATTTCGATCATCTCTCTCTGATTCCATGAGTGTCATCCTCTCCAATAGTCCCCTAATTCTCCCATTCATACATTAGAACCTAGATAACCAAAATTATCAGTGCGCCTCTTTACTCAATATCTATCATGTCCACCACATTTAAACACTACAAAATCCATAATTTCAACTTTCCATTTACTGCATCAGTGGGTTCACCTTTTAAAACAACACTAGCAACTAGCACATACCTTGAGACAATCATCTACAGCATCAGCAAGTAGCATGTACCACGAATTATCATCTACAACATTAGCCAAAGAGTATAATGCACAGCATATCATCTTGAACATGCTTAGCAAATTCATCCATCCACAGAGCACAGACATGAGAAATTGAGCTATTTCAAGCTATCAGACTACCATGTTAGGAATTCTCAATAAATAAATGCCAAGAGATCCCACGCTTGGGACTATAAATATCTTTCATTCATATATCTAGGAGAAACTCCCTGATTTTCCAGCTTTGACTGTAATTTTTCACCTAGGGATAGTATAGCCATACCAAAGAGTAACCAAGATCTGAACACACAAAAGTGTTCTACTAGCTAAATATGCTACGGCCCTGATGGGAACAAAGGAAGAAAACACGAGATAATCCACAAGGATGTCATTTAACCCCAGAGGACCCAACAATTGATTTCCACTATTGCTCCAAAGGTGCTAACGTTAATTGAGCCTAGGATTCTAAGGATCATATATGTTATATTACTTAATTTAATAAAATTGGAAATAACCCAATTGAGAAGTTCAATGAGAATTATAGTGAGTAGAAAAGAGTTTCAATCAGCATGGTTAATCTAGTACCCATCAGATGCCTTATGAGAGAACCAACTTGTTTTCTTATCTTAAGGAAATCTGGCCAAATTCAGGTTTTAGGATCCACTGTAGACGTAAGAGAAACTTTCCTATGGCATAAGTCTGCCTTTGAAAGTTTGCAAGTTGGTTATTAAAGTTAGGGTTTGCGAGATTCTCTTTCCCATCTAATACCTTATACTATCATTAATGGATTTTATACTCTCTCTGCCTGTATACATATTCATAACATTAACTAGTACAAGTAAACATGTCTATCCTTAGCTAGACCATCTTTGTCTGTGTAATATTGCACTTAAGCAAACATCTGTTTTAGGTTTGCTAAAATAGGCTGTAGTTAGAAACTTTAGAAGCTTGCATCAACATAATCTTTTCCTTTAGGTCCTATTTTTGCATATAATAGCTCATCTGGAAGCTTTTCCTCCTATTCAAAAAAGCCACAAGAAATGGCATTTATATGTTTTCTTTCCTCTTTGTGGCTAGTAACCATGCTTTATTCTTACTAAAAAGCAAGTCATTGATGCCTCCACAACTATAATACACTCATAAGGCAATTTAGAAGTTGCGCATTGATGGAATACAGTAATTCAGTTAAAGCGTAACTATCATATATTTGATTTCATAATGGTCCCATTCTTAAAACACGTGCCTCTTCCTTCCTAGTGTTTTAGACATCATGCAGATAAATTTATATCTAAACAATAGCTGCCATTATGTTAGATAATGTATCTACAATTTCACATAAACAGAATTTCAGTATCTGAACAATGCATTTCCACTGCTTTGACTAAAAAGGCCAACATTTTAGCAGCAAAACAATCTATAACTATCTACTATTATGTGACACTCATGTTACAAATTCTTAGGTTTGGAATTCACATATTCATCCTACATATGCCTGATTTAGAATGCAAATTCAAACCCAAGACAGCAATGAATCACAACAAAGCAATCGAAATAACAAGATAAAAACAAACAAAAAGGCAAAAAAGATCAAGAAAAGCACTGACCGCTTTTCGCACAACAACACGCAAAGCTTCTTTCTTGTTGGCCGCTTCATGTCCCAGCTTATACGGCTCGAATGCTAGCTGCCTCGGCCGCCATCGTACTGAAGACCCCTCCAATTCTGGTGCTTCATTAGCAGCTACCTCATCCATTGACATAAAACCAAAAGAAGAAAAAAGGGCCAAAAAACCCCACAAAAATCAAACTTTAATCCGAAATTGCTCCATTTATGTGCGAATTAAAACTTGTAGCATCACAATCGATGAATTGATCAGCGATTGAAGACTCCGGCTCGATTACCCAATTGCGGTTCAGTTGAAAACTCAGACAACCCACCAACGGATTCTAATCCCATATCTCATTCACTCCACACAAGTCAAAACCACAGAATCCCCATTACTTGATCCATGAAAATGGACAAGATTCAGTCCTCGATTCAAATAGGAAGAAATTACTATTTATTCTTTGGTAAACAAGAGAAGCCCAGTAAAAACTTAATTTTGAAGAAAAAAAAAAGAAAAGAAAAAAGAGAGAGAGAGAGAGAGAGATCAATATTAGTAAGAAGATTTAAGAGATGATAAAAGGAGAAAATTGATTGAATTGGATGGAAATCAAAATAAGGACAAAGTATATTATATAAAATAGCAACAAAAGAGATTAATGGATGAATAAAGACAGAATTGAGGTGATATAGAAAGGTACAGAGAGAGGCTTAGAGAGAGAGAGAGAGAGAGAGTGAAATTCTTTTGTGTGTATATAAATATAATATAATCGTGTTTCATTTTTTCCCCAAATCAGAGTTTCTCGCTTTCTTTGTTTTTCAAGATTTGTATGTTTATTATTAGACACAGCCGCAGATACTGTGTTTTCTTTCTCTTTAATAATATTATTATATTATATTAATTTTTTTTTCTTTTTATTTTATGGGTAATTTCATACGTTTCCTTATTTTCAATCTTGCCACGTCAGACTTAGACTGTTCCGTATAACCAATATTTGGCAAATTCGTACACAGCACAGAAATACTCCTTCAGTTTACGTGTAATTATAAATTTACGTGTAATTTTGTAATATATATATATATATATTTTACTGAACTTGACTTGCTCATGCCTAAATACATTTTACTAATACTTGAAAAATTAAAATTTAAAATTATAACATTATTTTTTGTGATTTTTACAACAATAATATTTTTCAAACCAGTGTTATTTAAAGTTATTTATTTTATTTTTTGTTTTTGCAATATTAAAAGGATAGAAGAACAATGTTAGTTGAAAATACCATGAAGTTTAGAGGACTAATATTTCTACTCCACCATTCTTTTATAAATTAAATATTGACCTTATAACCACTTTATGGAGTCAATTTGGACTTTCTTTTATGTAAAAAAAAAAAAAAAAATCAATTCATTTTTTCTTTTTTATAATGTAGAGATATAATTACTTAATTATAACTTTAAATGTTATGAATTGAATTCCAAATTTTTCACAATTATTTTTACTACTTTATCAATTTTTGGTATATATTATTGATAAAAACATATTAATTTGGCCAATTATGCATAAATTCCCAAAATTCAGTTTGTCCATTCAAGCCATACCCATACATGCTTTCTGCTGATACCAGCCATAAGCTTGGAGTCTCACACTTGTTACGATCTTTTGCATAGGAATATACATCAAAATTATACTGATAGACATTTTCCCATCCCATATCACAATAGACACCGTGGTTCCCCCTAAATTGGGGGAAAAGTCCCAGCTAAATTCGCTTCCATCTACTACGTTCTGCTAGCCAAGATCATATCTTGGAACTGGCAATATATCATCATGTTTCTTCCATTGCTTAATTTGTTCAAGATGCACCCGCTCTGAAAAATAGCATTACATAAGCTTAATCCCAGGACAATTAGCAGAGTATAGCTAAATCTTCTTCCTGTAGTTTGCATATTGTCTGTGAAAAATTATCACTTGCTTGAGCAATTCTGATTAGGAGACTAGCAAAGTGATTGCCTAGTTAGACTCTCAGTATTGCTTAATGTATGAGATGCAAGCTTGCAATTGCCAAACAGATACTAACAAAAAATAAATAAAACAGTAATATAGGATCTTATTCACCAATGAATACAGTGTATGCTGTTGTAAAAATCAATGGTATAGAAAGTCACATTTAGTATACATCTCAATAATAGCATTTCCAATAGGTAAATGAGACTCAAACCCATATTTCATCTCTATTCCGTGAACTTTTCTAACATATGGTAATACAGCACCATCACCACAAATAAAAAGGACATTTTACCATGGTAATAAACTAATAATAAGATCAATTTTGTTCACTCGAGAGAGAGAGAAACCTCTAAATCTAGCCTTGAAATCAAAGAATTTGTTGAGGCTATGCTTAACATAAATTGATAATCGCAGAGGCTAGAAATCATGTTATACCTGAATTGATCTATTCAGATCGTTGTAGGCATTGGAGGATGATATTGCTTTCTGGAAAGCCTGCAGCCATAAATCTCAATTAGCTCATCAGATGACAATTGTTGGAGAAAGAAGAAAAGAACGTAGCCTTAGAAAATGTAGATATATTTAAATGAAGAGCATATGAGTAGTTACTGCTGGGTCGCTAGTTTCACCTCTTATGCTACTTTCAATTAGTACCGGCAAAGGTTATCATACCATGGACGCTGCCCTCCCGTTCATAAAGATCATGGAGAGTTGTTTTCTTGATTGGACTACCATTCCCACCGGATTGAAAACAAGTTATCCTTGTTTCACGCAAGGCTTTAAAGTGAAGGGTCATATTGGTCAACCACAACGCTAAGAATCACATCAATGAGCATAAATCTCCTTAACTATCAGGGTCTTTCAAATTAATTCGATACTTCAGTAATAATTTTGAACATGTTTGACAAAGCTACAAACTTGTATGGTTTATGATCACCTACTAAAAAGAGGCAAAGCTACAAACTTTTATGTTCTATGATCACCTACCAGTAAAACGGGGAAAAAGCATACTCTACAACCCATAGAACAAAGTTACACACGTTTTTTCTTAGATAATTGATTGCACTCAACATGATTTTAATTAAAAAAAATTGTAAATTAGTGACTCCAAGATATTCAGGTCGAGATAACCAGCTTTCTCATTTTAACACAAAAGCCAATCAGCAATACAAGATATGTACATGCGGACAACCAAATACAGAAAGGCTAAAACTTTGGCCACGCATATATAGGTCAAGTGACGGAGTTTAAGAACTAATGAAAATGACTCTCTCAAGGCTTAAAAAGAAAGGAGAAGAAACCAAAGTCAAAAACCTATTCTATGATACCATGCTCAAAAAGACAGATGTTTGGTTCTTGTTTAGTATGTATTCCAATTCAAATCTTGATATCTGGGAACTTCTAGTCAGGAGAGCTTGATATGGCAGATAACCAAACCAAAACCCACAGGAATCCAGATAATCCTAAAATACCAGACTTACATCCAAGCTGAAACCCAATCATTGCAACTCCCAACAGATGGAAACCATCTAAGAGAAAAAGGTTTACAATTGATAACAGGAAAAAGAAGAGACATAAATGGATAAGACCTCCATCATCCATGCATCTAATAAATTCACTGGGAAGCATGCATAGCTCCAACTGGTAATCCCATAAAAATTTCCTATTAGTAGACAAAGCTAACAAAACTATTAGACCAGTAGTATATGCTTATATTTATTACAAAGTCTTTTCAATAAGGATCCAAATAAAAAAGAAGCCACAGAGCAGAACGCATACCGCTTCCAGCTTCAACATTATTCTTTTCTGATAAAACTGTTTGCTTTGTTTCATAATTCTTATGTCGCCTGCCTCTCCTTCCTGCAAGGCAAAACACCATCTTCCCCAGCTCCTACAGCAGATAACCCTGCAAAACAAGCATGATGGAGATGTTCCTGATAAGTGTGGCCACAACTAGTCTCATCAATGAAGTCTGTTTTGTGATGCTAACCTTTGTCTACTTTTGTGTTATGTGCACCACAAATAATTTGGGTGTTGGAAATCAAAGAAGATTTACTTGGAGTTGCCATGTCATTCTCCATTTGCAAGATTTCTAAATTGTTAGGAAACCCATTCTTATGTCTCAATTCTTCCTGAAAGCAAAAGTTTGTCAAGTTCCCTTTCTTATTCAACTGAAGATTTCTACTTTCTGGTAAGATAGCCCTGGCGCCGATTTCCATCTCATTATATTATCCGGAAAAGGTGAACCGCAAAAGCTCATGCTTACCAAAAACTTATGGACATCATCAGCACCAGAATCCAAGCAAACAACATCCATTTCACCATGCATCTTTTCTAGAAATGCTTGATTAGATTTCTTAAATTGTTGATCAGCAAGAAGCAAATGATATATTATGTGAAAATTATATAAACTCATGTCATGAAACTATAAATCAATATCAAATAATCAATTAAAAATTGTTAATATTTTAAATTTTTCATTAATTTGTCAATAATTGTTGTAGCCATCATTTTTTTTTAATTTTTCAAAACAGAGTGCAGAGAACAAAAGAAAATTCTACTAACATAATTTCTACATAAGACTACCAGTAATCCATGCATGAACAAGAACCGTGCTTGAAATGGTGGAAGCGATGGCGATCCCTAATTATAATTTCACGATTAAAAGCACTAGAAATTAGCTTTGCAGATGTGTGACAATCATTACATATCCGCAAATTCTTCATTATCCTTAATGGTGTTGGCGCCTCAATGCTGATCAGCCCAAAAGCAATGGCAAGTTTCTCACTATGTCTAAACAAACTACTTTCCTTCTCTTCCTCATCAATGTCCAGCAAAACCATTTCTGTCTCTGCTGCATAACCTTCCATCTTCAATTTCTTAGCCATTTCTTCTAGCATATTCTCAATATCGTTAATTTGAGGGTGTGTCTTATCTCCTGCAACAAACTCATGAACCTCTCCATTTGCTTCAATCATGCTACATCCTGGGGTCTTCATCACCCCAAGTTGTGCCATCATCTCTCTGATCTCAAGAACACCATCCCAATTACCTTTTGATGCATATATATTAGATAGCAATACATTGAACCCTTCATGATCAGGCTGCAGTTCAATTACCTTCCTTCCAATTCTCTCCCCTATTTCACTATCATTATATTTCTTACAAGCACCTAATAAGGCTCCCCAAGTGGAAGCATCTGGTGCCATAGGCATATTCTCAATTAGTTCCTCTGCTTCCTTTAGCAGACCTGCCCTTCCCAGAAGATCAACCATGCATCCATAATGCTTAACATTGGGTTCTAACTTGTGTTCCTCAATCATTGAACTAAAATGCCTGCGGCCCTCATCCACTAATCCCATGTGTCTGCAAGCTCCAAGAACAGCCATGAAGGTGATATCATTAGGCACCATGCCAAGTTCCTTCATCTCTGAGAATGTATTAAGAGACTTTTCTACTAAACCATTCATTGCCAGACCAAGAATGACAGCATTCCAAGTAGAAACCCCCATTTCCTCCATCCCACGGAAAACCTCCAAAGCATTTTCAACACATCCAAATTTCATGTACATGTCTATCAGAGTTGTACCCAAAATGACATTGATTTTCAGGTTGTTTTTCCTTGCGTAAGCATGAACCCATTTTCCTTGGTCAAGGGCAGCCAAGTGTGTGCAAGCCGAGATCACACTTACCAGAGTCGTCTCATCGGGCTCAATTTCATCAAGCTGCATTGCTTGAAACAATTCCAAAGTCTCAACAAATCTGTTATCTTGAGCATAACCTGATATCATTGCACTCCAAGACACAATGTCTTTCTCAGGCATGGAATCAAATAAAGCCCTGGCCTTTTCAACTTCCCCACATTTCAGATACCCAGAGATCATAGAATTCCAAGATATCTGGTCCAAGTAGCAACCCCCACCAAACAACTTTTGGGCAGCCTCTACCTCCCAACAACTTGAATACATGTGAATTAAAGCATTTTGAAGATTAACATAAGAGTCAACTCCAATTTTGAAGGCCAAACTATGGATACATTCCCCTGTAATAACTACTGACAAGTGAGCACATACAGAAAGAATACTAACTACCACAACCTCATCCAAATTAATTCCATCAGCTTGCATTTGCTTAAACATAATCAGAGCCTCTTTATATAATTCATTTTGCTCGTAACACGAAATCAAAGCGCTCCATGATACCATATCTTTCTTAGGCATTTCACTGAACAACCTATAAGCATCTTTAACATTACCTTTCCTACCAAACAAAACGATCATGGAATTTGAAGCTATAATATTCCTTTCTGGCATCCTATCATATATATGCTTGGCCTCCTCAACATCTCCTATGGAAACATACGCAGCTAGGATCGAATTCCAAGAAACCGAGTCTAAAACAAGACTTTCGTCAAACACTTTACGCGCATCTCTCAAGTTCCCACAAACTGCAAACACGTTGATTAGTGTATTCTGTACATAAACATCTGAATCAAAACCCATTTTCAGTACATGACAATGGATCAATTTCCCTTCAAACGCTGTTTGTCTAAGAGAGCAAGATTGGATTAAAATCGGGTACGTGTAGTTATCAGGTTCAACACTGTGTTCCAGCATCAATTTATATATACACATAGATTTGTAGGGGGCGTTTCTTTGAACATAAGTTCTCATCATGGTATTATAAATGAACCCATTTGGGTTTTCAATATGGGTGAAGATCAGATGGGAGTGGTTGATGTGAACGAAGGGTGAATCCGTGGAGAACTTAAGCAGTCTACTTGCAGCAAAAGTGTCTGTCAGGAACCCAGTGAATATCATCTGAGAAAGGATTTGGTTGAATTGCTTGAGATTTTGGCATTGGGCCAACAGGCTTTCCAAGATTGTGAGAGATATTGTTGGTTTGAAAGTGACTCTGAAACTGGAAGTTAAGTTGGTGACCGTTGGAAGAAAATTTGGTTTGGCCAAATTCATAGAAGGATTTAATTCAGTACTCGCAGACTAGATTTTGAACTGTTTCGTCTACAACCAACAAAAGAAATGAAGGAGAAAGCAAAATTGAGCTTATTAATATCGGTAAACTAAAGCTCGAATCTCTTCGTCTTGCATCAATTCACTATATTAAGGGAGTTCAGCCTGCCCAGAAGCTCAGCTACATCAGAAGAGGGATAAAACCCACAGATATAAAAGGGCCAAATTAGAATTTACCGCAGAATCAGCACTTGATGACCAAATTTGAAATGCTTTCTCTAGAAAAACCAGGAAATGAAGAAGAAAGCAAAATGGATGAAGCACATTAAACAGCAGCAAATCAAATCAAAGTTTGGATCTTTACCTCAAGCATTAGTTTATTATATTATTTTAAAGCAGAACAGAAGCCCTGTTAGAACACAAAGCCCATTAACAGGTGTAAATATATTAGTTTCTCATTTTTACTCCTATATAAAAGATTCTATCTCCAAAATATCCGTCCATATATATATTGGCTTCCTTCTTTATATAAACACTTCCCGACAGTTCCTACACTTCATGGCGTCAATTCTAGAAGAAAGCCAGCACAATTTTCATCCACTTTCAAATGGATCCTATAATTGTGCTTTTAAGTTTACATGACATAATGAAAAATAAGTTACTTCAATTGATAAAATCCAAAATAATTCATGTTTATCAATGAATCTCCGAAATTTATATATATACCCATGTCATGATTTGCAATGCAGATTGTGAAGCCAATGTGGTCTGAAGGTAAACCAAATAAAATTATTTATAACGTTTTTATATTACAGGTATTTCAGTCATTTTATTAATTAAACTTACGTTTCTCCCTAACACAAATTTAATATTTACACTCCATTTACCTCACTTTCAAGTAAAAAATATAATGGCCATAAATGATATTAACCTTTCAAATGTGATACATAAATCTTAATCCATAAATCCAACTCCTATAAGGAGATGGTTTTCATTTGGATACATCACCATTTTGAAACTTGAAAAGAATAAATAAATAAATTTTGAATTTCTCGACCGATCTATTAATTCACAATACAATAAGAAAAAAGAAACCGACATAACACAATAAATTTAAAAAAACGAAATATAGCGATTAGATTCATATTAATGGTAAATAAACAAAGGCAAATGAGTTTAACTTAATACCATATTATTCGCTTCATCTTATTGTATGTGATATTTTTATTATTTTCACTAAAATTAAAAAAGATTCTAAATAATGAATTAATATACTTTTTAAATTCCAATATATATTTTCGTTCTTTGAGTGAATATCTATTTTCTCAAAATATAAACTTTTGTTACTATGTACAACAAAATTTACAAAATTAATACAAACTTAAAAAATATCAAATAAATTAAATTTAATGAATGACCTGTCATCAAAGAACGTCATGCTCTCACGGGTGAAACCATGGTCAGCAAATGCCTCCCAAGGGTGAAATCATCTACCCGTATTCAATTCAACAATGAATCATCTAATGGATCGAACCAATTTATCTAGCCCATTACCTAATGTAATTACCAACAGAGCAAGTAAATTCTATCATCAGCAACGGTGGAATTGCTCACTATGGAAACATGTATCTACAAATTCACCTGCATAGGTGTAATTCTACAATGGCATCATGCACGGTCACTCGCCGAAGAACGCTGTTGGACTTGGACCTGTGATCCTTTCATCTCATTTGTGCAATTTTACTAAATTCACGTACGAGAGAGAGAGAGTCATTATTAATTTTATTTTTTAATCATTTATTTTATTGTTACTTTTAAATTAGAGAAGTTATTGGGTAATTATTGTCAAGAGATCCAATAATTACCCAATAACTTGAATTGGCTTAAATAGCTCAAAATATAACCTCTTGTTAAACTTAACTTATGAAATGCTCAACTCAAATTTTGAATTTGTATATTCAAATTACTAATTAGGATATATATATTATATATACATGTTTTAAAGTTTGAAACTTTGACTTTGATTTTGCTAACAAATAGAAATCGATGATGGATCAGTTTAACACATATCACAAATCTGCAATGCCGGCTCCTCTAGTTTTCAATGTGCATAGGCGTGAACCGGAGCTAATAGCCCCAGCCAGGCCAACCCCACACGAGTTCAAGCCCTTGTCGGACATTGACGATCAAGATGGTCTTCGAGTACAACTCCCGCTAATCTTTTTTTACCCTTGCCATCCATCGATGAGAATAAATGATCCAATTAGGGTTCTTAAACAAGCACTTGCCAAGACGCTAGTGTTTTACTATCCATTCGCCGGCAGATTAAGGGAAGGGCCTAATCGGAAGCTCGTAGTGGAGTGTACTGGAGAGGGTATCCTGTTTATTGCGGCGGAGGCCGATGTCAGTCTTGACCAGTTCGGGGATCAGATTCGACATCCGTTTCCTTGCCTGGATGAGCTCCTCTTTGATGTTCCTGGCTCGAACGGGATTGTTAATTGCCCTTTGTTGCTTATTCAGGTATTTGATTTTTCACTTTTCTATTACAGAATAATCGTTTTTTAGTTTCTCGTTGTTGACAGATTTATAAGAATTAATATTCTTTAAGCATGTTCAATGTGAGTAGATGAATAAAGTATACTAGTCTTTTAACTTACTAGTTAGTTATAGTTGTATAGGTATAATTTATTATTTTTGTTTGTAACCTTTGCATCTAATTTTTTATTTATTTGACTTTAAATAAACTATGATTGATACTATGCTACTAATGCGGTGAAGGGAAGGACAGATATATGCTATTGGTTTTTCTTATATATATTTATGCAACAAGCTAAGTCGGAGCAAATTCAGGATAGTTGTAATTAAGGGTAAAATTCTCAAAACAGTACTCTTCTAGGCCTGCAGGCTGCATCACAAACAATCGAAGAACAAAATGAGTGAATGCCTCTATTTGTTACAATTGTGAAACTCTCATGCTCAGCTCTGTGAAGGGAAAGGATAAATGTCATACCTAGCTAGAAATTGAAGGATCTTTATTAAGGGAAAGGGCGCTTTTCATAAAAACATTGCCAATAGGGCTTCCAATTTTTTTTTTTTTTTTTATCTCTTAGCACATTGGCATGCTTTATTGTGCAATTCGGTGTGGAATTTAATATGTTCATCCATATTCAGGTAAACTGATAATCACAGTATAGTGGTATATATTTCCTCTTTGGAGACGTACTATGGCCCTGATCTGCTCTGGTTAGAAATCCCATTTGAATTAGACCTTTTTGGTAGGAATTTCTAATTCTTTGTTAAACAATTATTCATCCATTTTCAGAAATTAATTGTTATTCCATTTCATATTCTCACCTATGCTAAGATGATTCCAAGTCATAATTTAGTTACTCATTATGCAACAAGTTACAGAATACTTGTCTATTCTTTTTATCATTGAGATGGCCTTTTGAGCCACTAGACATAAATAGTAAGAGGTAAAGTATAATTTCTAGGAAGCATTTTGAAATGCAAAATGGAGGAATATAGCACATGCTGAAACTGAATGCAATTTGAAATTTCCCCATGTCAACACTTAGTTAGATCATTGACTCAAGATTGAATTGTGATTAGAAATTCTTTTGCTAAAAAAGAACAAACGGTTTTCAATCATATGAGATCAGTATTAAGTTTGCTAGAAAATAGTTAAATCTAATAGTTGCACTATGATATGGAATGACAGGCAACACGTCTCAAATGTGGAGGAATCATCATTGGCATTCGTCTCAACCACACCATGACTGATGCAGCAGGTATATATCAATTCTGGTCAACTGTAGGTGAGATGGCCCGTGGATTACATGTCCCCACAGTTCCTCCAGTGTGGGAGAGGCACCTTCTTAATGCAAGGGATCCACCTTCTGTAACACGTGCACATGATGAGTACACTGAACTGGTTGACCCTGAGGACAAAGTCCCTCCAACCGAGAAGGACCACCGCTCATTCATTTTTGGGCATAATGAAATGTCCTTACTTCAGAGATTTGCTCCCCCTGAACTCCGTTGCTCTAGTTATGAATTATTAACTGCATGTTTTTGGAAATGTCGCACAATTGCACTTCAACCAGCACCTGATGAAGAGATGCGTGTTATATGTATCGTCAATGCTCGTAATAGATTTAATCCTCCCATGCCTAAGGGTTACTATGGAAACTGTATTGCATATTCAGTGACAAAAGCAAGAGCAGGAGATCTCTCTCAAAAACCGTTAGGATATGCAATGGCATTGATAAGGAAGGCCAAGTCCAATGTCACTGAAGAATACATGCGGTCCGTAGCTGATCTAATGGTTATCAGGGGTAGGCCTCGGTATACAATGGTGCGATCCTTCCTTGTATCAGGTGCAGCTAAAATAAGGTTTGATGAGGTGGACCTTGGATGGGGTAGAGCAGTGTTTGGTGGGCCTGCCAAAGGTAATGTGGCTAGCTTTCACATAGCATATAGAAACAAGAATGGTGAAGATGGGATTCTTGTTACCCTTTGTTTACCAAGCCTAGCTATGCAAAGATTTGTTAAGGAGTTAGATACTATGTTGAAGAAGGACCAGCCAACTGGTGGTCACAATGAATTTACTCTTTCTTCTGCCTTGTAAGCTGACCAACTACGCTCTGCTATGCCAAGAAAACATTAATGTGCAAATTCGACTTCAAGGTACGCTATAATTGGATTTTAATGAGTATAAGCAGCAAGTATCCAATGCATGAATCAGCTATATAAACGCAAAAGTCTAATATGTACAAACTGCTTGCAAAAACGCTAAAAAATATGCCTTGAAAAAGATTTGTGAATCACTTGATTTTATCTACTTTTCACCTTAGCTTTTTTGAATGTGTGTTACCTTGCTATTGAGAATGGGTGAAGTTTTATCCATAACGACCTGTCCTTCCTTGTTCCATAAATTTCTTTTGCGTTGCATTTGTTGTTTAGTACATTATGTCCATTGGTGGATGGGTATTTCTCAGTTAGGACACATGTTATTCCATTAGAAAATTCTACAATTGCAAGCTTAAAAATCCGTGTCAGTGTACATGGCAGGTCAAATATCCTAGTGAAACCATTTTTTTATGTGATAAAAGGGTATACAAACACAAAGTAATTAATTCAAATTGGCTTGGTATTTAAAATTGCAGATGAATTTTAAATAAATTGATTGTATGCCACTTGATTTTTTTTTTTTTTAACTGGTGAATCGTGATGCACATGCATCCCAAGTTTTATGAGTATATTAGACATATGTTTTGTGTTATTGTCTATACATATTAATTTAATTATGCACGAGCCTAATGAATTAAAAAGAAAAAGCAACTAATGTGATCACAGCATAATCTAAAATTTAGTTGTACCTATCCAAATATCATTGAAATGATTTGTATAATGCGTGAGAAAAAAATATCATTTACTTGAAGTGAAAGAAAAAACATAGTTAGGTTAGATGCTGTTTATATACAATTACATATGCATCAAAATTAAAGGTCATGAAGAGAATGAAATTTTAAATGTTTGGTCTTCTTATGAATTTGTAATCTAGTCTTCTATTAAGGGAAATTCCATATCTTGAAATATGATCAAACTGAAACAAAATATAATCAGAAACAAAACAATGGTGATTTTGATCTAGCTATAGTTGACTTTATATATATATATATATATATATCCTAAGAGTGGTTGAACAACTCTTGTTATATGCATTCAATATCTTATGTGGAAATCTCTCCTATAGTTTACATTTTCAAAATAATAATAATAATAATTTCCATGATTTTTTTAAGGTTTTGATGCAAGGCAAAGCTTCCTATATCTATTTAATAATGAGCAGTAATCTGGCGTGGTGCACGCAAATTTGAATCATTGGATCACGCTCATTTTGTGGATCGCACAGTTCAAATATGTGCGGACCACATGCGCGCATATCGAATTGCATTCTTTAATAATATAGATCTAGGAATATATATTAATTCATATCATATGAATTTGAGTCAATAGTTAATTTTAAAGCACAGCTCAATTATCCCACCATTGACTTTGTTATTATCTCAACGCCAAATTAGCCAACCCTGCAGGCGGCTAATTTTGTTGTTAGAAAAAATAATAGGCCGGTAAGTTTTTATTATAAAATTAATATGAATGTGACTAGTAAAATAACTTTTATTCACAAAAAAGAAGAAAATAAATGATTATATATTATGAAGAACCCAATCATCTTGCTTCATCCAAGATAACTAATGGCAGCGTCACCACCAAGCTCTCTAATCTTCAAGGTTCACAGGCGTGAACCTGAACTAATCACCCCATCTAAGCCCACCCCACATGAGTTCAAGCCATTATCAGACATTGATGACCAACAAACCTTTAGATATCACATTCCTGTCTTGCATTTTTATCCCTACAATCCTTCCATGGAAGGCAAAGATCCAGTGAACGTGATAAGGGAGGCAATTGCTAAAACACTTGTGTTTTATTATCCATTTGCTGGGAGACTAAGAGAAGGATCTAATCTCAAACTTACAGTAGAATGTACTGGTGAAGGTATCTTGTTCATTGAGGCTGATGCTGATGTTACTCTTGAGCAGTTTGGTGATCCACTTAAGCCTCCGTTTCCTTGCTCTGATGAGCTCCTTTTTGATGTCCCTGGATCTAGTGAAATTCTCAACTCTCCTTTGTTGCTTATTCAGGTTTGCGTTTCCTACCATATCTATAGCTACCTTAATTTATGATATGCCAAACAAATTAATGAATAAATATTGTTTAAATTGATGATATATTAGAATTTCATTTATTCCATGTTTAAGGTTGATGGTCTAATTAAAACTTAGAGATGTCTAATTACAACTATAAATATCTCTTCCACGTTTTTTAATTAAGTACTTGGCATCAGATCAACCTCCGGCGGTGATTTTGATAATATATTATCATTTAGACACTTAGACCAGATCAAAACAGGTACAATCTGACTGATAATTCAAACATTTCTAAATTAACAGGTGACACGTCTGAAGTGCGGTGGTTTTATTTTCGGTTACCGTGAAAACCATACCATGGCGGATGCTTTTGGTCTAGTGCAATTTATATCAGCCATTGCAGAGATAGCAAAAGGAGCAAATACACCCTCTGTGCTTCCAGTATGGGAAAGGCATGTCTTCTGCGCTCGAAATCCACCGCAAGTCACACATCAACATTGTGAATATAATGCGCCAAACCATACATCTTCCTTGGAAGATAGGTCTTATGAATCATTTTTCTTTGGCCCTAAACAACTATCCACTTTACGAAAGTTTGTCCCTCCTCGTCTTCTCAATTGTTCCAACTTCGAAATATTAACTGCATATGTGTGGAAATCTCTCACAATTGCACTTCAGCCAGATCCTACTGACGATATGCATGTGATGTCTATTGTTAATCTGCGCAATAAACTTGATCATCTAATCCCTGCAGGTTATTATGGCAATGCACTAATATTTTCAGGAGTGGTGACATCTGCAAAAGAATTGTCTGAAAATCCATTAAGTTATGGAATTGAATTGGTTAGAAAAGTTAAGAATAATGTGACTGAGGATTATGTTCGATCTATAATAGATTTGATTGTAATTAAGGATAGGCCTATGTTAACTATGGAGAGGTGCATCACAATGTCGGACGTTACACGTGCAGGGTTTAGAGAGGTGAATTTTGGATGGGGTGAGGCTGCATTTGCTGGGCCTATCACAGTTCCACCCATTGGCTGCTTTTTTATATCAGTCAAAAATAAAATTGGAGAAGATGGGATTGTATTGCTAATTTACCAGCCAACCCAAGTAATTCAAAGATTTGTCAAGGAATTGAATAAAATGTTTGTGGACCATCCAATTGGTGGCTTGGGCACTGCTACTAACATACCTAAATCTGCCTTGTAATAGTGAAGTCTTTCAGTCTTTAGTCTGTACAATTAATTTCATCAATAATGCTATTTATTTTATGATTCGAGATGCCAAGTTTCGAGTTCGAGTCTTATTCGAATTTCTTTTTAAGAAAAAACTGTAAGCAAAGCTTTGTAAGTTATTTCTAGGATAGTGTTTTTTTCTTCATGGAGGGCTCAATATTCAGAAGTAGCAAATATCAAGGGCTCAAGTTTGGTTTTGACTATACATGGGATTACATCGAGATTACGTTTCTTAATTATAAAATTCTTACCACTTAAGCCTACTAGCAAAGCATGAATGGGCTGCTATTCTATTTTAATATTTTTTTAAATCAAAAATTTAGTTTATATAAAGAGGATGACTCCTGGCTGATATTGTCAAATTTTAACACAATTTATGAATTCAATTCAATTTATCTATAAAAATATAATTCAAACTCGATTATATCCGTCAAAGATCCATTTATAATCTAATTCATTATATGTCTTATATGATTTTTATATTATTTAAAAATAAAAATAATTTTATATCTATATAATTTTTTATTTTAATGATTTTTTTTTAAAAAAAATATATCATAAAATTTATTCTATTTATATTCAATCCATGTACCAAAAAAGGTTGGGTTTGACTTTCTTCAAAAAAAATAAAAAAAGTTTGGGTGTGTCTTATGTTGGAATGCAATAGGGATCGGAGCGCCATGTACCCTCAAAATTTATCTGACCAATTACCAAATTCGTTAATTTTTATGCATCTATGTCCATTCAAATTAATTTAAATTTATTTCTTGACTGCTTATACCCGTTCCAAACTTGTTTTTCAATATCTTTGTAATTAATACATGAATTTAGACAAAAAAAAAATATATAAATTTTAATAAAAATGCAATCTGAAAATTAAAAACCCATAATTTAGTAAAATTTTAAATCAATATATAAGTAAAAATCTACTTAAATAATTTATAAATTAAAAGTTATACATAAATGTCCCAGCAATATGGTATAGTGGTAAAAGATTATATTTTTATTAAGGTAATTGTTCAATTTTTCACTTACACCTACAATTTTAGATTATTTTTCGTATAAATGGATTAAATGGGAAGGTATTTACCTGTTACCAAGAGCGGATTTACATGCTAAGAAAGGGGGGCAATTTTCTAAAAATAATTTCTTAAAAAAGTTTTGTTTATGTATTTTAAATTTACCCCTTTAATTTTACCTATTTGCTCCCTTAATATTAGTTTGAATTAAATATTCATTTTAATATGATTTCTGCCAAATTTACCTCTCTTGAAATTGATTTAAATCAAATTTATTGACGGAGTATAGTTTTCAACTGCTCTAACTATTTATTAAAGTTGTTAGAGGTTAATTATGTGTTAATGAATTTCTAAATAGAAACGTGTAGTGTGGGAGCTGTCAGCATCTGCCCCTCAACGAGAAAAGTGCAAATTCTTTTCCTCTCATTTCATATCTTTCTCATTTATCCCTTTTACTATTGATTTTCACCAAATTTACTCCTCTTGACTTAATTGTTTCTCAAAACTAAATTTATAAACCGATTTGAATAGTGGGTATTTAACGTATTAAATTCATATCTGACCTAAATTTGCAATGAATTTGATTTTTAATGTCTAAATTAATTTCAAATTCATTTAAAATTATCCGTACTCTTAATAAATAAAATAAAATGAATTAAATATCCTAAAAAATCCGATCCACTGACATCTCTAAGTGGGATGATGAACGTTGCTTATACAAATTATGACTACATATAGCGTAAGCCAATTAGCAAAGCATGAATGGGCTTTAATATTTTTTTAAATCACAAATCTAGTATGGAGTATTTCAAAGCAGTAAATAGAGGCATATTTTCTACCATTTATTTTTTAATTTTATTGCGAAAAAGACAACCTATGGAGAAATTTCCCGTACAAATACAACATTAATTAAAACCTAGTGTAATTTTTATGTAAAATTTATTAGAATTTACATTACGTGGTCAATGAATGAGACAATTGAAACTAAGACTTTCGATCATGTTTGTTTTGGTTGTTTATCATATTCATGTGTTACGTACATACACGTGGCTCGCACTGTGAGGGATATATAGGAAAACTAAGTCTCTGTTTTTTAATGAAGCCATAGAGTATATATTTTTTTATTATATTTAGAAAAAGAAATTATTGTATTTAGAAGTTGGATATATATGAGGTAAAATTATGTACAAAAATTACAAAGACACCCTTCACTCTTTGTAGTTTACTTTTTATATCCTTGATAATTGTTTGACAAAATCGTAAAATTTTATATTATATAAAATACCCGTGCAACTTGCATATGCACAACCTATAATTTTCTATCGTTAGAAAGACGAGATGCACGTATGCAACGTAACATTACATGAATTTCTTTTAATTTTCTTATTTTATGACGCCATTCGAAATTACAAAGACAATTTTTGTTTAATATACTTTAAATTAAAAAATAATATTATCTCTTCTCTTGTATAGATTATTTATTAATTTACTATAATCATAAAACATTATATTCTCACCAATTACTGCATTTATTAAGGTGACTGACAAACGAGCATTTGATGTTTCAACTATAGTATTTGGCCCCATTCCTTCACCGTGGATCCGCCCCTGATAATAACCATTACATATGATCAAATATATTTTCACTATAATTCACACACGCATATATTCACACTTTGGCATATTAACACTCAATTGATCAGAATTCGACTTTCACTCCATTCTATATTAAGATAATTTTTTATAATAAATTTTTGGGATGGATGAGATTTGAATACCGATCAAATAAGAAGGTAATTAAATTCTCATCTATTTTCACTATTTTTATAAAAAAATCTTTTTAACTTTTCTACACTCCAAGTATATGTGTATATATATATATATATATATATATATATATATATATATATATATATATATATATATATATATATTGATTTAGGAGGATATAATTATAAAATAAATAAGCAAAAAACGATGTGGATGGAGAAAGTGGTAGGAAATTAAAGACACCCAAGAGAATAGGTCACTATACCAGTCGTTAATTAAGAGTTGGAGAGTCAAACATTCAAAGAAACAAAGGGTTTCCAGGTGATGGTAGTTACGGATATTTCACTCTTCATACATACTATGATATTCTTCGTGTTTACATTACAAAGACACAGAAATTTCTTGTTGTATACATCTGAAAAAAATGGAATAATGGGCAAAATTTCGATAAAGGAGACTCTAATAGTACAAGTCATTGGACATTTACAAAACTTCTACCAAGGAGATTCCGGTCAGAAATTAAGCTGTGGAAGAACCAATAGATGGAAAGTGTGGGGACCATTGACCAAAATGACCTAAACCAGTAGATGGAAAGTGTGGGAACCATTGACCATAATGAGTGAAGATGGCTGCTGCTCCCAAAAATGCATTTAATTTTATATTCTTTTTAAGGGTAGTTAAAAGCAAACTTAATGGAAATTGCTTTCTTCAGTCAAACAAAGAATTTCAACTTTTTCTTGAGACTCTAACAACCCTTTGTGGACAACAATATGTTTGTTGAAATATAGGTATGCACCCAAATTTTTTTATTCATCATTTTTTTAAAAAATATAAATTTTATTTATATGTTATTTTTAAATTTTTAATAAAATTTAATTTTTTTCAATGAAAATTGACTAATTAAATTTAAACTTGTCTCACTTAATTTTATTCTAAATTTAAATTTAATTAATATTATTTAATTCTAATGAAAATAAAAAATATGACAAATAAAAATGAATGGAAAGAGTAATTATTAAGTACGATCGATAAAAAAAATTTGTAGAAATTAATAATTTAGCATTGTTACATATCATAATTTAAATTGTATATACAATTACAAAATCAACTATGTATGGAATGTGAGAAATTTCCATGCTAAACCCTACTCTTTACAATAAAAGTTAAAAGAATCCATTCAAATATACATATAGACTATGGACAAATTTCTCTCTTTTCCTTTTCAAAAAATATTATCTAAATTAAGCCATACACTAAAGAGCAATGATCTGGAAAATATATTGGACCCACAAATTAATTTGAAGCATATCTTAAAGTGAAGTCAACAATTATTACAGGAAATCCCCTCATCTAAAGAAAATTGCTAAGAAATGGGAATGCAACTTCAAAGTAGCAGCCTCACCATTTACTTATAATAATATTAATTAATTACTCATAACAATAATAATAATAATAATAAATTAAGCCTACGTCTTAATTAACTTGTGTTGTTATGTATCTCCATATCACTATAAATGGGTACCCATGTCAGGATCTTCACTCACAAACACACAGAACAACCAAAATTCACTCTTAACTTTGTCATAAAAATTACTTATTTTATAGCCATGGCACCACCACCCTCCTCCCTAGTCTTCAAAGTTCACAGGCGGGAACCAGAACTCATTGCTCCGGCGAAGCCTACCCCTCATGAGCTAAAGCCTTTATCAGACATAGATGATCAAGAAGGTCTTAGATTCCATATCCCCGTGATACAATTTTATGGGCACAATCCCTCCATGCAAGGGAAAGACCCCGTAAAAATAATTAGGGATGCAATTGCAAAAACTTTAGTGTATTACTATCCATTTGCTGGTAGGCTTAGAGAAGGGCCTACGAGAAAGCTAATGGTGGAATGTAATGGTGAAGGTGTGCTGTTTATTGAGGCTGATGCTGATGTTGCTCTTCACCAATTCGGTGATGCTCTTCAGCCTCCATTCCCTTGCTTGGAGGACCTTCTTTTTGATGTCCCTGGCTCTACTGGAGTTTTGAATTCCCCCTTGTTGCTTATTCAGGTATATTAATTTCTTTTGCAATTATTTTTTTTACGTGTCAATACACTATTATTTTAGCGTATTATTAATGAATAAAAAAATACTAAGATCCAAAATAACGGCTTATTATTTCATCACATCCAATAAAAAAATAAAATTTAATGGGACAAGTATCAACATTACTAGCTAAATTTTCTCTTTTGCTGTAATCTACAGTACATGTAGTCATGTATCAAAAAGTCGCCAACTGATATAAATTCTGGAAAGGTCAAATAGCTTCTTGTGGCCATGACTTATAACAAAAGTTAAGGTTGAATTATTTATGTCTATAAACAGAGCTGTGATTCATTAACGGTGGCGCACGTGCCATAAATTTACAAAAGAAAATTATCTAAGTATATTTGCCAATGTTGAAATATTTTTTCAAAAAACAAATAGATATCATGAACTACGTAGTTCATCTTTTCAGAATTTATATTCCATCTATCTAATTAAGCTCCTAAAATAATCTGAAAAGCATTGGCCCAGCTAGCCTATGTTGATTTGATTGGGGTCAATTAACCCTATTTAACTATAAAATATTTTAAAATGACTCTTATAGTTTCATTTTTTTTTTTAAATGACACCCCACTTAATTATAAAAAAAATTAAAAATTACTCTATAAGTTTTTTTTTTTTTTTTAAATTGAACCCATTAAAATATTTAAATGCCTTTCTTATTTTTTAGTGATAATGTCTAAATTTGCTATTAAATTATTAAAAATAGTATATATTTGCCTCTAAAATTTATTTTTTAAAAAAAAATGTCCTCAAAATATTAAAATGATACAAATTTAATTTTATTCAATACTTTGAGAAGCAAATACGGACCATTTTAATAATTTTAGATAAATACAAACCATATTTTCATGTTAGCCATTAATAAAAATGTTTATATTTGTTTTTATAAAAGTAAATATGTATAATTTTTAATATTTTAACATATTTTTAAAAAATAAATTTAAATAACAAATTTGTACTATCAATATTTTGAAAAAAATTTCTCAATTATTCATATTTTTATTTAAGTTCTTATAAGTTGTTGTAATTTTTAATTTCACTGAATTGTGCTCCCTTAAAAAATTTATTGGATATTTTAATCACGTCATAATTAGGGATATTTTACCTTCTGGAAACCTCTTAAATTAGGCAAAACTCTATTAAATAATTGATAATCGTTGATTATGTATTTTTAATGTGTGAATGGTGACATTGGGCGCCCACTAAGAGTGGTTTTAATTTGTATATAAATTAATATTGTATTTTTAATGTGTGAATGGTGACATTGGACGCCCACTAAGAGTGGTTTTAATTTGTATATAAATTACTCCCTCCATTCCTAAATAGTAGTCATTTTTATTATTTTTACAAAGATTAAGAAATATTAATTAGACATAAATTTAAGATAAAATTGAATATTTCAATGTACAAACTTACATCTGATTGGTTAATTTGCATTGAAAAAAAAAATTAAATTAAAAAAATTAAATTAAATTGTATTGAAAATGTAAAAGTGACAGATAAATAGAATTTAGATTTTTATTAAAAGTGACAGATATTAAGAAACGGATGGAGTAATATTTGAAAGTTGTATTCAGCTGCCAATAAAATAAATTGCTTGTGCAGTAAACCTAAATCAAGTTTCCCTTTCATTTTATATTTTACTTAAAATACATTATTCAGATGCTGTTATAAGTTATTAAATACATGATAAATATTATTTCATTAATTTTACTTTAAAATTTTAAAAATTTTAAATATTTTATAATTTTATTTAAAGGTGACACGTCTTAAATGCGGTGGATTTATTTTTGCACTCCGGCTAAATCACACAATGAGCGACGCGCCTGGTCTAGTGCAATTCATGTCGGCAGTAGGGGAAATGGCTCGGGGAGCGCAAGCCCCAACTATTCTTCCAGTATGGGAAAGGCAAATTCTAAACGCGCGAGATCCACCGCGAGTGACATGCGTACACCGTGAATACGACGACGTACCTGACACCAATGGCACAATAATTCCTCTCGATGATATGGCTCATCAATCCTTCTTCTTTGGACCTACTGAAATCTCCGCTCTTCGCAAATTAGTCCCTTCTCGTCTCCGCAATTGCTCTACTTTCGAATTACTCACTGCCTGTTTGTGGAAATTCCGCACTGTAGCACTCCAACCTGATTCCACCGAAGAAATGCGCATGATTTGCATTGTCAACGGGCGGAGCAAATTTAATCCACCTTTACCGGCAGGTTACTACGGGAACGGATTTGTGTTTCCAGTGGCGGTTGCGACTGCCGGAGAATTGATTAATAAACCGTTGAGTTTTGCCTTAGAATTGATCAGAAATGTGAAGGAAAGTGTAAGTGAAGAGTACATGAGATCCGTGGCGGATCTGATGGTGATTAAAGGTAGGCCCCATTTTACAGTGGTGAGGAGTTATTTAGTGTCGGATGTGACACGTGCCGGATTTGGAGACGTTGATTTTGGATGGGGTAAAGCTGCTTACGGTGGACCCGCAAAAGGTGGAGTTGGTGCTATTCCTGGAGTGGCTAGTTTCTATATCCCGTTAAAGAATAAGAAAGGAGAAAAAGGGATTGTTTTGCCAATTTGTTTGCCTGCTCAAGCTATGGAGAGATTTGTATTTCTTTTGAATAGCATGTTATACCATCACCCAAACACTGCTCCTCTTGAATCTACCTTTATAGTTTCAGCATTGTAAGATCATATAATATTTATATGCTTTTTTGTGATTTTATTTTTTTTGAAGGGGTGGAGTATAGTATAGGTTCGAATTTTAAATCTCACACTGTATTAGAATTAGTTTTACTGTCGGAATGTTTCCTTGTAAACCTTTTTATGGAATTTTAATGTATTAATCTATTAGAAGCACTTCTATTTTATATTCAGTCTTCAACTAAATTAAAAAAAAAAAGAGAAAAAATCCACCATTTTCACGTACATGATGACACATTATAATGTTGTATTTGTCATGATTTTTTTTTCATGAAATTAGTTCAAGTTATTAGTATCTATGTCTTGAATCTAAGATGTGTATGATTTAACCTCTACCACAAAAGGATAAGTACACATAATTATCAATGGATTTAAAAGATGAAATTACTTATAGAGAAAAGTTGTTGATCAACCAAGTCAGTAATATATATATATATATATATATATATATATATATATATATATTACGTGATAAATTTGTTAAGAGCGATGTCAGCCATAAAAACAAACATTTTAGTAGTGCGGATTTGCATTTGTTTGTACGAGATCTCCACAACCACACATTTCATTTCAAGCTTTCACATTTTGGACAAGGACTTAAAATATTCATTGCCACAAAAAAAAAAAAAAAAATTATGCATAAAATTTATTTATTAATTTAAATTGATCCATATATAAATTTATTTATTGATCATGCCCGTATGTGCATTTCAAACAGTGGGAAACACAGCAAATTGCCTATTTGTAAGCCCACTCATCAGCATCCCTTTTTGTTGTTTGATGAGCCATGAAGCCATTCACCAACTCCCTAACGTTCAAGGTTCACAGGCTTCAACCTGAACTAATCCCCCCGGCTAACCCCACCCCTCGCGAGTTTAAGCCTTTATCAGATTTAGATGATCAAGAAAGTCTTAGGTATTACGTTCCTCTCGTACACTTGTATCCACACAATCCTTCCATGGAAGGAAAAGATCCCGTGAAGGTGATTAGGGAGGCAATTGCTAAAACACTTGTGTTTTATTATCCATTTGCTGGGAGGCTGACAGAAGGACCTAATCGCAAACTTATTGTAGAATGTACCGGTGAAGGTATCTTGTTCATTGAAGCTGATGCTGATGTTACTCTTGAACAGTCTGAGAATGCATTTAAACCTCCATTTCCATACTTGGATGAGCTCCTTTTTGATGTCCCTGGCTCTAGTGGGATACTCAATTCCCCATTGTTGCTTGTTCAGGTATGATTCACGAGCTCAAATATTAATTTTTCCACTGTGGTTTTTTTCTTTAGTTAATTCCAATGTTTTCAGCACCAGATCGGATATCAGATCGGACATCGACTTAACCTGTCAATTGTGTCATAAGTCAACTGATTGTACCGAATTAACTCAAAATTTTTATTTTTTAAATACAATTATTTATAAAAAAATTAAAAATATGGTATATAAAAAACACATTCAAACAAATTATTAATTATCAAAAATCAATATAAAAATAATAATTTTAAATCCAATAAAATTTATAAATATAAAAATCAAATAAATTGTTCAAACATAAAAAAAAATATGTTGCTCATACGAATTCAAATAAAAAAATAAAATTTTTGAATTCAAAGAAAAAAAAATTGCTGGGGTTAATGTAATTTTGATAAGTGCATTTTTTTTAATTAGTACAATATGCAGCTGTATATTTTCACTCACAGGCATGTTTAATGTAGCAATTTTTTTATTTTCGTAAAATAATAGACTCGATAATTAGGTTTTATAATTTTTTTTGAAAAATATCTCTTTAAATATGATCCATAAATTTTTTGTGGATAAAATAGATGATAAATTAGGAATCATGCATATGCTAACTATTATTTCATTTTTTTAGTTAAATTATTTTATGTGTCAATTTTCTTTTATTATAATTTTGATTTAGGTACGATTTTTATTTTTATTTTTATAAATATTTATTTGAGTATTAATGGTGATTTAATAGTAATTGCTTTTTACTAAAATAATATTAATTGCAACTTATTTGAGATTTTTTTTTTAAAAAAAATACTAATCTGGTGTTTCATCTTGAAAGAAAAAAGGAAAAAAAATAATAGGAAAAAAAGAAATCAATCGTTCTATCGGCCATCACCGTTTTGTTTGACTGCACGCAAGCAAAAGGACGGTAGATCCCTTTCAAGAAGTGAGCCTGGATAAAAAATATCTCTAAGCTTTAATTGGTTTTTTTTTTTCACAAAAATGATAGCATTTTGGTGTTTTGAAATAAAAATAGAGTTCTTTTTAATTCAACAGTTTTTGTTTCTTTATTCTATTCGGTTGAATTCGGCTTTTAGCTTATTCGGTTTTTATATGTTATTAAAATCAAATTCGATAGCGATTTTCAGTTAAATCGGTTCGATCAGTCGGTCCAGTTTTAAAAATATTGGTTAATTCTTTCAAGATTATTTACAGGTTACTCGACTTAAATGTGGTGCTTTTATTTTGGCTTATCGTTTTAACCATGCGATGTGCGATGGCCCTGGTATAGTTCAATTCATGTCAGCTGTGGGAGAAATTGCGAGAGGCAAAGAGGCCCCTTCTATTCTTCCAGTTTGGGAAAGACATGTCCTTTATGCGAGAAACCCACCCATCACAACATGCACTCATCTTGAATATGAGAAAGAAAATCACACCCACAGTCCCAATATCCCATTTCCACTTGACGATGTTGTTGAAAAATCATTCTTTTTCGGACCAAAAGAATTTTCTGCTATTAGAAAATTCATCCCTCCTCAAATCCAACGCTGTTCTAATTTCGAAATATTAACAGCTTGGATGTGGAAATATCGCACTATTGCTCTTCAACCAAAACCTTCTCAAAAGATGCGGATGATGTGTGCTGTTAACGCCCGTAAAAAGTTTAATCCTCCATTATTACCGGAAGGTTATTATGGAAATGGATTTGTACTGTCTACAGTGGCATCAACAGCTGCAGAAATAATTGAGAATCCAATAAGTTATGCATTAGCATTGATAAGAAAGACAAAACAAGCTGTAACCAAAGAGCACATACAATCAGTGGTAGATACACTGGTGATTAAGGGAAGGACTAGAATTGAACAGTTAGGGACATACGTAATGTCTGATAATAGACACGTAGGGTATAAAGAGGTGGATTTTGGGTGGGGAAATGCTACTTTTGGTGGTCCTGTTAAATCCGTTCCTACCATTGTAAGTTTTATTGCTGAGTTTGAGAATGAGAAGGGAGAAAATGGAGTAGTTTTGCCTCTTTGCTTGCCAGCCCCAGCCATGGAACGATTTGAAATGGAGTTCGAGAATTTGTTGCAGGATCAGCCTCATGGTGCCATTGGATAATTCCTTTAATTCCTCGTCTTTATATTGTAAGGTAGTGCTCTTTTAAAGAGTTAATTATTGGGGAATTATTGACTAATAAAAGTCTAAGCAAAATATATGGATCACACGAAACCTTCTTTTCAATCAAGTCATTTTATTAATGGTTTGATCCATATATTTTGACTAGATCATATCTAAATAAGACTTTTCCAACTAGAATTATCTTAATTAGATTTTAACTTCTTCTTTTTTTTTCTTAGCTAGATCATAATATCTAATAATAAAAGTGCCGGATTTAGAGAGGTGGATTTTAGGTGAGGAAATGCTACTTTTGGTGGCCTGTTAAATCCATTCCTATCATATTGGAGGTTTTATTGCTGAGTTTGAGAATGAGAAGGGGGAAAATGGAGTAGTTTTGCCTCTTTGCTTGCCAGCCCCAGCCACGGAACGATTTGAAATGGATTCGAAGAATTTGTTAAGAGGTCAGCCTCATGGTTGCGTTAGATCTTCCTTGTAATTTCTATGCTTTGTGACTAGGAATTATAATGTGACAAATTCTGTGTGAATTTACGCAAATAAATTCCTTTTAAGCATTTTATATTACTTTAAGATAAATGTATTGTATATATGTTGCTTTAAGATAAATGTACTGTATTTTGATATTATTTTATCAATAGATATTAATTATTGTAAATACATATTTTTTATTTTTTTATTTATAGAATTCTATTATTTCTTATATCTTGGCTCTCCAATATTTCATTTGAACATAGAAAATAGTTATTCCTCAATAATACTTGGATAGTATTTATCTTTAATAATATTTGTGGATAGTTTTATTCTTCGGTCGGGATATATATAATATGAGTATGCTTGCTATGGATTCTAATGGCTTGAAGCCATTCCAAATTTTAGCGTCCGTCATATATTTAAACGCGGTTGTGACAACCTAATCCAATCCTTTTAATAGATCTAATTAATTTTGCTTTGTTTCCACTCATTTTTATTTTATTTTTAATATCCTATCTAATTCTTTAATACTTTTTGCATCCTTTAAATTGCATAATAGACTAATATGTATTATTTTTCTCCTTTAAAAATATTAATTTTATTTTTATCCATTTCATTTTTAAAAATGTTAATTTTTTTTCTCCATATTTTCCATTACCTAAGATCCTTAAGCCTCCAAAGGGACCAAAACTTTAAGCCTCCGAATTTCAAAAATCAGGAGTTGCCAAAATCCTAAGTGATAAAGCCTGGGTTATCTTTATCTGGAGAGGGAGGAAACGACCGATCGGGTGAGAGCGACCTGAAAGGAAGAATGCCCGGTCGGACCGGGCGTAAGCACTCCGAAGCTTAAGTCAGTAACTTTAGAGAGAGAAAACTTGTAGAGAGAGAGTGCTCAAGGTTCAATACCTGAGGCCATCGCTTGTTGGGCTATTTATAAGAGATGTTGAGGGGCACTTGAGTGCCTAGGGGGGTGATCTCTGGCAGTCAGAGCAGGTATCTGGCGAAGTGACAGCGAGCAGGAGGTTGAGGTGAGCACTGCCTTATGTCAGGCGACTGATGGGACGGGATGTCACGTCGTCCGATCGGTCCTCCTTTGGACTCGTGCCTGTTTGTTTCGCCTTGTGGGCCTTGAGCCTTGTCAATGTTTGAGCCAACTCCATGGGTCTGAAGGCAGATGATATTTGCTGTGTTATCACTTGCCCCCCCCCCCCCCCCCCCCCCCAACAGGTCAGATCGGGCATAAGGTTGCCTTTGCCGTTCCGCTCGGATGAAACGCTGCTTGAGCTGTCCTGATCCGAGGACATCCGTTAGCAGGGGTACGGACTCGAAAAGGCTGCCAACTGAAGGGACGCGTCTGTTCACGAAGTTATTTTCATTGATTGCTGTGCGCGTATCGAGGATGACGCTTGGTTCTTCGTGTAGCTGTAACATCTCCGGGCACGTGGCGGGGTTTTAATGGTGGAGCTGCTGGGGCTCAGGCCTATAAATAGGCATTTTTTCTAATACTTTGTCCCTTTACTTCTCGTTGCCCTTAGCGCTACTTTGTGAAAATTTCTTCTTAATTCCTCGCAACTCAGCAATCCTTCTTGCTTTCCTTCGCGGTTCCTTCAGACCTTCTTGAAACAAGTAAGTATTTTCTCTCTTTGTTTTCCCCGGATTCCTTACTTCGTGTTTGCACGTCATTCCTTGTGCATTTTTCCCTTTCCATTGTTTCCAAAGGGTAGCTCTCGTTACCTGAGATAATAGGTTTTTAACGCACCAACTTATCTTGTCTGGTGATTGTATGCAGTTGAAATGGCTGGTGGAAAGGATTTGAAGTAGATGCTGGCTGAGTGGGCCGGGCTGAAACGCGAGGCCGACTTAAAGGCCAAGCAGGAGAGGAAAAGACAAAGGTTAGTTGCTACCGAAGGTGCCCCAATTCACGCCGTATCTCTGTCAACTATGGCCCCGGGAAGTGCTTTAGCTTCGGCCTTGCCCCGATCGGATAGGGAGACACACCGTCCTGGCCCCTCTGCTACAAACCCCTCGATGGGAGAAAGTCAAGAGGAGGGGGCTCTGGTTATCGCTGGAGGCACCGGCGCTCATTGAGGTGAGCTGCATCAAAGGTTCAGCAAACGCCCTTCCCACATTGGGGTGTTTCTGGAGGAGCATTTTGGCAAGGACTGGTCTTCAAGCCAGGTAGCAAGCTTTATCTTCCGAGGTTTGCTTCAGGAGAGCGACCACGCAGAGATTGCGGATGATAACCAGCTGGTCCGGGAATACAGTGTGCTCAGCCAGCAGCTACTAGAGGTAGGGTCTCCTTTATTGTATTGTCAGTACTTGCTGGAATTGGTTCAACGGGGTCTTTTCCTTGTTTGCCCATCTTCTTCTCCCTCCTTTTGTTAGGTGTGCCGGCGGACTCAGCGAGTCCACCTCATGGCAGGAGTTTGGAAGGGAAGAACTGATGTTGTGGTGAAGAACACGACAGAGGTGAACTCTCGCTATGAGACCGTCCGGAAGGACGCCTCGACCCTCCGCATGGAAGTGGCTGAACTTCAACGGGAGTACGCCACCCTTCGGTCAGAAGCACAGGCTTCTGCTGAGAAGGCGGCCCAAATCGCTCAGGAGTTGGAAGGGTGTCGGGCCAAGGTGGACAGGTTGAAGGGCGACAATGCCCGTTTGGCGGCTGAAGGCGCTCAGCGTCGAAGACTGGAGCATCGGGTGACTGTGCTGGACGCCGAGTGCCACGAATTGAGCGGCGAAAATGCCAGCCTCAAACTGGAGCGAGCCAGGCTTCGAGGGGAGCGGGATCAAGCTCGGGCCGAGTGCACTCGCTTGCAGAACGAGCAAGAGGCACTGAGAGTGTTAAGGCAGGAGAGGGAAGCTACCTGGAGGGTCGAACTGGATACAGAGCTCATCTCCCAGAGGGAGCAGCTTCTTGAGGAGTTAGTGGAGGCACAGGCAGGGGTTCTATCACGTCTGATCCGCGAAGCCGAGAGGCGTTTCCCCGATACCGACCTCAGCTGGATGGGGGATCCTGCGGCCTTGCCCGACCCTACCGCTAGCGATGATGAAGTGGATCTCCGAGCGGGGCTTTCGCCTACCGGGATTTCCCAATCCTTGCCTGCCGGTGAGGTCACTCGGTCCTGTCCGCCCGTGGGACCTGTCTCTGAGGGGGAGGCTGCAACTCACCGAGTTGCTTCCGGCTCCTCTCAGGCCACTGACGGGGCTCCGCTGTCTTCAGGCGTCGATCAGCCGCAGACATCCAGGTCGCCGAACTCGAGGGGGGCCGACGGCCGTTCTGTAGCTCCTGAAGAAGGCATTGTACATATAGAAGATTAGAATTTTCCATGTTGTTTTGTTTTTGTAATTATAAGCTGTACAAGTGAAATTGAATTCAATAAACTGATTTTTTCCTCCTCTCTTTGTGAGGTGCTGTGCCTTAGTAATTTCTATTACTTATGTGACAAAATGATCTATGTGCTTTACTTATGGATACTTCCTGAATTGGGAGGAGTCGGGCGATCGGTGAGCAATCGGGAATCCCGCAGTCCGACGCCATGGTCTTCATTCGCATGCTGGTCCATGGCCGCTGCATAAAATTGCATATTCGCCTGGGACCGCTGCGTAGGTACCGCATGTTGACCCATGGCCTTTGCATAAAATTGCATGGTGGCCTGGGGTCGCTGCGTGAGTATCGCATGTTGACTTGTGGCCTTTACATAAAATTGCATGGTGGCCTGGGGTCGCTACGTGAGTATCCGCCTCGCGTATTGTTGAGTGTTGTTGCACCCGTCGATAGATCCGAACGGGAAGCAAGTGGTCTGCCATTGACCAGTTTTGGCATCAGCGGATCGGGAACCTCTTCAATCCGGGCGCTTACGATCGACCATTTCCGTAATTAAGATCGGATGGGTCATCGGGCGCGCGATGAGCTCATCATTTTTGCATATTAATGCTGCGACATTCACTAGGTCGCTTCCATATCTTCGGACCGAGAAGAGCATCGGTCCTAATGGATTGACGTTACCCTCTGAGGGGGGCGGGGGGTACCCTCCGTGCTTTGCACCTGGAGAAGACATCAAATCTAGTACACAGGTCAGACTATGCATGCAATAAATAAAATAAGAGATTAAGAATTTTTTACTAATTGGTGAATGCGGGTACATTACTACAAATGGTATTTTTTGAGTACGTCCACATTCCAGCTCCTCGGGATATCTCGACCTTCGACGGTTCGAAGTTTGTACGTGCCTGGGCCTAGGACTTTGGAAACCTCATAGGGTCCCTCCCAGTTTGGCATAAGCTTGCCGACCCCGGCATTTCCCGAACCCAGCTCTGCTTTTCTAAGCACGAGGTTGCCAACGTTAAAGGTTCTTGGCCTTACTCTAGCATTGTGGTATCTGGCTATCCTCTGCTTGTACGCGGCTATTTCAGTGTAGGCATTTTCCCTCCTTTCTTCCGCTAGGTCCAGGTCTTGGCGTCTTTCCAGAGCGTTGGCCTGCTCATTATAGAGTGCCGATCGGTAAGATGAGAGTTTGACCTCTACCGGGATCATTGCCTCGGTGCCATAGACCAGGGAGAATGGAGTCTGACGGGTGCCTGCCCTCGACGAAGTTCTGTACGACCAGAGAACGCTTTGCAGTTCCTCGGTCCAGCTCCCTTTGTCCTCACCCAGTCGCTTTTTCAGCCCTTGGACGAGGGTCCGATTGGAGACTTCGGTCTCATTGCTTTGGGGATGAGCAACTGATGTAAACCTCAAATTGATTTTCAGGCCTTGGCAGAAATCTCTGAAGATAGAGCTGTCGAACTGTTTACCATTGTCTGTGATGAAAATATTGGGTAAGCCATACCTGCAGATGATATTTTTCCATGCAAAGCTCTTGACCCTCTCGGCTGTGATGGTGGCCACATGCTCGGCTTTGATCCATTTGGAGAAATGGTCGACCGCAACTCTAAGGAACTTCATATGCTTTTTTTCCAGGGGGAAAGGTCCTAGGATATCAAGGCCCCACTGGTCAAATGGCCAGGCGACCCCGATCGGCTGCTGATCCGCTGCGCTCTGTCGGATGATTCTCCCATGCACTTGGCACTGCGAGCATCTTCGCACTTTTTCCTGGGCGTCTTTGAGCAAACTGGGCCAGTAATACCCCGTCTGAAGGGCTTTCCTGGCCATAGCTTTGCTTGCCTCATGTGCACCTCAAATGCCCTCATAGATTTCCCTGAGGATATAATCTCCCTCCTCCTCTGTCACGCAACTAAGCCAGGGATGACTGAAAGCCTTTTTGTACAGGTCGCCGTTAATGATGGAGTAGTTGAGGGATTTTCGTGATGTCTTCCGGGCTTCGTCCTTGTCCTCCGGAAGCTGCCCCGTTTGCAGGTATTGCTTGATAGGACTCATCCAAGTTTCATCCGTCCGATCGATCTCCATCACTTCTGGCTCATCCAGGGAGGGGGAGGTTAAACTCAAGACGGCGACATCTCCCTCAACCATGGTTTGCTCGGAGGCGGAGGCTTTTGCTATCCTATCGGCTTCTGATGTCTAATCTCGTGGCACCTTCTGGAGGTCCCATTCGGAGCCTGCTTCCTCAAGCACTTTGAGGGCGGTTTTGACCTTTGCTAGGTATTGGATCATTGTGGCTTCCTTGGCCCCGAAGGTGCCCAGGACTTGGCTGGTGACCAGTTGGGAATCGCTTCTGATGACCACGGATTCCTGTCGGATAGCGTGCAGCAGCCTCAACCCTTGGAGGAGCGCCTCATACTCTGCAATATTGTTAGAAGCTTTGAAATCCAGCTTTATTGCGTACCTTATGATGATGTCCAGGGGCCCCTTGATCACTATGCCTACTCCTCCTCGAGCATCATTCGCGGCTCCGTCTATCGTCATTTCCCAGAGTCGCCGTCTGGGTTGACTTTGCGGTTCTTCGCCAGCGAACTCGTCAACGAAATCGGCCAAGGCTTGGGCTTTTATCGCCTTTCTGGGCTCATACCTCACGTCCAAAGATTGTAGCTTAATTGCCCAGCCTACCATTTTTCCTTCCAGGTCGGGGGTTTGTAGGATTTTTCTGAGCGGGTGGCCCGATCGGACAACAATGGTGTGCGCCTTGAAATATGGTCTGAGCTTCCTTGCACACATCATAAGGGCGATAATCAGCTGCTCAATCGGTCCTTTCTTTAGATCTGCCCCCCTGAGCACCTCGCTGACGTAGTAGACAGGTAGCTGTTGCGTTCCTTCCTCCCGAACCAGGGTTCCTGCAACATCTTCGCCAGAGGTAGATAGATAAAGATACAGGTTTTCACCTGGTACCGGACGGCTGAGCAGAGGCGGGTTTGTGAGGAACGCTTTTAGCCCTTCGAAGGCTTGTTGGCAGTCTTCCCCCCAATCGAAAGTCTCGCCCTTCCTCATTTTTTTAAAGAACGGAGTGCATCGCTTAGCCGACGAAGATATGAATCTCCCCAGGGCAGTAATTCTGCCGTTCAGCTTCTGGATGTCTTTCACGCTCCTGGGAGGCTGCATTTTCAAAATGGCTTTAATTTTCTCTGGGTTCGCTTTGATTCCTCTTTGGGAAACCAGGAAACCCAGGAATTTGCTTGATGGTACTCCAAAGACGCACTTCTCAGGGTTGAGTTTCATCCGAAACTTGTTTAGGGTGAAAAAGACTCTCGCTAGATCGGTGGGGTGCTCCTCGGGGCTACGGCTTTTGACAATCATATCGTCGACGTAGACCTCCACGTTCTGTCCAATCTGATCTTTGAAGATCTTGTTCATGAGGCGCTGGTATGTGGCCCCAGCATTTTTTAGGCCGAATGGCATCACCCTGTAGCAGAAAGTCCCATCGTCTGTGATGAAGCTGGTTTTTTCCTGATCGGCGAGCCACATCAGGATCTGATGGTAGCCGGCATAAGCATCAAAAAGGGAGTATATGGCGTGACACGCGGTGGCGTCTACCAACTGGTCTATGTTCGGGAGGGGGTAGCTATCTTTGGGACACGCTTTATTGCGATCAGTGAAATCCACACACATCCGCAGCTTTCCTAACTTTTTCTTGACCAAGACTACATTAGCCAGCCATTCGGGATAGTCTACCTCTCGGATTGTTCTGGTCTTCAGTAGTCTATCCACTTCCTCGAAGATAAATTTTCTCCGATCTATGGCGTGCGTTTTGAGCTTCTGTCAGACCGGCGGGTGATCCGGGTCCACATTCAGCTTGTGTGTGATGACATCGGGGTCTATCCCTGGGATGTCCTCCGGCCTCCATGCGAAAGCCCCTTGGTTCTTCGCCAGGACCCGTACTATGGCGTCTTCTGTCTTTTCGTCCATGCTGGTGCCAACTTGGATACTTTTGCCTGGGGCCAATGCCCTTGTTTTTGTTTCTTTGGCGGGGTCCATCCTTGGTCTACCTTCCTGCTCTAGCTGTTCCAAGCTGGGTTCCACTGTTGCAGTCTCTCGCTGCAGCTTTATAGTGTTGACATGCGCTTCTCGCGACGCCCTTTGATCGCCCCTAACTATCGCGATGCCCTCTCGGGTTGGGATCTTCATTACCAAGTAACGGATGCAGATGATAGCACCAGTTTGGGAGAGTAGGGGCCTGCCAAATATTGCGTTATAAGCAAAATTTATGTCAACAACTATAAAAGTTACTTCGCATCTGTGCGCGACCGTCTCCTGGCCCAGCGCTACAGGGAGCTCTACAGAACCCACCGTCGGGATTCTGCCCTTGCCGATCCCGACGAGTGGCGCGGCGGTCGGCCTGAGCTTGCACACAGGCAGACCCATCGCCCGGTAGGCCTGTAAGGTGAGGATACTGACGGCGCTACCATCGTCCACCAGAACTCTTCTGACATCGAAGTCGTTGATTCTGACCCTCACAACGAGCGCATCTTCATGAGGAAATATGACATCCTGCGCATCTGTGCTAGATATGACAACTTTTGAGGGCGGCGGGAATGCCTCTCTCCTGTCTTCTCCTTGCTGCCAGAGGGATCCGCTTGATAGGCTGGCTCTTGTGTGATCACATTGATGACTCCAGCATATGGTCTGCCCAGGTCCGAGCCTCTCCGATCCCGCTCGCCTTCGTCCGGGTCGGAATCATCCCTTCGCGGCTTTGGCCGTCAACAGGTGTCATCCCCTCTGGCCGTGCCTACGAATTTTCTAAGGGATCCTCGATGTATGAGCTTCTCAATTTCCTTTTTTAGGGTAGTGCATTCGTCGGTAAGGTGACCAAAATCTCTGTGGAGCTCACAGAATTTGCTACGGTCTCTTCTGGCCCAGTTGCTTTCAAACAGTTGCCTCGGCCAATTGATCGGCTCTTGCTTTTCTTTTATCCACATCAACACCGCGGACGGAGTGGCATTAAGGGGAGTGTATGGCCTTTCGCTCCGATCCTCCGAGTGCCTGCGCCGTTCTGTCTCCGATCCCCTTCTCTTCCTCGAGCTTCGGGATCCGGATCCTTGTTTTGGACTTCTTGCGCTCCGATCGGATCTGGAAGCATAATTGGAGTGGAGGTCGCTTGAATGCTGCGACCTTTCCGTGCTGCGTGTCCTCCTTCCCCTGTTAGACCTGATGGCATCATCGAGCCGAATGTACTGCCGGGCTCTCTCCATGAGATCAGTGAAGCTAGCTGGGGGTCTTGTTGTTAAGGACTCGAAGAAAGGACGATCCGTAATGCCCCCGGCCAAGGCGGTGGTCGTCATTTCGATGCTAACGTTCCTCACCTCTGACATGGTGGATTAGAACCTGTCGACGTAGTCTCACAGACTTTCGTCGGATCTTTGATACAAGTTGCAGAGGTCGTTCACTGTCCTCGGCGCGCGCGTTTGCACGACGAACCTCGTAACGAATAGCTCCCGTAATTGTCTAAAAGAGGTGATTGACCCCTCGGGCAAGTCATGGAACCACGTCAGAGCATCTCCGCCGAGGGTGGTGGGAAAAACCCTGCAAGCCACTTTCTTGTCATAGGTGTAGACCTGCACTTTGGTCAAGTATTCTGCCAGATGAGTGGCGGGATCTGTTTTTCCTGTGGACCTGTCCATGACAACGTCCCTCCACCTCGGGGGTAATTCGGAATCAGTAATTTCCCTGCAAAATGGGGACGTGGTGTTACCGCACGTGTTCCCCTCGAAACTCCCTTTTCTGGGGACGAGGACGCCGAGCCGCTCGAGCCCTTGTTTGAGCAACTGATCCCCTTTGCTTGAAGCCATAGCGGAGGACTCGCTTTTGTGCTTCCTTGAACGACTACGGCTCGGGGTGCACATGTAGGATATGTCATCTGCCACAGTTTGGGCGCCTGACCTGCTGCGAAAAGGGGAGCTCAAGCACGCGGGGAGTGTCTGTTTGCCCTTGTCATGCCTGTTTGGGGTCTTAACAGTGCCCTTGCGGTTTCCTTGGCCTCTTATCTCGCCGATGACAATCCCTTGGGCTTTCCTTCTCCTGAAGTCTTCGCCCGTGGGGCAATCCCCATAAACTCTTTCAGAAGTTTCCAGCACCTTACCTTTCTTCAACGCATGGGCGACATTTTTAGAGAAATCAGCGAGGATGGTGCGTAATCCCTGAAGGTAACAGGGGTATTCTCAGGCTGTCCTGCCGCTGTGCCATCGAAGGCGGGGAGGAGATTGATTCCCGCAGGAGACCTGACGGGTCGTGAGGTACCTGACCTACCGCAGCTACAGTCATTGTGGTCAGAATTCACAGGGGTCGTATTCTCATTCGATCTGGAGTTCGCCATGCCTCTCAACGAAAACACCAAATGATAAAGCCTGGGTTATCTTTATCTGGAGAGGGAGGAAACGACCTATCGGGTGAGAGCAACCTGAAAGGAAGAATGCCCGGTCGGACCAGGCGTAAGCACTCCGAATCTTAAGTCAGTAACTTTAGAGAGAGAAAGCTTGTAGAGAGAGAGTGCTCAAGGTTCAATACCTGAGGCCATCGCTTGTTGGGCTATTTATAAGAGATGTTGAGGGGCATTTGAGTGCCTAGGGGGGTGATTTCTGGCAGTCAGAGCAGGTATCCGGCGAAGTGACAGCGAGCAGGAGGTTGAGGTGAGCACTGCTTTATGTCAGGCGGCTGATGGGACGGGATATCACGTCGTCCGATCGGTCCTCCTTTAGACTCGTGCCTGTTTGCTTCGCCTTATGGGTAAGCAGATGATATTTGCTGTGTTATCACTAAGATTGCCTCTCTGTCTTCATTATAACCTCCACTCAAGATCATAATAGCATGCATGTACACTTAATAACTGGCCAAAATATTCTAATGCACTTTTGAATTATTTGTGACAAAATTTTGTTCAGGAGTTTGTTTTCGATTTCTGAAGTAACTAATAGCTTTTTATACCAATCAACTAATTTAAAAGCATTTGGTAATTTTTTTCATTTACATGTTTTGTTGGTAATTGATTGTTATTGCAATTAGCAATTGTTTCAAATACTCTATTTTAAAGTATATTTTCATATGTTGATGGCCTATTCATTTTATTTTTTATTTAAATTATAATATTATTTTATTAATTATAAATTTTCAATTATTTACATCAATAATTTTTTTTAAGACATTTTAACTTCACATCGATTTTTATTTTGACAACTCAATTAAATGAATGACATAAAAAATAACTGAACGCAACAAAAATTATATATTTAAACTCTTATTGCATAAAAATTACAGAATGAAAGACGCGTATATTTCACACGGGATGACGTAAAAACATGTCTAATAGAATATTGCGAGGTATTTCAACTCACCGTATCAACATCCCCGTCAGATTTTTTACTCTGTCTCTCCATTTTCTCTCTCTTCCCTCTCATTGTGCTTTCCTTCTCGTTCTCTCTCAAGACATCGACTCAACTCCACCGCCGTCCTCCAATGCCGATCTCGACTCCGCGACCTTTCTTCCTTGCCGATCTTGACTCCCCCGCCAATTCTCCCCTTTTGTTCTATCTCGGCATCCATTTTTTTGAGTTTGATTTTGGAGATTGAAGAGGAGAGAGAGAGAAGGAAATGGGTATGGGAAACGACAAAATGTTGAAGAATGATTTGGACTTATTTTAACCTTACTCTTGTAGGTTCCAAAGTCTTGCCACTGTCAGAATGAGTTTGCAACAGGCTGCGTAGTCCAAATCTTATTTTAATGGATTTGGTCGCCGAAGAGTTGAAAGGGATGGAGGTATGAAATTGGACAATAAGCTGCAATCTGAAAAATCAATTCCAAATAGATCAAGCAACTCAGTTGGGTTTCTTTCCTTAATTTTCTTCATTTTACAATCTGTTCTTTTCTCACAAACGGTACATTGATAATCTCTATTTACTATTTGTTCTTTTCTCACAAACAGTACATTGATAATCTCTTTTCTCACAACTCAGATGGAAGTATTGTGCTTTGGTGTTAGAATTGCAAATATTTCTTACTTCTAGTAATCTATGTTTACTATTGGTAATTAAGTGAACATCCAATTGCTTGTTCATGGCTCGCTTGACAAAGGATGTTTCTTTTCATGGGCAGAAGGCAGAACTTAGCAAGGCTCCTACAAAAGTCATGATTATTCCTGGTAAAGACGTTGTACAAGTGATAGCAAAGGTTCATCTACATTTCATATTTTATGATTTTACATTTTGTCTGGTGTCTTTAGGTTGAAACAAGTTTATGATTTTTGAGATGTGGGTTAAGTGGAAGAACCGAGTTTGGAAAAAGCTGATAAATGCACAGTTGATGATTAGAGTATATGATGAATGCACAGCCGAAAGTAACATAAGGTTTCCTAACCTATTAGAGTATTTAAGTTTTCAAACTCTCTGTATTTTGAGATTTTATATTTTCGGTTGGTTCCGTTATCGACAATGACGGCGGTTCAAGCTCCTCTACTCATGGGAATTTTCTCGTTTAATAATAAGCGAATAAAGAAGATTGTTTTTCTGCGAAAGAAGTTGCTCGTGCTCTAGCTAGAGCTTCTAGTTCTTTGTCAGGTGCTTTGTTTTGGAATTTATTCCCTCTTCTTGTATTGATTCAGCTAACATTATTTTCTTTTTACAGCGAATAAAGAAGATTATTATTTTTTATTTTCTTTTTACCATCACGCACTCCAATTAGTGTGATGATGGGTGTCGAAACCAACAAAAATAAAATACCTACTCTGAATTGAAATTAACTTGTAAATAGCGATGAGCAGGGTCGAATCCACAGGGATTGGTCGAGTTTTAATTCTTTTAATTAACCAAAAACAAACAATAAAAATAAAAAGGGGAGTTTTGTAAATTAAGAATAAAAACACAGAATTAAAATAATAACAAATAAAATACAGAAAAATAAATAAAAATAAAATAAAGGATGAAAAACTCCAGTTAAAGGTATTCGCAGCACAGAATTCAATTTACTGATCATGGACGAAAATATACTCTAAAATCATGCAATGGATCAGTTATAGTCATCGGCTTCGCGCTCCCGACCTAATCTTTCCGTATTAATGAATCAATCAAGTAAGACTGTAATTAATTCCTAACCAATAAACAACCCTAAACACGCGCAAGGATTTAATTTATTGACAGCATTAAGAAATAGAAAGACCTGACCTAAGCCAACCTACCTCACGCGAGACCGATTTAGACCAAATCATGCACTTACTCAATGTAACAACCCTTGTGAGGAAGCTACACTGATTACCACTTGTTATTGATTTTATCAAACAATTACGGATTTGACAATCTCAATTAGTTATATGCTATTTAATTAAATGAACAATTGGCCATTATTGTGCAAATAATAAATAACAATCGAGATATAGTTTCTCTAAGCCACAGTAAATAACATGAACATCATATGAATTAAAGAGAAGATTAAGCAAGAACAATCTCACAGTAATGAAGAATCCTGGCTTTGAATTGAACCTTTAACTAGAATAAAAGTTTAGCCAATCATGGCCAAGAACAAGAATAAAATAAAACTAAACAAATTCCTAACACAGAAAATGGAAGAACAGAGGCGGCGGCGGCTGCCAAAGTTCCTCTTAAAAGAAAACCTAAAATATTTAGGTAAGTAGTTTATTACTATCCAAACTTGGAAAATAAAATAAAAATATTAAAAGCAAATTAATCTTCCTAAAAATACTGCCTATTATCCCCTTAATTATAGCTTAATTATCCCTAAATATCTGATGAAGACCAGCTGGCGGCTAGGTCAATTTTTAAGTTAAAAACCCTAAATTTGCATCTGCTGTCGCATCTGGCCCCTTAGCCTTGGGCAAGGCGGCTCCTTGCCCTTGCCCTTGCCCCTTAGCCTTGGGCAAGGCTAAGCCCAAGATCAGCTTTTCACTTCAGAATTCTTTGCACTTTCATGGCTGTTCCAAATTCACACCCTTTAGCTTTAATTTGTTTCCTTTTTACCATTTTGACCCTACAAAGACCAAAATCATAAAACAAGTAAAAAGTACTAATTTAAGCTAAAATTAAATGCATGAAAGTGATGAAAAACATGTTAAAATATGCAATATTAGGCACTTAACAAATTCCCCCACACTTATCTCATGCTTGTCCTCAAGCATAAATTAAATCTCAAGCACAATCCTTTCAAAAGTTCATTCACCCAAATATCAAATTCCAATCCCATAAGTTCCCAATAAATCAAAATGTAAGGCAAGATAGAGATAGAAATCCAAAAATAATTTACCACAAAATCATATCAAGACATGGGTATCTCAACTACCTTTTCAAATTAGATACAACAAGGTTCATAATCATTAAACACACATAAATTTATATCCCAATTTAAGATTAAATCAATGTATAAAAGAAAACTTGTCAAACCAAATTAGACACTTCAGTTTTTTTCACAATTATCAATAGAAAAGGGAACAAGGAAAACCAGGAAATTCATTTCAATCTCTTTCTTTCTCTTTTTTTTTTTTTTTTCATTTTCTTTTTCTTAGACTGTAGTGGACACGAGGGCACCCGGTTCTGACCCGCATACACCCGGTCTTTCCAGTCAAAGAAAAGATTAATATGCTTACAAGAAATGTAGAGATCCTTTTTACGCGAGGGTACCCGGTTCTGACCCGCATACACCCGGTTACTCAGATCACACAGTTTCAAGTGGCTACTAGCTCTACTCTTAACCGCCTTTTTTTTTTTTTTTTTTTTGGACAGCGGAGTAAAATTTATTTTATTTTATTATTTTTCCTGATAACCAAATTCCTCAATCCATAAGCAAACATACCAAACAAGTGTCAAAAATAGTTTTAACAAGTTTCTAAAATACAAAAAATCCAATTTCAACACATGCAAAAGTTTATGTTTCACCTTAAGAATTGAACCCTGATATTTCTAATTCAAAAGATAATTAAAATCATCATAAATTGCATGAAAATGGATAAATAATCATGAATACTATTCAAACTTTGCCTAACAAACTGATTCATCAAAAACTAAATGATTTTGGAACTGATTTAGGCAAACAATTTTCCCTATGATCGTGAATGAAACTTAACAGATATTCAAGGACAAGATGAATACAATATTGAACAAGGGGGCAAGCTATAAAATTCCGATGAAGATAACAATATTTATGCACAAAAATCATGCCCAATGCATCAATTTAAGCCATTTTCAGGTAAACTCCAAATTAAACTCTAACCCAAAACTTATGCACAATTCTGCCACAAATGGTTACCAGAAATACTTCATAGAAGTAGATATATCAAAAATTTGCATAGAATCAACCAACTAAACAGAATTACAGCATAATCATTAACAATTAAGCACTAAAATAGCATGACTAACTCAAAATTTTCACAATAATCATCAGCCCATTACCATCAAAACGGCAAATCAACCTCTATATGCACATTATTTTCAAAATAATTATTTTCCAGCATCCCTAAAATAGGCACGTTTCTAACCAATTAAATGCAAAAATTCAGCAGCAAAACCAACTTTAAATCACCATCAAAACCAGCAGCAAAACATATCAAAAATTCAGTAAAAATTCCTTACTCAAATATCAACCAAACCGACATCAAAACGGCTATTTATGCACCATACCAACAATTAATATTCCAACAAAACAATACTAACAGTAACATTAACAAACCAACACTAACAATCACAAACTCAACACTTCTAAATCAAACTCCTCCCCCACACTTTCTCCTCGTATTGTCCCCAATGCGGAACAACAAACAATCGTAGGGCGAAGAGGAACACAAATAAATAAAATAAAATAAAATAATAATAATAATAAAAAAAATTAAAATTGAGAAAACTGCCCTGTTTTGGCGTTGGAGTAGCTCTGTTTATGGTTTGCTGCTACTGGAACTCGTTGGCTGAAGGAGCATCGTACGTGAAGGGACCTGGTTCTGCGGTGGTTGTCACATGCGATGCTGGCGAGATCGGAGTTACGGTGAGGCGGCAACTGCACGCGCGATTGGCTGGAGGAGGTTCTGCTCGCGGTTGTGGAGATCGGAGACGGTAGGTGGATCTGCGCGCAGGGGAGAGCAGCGCGCGATGGTGTGACGCGCGCGGGGAGAGCGGCGAGGGTCTGCTGGTGTTGATCGGACTTCGCCTTTGCTTCGGTAGTTGTGCGACGGCGGGTGCGTTGTAGATCAGTGGCTGGGAATGAGTGGCGATGGACCTGCTGGTGGGTTGGGTCGACCGAGATTGGCGCGCGGCTGGAGGTTGGGTCGACGGAGGGTGGTGCTTGGGCTGCGATCGGCGTTTGAGATGAGCGCTTGGGAGAGACGGTGGATCTTGGCGTCGGGGCGGTGAGGCGCTCTTGGAGAGAGGCGTCGATCTTCGGTGCCAACGGCGGGAGTACGGTGGCGCCGGTGGCTGGAGGGTCACGCGATCGGTGGTGGGCGGCGACGGCGACGGCGCGGAGCAGCCTGGTCGGCGGCGGTCCGTGGTCTGTGAATGTAAAATCAAATTGAGTAAATAAATTTTATTAGGTCAGTAGAAAAAATTTGAACAGGGGAAAATGGGTAAAAATAAAATATCACAGGTAAAATGAAATTAAAACCCATTAGATAACAAAGGCCCACAATTTATAACATAACCCATTAAACGTATTAAACTCAAAAATATGACGAGAATAGCCTGCACTTAAATAAAATTAAACCAAGAATCCACTAATTTTCCATTAAAATAACCGTTAACTGCTCATTACTCATGAAAAATAGCGTTAATTGCCATAGCCATTAAATCCAATTTGCCGAAAAATTAGCGGTTAAATTATTTAAGGCTACCATCCTTGAAAGTGCTGGTTTTATGCCACCATTACCTGTAAGTTCAAAGAGAAATTAGGTTAGCCATAAGAAGGAGATGAAGAAGAAGGCAGTGACATAAAATTAAATACTAGAATGTAAATCTAAACAGAAACATTTTAGCCTTGGAAAAGGCTAAATATTGGGTTGCCTCCCAAAAGCGCCTCTATTTAACGTCTTTGGCCAGACGTTTTCAGATTTTTGGCCTCTTCAATCTGGTTTTAAATCCCATTTGAATATCCTTCCATTCTTCACATCCTGCAGATTGGTATTAATTACCAAATTCTTCTCAAAATTGTTAGTATTTTCAAAAATGAAATCCTTACAAAATGAAAATTTTAAATTGTTAGAATCATCACCCAATTTAAAAGATTCATTAATTGAGTATTCAGCAACATCCATTTTAAAAATACTAAACAAATCACTGGAATTCTTCTGAGTATCACAAACGTGAAATTTAAGTATTTCTCCATCAAACTCCATAGTGAATGTATCCTCATGCACATCAATTTTTGCTTTGGCTGTACTTAGAAATGGTCTCCCTAACAAGATATCCAAAAAATTTGAGCATTTATCATCCTCCATGTCAAGCACATAAAAATCAGCAGGAAAAACTAATCCATCAATATTTACCAAAATATTTTCTAATACTCCTTCAGGGTAAACAAAAGACTTATCAGCAAGTTGAAGTACTACATTTGTCTCTTTTAATGGACCAACATGCAAAGAAGAACAAATAGACAATGGCATAATATTTATTGAAACTTTTGAATCACACACAGCTCTTTTTATCAGAACATTGCCTATAGAACAGGGGATAGCAAACATACCTTGGTCTTTACCTTTTGGAGGTAGCTTCCTTTGAATTATTGCAGAAACATTTTCTCCCATACTTACCATTTCATTACCAACTAACTTTTTCATATTAGCACACAAATTCTTAAGAAATTTAGCATATTGAGGCATTCGATTAATTGCATCAAGTAAAGGAATATTTACCTCAATTTTGCGAAAAATCTCAAAAATCTCACTCTCTTCCTTTTTCTTCTTAGATTTTACAAGTCTTTCTGGAAAAGGGGGTTGAATGATAAAATTGGTGAGCTGTTCTGAAATGTCCTCCTTGGGTTGTTCATCTTTCACAATTGTCATCTCTTTTTCAGTTTCTTCCTCATTATTCTGGCCACTTTCACTTGGCAGGGGCTGTTCCAGCTCGTTTTCACTTCTCAAGGTGATTGCACTCATATCATTTTGCATCAAATTCTCTATAGTTTGTGAGGGCAAACGTCCTTGGGACTCTATTCTATTTAAAGACTGTGCTATTTGGCTTATTTGTGTCTCCAAATTCTGAAATCTTAAATCTGTTTCTTTTGCAAGCTGCTGAAGATCCTGCATATTAGAGTTTAAAGAATGAACAATATCTTCAAGACTCCTACCTTGTTTAGGATCCGGTTGAGAGGGCTGTGGTGAATATTGATGCCTTGCTCCATAACTGAAGTCTGATTGGCCCGTCCACCATGAATTTTCAGTTTGCGCATATGGATCATAACTCCATTGTGGTGGACCTGGAAATCTTTCAGGTTCGTAATAATCCTCATGGTAATAAGCTTCATCCCGTTGCTTAATTCTTGCAGCCAAAGTCTGAATAATAAAATCAAAAGAATACATTTATTCAGTTATAAAAAATAAAAAAAAATTAAAACTAACAGACACCAATCCCCGGCAACGGCGCCAAAATTTGATGGGTGTCGAAACCAACAAAAATAAAATACCTACTCTGAATTGAAATTAACTTGTAAATAGCGATGAGCAGGGTCGAATCCACAGGGATTGGTCGAGTTTTAATTCTTTTAATTAACCAAAAACAAACAATAAAAATAAAAAGGGGGGTTTTGTAAATTAAGAATAAAAACACAGAATTAAAATAATAACAAATAAAATACAGAAAAATAAATAAAAATAAAATAAAGGATGAAAAACTCCAGTTAAAGGTATTCGCAGCACAGAATTCAATTTACTGATCATGGACGAAAATATACTCTAAAATCATGCAATGGATCAGTTATAGTCATCGGCTTCGCGCTCCCGACCTAATCTTTCCGTATTAATGAATCAATCAAGTAAGACTGTAATTAATTCCTAACCAATAAACAACCCTAAACACGCGCAAGGATTTAATTTATTGACAGCATTAAGAAATAGAAAGACCTGACCTAAGCCAACCTACCTCACGCGAGACCGATTTAGACCAAATCATGCACTTACTCAATGTAACAGCCCTTGTGAGGAAGCTACACTGATTACCACTTGTTATTGATTTTATCAAACAATTACGGATTTGACAATCTCAATTAGTTATATGCTATTTAATTAAATGAACAACTGGCCATTATTGTGCAAATAATAAATAACAATCGAGATATAGTTTCTCTAAGCCACAGTAAATAACATGAACATCATATGAATTAAAGAGAAGATTAAGCAAGAACAATCTCACAGTAATGAAGAATCCTGGCTTTGAATTGAACCTTTAACTAGAATAAAAGTTTAGCCAATCATGGCCAAGAACAAGAATAAAATAAAACTAAACAAATTCCTAACACAGAAAATGGAAGAACAGAGGCGGCGGCGGCTGCCAAAGTTCCTCTTAAAAGAAAACCTAAAATATTTAGGTAAGTAGTTTATTACTATCCAAACTTGGAAAATAAAATAAAAATATTAAAAGCAAATTAATCTTCCTAAAAATACTGCCTATTATCCCCTTAATTATAGCTTAATTATCCCTAAATATCTGATGAAAACCAGCTGGCGGCTAGGTCAATTTTTAAGTTAAAAACCCTAAATTTGCATCTGTTGTCGCGTTTGGCCCCTTAGCCTTGGGCAAGGCGGCTCCTTGCCCTTGCCCTTGCCCTTGCCCCTTAGCCTTGGGCAAGGCTAAGCCCAAGATCAGCTTTTCACTTCAGAATTCTTTGCACTTTCATGGCTGTTCCAAATTCACACCCTTTAGCTTTAATTTGTTTCGTTTTTACCATTTTGATCCTACAAAGACCAAAATCATAAAACAAGTAAAAAGTACTAATTTAATCTAAAATTAAATGCATGAAAGTGATGAAAAACATGTTAAAATATGCAATATTAGGCACTTAACATGTGATGTTCACGCATCTTACATATCAACATAAAGGGTTTAATAGTTACAAAATTGGTAAACAAGAGTATTGAATTGGTTAGAAAGAAGGTTAAATTGTTAAAATGAAAAATGGGGCCAAGTTAGGGAGTGGAGGGTTGCTATTTAGCATGTCTATCATGAAGATAATGCGGCAACTGACTTACTAGCCCATTAGTCCTGTAGTTAGGATCTGAAATTTGTTTGGCATGATGTTTTTCTGACTGGTTTGACTGCCATTCTAGCTAATGGTGCTATGAGAATTCTTTCTCTAGAATAATTTTTGTGTAACCTGTTTTTCGTTTGTTCTTCTCTTTTTCAAAAACAAAAGTTAATTTTTCTCTATAAAACGTTAATCTCTTTGTAGTCTTTATATTAGAATTAATTAGAGAAAATATTATTTATCTAAATTGGATCCATGAATTTATCATGGACCAATTCTATCATGAAATTCCAAATAAATAACTAAATTGATTAAAAATAAAATAAAATAGTAGTTAACAGTATACATATGGGACATTTGATGATTGGATTGGTTAATAAAATCATACATCAGACTGTACAAGAATTTTCCTTCAAATCTCCATCTATCCCTAAAATCATGAGATATCTTTGTGCTATTTAATTGCTTTTGTTATAATATTATTCCATATAAATATTGTCGAGAATTGATAACATAACTATCTATTAGGCATGAGCCTGACTTAACCCAAGGCCTAATTCAACCCAAGCCTACCAAGTAGAGGGCCCAGGTGCATGACGAGGAAGCTCTCAAAGAGACGAGGAGTTGGCAGTGTTGCACGTCCGATTGAATTGACTGATACATGCTACAAACCTATACCTCTTACTTGCTGCCTGTCAAATCGCCGTCCACATGCTCTGATACTAGAGCAAAACACTTGAGTGAGTTTTCTTCTCTTCTATAAATACCTAGATTCAAGTGTCAATCTCTATAAACTATATTTTTATAACACTACTGACTGAAGTTTTAAATTATTTACACCTGATCCTTCCGGACTTGATTTCTGGCAGACACAAAAAATTTGATCAGCTCGCGCAGAACTATCATATGACTTTGTCTATTTCTGACTTCTCGGAGTTTATCCAGAATCATATTCCCAAAGATCAAGATGAGGAATTTATTTATTTATTTTCTTTCCAAATCCCATTTTGGAGAGTAAATTTGGCCAATAATCAACGGGCCAAACTCACTGCCATATATTCATTACAAGAGAATAAGCATTTAGCTATGCTTTTAATTACCTTTAGTTTCGACAGACAGTTATCAACCCTTTAAAAAGTATAATGACGTTGACATGCATACTTAAATGAGATGCACCGGCTAAGTCCAAGATGTGTTCCGATCTGATGCCGGCTTAAAAGAAGAGCTTAATTATAGTTTACTTAGCTTTTGCTGGTCTGATGATAAAATTGTGGAAATTTATTGCTTTTTCCGTTTCAAAATAATTATTATTTTAACTTTTTTTTTAAAAAATATATATTATCTTCAAAAGTTAAATGTTTTTTTATAAATTTATCCTCATTAATTATTTTTTAATTATCTTCCTTTTTATTCATTATCTCTCAACCTAATTAAGTAGTTAATACTAAATTAAATAAAAATATTTTTAATAAAAATATAATTAATAAACTTATTTGAAATTGAAATTATTAATTTGTGTGAAAAATAAAATGTTAAATACAATAAGACAGACAGAGTAATTGTGCGTAAACTATTGTCGTAATTTTGTCAACAATAATCAAGAAAGAATTATTGATAAGGATGGACGAAGAAAGCACATGTGGAGCATTTTCGACCAAAAATATTGCTTTCGTTTTTCATACATCTATTACTACTTTACGTAATTCAATCAAAACCGATTCATTATATTTATAATTACATTAGATACTTGTACTTTTTAAATATTAAATTTAATTTAAATAAAATTAGTAGTGATAAAGCCAAACATGTCTTTATCTGAAAAATAGAAGGCAATCCGATCGGATGAGAAGACATGCAATAAGAAGAGCCCGGTCGGATCAGGCGTGAGCTCTTCGAAACTTAAATTAGTAGCTTAGAGAGGGAATGTGCTTTTAGAGAGAGAATGTTTTGGATTCAATACCTGGTGCCATCGTTGGCTGAGCTATTTATATGAGACGATTGACGGGCACTTGAGTGCCTGAGAAGTGATTACTGGCTGTCAGAATAGGTATTCGACGACATGACTGTGAGCAGGTGGTAGGCATGGGCGCTGCCTTGTGTCAGGCGGCTGATGGGACTGGGGTCACATCAGCTGATCGGGCGTGTACGCTGCCTAGAAACTCGTGTCAACTACTCTGGGTTGTTGGGCCTTGCCAGTTGAGTGGGCCGGCTGGATGGACCTTTAAGCAAATGATATTTGCTGTGTCATCAAGTAGAATTGTGTAAAATAAATTTAAAATGCTTATATGATTTAATAAAATATAAAAAATTAAAGAAATATACTATTTTTTTAGAAATAAATTGCTCGTTTAAATTAAATTTAAAACATATGAACTGTAATAGAAAACCTACAAATTCTTCCTATCATACATACCCGGGTAAATGTGATGTCCTTACATCCCAATTTAAAACATGCAAAGCATGGTTAGTAGGGGCATGGACCGGTTTAACCGGTTCATGAGAATCAAAAAAATCAGTTTATTAACTATCGATTTTTTAAAATCACTAACCATTAACCAGTCCGTTACTATCAATTAACCAGTTTATCGGTTTTAGATTTTCGGATCGGTTAACCACTATAATTATAAAATGCATTTATAAAAAAAATTAAAATGTTCATGTTACTTAAAAATAAAAATTAGAAACCAAATATAATTCAATATAATATTCAAATTACAAATATAAACTAAAAATGTTATGTCAATATGCATGCATAGGATAGAAAAATGTAATAAATGGAAAAATTATAATTTATTAATTTTATTAAATATTAAATATCACTTGCAACGAATTTTTTATTTATTTTTAAAGCGAAATATATTTAATTAGAATTGCAAATGTTAAATACTACCTATAACAATATGAAAACTAACATTCCACATTTTAATTGAATATTATTTAAATTTTAATAATTTAAATATAAAATATTTTAATTAAAGAGTTAAAATTATTAAATTAATTACAATTAAAAATTAATTATATATATTAAAAAATTTGAAAAGTAAAAAATTTTGTGTGCGTGAAAATAAAAGTTCATCACATATGTAATTTTTCGTTAATATATTAATGTTATATAACTTTTCGAATATATTATAATTTTCATTATTAAAAAATTGATAAATCAATAAATAATAATAAATACTAAATATGTACATATTGAATAATTAATAAATTGACTAAAAATTCGGTTATCAGTTCGGTTAACCGATTACATGAGCCAAAATCATTAATCAGTCCATTAATATCGGTTTTTTCAAAATACTAACCATTAACCATTTCATTATAATCGGTTAATCAGTGTATCAATTCTATTTTGGACCGATTTACCGGTTAATCGTATCAACCGGTTTTTTTTCTCACCCCTAATGGTTAGTATGGTTTTCAAACTAAAAACTGGAACTCGTATTTTTCAATTTGGCCTATATAATAAGACGAGGGTAAGTAACATTGCGGCAAATTGTAAGCTAATTCAGCAGCTCTTGGTGTTTCTTAGGCTATATTTTATTTGATAATCCCATGGTTCCAGTAGCAGCCACCTCCGCACCATTCAAGGTTCACAGGCGTGAACCAGAACTAATCACTCCAGCTAAGCCTACTCCTTACGAGTTGAAGCCTTTATCAGATTTAGATGATCAAGATGGTCTTAGATTTCACGGTTCTCTCATACACTTGTATCCCCACAATTCCTCCATGAAAGGAGTAGACCCTGTGAATGTGATTAGGGAGGCAATTGCAAAAACACTTGTGTTTTATTATCCATTTGCTGGCAGGCTGAGAGAAGGACCTAATCGCAAACTTATTGTAGAATGTACTGGTGAAGGTATCTTGTTCATTGAAGCTGATGCTGATGTTACTCTTGAACAGTCTGGGAATGCATTTAAGCCTCCATTTCCATACTTGGATGAGCTCCTTTTTGATGTCCCTGGCTCTAATGGGATACTCAATTCCCCATTGTTGCTTGTTCAGGTATGATTCAGGAGCTCAAATATTAATTTTTCCACTGTGGTTTCTCTTTTTTCTTTAGTTAATTCTACAAAGATTATTGACAGGTTACTCGACTTAAATGTGGTGGTTTAATTTTGGCTTATCGTTTTAACCACACGATGATCGATGGACCTGGTATAGTTCAATTCATGTCAGCTGTGGGAGAAATTGCGAGAGGCAAAGAGGCCCCTTCTATTCTTCCAGTTTGGGAAAGACATGTCCTTTCTGCAAGAAACCCACCCATCACAACATGCACTCATCTTGAATATGAGAAAGAAAATCACATCCAAAGTCCCAATATCCCATTTCCACTTGACGATGTTGTTGAAAAATCATTCTTTTTCGGACCAAAAGAATTTTCTGCTATTAGAAAATTCATCCCTCCTCAAATCCAACGATGTTCTAATTTCGAAATATTAACAGCTTGTATGTGGAAATGTCGGACTATTGCTCTTCAACCAAAACCTTCTCAAAAGATGCGGATGATGTGTGCCGTTAACGCACGTAAAAAGTTTAATCCTCCATTATTACCGGAAGGTTATTATGGAAATGGATTTGTACTGTCTACAGTGGCATCAACAGCTGCAGAAATAATTGAGAATCCAATAAGTTATGCATTAGGATTGATAAGAAATACAAACCAAGCTGTAACCAAAGAGCACATACAATCAGTGGTAGACACATTGGTGATTATGGGTAGGCCTATGTTTGAATTGGAGGGGACATACATAATGTCTGATAATAGACGTGCGGGGTTTAGAGAGGTGGATTTTGGGTGGGGAAATGCTACTTTTGGTGGCCCTGTTAAATCCATTCCTATCATTGTAAGTTCTATTGCTGAGTTTGAGAATGAGAAGGGGGAAAATGGAGTAGTTTTGCCTCTTTGCTTACCAACCCCAGCCATGGAACGATTTGAAATGGAGTTGAAGAATTTGTTAAGAGATCAGCCTCATGGTTGTGTTAGATCTTCCTTGTAATTTCTATGCTTTGTGAGTAGGAATTGTAATGTGATAAATTCCGAATGAATTTACGCAAATAAATTGGTCTGGGATCATTATGTATTTGAAAAAAAAAAATCTTGCAATATATTAGAGATTTGTGGCCTAGAATTCCAACATGTCCACTTCTGCTACTATTTCAATATTTGTTGCATGGCATATGAACGTATATAAACACGTATATTATTTACCTATTGTGTGTGTTGGATTAAAATGTTTGAAATATTAACTCACACATGAAGTTTGTGTTTTCCTCATTGATATTTGTATTTACTCGGATTCATTTTCTCGTCTTCGGGAATAAAAAATTAAGCTTGCTGCGAATTTTAATAGCTTGAAGTTTGTATTTACGAGGTTGTGACAGCCTAACCCGATCCGTTTAATAGATCTAATTAATTTTGCTTTGTTTCCACTCATTTTTATTTTATTTTTAATATCCTATCTAATTCTTTAATACTTTTTGCATCCTTTAAATTGCATAATAGACTAATATGTATTATTTTTCTCCTTTAAAAATATTAATTTTATTTTTATCCATTTCATTTTTAAAAATGTTAATTTTTTTTCTCCATATTTTCCATTACCTAAGATCCTTAAGCCTCCAAAGGGACCAAAACTTTAAGCCTCCGAATTTCAAAAATCAGGAGTTGCCAAAATCCTAAGATTGCCTCTCTGTCTTCATTATAATCTGCACTCAAGATCATAATAGCATGCATGTACACTTAATAACTGATAAAGCCATTTCTGACTTTATCGGGAGGTACGCCGGGCACTGTACATATTGTCCGCTTTGTGCCGGAACCCTCACGGCTTTGTTTCTGGGCATTTGACCCAAAACGCGTGTTAGGGGTCATGGGGGCTTGCCCACTCGACCGCTGAGTGCTTTCATAGCTCAGGGTGAGCACCTGCTAACAAATTGTCCTCTTTGGGTCGTCTTCGGGGCTGACCGCTATGGGCGCTGCCCTCTAACCCTCAAGGTTTTGTTCCTTGGTGGACGCGTGTACAGGGAAAGGGAGTCCATGACCTTATAAGGACCATTTCAACGTTACCCGGCGTACCTCCCGATAAAGTCAGAAATGGCTTTATCATTTGGTGCTTTCATTGAGAGACGAGGGTCAGCGCCCGATCGGCAGCGCCCAAAGCGGCCAGTCCCGACAAGCAGCCAGCGCCCGAAGACCTCTCTCGGGAAGGGGAATAGTGATAGCAATGCTATCATGAATCCTATATCGACTGACGAAGAGGTTGAAATGGTCCTTATAAGGTCATGGACTCCCTTCCCCTGTACACGCGTCCACCAAGGAACAAAACCTTGAGGGTTAGAGGGCAGCGCCATAGCGGTCAGCCCCGAAAACGACCCAAAGAGGACAATTTGTTAGCGGGTGCTCACCCTGAGCTATGAAAGCACTCAGCGGTCGAGTGGGCAAGCCCACATGACCCCTAACACGCGTTTTGGGTCAAAGGCCCAGAAACAAAGCCGTGAGGGTTCCTGCCCAAAGCGAACAATATGTACAATGCCCGGCGTACCTCCCGATAAAGTCAAAAATGGCTTTATCATTTGGTACTTTCATTGAGAGACGAAGGGTACGAGGGCCAGTGCCCGATCGGCAGCGCCCAAAGCGGCTAGTCCCGACAAGCGGCCAGCGCCCGAAGACGCCCTGAAGACCTCTTCGGGAGGAGGAATAGTGATAGCAATGCTATCATGAATCCCACATCGGCTGAAGATAAGGTTGAAGTGGTCCTTATAAGGCTATGGACTCCTTTCCCCTGTACACGCGTTTTGGGTCAAAGGTCCAGAAACAAAACCGTGAGCGTTCCGGTTCAAAGCGGACAATATATACAGTGTCCGGCGTACCTTCCGATAAAGTAAGAAATGCCTTTATCAATAACTGACCAAAATATTCTAATGCACTTTTGAATTATTTGTGACAAAATTTTGTTCAGGAGTTTGGTTTCGATTTCTGAAGTAACTAATAGCTTTTTATACCAATCAACTAATTTAAAAGCATTTGGTAATTTTTTTAGTAGACTATATATTTTAATTTCATCAATTTTATTAATATAAATGATGAAAAAAAATGTAAAAGCTAAAGTTGGTTCGATAATTGATTCCGGGTTCCGACAGTGATAGTGTTTAGTTCACACGTTCACGTCAAAGTTTAATCTCTTCACACGAGTAGAGTTGCTAAAAATCTATCACAAATATTTTTCTTTTATATTTAAAAATATTTATTTTAAAATATAATTATAATGAAAAATCATGAAATAAAAAATATAATATTTTATAATATAATTAATAGAAGATCACAAAATATGAAATAATTTATGCACAGCTCAATTGGAAAGAAAAATTATATACACTTAATAATTATATTAATTTATTATCGTTGCTATAAAGAATGAAAATCAAATTTTGATCAACTAAAAAATTAGGTAAATTTTGATCTGTTTAAATTAAACGTGATTCTGATGAAAAATGTCTTGATAATAATATCTAGCGACTAATAGTTAACAACATGATGTGAAGATAACTAGAAGGAAGAAGTTATGTCCACATTGAAACGTGAATAATCATATAGTCAAATGTTAATTTGTATTAAAATTTCCATAAGAAACGTTTTGATGTAATATCAACTGACCGACCACACTGATAACTAGAGTTTTAGAATCGTATAATTAAATCATCAGTCACTGAAACTAGTGGTTTATAGTAGATACATTGGTGATTATGGGTAGGCCTATGTTTGAATTGGAGGGGACATACATAATGTCTGATAATAGACGTGCGGGGTTTAGAGAGGTGGATTTTGGGTGGGGAAATGCTACTTTTGGTGGTGGATTTTGGGTGGGGAAATGCTCCTTTGGGTGGTCCTGCTAAATCCATTCCTATCATTGTAAGTTCTATTGCTGAGTTTGAGAATGAGAAGGGGGAGAATGGAGTAGTTTTGCCTCTTTGCTTGCCAACCCCAGCCATGGAACGATTTGAAATGGAGTTGAAGAATTTGTTAAGAGATCAGCCTCATGGTTTCGTTAGATCTTCCATGTAATTTCTATGCTTTGTGACTAGGAATTATATAATGTGACAAATTCCGAATGAATTTACGCAAATAAATTCGTTTTAGTCACTTTATTATGCTGCTTTAAGATAAATGTATTATATTTTGATATTATTTTATTAATAGATATTAATTATTGTAAATACATATTTTTTATTTTTTATTTATATAATTCTATTATTTCTTATATCTTTGCTTTTCAATATTCCATTTGAAGATAGGGAATAGTTAATCCTCAATAATATGTGGATGATGACAGTCCAAAATTCCTAAGCTGATAGCTTGAATCAGTCACCTGAAAATAAAGAATTCCGGCGAATTTCCGTTTTAGGATATTCCGACGGTCAAGTCAAGAAGATTGGCGATAATATGGTGTAAAAAGTTATAAAAAAATCAAGAAAAAAAACATACCTAGATTCTCCCTTTTATAGAGTCAGGAATCAGTGTTGGAGTAGGAATTCTTTTTCGCGTGGGACAGGTATTCCAAATAGAGCTAGAGCTGGAAACTGGAGCAGAACTCGGATTCTGAATATATTAGGATACCTCTTAATCAGATAAGGATAATTCTCATTTGGATAAGATTGAATAGCTGATCAGATAAGGATGATCACGTAGAAAACGCGTCATAAGGTAATGGAAATCCTCGAAGAGTCCCAACAATCCTGATGATTCCGAGAGACGAGCCATTTCCGAGCTTATGGATGATACCGAGCTGTTATTGAGAGATTTCAGATTAGCTCGGCTGTCCGGGCTCAAGGGCAAGGCAAAACCGAACTCGTTAAACATGACAAGGCCGAACTCCTTGCAGGGTGTCCGGTTATCATAAGTCCGCTCAGAAAGGACAGCGCATCGTTTCAAGCGAAAAATGCCTCGTTCCACGCAAAATGACGGCTAGGGCAGTTACATGCCATCATTGTGATGCTTTGATACCCGCGCATGCCTTAATGACCCTTGACACGACTATTCAGCGCTTGCCACTTGTCGCTTATCCACTGGATTATCTGGCTTATATATTTCATTCCGTTTTAGGGATTTGGCTTCCCTTTCACGCTTTTGATTTTCATTTCACTGTTCTTCTCTCTGGTTCTAGATTTGCATCCTTTCCCCTTGCATCCAGATTTGCTGCTTGTTGAAGCGATCATTTCCAGGCATCTCTTTCTAAGATTTTCAAGTTTGTACCTTTTCTTTCTTCATCTTCTTCCAATATGAGTGCTTCTGAGAGCTCTACTGAGAGAGCGAGGGTAGAGGAAGGCCTTACTGCTCAAAGTCCCCCCGATTCCCCCAGCATGAGTCAGCGAAGGTAAGAAGGAAGGAAGGAGCCAAAGAGGATTCCCAAGGTAGGGAGCATAAGCTCCGTTCTGAAGCCCAGCGATATGCCTGCGCTGAGAGAAAAGCTTGGTATTCCTTATGAGTACAAGATGCATGCTACTGTAACCTCGTTAAGGGCCAATGCCAAATTCCAGGGAAAAAAGACCATAGTCGTCTATGAAGCAGACGTCGAAGCCGTAGTAAATCTTCCCCTGACGGCTTTTGAGCTTGAATTTTTGAACTTCTATGATATGACGATTGGGCAGTTGCATCCCAATGCCTGGCGCACTCTCTCAGTGCTACAAATATGGTCTGCCGAGCACAATATAGACCTCACTGTCTAGCTCTTTCGAGCTACCCACAAGGTCGGGCTCCGGGCAAACGGGGAAGACCATAATTACATACAAGCTCGCCCTAAATACGGGGTATTTAAGGGGAATCCTGAGTCTCTAAAGAAGTGGAAGGACCAGTTCTTCGTTATAGAAAGTGATTCGAACTTTCCTTTCTGAACTCAGTGGGGCCGGTACGTGAACAGAAATGACAACCCGCTACTCCTCAATGATAAAGAGAAGCGAACTCTGGCTTGGTGGAGAGAACTAGCCAAAGAGAAGGTCGACATAAACCTGCAACTCCAGTGCGGCATACCTCCACCACCTCCCAAACCGAGTTCCAAGAAAAAGGGTAAAACCTCACTTCTATTTCTTGGGTTCTGATTTATTTCTTATTGTTTGCTTTTTTGCAGTCATGAAGAGAAGCTCCAACCCAAGCATAGCCGAGCTGATATGGGCTAAAAGGCAGAAGCCCCTTCAGTAGCGGCGAGTTCATCTGCTGCGTCCGAAGGCCACCCGGCCTCACTGAACCCAAGCTCGCCCGTGACTTCGCCGGGTTCTAGTGCTCCGGCCCAAAGCCCCTTGCCTGCGGCCTCCCCACAGTCTCCTATCATTGTACCCAACCACTCTCCTAAGTCCTTCGAGCATCCCCCCGGAGGTAGGGATCTGGTGAGTGCTCCCGACCCGAATTCATGGGCTGAGGAGCTAAGAACTCTGTCAGACAACGCGTGTAAGTTCTGGCAGCAGTAGGGGAAGTCTTGATCTAAAGATAACCCGGAGTTCAACACATTCGCCCATCTAATGGCGTGTGTTCCTTCTAAGACCACATAGCTGCTGCCGCTTAGTGCCAAACAACTAAGCCATGCCATGAAGAGGCACGAAGTGGAGGTAAGTTACTAAATTCAATAACTATTATATGTCTGGTCCAGTGTGAACATTCATTCACCAATCATGCTTAGCATGTTGGCTAGGGCCACCATCGGTAAGATGAATAAGCTCATCAGCCTTTGGAACAAGGCAGAAAAAGAGGCGACCCGGCTCCGATATTAATTTGGCGAGGCAAAGGCCAAGATGGAGGCCACGGAGAACCAGGCTTTTAATGCTAAGAAGAAAATGGTCGCCTAGGTGAGCGAAGTCTTTGAAGCTCAGGAAAAAATTGAAGCAGCCGAGGCTCGCCTAACCCAGGAGAAGGAAAAGAACTGGTTGCCAAAATGAGCTTGGAGGAGGCACGATGAGAGTAGGAGGCCACAAATAAAGAAAAGGCCGAGCTGGAACTGTAACACCCCCATACCCCCGGTAAGGAATATCGGGGCGCTACGCGGACACTTACGTATACATGTACATGCATTAGCGGAAGCGATAGCACTATACACATTCGTATAAGAATAATAAAATACTACACTAGGGCCCACTTGCATTTCATATTAACTATACATATATATATATATATGTTCATGTTACATCTGTTTTCATTTAGCTTTACATATACATTTACATGTAAACACTACACTCTTTTATTACATAATGATGTTACTCAAAATGTAAAACTCTATCTCTAACTTATACAGAAAGGAGATCAAAATAAAACTCCTAGTGGCCTTGACCTGCAGATGTCCGCTCACTGATCCGAACCTGTAACCTACACGGAAATAAATATCCGTGCTAAGCGATAACGCTTAGTGGGGATGAAAATAATTCAAAGGACTTCTTTACGAAGTCACAACTAAATCACACGATCATATATCTCATGCATATAACTCTTATACATGTATAGGTTGCATGCTCAATTATCAAATACTATGCACTACAACTTGTACATATCATTTATTCAAATATACGCTATCATGTGTCCACATTCATGTCAATACACTCATGTAATCATGTACTTGTATACAAAACTGTAATGTAATTAAACATTACTTTCATGTACTATAGCTTTATTCAAAGCAGCACTGTAATCATCTCAAGTTCACTGCACAACATTTAACAAAACAAGCCTGAATTCCTTTCATGGTGGATACGGGTAACTCTGGATACTGTTAAAGTATCTTACATGTGGAGAATTAACTCAACTCTATGGAATACAAAAGGTATTCCGAACTCTGGGCGCAATTAAGGCCAACTCTAGCAGCTGCACTCTAGCCCTTTATAAGCATGCTTATCTATCCACTATAACGGTAATCAGGCTCAATACCAACTCACACACAATACACAGATATCAACTCACCAACTAAGAGCATGTAACATTTAAATTTTATGCATTTACTCTTATATAACATCATTATATACTTGTATTCAACTCATTATATAAACATCATGCAAAGCAACACATAAGAAAACACTTTCTTCAAAACAACTAAAACAGGATGCGAAAAGGTTCACTGTCGCGATCGCGACAGAAGTCGCGCTCGCGACAGAAGCTAAGTTCATTGTCGCGACAAGAGGTCGCGCTCGCGCCAGAAGGCAAGTCCACTGTCGCGATCGCGACAAGAGGTCGCGCTCGCGACAGAAGCTAGATTGTTTAAAAGCTCTCTGTACTCTAATGCATTATATAACAATTCCTAAGTTCATACCTATTTACCATGTCATTTACTATATTTCCTACAACTATACATTGTTACTATATTAGTTCAATTACCATTTTTAATCACACTCATATGTATTTTTCCGTTAACAACTAGTTTGTAATCATTTAGGAGCCCTAATCATGTATAAAACGTTAAGGGGAAAGGCAAGGGGTTGACCCATGCCAACCATAGGCTCAAAATGAAGAAAAAGTGCCTAATTTATGCTGTTCTGTCGCGAGGTCGCGACCACTGTCGCGCTCGCGACAGAGGCTCGCCTCAGGAGCCTCATGAGACTGCTTTTTACCCTGATCTTTTATCGTCTAAACCGACCTCTAAAATTCATTTTTAGGCAAAGAGTTCTTCTTAACAATTGTTATCTAGGATGTTGTCTTTCAAATGGGACAATTTTCAGGTCATTTGGACATCTAGAACTCTAAATATGATTCAAACAATCTATGCTGTTCCAGTGAACCCGCCAGAACAGGGTCACCTATGTTCTAATTACTTTTCAGGATAACTAGAGCCAGAATTAGATCCAGCACTCTCTTAGACATTTTTAGATAAAACTATTATCTTTCAGATGCAATTAGAATCAACGCAATTGAAGTTCTATAACTCTACTTATGACAAATACAATACACAGGGGTCCGATAACAAATAAGCAGAATTTCGCAACATCAAACTCTATTATCAACACAAACACTCAAATGATCAAGTTACATGCTTATAAACATATATACACATGTCATAAGCACTGCAAGCAATCAAAATGAACAATAAACCAATATACACTAAAAGAACGATGGAGCTAATTAAAGCTCACCATATACATTTACATCATGTCATAGTAACACATATCATTCAATCACATGCCAGGAAAATAAAATCGCACTCGATCCCTACCTCTAGGAACTCGATCACAGCTCTCTACTCGTTCCGATCTTCTCTTTTCCTTTATCGATTCTCTTGCCTCCAGCTTACCCAAAACCACACACAAAAACACTTGGGGTTACTTTTCTTTTTACTTTAAATCAAAAATAGAAACCAAGTAGAAGAAGAAGACTAATGCTATCATAATAGCACTACTTACCTCTTCTCAAGAATCTACTCTCTTCATCCCAACCTAAATGAGTCTCTTTAGGAGCAAATGAAAAAGAGAAGAAGACAAAGGGAGGTGGAGCACGGCAAAATCAAAGAAAAGGAAAAGGAGGAAAGCCAAAAGCAAAAGGGCCAAAAGCTAGGAAATGAATAAAATGAAGGAGTGTTGGCCGGTCAAACCCAAAGAAACCAAATCCTCTCACATAAGTGCCACCAAACCAATTAAATGCCAACAAATCTCATTTAATGCCACTTACTTCCATTCAATGCCAACCACTCTCATTAATCCATTTCCATCCAAAAAAATCCCATGCCACATGTCACTCTCTCTTGTAGCCATGTGTCACTCCCCTACCTTGACACTTGGCACACTCCTACAATGCCACTTGTCAAACTCTTATGTCGCCACGTGTCACTCTCCTACAATGCCACTTGTCACTCTCATATGCCGCCACTTGTTAATCTTCTACGACGCCACTTGTCACTCTTCTATGGTGACACTTGTCACTCTCCTATGACACCATGTATCAACTCACTACAACCCCAAGTCTCTTAGTCCCACTTATGCAAGCATCTCATGAGAGGGTTCTGTCGCGCTCGCGACACTTGTCGCGCTCGCGACAGAATGCTCACATCCACTCTAACCAGCTGAAGTTCAAAAATCGCTGGAGGGCTCTGTCGCGCCCGCGACATCTGTCGCGCTCGCGACAGAACTCTCGCACATAAAATTTACCTTTTTCGAACCCATAACTCTGTAATTCTTCTAGGGCCATTTTGGGGTGTGACAGGAACAAAGATGTTCAGAGCTCGAGTACCAGGCAGCTGACATGGCGGCCGACAAATGTGTCTCATTTGGGGGTAAACTGATTCAATCAGTGAAGGACCGGTATCTGAACATGGACTGGTCCTGGTTGAATGAAGTTTACCCTGACAAATAAAAGCCGAGTTACGTTTTTTGATTTTTCCGAATTGTAACTTGTATGGAATATATATAAAATAGTCTTTTTCCGAACTGAATAATCGCATTGAGTTATTGCATAAACTTGCATAAATAATTTCGTATACCCGGACAATAATATAGTTACCACGTAACTTATAATTTCATAAGTATCGCAAAGAACCAAAAATTGATTATATGCTCGTGACGATATTGCCTAACTGAGCTTTTCATTGATAATAAACTATGCTCGGATAGCGATTTAGCTGTACCCAGCTTACAAGTAATTAAATAAAAATGCCCGTGGCGAACCTGCCAAACTGAGTTTACAAAGAATAAAAATGCTCATGGCGAACCCGCCGAACTGAGCTTACAAAGAATTAAAATGCTCGTGGCGAACCCGCCGAACTGAGCTTACAAAGAATTAAAATGCTCGTGGCGAACCCGCCAAACTGAGCTTACAAAGAATAAAAATGCCCGTGGCGAAAGTAATGAAAATGCTCGTGGCGAACCTGCCGAACTGAGCTTGCAAATAATAAAAATGCTCATGGCAATCCTGCCAAAATGAGCTTAAATAAATAAGAAAAATGCAAGTGGCGAACCTGCCGAAATGAGTTAAAATAAATAAAATAAAAAGCTCGGTGCAAACCTGTAGTGCTGAGCTTACTTATTGAAAATATAACTTCAGGTTGGAAATATTCCAAGAATGAGGGAGTAATTTTCTTGAGAGATCCTTCAATCTGTAAGCGCTACCTTTGACTTCATGCACCATAAAAGGACCTTCCCAATTCGGGCTTAGCTTTTTGACCCTAGAGGCCGTATGAACTGCTACAACTTTCTTGAGAACGAACTGACCAACCCGAAAGGATCGGGATTTAAGGTTCCGATCATGATACGCTAACATTCGTTGCTTATATATAGCTGACTGCATCTAGGCGGACTCTCTGATTTCTTCCAACCAATCCAGGTGATATAAGAGATTTTCCCCATTTTGATCATCATCATATAATAAAGTTTGGACACTTGGCATGCTGATCTCGCACGGGATAACAGCTTCCGTCCCATATGTTAATACAAAAGGAGTAAGGCCCGTGGTTGCTCTTGGGGAAGTTCGGTATGCCCAGAGAACATTATTGAGTTCGTCGACCCAAAGACTCTTTGCTTCATCAAGCCTCTTCTTTAGGCCAGTTAATCTAGTTTGGTTTGTGACCTCAGTCATACCATTTGATTGGGGATGATATACCGAGGTGAAACATAGTTGAATGTTTAGATCCACACAGTAACTTTTGAAGGATGAGCAATCAAACTGCTTGCCATTGTCAGAAATGATTATGTGCGGGATTTCGAACCTTGTGATTATAGCCTTCTGTACAAACTTTTGGGGTATAGTTCGAGAAGTTCTTGGGGTTCATGATTTCAAAAAGGGATATAGAGGCTAATCCGGCCAAGATTCAGGCCATTTTGGAGATGGAGCCTCCAAAGTCCATTAGAGAAGTGCAGAAACTTAATGGCAAGGTAACAACCCTGGACAGGTTTATTTCTTGTTTGGCTAAACGCCGTCTTCCATTTTATAGGGCACTCAAAAACTTGAAAAAGTTTGAATGGACCTCAGAATGCTAGCAAGCTTTTGAGGAGCTTAAGAAATTCCTTAGTACACCGCCATTGCTGAGTAGGCCTCAGTTGGGCAAAATTTTATATATGTATCTTGCAGTATCGTCCGGGGTTGTAGGTTCGATTTTGATCAGGGAAGAAGGCAATCAACAGTTTTCAATCTATTACACCAGCAAGGTGCTCAGAGGTGCTGAGCTGAACTACCCCATTCTGGAACAAGTAGACTTATCACTGGTTATTTCATCCATCAAGTTTCGGCCCTATTTCCAAGCACACACCGTGGTAGTCCGGACCAATTCTAATCTCAGAAAGGTGCTACAAAGGCCAGAAGCATCAGGGAGGCTCACAGAATGGGCAGCCCATCTCGGAGAGTTAGATGTTCGGTATGAGGCCCGACAGTTAATGAAAGCTCAAGTCTTGGCCGATTTTGTGGCTGAATTACATGCTCCACCTCCCGAGCATAGAACCCACTGTTGGAGGTTATTTGTAGATGGAGCTTGCTTTTCTGAAGGAGCTGGTGCCAGGGTAGTCCTTATTGGAACTAAGAAGATAAACATCAAAGGAATGACTCACATAGATTCTCGGCCTCCAATAATGTGGCAGAATATGAGGCTTTTTGTTTCAAGTTACAGATTGCCATTGAAGTAAAGCCTGATTCTTTGGCTATCTTTTCTAATTCGCAACTGTTTGTAAGCCAATTGCTTTGCAAGTTCTAGGCTAAGGAGAATTCAATGGTTCGGCATAAGGAGCTCGTGGCCTTGTTGTTATTTCAGTTGGAGAAAATGGGGTGTACATGGTCGATTGAGCAGATACCTCGAACAAAGAACCAGAGAGCAGATGCCTTAGCCAAATAAGCCTCCTGTCAGGACAGAATATCCTCGGCGGACATAGCATGGTCGGTCATAGCGACGCCAACATATGAAATGTATTCCATCATATACAACCAAAGTAGTAAACGAGATACTATATATTACCTAAACAGATATGATTAATGATTGATTGCAAGCAAATAAAAAATGTATTCTAATTAAAATAAAAATAAATTAAAATTAGATCAATAATTAATTATGATTGATTAAAACATATTTTATGTGAAGAAAAACGCTTATATAAATTGAAGTTATAAATAAAAGGGGCTCTACTGGTTTAAGTGAGGTCGTGAATCCAATTTTCGTGTATGTAGCCATTTAAAATCTGGAGTCAGAGTTTTACCTCCCACAAGGAACTTTCCAGGCTCAAACCCTGCAAGGAACCTTCTCGACTCGAACGAGGATTAGTCTAGATGTGGTATAGGATTAAACATGTCTTTCATAGAGTTGGAGCTCATTTAAAATACTGCGTGGTGAAAACCAAAAAAACTGAAGTTATAAATAAAGTTATGGATTAAATTAATTGATGGTTCTTTTAATTATTTTTGTCCATAAATTAGGGATGATCACGAGGCGGGGCAAGGGCGGGGAATGGCTCCCCACCTATTGCCCCGCCCAAGAGCGGGGATTCTCCGTTCCCACCCCGCCCCCAGTAGAAATAAGGGAGGAAAATTCCCCCCATTCCCGAACAAAAATTTTCCGATCAAAATAATTTATAAACAATAGATATCCAATCAAGATAACAAAACAACAAGAAGATATTTATAATCTAATTCAAGTTGGACCCAGAAATGATTGAAGAATATCATAATTCAAGCAAACGCCAAATGGGTATTTCAACAAACACAATAAAGCTCAAAACTTTATCAATACATAAGTAAAACCAAATAAAATTATCAATAAGCAAACAATCTTACCTATAACTTTCTACAAAAAATCGAAAAGTGAAGTTCATCTGTTACATTTGAAAAACTAGAAATTGACTACTCACAACAGTTAAAAATCCAAGTATGAGTTCAGATCTAGCAGTGAAGATTGAGATAAGAAGCAACAAAATTGAACGAGGTGAGGGAGACCGGCGGTGAGGGAGCCGCAGATGGCGAGAGGGAGACCAACGGTGAGAGAGAGGCAGATGCCGAAGGGAGATCGACGAGGGAGAGGCAGATGGCGAGAACTGAGGGAGATCGATGGTGAGGGAGAGGAAGATGGCGAGAAGGAGACCGGTAGTGAGAGAGAGGCAGAGGAAAATTTTAGGGTTTTTTAGATTTAGGGGTAGAGGAATATATATATAATAGCATATATGTAAATAACTCAAAAATCAAGAATATGTATAGTATTTTGTTCGAGGCGAGGAACTCATGGGGTGGATACCCTACTCCTCGTTCCCGCCCCGAACTCACCCACGAAAATTTTATTTTTCCCGCCTTAGTCGGGTCGGATATTCTCTGCCTCGTGATTATCCCTACCATAAAATGTATACAAATTCAATTACAGTATTTCTTTCACTAAGTATCAAGTTAAGCCCAAATGAGGCCCAACTAAAAGCCCAACTAGACACCGTTAATCGCCCACCACAAGAAGAATCTCCTAACTCAGAAGGCTACAATTTGCTGTAAGTAGAACTGCAAATGGCCAAGTCTCTGATGTGGCGGCCGTACGTTCTCTCCTCCACCCGCGGCCATCACCCCCACCGCCTTCTACACCATCACGTCCTGCCTTCCTCATCCCTTCTCCCGCTCCCGCAAAAACGCTTCGTTTCCTTCAACGCAGTATCACTAAACAAAACTGAAACAAACATCTTGTTTTGCTCTTCTGCTTATAATCGAAGAACCGAGCTTCAAATTGCAAGCAATGGCCCTAATTTTTCAAAATTCGGATTTGATCTTGTGGGTATTCGTAGATTCAATGTTAGAGCCACGAACGTTAATGATGCTGGGTCCATTGACTCGCCTCTTATGCAGTCTATGGAGAAAAAGGTAACTTCAAAGTGTTTTTTTATTTTTTATCTTTATTTATTTATTTGGGAACTTGAGTTGTTGGATGGTATGTTAGTTTATTTTGGAGGGAAATAAAGTTTCCATTTTTATTTTCTTTTTCAATTAATTGCAACAGATTAAGGAGCATCTAAGTGCAGAATCAGTCAGTGTGAAAGATGCATATGGGGATGGTAGACATGTCAGGTAAGCGTATTGTAATTTTGAAATTATTGTTCTTTTTAATTTTTAGTCGCTTGACTGCTGAGCCACTAGCCCAGTAGCTTATTTGTGTTCTCTAGTTCTACTAAACCGTTTTGTTGAGATCATTCCTCTTTTTACTCAATCCACATGGTATCAGAGTTTCATGCGCTTCTGTGTTGTAGATTTTTTAGCACTTATTGTATGAGAGGCAACAAGTTAAGAGTTTCTGATGCACTTAATATATGGTGTTTTGGGACTGTACGTTGCCCGAACAAACATGAGAGCTAACCTTCTGGCCTGGCTTCTTATTGCATCCAGATGTTCTCAAATTTTTCTGTATCAACATTAAATCATACAGTTTGATGGGTGATGCTGTAATGGATGAATATCTTTTTTAGTTTAAACTTCTGATTGATGCCCTGAAGATAGAAATCTAGCACTTACTTTGTAAATGCAATTGTGCACTGCCAAAAACAGAGCTTCCGTTGTTGGTATATGGCATAACATTAGTGACTTTATTTTCCCATCTGAGACTGTAGTAATAAGTTTATCCTGAATGTTTGTTTGTTGGAGTTAAGGAAGAAGTTGAGATGGATGATTTTCCCTTTCCTCTACCTTTAAGAAGTCATGACAATTAATAACAATTAATGCTATTACTTTGTTTTTGCTTTTAGTTTCCATGCAATTTCAAGTCTGCTGTAAATTGGATAAAAATCTATTTTTATAGAAAAAACCATGAGATGACCATCACATACAAAGATATAAGAAATGCTTGACAAATTTCTCAACATTATGATTTGCAGCCCAGTAGATTTGTATCATGTATTTTTTTTTTTCAAATAAAGAATATAACATTCTGCTGGTTCCATGATATCCTGTGGAAAAACCTTACTAGAGTTTGACTGAGCCAAAAATTTGCATTTTTCACATCAATTTAATGGCATTTAACAATTGGATCAGCCTGGTTGCTCGACCAGCCCAACCAGGAAGTAGAAGGATAACTGGTCTGACGTGTTACTTTTCTTTTACGGGACTAATCTCCATGCTTTGATTATATTGAATTCATTTTTTATTAAGAAAAATTTACTGGAGCTTTTTTGTTCAAATTACTAGTCTGGTTTGTAAAAAATTGCTCATATCAAGCTTAAATGAGCTGAAATTACTTTTGTTAATCAATAAAAAATTCTGAATCACAGGTGTAGACTGAAGTGAGTTTATTTTGTCAATGCTTAAATATCATTACTTGCTCCTAATTTTTCCAGTACTTAATTTTTCAACGTTTAAATAATCATTACTTGGTGTCATTCAAGTGGTTAAACAAGTAATCCCTTAGGGAATTCATGTGCCAAATGATTACACTTAATTGTATGTCTTTTTTCTTTTTGTGTGTGTGTGTGTGTGTGCGCGCGTGTGTTTTTTCCCCCTTATGATATTCTGCTTCAAATGTCTTAGCCAATTCATCCTTGAATTTGACCATATTTCATAGGTTTTCATCAGACAAGGGTGGGTGAGTGTGTGTGGGGGGCGGCTTTGGAAGTCGTGTACTTTTCGGGCCTGGGTTAGTTGGCCGGATGTTTTTGAAATTTTGACCAGGCCACTCAACCTCTGGGTCTTGATGTGGAAGAGAGATCATGAATCCTTACAGATGCTTTGTGGTTCAATTACCTGCATGATGTTTCGCTTATTTGATACATGATTCATTATATAAAAGTTGTGTGGACATTTCCTGAGCTGATATCATGTGTAATAGTGCCTTTGCATTAATTAGGATTTTGTTTGAAATCTACATGGCAACTTTTCATGTTGTATATCTATCATTTGTGATATTAATTTAGTGGGTCAGATATGTAAAGAAGCCTTTCCTTTTCTAGTTTACTTTTTTTCTTTTCCTTTTTGATATTTGATATCAAATTGATCTAACTTTCCACCTGTTTGCAGTATCGATGTTATTTCTTCAGCTTTTGAAGGGCAATCAGCTGTGAATAGGCAGAGGATGGTGTACAAAGCAATATGGGAAGAGCTTCAGAGCACAGTGCATGCTGTCGATCAGATGACTACCAAGACCCCTACTGAAGCAGAAGCCCAAAAGTGATCGAGCATTTACCTTGATGTCAATTTTAGAGCCAAATATGCTCACCCTTATTCTTGCTTCATGTCGCAGAAAGAAACTGTAAGCATTTTTCTTGTTTTAAGTTTTGCTCAAACTCTACTGTTTTGCTAAAGGAGTTACTCTTGGCGGGAAGCTACCGATGCTTAGAGTCAAACAGAAGAACATGAAATATTGTTACTTATTACTTAATATTTAAATTTTTACTTCTGTTTGATAATTTTGTACTTAAAGATTATCGACGACTGTTTATGTGAGACTGAGTAGTTGTGTGGCACAGATGCTGTATACTTTGTGAATTAGGTCTGCATGCTAAACTTCAGTTTTCGAAGGAAGAAAAACAAAATAAAAGAGTAGTGATTAGGTTTGAACCATGTATTGCTTCTAATACATTTTTTCTACCCCATATTTAACCTGCAAATGCTAGGCAGGCTTCCAGTTTTTAGGGAACAATTTGATGAATTTGGGTTTATTGTTAGAAGAGTAGAGAGAGAGAAAGAGAGAGGGTGGAACAGATGCAGATAACCATGAGGCCTTTGACTTATCAATTGATACATAGATTCCCATTAATTAATTTTTTATTATTATTTATTTATTTGTAAAATCCACCTTGAGAGATTTGTTATGAAATAAATTACTATTAAATTTGAAACGGAATAGACTGATTAGTTAAGCACCTTAATTGGACTCATCTCAGGAGACATTTAAGGTAGCAAAGACATAATATGACCATAATTATCAATATCATTATGGAACTATCATGTGGGTCTAGTTTCTTAGTTTTTTCATGAATCTAGTGATAGAATATCACATGCATTATAAAAATTGTTTTCGGTATGTGGCATTCTACTGTTAGTTTGATCTATGCAACAAAAAGAAAAATCTATAGAGTGGGTCTAGATAAGTTGTTTCTGTCATTATTATCTTAACAGGATATAGATTACTGATAAGATAAACTAAAACTAAAACTAAAATGGGGACAACAGTAAAGATTATGAATTAATAAACAGAAAAAAGGGCCCAAAAAAAATGAAGAAAGAAGGATAATGATTAGAGAACGAACAGTATATATATATATATATATATATATATATATATATGTATATATATATTTCAAGCAACTCCTCAAATACAGACAACTGAAACGATGGAAATATTGATGGTATCACATGAGGGTAAGTGGTCAAAATTGATTCACAAAAGGACAACATATAGCGTTGTTCCAACTATTATATAAAAGTGTACAGATGAGACTATCCCAGCTGGAAAGTGTGCCTTAGATGAAATCTATTCCTTCTTCAAAACGGAACTTTTAGTGCATTTCTCCCTTACTTTCCTTGAATCTTCTTTTACTTTTTCCTATTACATTACATTATATGCACACCATTTGCTTTCTGAACTAACTAATAACAACACATGTATTATATATGCTAAATATCTGGATTGTACAAATTTACATGTTATCTTACTTTTCCATTTCTGCAAAAATGTAATATAAGAGTTAATTGATAATAGTGATTCCTAAAATGTTGCCCCTTGTTATTAAATGATATTTATATCATTCTGTCTTTTATTTAGCTTTCCAAGTATCATTAAAAAGCATCAACCTTCAAGATATGACATAGGCTTTCAATTCATACATCATCATCATCATTATCTTTGCTTCTTCCCCTTATTCTTCTTTCATTGTTCATGAACTTATTGAATTAGAGCATTGTTTGATTTTTGTTGCTATGATTTTTATTGCGGTATTAAGTGTGATTGTCTTATGTAAGCAATGGCATTAACAAATTCATGTTCCTTCATCCTAACTTTGTACAGAATCACTGAAATTGAATCATGTTCTTCTATAAGATATACAGCAACATAGAATCTACTCTATAGCTTCGATGAAAAAACAAGAAAAAAGGAAGAGTTCTACAATCACAAAATCATGATGCCTTTTTATTAGACATGTTATAGCTATTGCAACAGTTAACAGTCTCTCTCTATTCACCCTTTCTCTGAATTCTTGCTCTTGGAAAGTCACGGATCAACTTCATCACCGTTCTTTGCCGGAGAAGATGGCTTGCCGCCAGTGGTGTGCCCATTGTGTCTCCTTGATGGCCCTGAAGGTGGAATAGGAACTGCTTTGGGCAGTAAACTGAAAGTGGTAGGTGAAAAAACACGCATGATATGATTGTTTTGCTTGCTCCCAACTCTATATATTGCTCCATAGCATAAGGGAGAGAGAACAAGGAAGAGGAACAAGAAAAAAATGGTCACAGCATGGTATTTGGTACCCATGAGAAAGATAGTTTCTAATTGTGAAATGTTTTGGTGTTCTTATGCTATATATGGTTATATATAGGGGCTCTCGTACATGATATATATGTTTAATGGTTGTGTTGGGTGCAGTAAAAAGTCAAAGGGTGGAGAGGATGATTTTATTTTATTTGTTTAATTTTAGAAATGGAGCAGTGGGGGAGTAGAGTGAAAGCAAAGTTTATCTAAACTGGGCAGAAATGGGAAGAAGAAAATGTCAAAAAAGAGAGGTTTTTTAAGTGTAACGGATGCTGACAGAAAAAGAGGGTTGAATTAATGGAGACTTGGGGATTAATAATATGAGACAAATTCTGATATTAATGACACAGAAACGGATTTTTCCGATCGGCAAATATCACACAACAATAAATAGAACGTTTTATTTATTTATTATTATTAACCATTTTAGAATTGGTCTCATTTCTCTACATTTTCTTTTTCTTCAAGAGGAAGGGAAGTCAAAATCTCTTTATTACATTATAAAATAATATTCTAAGAAACTAGAGTATAAATCAATTTAGTTGGTAATTAAAACTCTTGTAATTTCAAATAAATCAATAATCCCTGCTGTTATCTAAATTAATTCATTTGAAGTAAATTTATTCGATAACTGTTCAAGCATATTACAAATGTTTGTCTTTCTCGTTCACCATAAGCTTCATCTTTTGAATGGATGAGATGTAATGAGGGCATATTAAGACTCTTTGGTCAAATTGACACGTGCAATTTAATGATTTAGATATGCGTATATTAAATACATATTGAATTACTACTCTTTTTTAAAAGGAACAGATATTTAATAAAAACATGTACGAGTGAAATAAGATTATTATGTTAATTACACTTGATTGTTCCAATCCAACAAGGAGATTTTTGACATTTTTCATAACTAAATGCAAGCTATCCATGACCATTATCAGTAATTATAAAGACAACAGGGCTTTTTGAAAATTATGATATTGGAACTCTGCAACAAATCGAAATGGATTTGGAATTCATTATAAAGCTTGTAAATGAAGAAGATGGTACCTCATCATAATCCTATTTGGTGTATTTACGAAATGACAATTTACGAGAGTAACGCTCTCTTTCTTTAAACAGTTCATAGTGCATGTACACCACAACAAAATCAAATAGCTCAACGTAAAAGTAGACTTCTAGTTGAAATTGTTCGTTCCATGCTCATCTATCATAACGTGCCTCTTTGATTTTTGGGAGATGCTACAGTCCTGCAAAATAAGATTACTCCCTCTAATCTCTTCAGATCAACCTAATATTTGGATTTGTTCATGATTTACGATTTGTATGGACAAGCTTCAACCACAAGCAATCAAATGCAATTTCTTGGAGTATTAACCTTCTTTGAGACATCGCCCTCCTTTCCACGAAACAAAAACACCATTGTTGACGCCCTTCCCACTGAAAACAACACACCATAAAAGGACACGAGCACTAAAACCTCTTCATGCCTACTCTCGTCGACCACCTCCAACAACACAACATCCTTTCTGTGAAGACAATCAATACCACCTCGAGGTAATTCATCTCCTGTCGAGCCATCTTCTCCAGCACAGCTCATACACACACAAGAATCTACATAGTCCATCAATGGAATTCGTTCTATCAGAAACCCTCATTCTCTCTCTCTATATATCTAGATAGATAGATAAGATTAAGATTAAATAAATAATATTTGACTCGCTAATACTGAAGGCTTCTCTACTCTTTTTTTCTCAAAGGAACATAAGCTGCATGATTAGGAATTTTCTTGGAAGAATTTGCAGCAGGGTCATCCAAGCCAAAATGTTTATCTATACACTTTTTAAGACCTAGCAGACAACCACTTTTCATGGGAAATTCCTGACAGATTAGATGATTTGAGAAATCTCAAGTCATTTAACTTGTCATACAGCAATTGTTCAGGCAGGATACCTATGAGTATTGGCAATTTGAAAAGCATGGTGAGTTTAAATTTATCCCCGTAACAATTTTTCAGATGAAATTCTAATTTGCCAAACTCAAAGAAATAGCATTATTGGATGTGAGGAACAACAAGCTTCGGGGTCCTATTCCCAATGGTCCTCAGACGGAAAGGGTCAATGATCCAAACTCCTATGCCAACAACCGTAGATTGTGCGGGATGCAAATTCAGGTCCCATGTGACAAGCCAATGCCTAACCTAACCTCACATAAGACAACAAGAAGAAATGGGAGGATGGGTTTTCATGGACAATGGCATTGATTGGATATCCTTCAGGATTTATGTCAACTATTTTGGTTATGTACGTTTAAGGGTACTTCAATGTTGCACCAAGACGAGGTGGAAGACACCATGCCAGGCTTAGGAATTTTGGCTTGGGGTGCATTACCTTTTGCTCTAAAACGTTTATACCTATAATTTGGAAATTGCAATAAGAGTATAGTAACTAATGATGAATGTGTATTTTTCCTTTTTATTTCTTTATTTATTGTCTACTGTGTGATTAGATATTATTAGTAGTTATAATAAAGAAGTAAATGTTTTATATTTTTCCTGTGTTGGTTCATAAGCTTTCACTTCACAACTCTATTAAGAAAAGAAATGCATATATAATGTAGGAACCCCCTCCACCCAGCACTCATACAAAATTAGTGAATGTTTTCCTTTTAAATGGATAAATAAGAAGGGTTTGATGTCACATCCATGACAACTGCCGGTACTTATTGGTGTGTGGTGGTTCGGCACTGGTCTGGTTTAACCACAAATGGGCATAATTTCGCCTTATCAGCCCAAAAACCAGCCAACAAAACAATACTCCCCTCCTTAACATTGTAATCAGAAAATGATTAAGAAATTTTAATTTTATAAAAAAATATTGTGAATTGACTAATTTGCTATTTTTTTAATTACAAGCGTAGCATTTAATTTTTACATAATCAAAACTAAATTTATCATTCTTGTTCATAATAAATATGGATAAATATGTAAATTTTATCTTCAAATTCTTAAATATATATTCAAAAGTGACACAAACCACTTAAGTGTGACGAAACAACTTTGTTTTTTCAACTTTAAAGTCTATATGAATCTTTTCTTATATCCTGCTTTTGCATTAGTATTCTAATAAGTATGTATTATTTTCTTTTCATAGTTTTTGAATGTTTCTTTAATTTATTTTGAAGGTCTTGATTAGATACGTCAATATAACTGGATAGAATAATACATGCAGTCGGATTGACCATAATTAAGTTAAAATACATTAGAAAATATATATTTTTTTCTTTATACTTTTCAAAATAAATAATTTTTTATCCTTAAAAATGAAAGACACTTGACATTACGTGGTTAATTGTCATCGAGAAACATAAAAAGACTAGTAAAGCCATATGAAGTTATACGCACAACGGCAGGTTGTGTGATATATATTAGGTGAACTTTTCTGTGAGCTATTGAAAGAAATTGCCAAGTACAACAGAACTACCATTCAACATGGTACCAGTGATTTTTTCATTACCTATTTTATAAAATTCAATTCATATACAATTAAGAATGACATCCCATCTGGTGTTTATATACAAATCCATTAAACTATTCGTTTCTCTGTTAAACAAGGATGCTAAAATAAAACTGGCTGTGCATAAAATAAACCAGGCATCTATCTTAACTTTTCCAAATCAATTTCCACTAGGGAAGATATATATATATATCATGTGTACTTAACTGATTGACGGCAGCATTGGGTCCATACCGAGTCCAGAGCCCCCGAAACTGTCAGGCTCAGCATGCTTCACTCTACCAACATAGCGGATGTGGCGCAAGAGCCTTGCCAGGAAGGTGTTATGGCATATCGTTGAGCTATCACAAACAACTGCTACATGTTTCCGTGCTCTTGTTATGGCAACATTCATTCGTCTGCTGTCTCCTAGGAACCCAACAGCTCCCAAGGTGTTTGAGCGAACCTAGCAAAAGAAAGAAAGTGTGGAGCGCAACACAAGTTAGCGACTTAACAATCAAGCTTAATGCTATGCTATAGAAGATTGCGCACCTATGTGAAATTGTACAACGATATCCTAATGCTTAGTTGCTAACTACATCACAGATACTGAAATGAACTAAGAACTAAGCTAATGAGAGATTAACATCTAGAGAACTTTAGCTGGTGTATAAACAAGCTGTAGAAACAAGCTGTAGAAGGCTACACTAAGATATTAATTCATAACTATCACAATTTCATGAACATTATAAGAAATCTAGGATAGTAAAAAGCATGTTCAAATTTTTGAATGCAGATTGGAATTTATGCCGAAAGCAAAATAGAGCAGATTCAGCTGACAGGATTAAGAGCTAAATGAAGCTACTGTAGTGCAATTGTAATTGAAACACACCATTGATATGATTACTGCATCAGCTTCACGGCCTTGGAAGCTATCAATAGTTGAAACCTCAACACCAGCTGCCTCTGGAAGCTCATCAAGCCTGTCCCTCAAAAGTTGCACCTGAGCTACATATGGTGATTGAACTGCAATAGCTGTAGGCCTAACACCTGCACCATAGATTTGGTAAGAATAGATCTTCCTACATCCTCCAAAGAGTAGAAGGCTTAACTAGTTATGGTCCCATTTGGATCCTGAGAAGGTAGTTTACTGAAAGTCTAACTAGCGAACATGGGAAAATGTAATTTACTAACTAAATGTATTCAAACTAATAGAAAAGACAGAAAGCAATAAATTTAAAGAAAATGTAATTTACTAAATGCATGCAGTGTAAGATAACATTATTAGAAGATCCAGGGTCCAAGAATCAATCTCAAATATAAAATGATTATGAAGGTACTCCGACAGGGGATACAGCAGTTAGTATGGAAAGCTTATCCTGAGAAACGGTAAGGATAGAATTATTTATAAAGGGCAGCACAACAAAGATTAGCATCAAAGAACTAAAATCCCTTCCATTGCTGCAACTTTTGGTTGCTCCATTGAAGGAAAAGGAAAATGCATTCGAGGCAGGGTTGGCTAACAATTCAACAAAGTTTAAGCTAGCAATCATGGGCAAGCATATATGAACAGTTGAACTATAGATAAGATGGCCATTTACCTGCATAAATTAAGGAATATACATGTTGCACAACAATTTCAGCTTCCCCTTCATTGTAAAAAGAGCCTGTTCCTGCTGGGTCAAAATGCTCCTCACATCCTACTGATAAACTTCCATATGGCATTCTTGTGTCGAGTAACAGCAGGGGGCACTTGGTTATCCATGTGGGCTATAAAAACATGTACAACTTGTCAAGGAGATTTCTCACTCTGACTATACAGCCAAAAATAGTACAAGGAGAATATCAAATTGTGAGCTCAAAGATATTCTTATAACCAAAGTCATGCATTCTGATTATACTACAAAGTCATTCTTAGCCAGTATGTTTTTCTATGTATCTATCAAGATAATATCAAATATGGAAGTTTTTTCTAGAGGTAGTACCACAGAACATTTCTGGCATGAGAAGCCCAATAAACTATCCCGACCAATATAAGGAGCAAAATGATAAATTACTAATTTTAGGACTAGCAGAGGAAAACATTAAAAGAGACATTCATTCCTTCAAGCATTTCAGAGAATAATTTAAAACATTACTCGAATAGCGTTACAAAATGAGAGGAAAAAAATCGAAAATTAGGGCCTTGACTAGAGGGCATGGGGCCAAATAAAAAATAAATAGAAGTCCTATCAAATTAATGGGAGTTGCTTCAGCAATGAAGCATACACAATACAATGTTTGGAGAATAGAGAATATAGTAATGAACGAGATGTGCCAGCCAGCTCTCTATGCCCCAAGGCTACCAATGTTTGCAGTTAGTGTTAAGATATCTGTTAGGTAGGTAGATTGTATAGATTGTATAACAGCTATACAATCTGTAAAGGAGCGTAATTTTAGGGATTTGTTTTTTCTGTTTTCAACTCTACTAGAATTGTATATATACCTGTATATTTTCCAAATTGAATAGATGAAATAATTCTCACTTTCACATGGTATCAGAGCCTAGTAGATTTCTGGGTTTTGGGATACTGTTGCCTAGTTGAATTTCTGGGTTTCGGGTCACGGGTTGTGGGTATTCTTTCTTCTGCTTTGGGTCAGTACCGTGGGGGAATCAGATCACCAGTTTGTGACTGACCCACTGTCTCACCGCCACCACAGGGAGGAGCGCCTCCATCAGATCGGCCGACCCACCTGTTTCCGGCGACCATCGGAGCCGCGAGTGGCCCTCACGCGCCGTTCCCATCTCGCCGCTCTTTGTCACGCGCCGGCGCGTGGAAGTGCGTCCGGCATCCGACGATCTTCCGACTCTGTCTCCGGCGTCGCCTTGTCATCGCCGGTCAGTATCCGGTGTCTTCGTGGGAAGATTTCTTCTGGTTGATGGTGTTTGATCCTCTGGAAATCTTCGTCAGCCTCTGTTCTCCAAGTTCTGCCTTTGTTCTTCTTCCGTTGGACTTCTGACTCCTTCTCCGGCCGTCGCCTGTCATCTCCGACCAGAGTCCGACGTCTCTTAAGGTAGTTTCTTCTGTTGATAGTATTTTGGCTCTCGGGGCGTTAGTCTGTTCTTTGCCCAACCTCTGTGTGTGTTATTTTGGGTGATCAGTTGAGGAAAGTGGATATTTAGGCTACTGGAATTCTGTTCCTTTTGAAGTAATTAAGGAGTTTAGCCATTTACACGAGTTGTTTTAAATATACGGTGTCTGCTCTATAATTGCTTAGAGGATTATTTTAAATGGCGGAGACTAGTGATAAGAAAACAGTTACCGAAATTATGCTGGGTTCATCTAAAATTACCGATCGAAAGTTAACTGGAAGTACAAATTATGCACAATGGAAGAGAACTATTCGCAGATTTGTAACTAGCGTAGATTTAGATGACCACTTAACTAATAATCCGCCACCTAAGGATGAAGCTAATGCTAGAAAGAAATGGTTAATGGAGGACTATAAATTATTTAATCAAATTCAGAATACTTTAGATCCTTCTGTTGATGATGTTGTGAATCACTGTGAGAGTGTTAAAGAATTGTGGGAATATTTGGAATTCTTATATGCTTGCAAACAAGATATGTCTCGTGTTCATGACATTTTGTTGAAGATTTATCGAGCGGAACAAAAAGGCCGCTCCCTATTCCAATATTATACTGAAGTGAAACAAGCGTTTGAAGAAAAGCGGACTATGTTTCCTATTTCTGCTGACATAAAGCAGATGCAAGAGCAAGAGGAGCAAATTGTGGTACAGTGTTTTTTGGCGGGATTGGGATCTGAATATGATGTGGCACGCACACAATTGTTAACTAGTGAGTCTCTCCCTTCTTTTACTGAAGTTTATGCTCGTCTACTTCGAGTTTGTAAAGACGGTGATTTGCCTTCTGGTATGGTGCCCAATGATACAGTAGCATTGGTTAGTAATGCTTCCAATGTTAGTCGTGGAGGCAAAGGTGGAACTAGTAATGGTTCTGTTGCTGGGAATAGTGGTAACTCTCGCACATGTTATTATTGTGGAATTGAGGGGCACATAAAAAAGAATTGCTGGAAATTGCATGGGAAACCCCCCAAGCACTCAGGTCAAATGCATAATAAAAGGTTTGCCAATATAGCTACTCAGGATGGCATCCTACCGATTCCACAGTCGTCCCCCCCTTCTGTTACTATTTCAGCAGATGAGTATGCTCGCTTAACTGCTACTTATGATTCACAGCAGTTACCTTCTGGAATATCAGCTTTGGCTAATACAGGTAACCCCACTGCTTGTCTTTCCACCTCATCTCGTAGTTGGGTTATTGACTCAGGTGCTACTGATCATATGACTGGCAACACAGGTATTCTCTCTTCTTTCAAGTCTACTGATAATTTACCTTGTGTTACTTTAGCCAATGGAACTACTGCTTCTGTAATTGGGCATGGGTCAGCAAATCCAACCAAATCTCTCCCTTTATCATCTGTTTTATGTTTATCATCATTCCCATTTAACTTGTTATCTGTTAGCCAAATTATCCAAAATCTTAACTGTTGTGTTATTTTCTATCCCAATTATTGTCTTTTTCAGGATCTTGGGACGAAGCAGATTCTTGGTAAAGGGTGTCTGGTGAATGGCTTGTATGCTCTTGAATCAACTTCTGGGCCTGTACCACGATCCATTGCATGCACCAGCTCGTCTTCTCTTTTGCAGTTTCATTGTCGTTTTGGTCATCCTCCTCTTTCAATTTTACAAAAGTTATGTCCTAGTCTTACACGGGAATCTACTTTAGAGTGTGAAGCTTGTCAATTCGCTAAACACCATAGAGTATCTTATTCTCCTAGACTAAATAAACGTGTTGAGTCGTCTTTTTACTTGGTTCATACTGATGTATGGGGTCCTTGTCCCGTTACTTCCAAACTTGGTTTTCGTTATTTTGTGACATTTATTGATGATTATTCTCGAGTTACCTGGCTCTATCCTATGAAATCTCGTTCTGAATTGTTTACTATATTTTGTGCTTTTCATGCTGAAATTAAGACTCAATTTAATAAATCTATTTGTATTTTGAGAAGTGACAATGCTAAAGAATATATTTCACATACTTTTAAATCTTATCTCTCTCAGCATGGTATTATTCATCAATCTTCTTGTATTGTTACCCCACAACAAAATGGTGTAGCTGAGAGAAAGAACCGTCACTTATTAGAGGTTGCCCGGGCTTTAATGTTTCATATGCAAGTTCCTAAAGTTTTTTGGGCAGATGCTGTTTCCACTGCCTGTTTTCTCATCAACAGAATGCCTTCCTCTGTTCTTGACGGTCAGATTCCGTACTCTCTTATTTTTCCTTCATCTACACTATTTCATCTTGCCCCTCGAATTTTTGGATGTACCTGTTTTGTTCAAGATATGCGACCCCAGGTTTCAAAACTAGATCCTAAATCTCTTAAGTGTGTCTTTTTGGGATACTCTCGTGAACAAAAAGGGTATCGTTGTTACTCTCCCTCTTTAGGTCGTTATTTGGTATCTGCTGATGTTACATTTTTTGAGCATACACCTTTCTTTGGTTCCTCTGAGTCATCTCCTTCGCACACTAGCGATTCAGGAGACGACTTTCTTATTTATAGTGTCAGTGAACAGGTTGTTTCTCCTACCTCTCGACCTGTTATTCGTCAAGTTTATTCTCGACGTATGCAACAGCCTCTCGAGACACCTCCTGCTTCGTCTTCAGATCCTCCTTCTCAACCAGATGCTAGCCTTGACCTTCCTATTGCTCTTCGCAAAGGTAAACGAACATGTACTTACCCTATTTCTTCTTTTGTGTCTTACCATGCTTTATCTCCTTCCTCCAAGTCTTTTGTAGCTTCCCTAGACTCTATTGCTATTCCCACGTCCATTGCTGAAGCCTTAGCTCATGATGGTTGGCAAACAGCGATGAAAGAAGAGATGATGGCCTTAGAACAGAATCATACATGGGATCTTATGCCTTTGCCCCCCCAGAAGAAGGCTATTGGTTGTAAGTGGGTGTTTACTGTTAAAGTGAATCCTGATGGTTCTGTTGCTCGATTGAAAGCTCGATTGGTTGCTAAAGGATATGCCCAAACATATGGGGTTGATTATTCTGAGACCTTTTCTCCAGTTGCGAAACTTTCTTCGGTTCGATTGTTTATCTCCTTGGCTGCTAATTATGGTTGGTCACTAAATCAACTTGATGTGAAGAATGCATTCTTACATGGAGATTTGAGTGAAGAAGTTTACATGGAGCAACCACCTGGTTTTATTGCTCAGGGGGAGTCAGAGAAGGTGTGCAAATTAAAAAAGTCTTTGTATGGTTTGAAGCAGTCTCCACGTGCCTGGTTTGGGAGATTCAGTACAGTTGTGATTGAGTTTGGCCTACAGAGAAGTGCATATGATCACTCAGTGTTCTTTACATCATCTAGTTCTGGGTGCATTTTGTTGGTTGTGTATGTGGATGATATCGTGATAACTGGAAGTGATAAAGCTGGGATCACGAGGTTGAAAGCTTTCCTTGGGACCCACTTCCAAACAAAAGATTTAGGATCATTGAAATATTTCTTAGGAATTGAAGTTTCTCGCAGCAACAAAGGGATCTATCTATCTCAGAGAAAATATTGTCTGGATTTATTAGATGATACTGGTTTTATTGAGGCAAAGGCATGTGATGCACCTATGATACCAAATGTGAAGTTGAAAGCTGAAGATGGAGACTTGTTTGAGGATCCTGAAAAATATAGAAGGGTTGTAGGAAAATTGAATTATCTTACCATCACTCGTCCTGACATTGCCTTTCCAGTGAGTGTTGTTAGTCAGTTTATGTCATCTCCTAGAACCTTACACTGGGATACTGTTGTACATATTTTGAGATATCTGAAAGGTGCACCAGGGCGTGGAATCCTATATCGAAATCATGGCCACCACACTATAGAAGGTTTCACAGATGCAGATTATGCAGGAGATCTTTCAGACAGGCGTTCTACCACTGGGTATTGTGTTTTTGTTGGGGGTAATCTTGTCTCTTGGAAGAGTAAGAAACAAAGTGTTGTATCTCGGTCAAGTGCAGAATCTGAATATAGAGCTATGGCACAAACTACTTGTGAACTTATATGGCTACGACATTTACTTGGGGAGATTGGGTTTATTCAATCTAAACCAATGAACTTGTGGTGTGATAATCAAGCAGCTATTTATATTGCAAATAATCCAGTGTTTCATGAGAGGACCAAACATATAGAAGTCGATTGTCATTTCACTCGGGAAAAGGTAGAAGATAGATCAATCTCAACTTCATATGTCAGAACAGGGAACCAGTTAGCAGATATATTCACTAAAGCTTTACCTGGGAATCGAATTGATTATATTTGTAACAAGCTGGGCATGATCAATATCTATGCTCCAGCTTGAGGGGGAGTGTTAAGATATCTGTTAGGTAGGTAGATTGTATAGATTGTATAACAGCTATACAATCTGTAAAGGAGCGTAATTTTAGGGATTTGTTTTTTCTGTTTTCAACTCTACTAGAATTGTATATATACCTGTATATTTTCCAAATTGAATAGATGAAATAATTCTCACTTTCACAGTTAGCAAGTAATTGCGTGCATGTTAATAAGAAATGCAGAAATAACTTAGCTCCTATTTACAGTTTAAAAGTATATTAGATAGGATTTCTGTACCTTAACAAATGGAGAATCCACAAGAAGATGAGATGCAACGGTTGAAGAGGACTTCAATAATCCACCGTACATCTCCTTTGAGGCCCAACTGGCTATTGCATCATTCATACGGTATTGTGTCATTAGGTTTGTTGTAAGAAGCCCTTCATGCAGACCTGCAGCTCTTTCCAGTAGAGATACACCAAGCCCACCCTCCAATGCTCTTCTGGACAGAATCACTGGAGCAAGCTGGCATTGGTCCCCAGCAAGAATGCAGCGTTTACCCTGCAATATTGGGATCCAGCAAGAAGGTTCTATTGCTTGCCCTGCTTCATCTATAACTACTAGATCAAAAGTATCTAGCCTCCTAATCAGTGGATCAGCTGCTCCAGTGTTGGTAGCCAGCACTACCTGTGCACTTGATAACACCTCCTTCACAGTATCCTTTTCCTTCTTTTTCAGGGTTTTCCCAAGTTGTTTTAATAGCTGACGAATGCCAGCAGCTAAAGAATCATCCTTTAAACATTGTCTCAGGTCTTTTCTAAGATCAGACTTCTTCCTTTCGAATTCCATTTTAAAAGTCGAAAGCTTAGAGTTCACTATTTCACCCAAAGACTTTGATGCTACAGCTGCTGAAATACGTGCTGGATTACCCACTCGCACAATGTCTAATCCTATACTTGAAAGTTTTTCAACCATATTGTCAACAGCTGCATTTGTAGGTGCTGTCACAAGCACCCTTTCACCTTGTTGAACAGCACGTGAAATAAGTTCCTTAAGTAAACCTGACTTTCCCGTACCAGGAGGCCCTTGGATTATCAGGAAGGGCCGCTTCTTGTTCAATCCTAAGGCAATTGCCCTGCTTTGGGAATCATCAAATTTTTCGCTACGAAAAGATCCTTCCAAGTACACTTCAGTCCATGATACCAAATGATTTTCCTCCAACCATGCAACATCTTCCTTGTCACCAAATAATGTAGCCGTGACAGCAATTGAGGGGTTTTTCTTATGCAGACCATTCTTCTGAAGCAGCATCAGGGCCTCACAATTACGCTTCAAAAGAATATCACAAGAAGCTATTAAATATGTAGGTAAACTGCAAAGACCATTAAAACGAGAATCTGAGAAGCAGCAAAAAGAGAATTCTGGTGATATTTTTAGAAGCAATATAGGTCCATCCAGAAAAACTGTTTGCATTGGCACAAACTTTGCAGAGAAAGTAAACATCTTCTAAAAAAAATGAGGCCTTTGGATTGCTAAGATATTGGTCAAAACTTTAGCTCTTTGAAATCCAAAGAACCATAAAACCAAAGCTATGGACTGTCTTTATGAGTCATGCAGGTGAATATCACATGAAGGATGTAGGTTTCATGATGTAATTTAACAAGTTTAATGTAATTGGAAACTTTACAAGATGAACCTGATGAAATAATGTGTCAGATTGAGGAAGATGTGTATAGATATCTAATGAAGAGCCTATTCCCATTAAATTGACCATGATACATATAGACAATTGACTCTGACATTTGTTTACCATATACCTCATATGTGAGAGCATCAGCTAATCCATGTATACGATCAATGCGAACACTCTTGCCAAAGAGCTTAGAGAAGGTAGAATCACCATGACGAGATTCTAAAGCCACACTAATGCTACAGCCATCCTCCCCAAAGCTATGCACAAAACCCTGCATGCAAGAAGTTGCACCTGCTCCCCTGCTATCACAAATTCTCACACAAACCATGTCTCCAGGTGAAAGAGCTGTTGGGGGCAGCCGATGATTTCTTTCAACCCTAAACAATACTAGGTGCATTCCTCCTAATCCTGCATACACATCCCAATCCCACATTACTTGATAGGCATTTATCATCCTAAACTCAAGTTGAAGAGACAAGATAAAATCCTTTAGTCATGGTAAAGCTAATTTACTGAGTAACCTGTAGATGTGCTAACTGCAGTCAAGTTGCAAATGGTATCACAGAGCTCTTGTTGAGCCTGGCCATGGCTAACCAAGAACTCAATCGGTTTAGAAGAATCAGAACTCTCATCAGGTGTAGGAACAGCATTCAACTCCTCCTGAGTAAACTCCAATTCAGAATCCCTCTCCAAGCGGAGCAATTTTGACATTCGGTTAGTAAATTCATCAATCCTGCTTTGTATTGTCTTAACCTTTTCCAACTTCATCCCTAAAACTCCTTGCAAAGGCTTGGGCTGGGATACCTTCCTTGCAACCGCTCTATGTTGAGCTGCAAATGAACCGTCTCAGTCCACAATTCAGACTCACAAGCTAAATATTTGGGACAAATAAAAATTCCTTACTTGAATGAAAAGCCTCAAATCCTGAAATCATTCCATTATTTAAAATTTAAATGGCTCTAAATTTATCAAAGCATAAAAGAACTCGGCTTATAGAATTTAAGCCAGCCCGCCAAGAAAGGACAATCTTTTTCACCGTGTGAGCTCGACTTACTCCATCACACGGTAAATCTAATATTTCAAAAACAGGTTTATGCTCATGACTTCACTCTAAAATGTTCAATAATTATAAAAGTCGAGCGCTCTGAGAAAAGAAACCTGAATTGGCGAGCTCCTTGAGCAACTTCCAGGACTCAGTTTGCTGCCAATTTTGAACCAGCCCTTTACGCTGTAGGTCCTGAAGAACATCACGCAACTCTCTCTGGAAATGATCAAATAGCGTAGGATAGTGAGCACAGGCCTTCAAGCAAAGGGCCTCCAAACCTAAAGGAATAGGAACAGCATTAATATAAGGCTGAGCCTGTATCACAAAAGTTAAACCAGCCTCTAACCCCATCATCTGCTTCAGCTCCGAGAACTCCCCCTGTGTCTCCGCGGCAGCAAAATCCGCTGCCATTGCCCTCATTCCCTGGCTTATCCATTTCACTACGCTCTTACCCAGATCCTTTTTACCAAAAGGGTCGCCGTTTTGATGCAAAGCCCGCACATTTATCTTCTCCTTCACCTTCTTTTCTCTTTCTTCTTCAACAACAACATTACCAAGATCAGAACTTTTTTTATTGCTAGTACTAGAATCATCAGAAATTTTGTTGGTGTTTGTTTTGGGGAGGACATTACTTTTCTTGCCATGAATTTTTTTCTTCTTTGTAGTGGTGGGTCTGGGCTTGGTGGCGCCATTGCTGCTATTCCAAACAAATTGGTGCTGGATTTGAAATAAAGAAGGAAAAGGGTAATTGGGATTGAGGAAGAGAAAGTGAGATTTATTATTAATGGAAGATGAGAATGATGAGAAGTGGGAATTGGGTAGTTGACGATGTTGCCAAGGTAGACTCAAGCAGCTTGGTAACTGCTTCAATACCAAGCTTGCTTCCATCTCAATTGGAACCAATCACCTTTCTCTGAGTTGTATATTTATAATTATATGGCTGCTGATTTATTTGTGCTTTTTTTTTTGGTCAAAAACTAAAATATGTTCTTCAAACAAGAGAATACAAAATTTTGAATTTGGGATGTAATTCTTGAAATCTTACCATTTCTAAATCCGGTCGATATATTATATTATTATTATTTAATTAAGAATATAGAAATTTCGAATATAATTTTTTCAAATTACATTTATAATTGCATTACGACATTATGTCTCTCTAATTTCGTAATATAATGTCAAAATTATTTTTATTTTTCTTAAGAAGATTAATGCATAGGTTTATAACGGAGTGTGATATAATGTATGGATAAATGTGACATTGAGTTTCTAATGTTCTAATTGAGAGGAGGAAATGAAGAAAATATTAAAAGATACAAAATAAAAAAAGAGAGGCAAGGGAAGTAAGAAGAAAGTCGTAATCAGAGGAGATCGACGAGTTGCAGTGTGATTGGCTGAATGCGATTTTGTGGCCTCTACTCATTTTAACGGTAAAGGTTTTGCAGGTACCCAACGTGTTCTCGCACTCATCTATCCTTATTTTCTTTATTTTTGCACTAAAAATTAAAAAATACTGATTTTTATGTGGCTCAAATGAATTGTTATACTGATTTTTGAATACAGTGCAAGTGAAGGGTTGACGTGTTCTCATTTCAACCACCCAAATGTGAATAAGGAAATTCGGAAAGTAAAAATTAATTAATTGTTTTCTCTTTATATTTCTATTTTTGGAAGTTGAATTGCGTTCAATTCTTATGATACTTTTCATGAGCTGGTTCATTTCAGTGTACAAGAATATATATATATATATTGTAAAAAGAAATAAGCTTCTTTTTTTTATTTTTTTTATTTTGCAAAAGGGAGAAAAAAAGAATAATAAATGTTTACGGCTCTCACATCTTACACGGAATATATGTTCATAAGATATTTTTTTTAAGAATTTGCCAAAGAAAAGAAAAAACCTTTTGCGCTAATGAATTATTTATTATTATATTTTGTGTTAACTTTTTACATACAATTTATATTACAAGCATAAAATAGAGAGCACTTTTAAATACTCGAAGAAGAGTGATTTGCTATCTTTTATAAATTTATCGAGAATAAATTCGATTTAGTTAGATAAATAAATTTTGAATATGAATTTAAAAACATTTACATATAATTGTGAAATTAAGCCTAATTGTTAAGTCAATTACACATATTTGGGAAAACTCTCGCCGCAGTCCGAACTACTGCAAGATGGGGCAGAATGGGAAGAGTATTCGAAAAATAAAATAAAAAAAAAATATTTGAATCTGAACTTAATTATGTATACTAATCTATTCAAAATTCGATTATAAATGATAACCCTGCAAATATCACTTGCCTAATGGTCCATTCAGTCGGCCCAATTAACTGACAAGGCCCAAACCCCAACAAGCAAGAGTAGTAGGCGTGAGTTCCAAGGCAGCGCACACGCCCGATCGGCTGATGTGACCGCCAGTTCCATCAGCCGTCTGACACAAGACAGCGCTCATGCCCATTAACTGCTCCCTGTCACTTCAGCGCACAGGCCTTCTCTGACTGCCAGTCGTAACATCCCAGGCACTCAAGTGCCCCTCAACTGTCTCTTATAAATAGTTCAGCTAACGATAACACCAGATATTGAATTTTTAGCATTCTACTTCTAAGTATTCTCTTTCTAAAAGCTACTAACTTAAGTTTCGAAATACTTATACCTGGTCCGACCGGACACTTTCTCTTGCATGATTCACCTATCCGATCGGATCTTACACTACCGACTAGCGAACTCTCCTTCTATTTCAGATAAAGACTTTCCGTGCTTTATCAATAAAATTTCTTTGGCTACTCAAATCCGATTATAATTAATATTATTTAATAGTGCGGAAACAATAAAAGTGACATAAAATAAAATAAAGGGAGTAATTTTTATATTGTGCTGAAGGAGATAGCATGATTGGTAAATGTTGTGTGAGTCTTGGGACAGATTTCGAGTTCGATTATTAAATTTTTAACTTAATTTATATAAAAAAAAATATAAAATTTATATTAAATATTATAAATTTTATATAGAAGAGAACAAATATTATTTCTAATAAGTTTATTATTATTATCGGTTCAAATAGGGGGCACTCAATGACCGATACCTCAACCCTACGCTAGAAAATAAAATTAATGTCCGTTTAAAACCCATTCAGCAACTAGAAGCAGATTGAGTACCGAAAAGACTTAGATATGCTGCCAACCTTAGGTGAAATAGAGTCCATATGATATATGAGAAAAAGTACATAAATATAATGGCAGAGATAGTTTAGATAAATCCATAACTATATAAATGGATTAGATCATAAACAAATTAATTTTTAAGGTATTCAATATAAATAAATGTGTTTAATTGTCTAATAAAGTAGAAATAAGATTATACATGTGTGTTCTAGATGCATCGTTATATGTAATGTAAAATAAATATATTATAATTTGTATATGTCAATTTAATGCCATTAACTTTTTAGAATATTAGATAATTATAAATTTAAAATGAGTATTTTTTAGCAAAAATCATATTTAATGAAAATCATAAACTGTTCAAATGTGGTAAACAGGCATTCAATCATGTGGATCATTTTGCGTTCAAAATTTAAGAAGTCATATAATTATAAATTTGTAGTGACTTTTTAAAAAAATTATTATTTTTTAGATAAAAACCATAAACAGACCAAAAGAGTCAAATAGGTTAAATGAATGCCTAAATTATATGCAACATTTTAGGCTAATTCGCAAATCCACTTAAACCATATAAAACAACTCTTGGGTTGCTTGGGGAATGGCGTGATGCTAAGGTGAAGCTTGGGGTTTTTTTAGAAAGACATTTTATCAAATTAAATTGAACCGTATCAAAACTTTCAATGCCAAATTAACATATTGTGGTAGAAATCCTTTAGTTTATGGTTCTATATTTTCCAAATATTGATATGCACTAATTTGGAAGATGGTGGTCTCTTTTCATTTCTATACATATAATTTTTATATTAGCTTATTTTTAATTTGCTCTATCATAAAATCATAGAATATTTACACATATAAACCCGTGCTTTATTACTTTACCATATAAATTAGGCCACTATAATTTTAACAAGAATAAACCACTTTTAAAATATAACACAAGTGTTTTGTTATATACTAAGTCAAAATAAAAACAATTAAAATGAATAAATTTTTTGTTGTCAAATAATTGAAGTGCATTATTGCTGTCTCTTAATCTTATTCTCATCTATAAAATAAAATACAACACAAGTGTTCTATTATATATTAAGTCAAAATAAGAAGGCGGTGGTGTGGCGCGTTGCACACAAGAGACAACTGGACTTTTATATCATTATTTTATACTTAATGTGAACCTTGGAGTCTAGTTTGTATTCTTATATCATTATTTTATACTTAATGTGAACTTATGTTGAACTTGAAACTAAAACTGGGGATCCCATCTCTGAAATTGTCACTATTACGAACGGTTTCAGCGTTTTCTGTTGCATTTGTGTACATTTCACATACTGCAACCGTTGACCATAGGCGAGTGATATGCCTTCCAAGACAGCAAAAATAGAGGCGAATCCATAGATCGAGTTGATGTTGAAGGCGATGGAACTTTTTGATTCACACTGTCATCTTCAAGACCCAAGAATCCTGAACCAGGCACCTCAGCTCATCGCCACTGCCCTTCAGATTGGCGTAGTTTATTTCGCAGTCAATGGAATTAGTGAAGTAAAGATATAGCTAGCTACTCATCTTTAATTTCTGCTTCTTTCTCCCTCTTGATTCGTCATTTCAAAACTTTTCAATGTTTTAATTGCAGAAAGATTGGCATGTTGTTAAAAAGATGGGCGACCAGTATCCTTCTGTGATTCCCTGCTTTGGTCTGCACCCCTGGTGGGCATTTTGACCTACACGAAATTGAAATTTGAGGGTTGATTTTGTTAATTTGCATGTTTTTGGTGTCCTTCATTTGTAGGTTTATTGGAGATAGGACTCCAAACTGGTTCGGCATTCTCAAACAATTCTTTAAGAACAATCCCTGTGCTGCTGTTGGAGAGGTTTTCATGTCCTTCTTTATTATTACTATTATTATTATTATCACATTTCAATATATATATATATATAAGTTAGTAGAGGTACAAATTAGTGGACAATGTGATAGCAATCACATTTTGATAAGATTATTTGTTATTCATTATTATTTTTTTAAAGAAATTACATAAAATACCACATTTTAAACTTATTTTTCAAAATTATACACCATTTTTCTCATCTTTCATAAATATCACTTTTTCAATTCTTAATTTCAAAAATATCACTCTAGTTTAGTTAATCAGTCAAACAGAAAACAAACCTTCACCGTTATTTCTTTCTCTAGTCTCTCTCTTTCAATCCCTGCGTCGCGATCTTAAATCGGCCTTCACCATCAGACTTGTCATTTTCTTTCTCAAATCGGTCTTCACCGTTGGTAATTTTAGTATGATTTTAATATAAAATTTTTTGATTTTTTTAATATATATTTAAATTACATCTGACAATTTTTAATTTGATTCGAAAATAGTAAGCAAAACGCAAAATTGGTAGACACCTGAAATTCAACTTGAACCCCTAATTCGATTTTTTTAATTAAATTTTATTTTATATTATATTTATTTATAAATTATAGTTTATATATATATATATATATATATATATATATATATATATATATATATATATATATATATATAATTTCAAAAAAAAATTGTATTATAGTTTTATTGCTCATCCCTTCGTCCATCACGCTCTTTGTTTCACTTTACCTCCATCGTGGTCAACCTCTTAGTTTTTGTATTAAAATAATATAATTTTACTGATAATTCGATCGATTCCATTTTATCAGTTTTTGAATATTGAAAATCAAATAGTTATAGCTGAATTTTTATTTTAAAATTGAACTAAATATATCAAATTATTTTTGAAAGATTTGATTTTCGGTTTGATTTCTTAGTGCTAATTGCGATCCGATCCGAAAAATCTAAAATCGATAAATTGCTAGGTATGTTTAAAATCCTTATTTTTTTAAATGTAAATACTCTGAGATTATAAGTATAATTAAGTTATATAAATATGCTCATTTACAGAATAATAATCATCTGTATATTTTTTTCAGTCCTATTATACAATATATATACGTAGTTTTGGTGTGATCCAATTTGGTAGAGTTCAATTAAATTCTTGGTATTTTGATTCAGCTTTGGTAATAAAAAGTCAACGATGCAAAGGATATTAATCCTAAATAAGTTTGTATGTAACTAGAAATACTTGTGTGGTTTTCCTAAATTTCTCTATGACTTTATATACTTGTAATTGCAATGAGAAAGTGTAAAATTCTCACATGTTTAAGAGCTTAATTATATACCTTGTACTGACGTTTTATGGGACCTTTTCAGATTGGATTGGACAGAAGTCCACTTGCAAATCATACTGATTATGCAGCACAGGTTTTCCCATATCTTCAACTTTAGTTATTTCTTTAAGCTGTGTTTTTGCTGTAGGGCCTATAATATTTGACACGTTTTGTTGCTCTTGCTTTGCTACTAATAGAATACGAAATTATCTCTCTTAATATAAATCTTGGACTGGTTTTTAGTGGGTGATGTTTTCCATGAATTGTAGGTTGAAGTATTTCGGAAACAGCTTGAACTTGCAAAAGAGCTTAACAGACCAGCATCCGTTCATTGTATTGACGCTTTTGAGGATCTTCTTGATATAATGAAGTATGGAGCTTTTATGTTATTCTTGCTTCCCTCAATGATTTTTTTTAAACCCTAAATCATGCAAACATAAAATTGAATCATTATCTATGATACCATTAGACATGCATTTCTAAATGAATGAGAGTAGATACCTCCGAAGGATGAAATGGAATGGCAACTGGGACGGAGCCATCTTGTGGATTTCAGATATTGTATGATTATATATAGTGAAAAAAAATGAATGGAAATATATATCGCAATTAGTCAGATATAAACCTTAGGATTTGAATTGTTGTTGAGTCATAATGTTAGTTGTTATTTTATTTGTATTGATCTCCATAAGTTTTGATGCCATTAATTGTGCTTTGATTACATGTGAATATAAAATCAACAGAAGCATTGGACCTTTCCCTGCTGGTGTGATTCTTCATTCTTACATAGGTTCTGCAGAGATTGTAGATGAATTAGCCAAGCTTGGTGCATATTTCTCTTTCTCAGGCTGGATTATGCCCGTAGAAGTGGAGAAGGCTAAGCTTGTGCTGAAAGCGGTTAGTTCATGAATTTGCATTTCATATTAATGATTCCGGATGTTGATTTATTATCTCCAAAACTTTTCAGGTTCCTTCCGATAGGATATTGTTGGAGACAGATGCACCAGATGGCTTACCAATTGCAAATAGTATTGTAGATTGTGATCTGTTTGTGGTGGATGGTGATGATCCTTCCAAACCAACTCGTAATCATCCAGCAAATATCCGTATTGTATGCGCTTCACTTTCTCTTTCTCCATTGTTTCTGTCTAATAATTTAATTTATTTATTAGGTTGAATTAATTTTTAAGGAATGATCTTTGTTCATTAATATCGAACAATTCTTGTAGGTACTGAGCTATGTGGCATCTTTGCTTGACATGAAAAAAGAACAACTTGCAGAAATAAGTTACAGAAATGCAGTAAGATTATTCTCTTACCGAGGTTCCAAGGTATCAGAGAAGTAGATTAAATGGAAGGGAATTCAGTTGCTGGTTTGCTATCACAGTTATACAATAAATAATGTAATAATTAACCAGTCTTCAGATTCTTTTGACTGGAATAATGGCAAATGTCGATGTTGCCTCTGCCAGTGTCTGTTTTTTTAAGAAAGAAAAAAAAAAGAAATTGGGATTTCTGTTGTTGAGCTTTGTCATATCTCATGTGGATTACTTCAAATTTCACAACGGTCTAGTAGTGTTAAAAAAGGGCCAAATTGTAGAAGTACAACTGCACTTTGTTTACAGAAGAATGGATTAGAGAGACACAATAAGCTTCATACATAAAATATGTTGAGAATAAATTATATATATATATATATTCCTAAAAGAAAACAAGTATTAATATCTTAGCCAATAAAATCGGAACGAAATATGAAATTTCTAATATCTCTTGCATATATATAAATATAAATTTCTAATATCTCCAAGTCATAAATTTTAATTTGATAATATATTTTTAAACACATTTTTAGGGCTGAAATTCAAAATCTAATCATATAAAAAATAGTTAAATTTTCTACCGTTATTTTTTGAAAAATTTATAATTTCACTTGGAGAGAATTTCTTTTGTTCACAACCCCGACACAATAGAAAGCCCAAAACCTCGAGCAATAACCCAAAAAGAGTGAGCTTTTTCGGGTTAGTCGAATTGGAGTGGATTGAAATTGACAGCCCCCTGCCTCCTAGTATCTCATATTAGTAGTGGATATAGACCCGTTAATTAATTTATAAGTCTAAAAAAATTAATTTATTAATATTGATTTTTTTAAAATACTGACTATTAATTAGTCTGTTATAATCGGTTAATCAGTTTATCGATTTCGATTTTTCGGATCAGTTAATCAATATTTTTCGGTTAACCACTATAATTATAAAATATATTCATAAATAAAATTAAAATTTTTTCACTATAATATAACGTCATTGTTGTTAAAATAGAAGTTTTTGGTGCATATAAGCAATTTTATTTTTAAAAATTATGATTTAATAAGTAAATAAATTAATCGGTCCATGATTACCATAATTAGATTGACGATTACACTTACTAATCGCCAATTTAAAAAAAATACTTGAAAACTTTAAAATAATTAGGATAACAAAAAAAATTTAAAAAAATATTTAAAAATACAAAATTATTAAAATAAATCTATCCAATGCTAATAATTTTTTTATTTTTTATTTTTTTAACTTGACACACATTATTTTAACATATATTAAAAATTATAATTTTTTTAAATTATTGAAAATTTTAGTTAATATGTTAATATTATATAATTTTTCGAATATTTTTTAATTTTCATTAATGAAAAAATGATAAATTAAAAAATAATAATAAATAATAAATTTGAATATATTAAATAATTAATAAATTAACTAAGATATTTTTTAAAAAAATTAAAATAAATTTAAAATATATTTTAAAGTAATAAAAATTAAAAAAATATAAATAATTAAATATAAAAATAATATATATATATATATATATATATATATATATATATATATATATATATATATATATATATATATATATCGGTTATCAGTTAATAAATAAAAAAATAAATAAATTTATTAATATTAATTTTTTAAAATATTAATAGTTAACTATTAAAATCGATTCAATTATCTTATTTTTCAAATTAATTTCGGTTGGATTTCTCGCTTAACCCATTGGTTTTTTTCTCAACAGTAGCTCATACTCATAGGCGTGTATTTGAGTTTCGAAGACTGGAGATTACAGATGTATTGAATCCATAGAATAATGGGGATTAAACTTTTTGACGCACACTGTCATCTTCAAGACGCAAGAATCCTCAACAAGGCACCGCGGCTCATTGCCACTGCCCTTGATACTGGCATAGTTCGTTTTGCCGTTAATGGAGTCTGTGAGGTAAACGTATGCTGCCTGTCTTCTCTGTGCTTTCTCTCCCTTTATCAGCATTTCAAAAGTTTCAATCTTTCAATAATAATCTCTTGTAGAAAGATTGGCATGTGGTTAAAGAGATGGGTGAGCAGTACCCTTCTGTGATCCCCTGCTTCGGCCTCCATCCCTGGTTTTATATAAATATTTTATTTGATTTAGTCATAACTGAAATTAGAGTATTTGATTTTTTATTTCATGATTTTGGAGAATAATTAGTGTTTGATGGTGGTTTTGGTCTCCTTTATTTGCAGGTATGTTGCAGAGAGGACTCCCAACTGGTACAGCACCCTCAAAGAATTCTTTGAAACCAATCCTTGTGCTGCCGTTGGAGAGGTATGAATTCATATTTGATTCAATCACATTTTAATGTAGGAGAATATTAAGTTATGGTGTTGGATCCTGTAATTTCTGGAATTCTTGTTTGTCTGAGGGCTCACATAGCTTATACAGACCTTCTGTAACTTTTTCAGATTGGCTTGGATAAAGGTTCTCATGGAAAAAAGATTGATTTTGCAGATCAGGTTTACCATCTCGAACTTTAAGTTATCATTTCAGATTATATTAGTTTTATGCATTGAAGCAAATGACCAGAACCCTGTGCAGCTGAAGCCTGATATTAAACTAAATATCATTTCAACTTCATATGGTAGATAGCAAGAACTTCACTAGACAAGTTGATTGGAAGCTGAATTAGAAATGCACCTACTTATCTCCTTTTCTTTTAATCTAGCTTCTATTATTCTTTTGTCTTTGTCTGCCATGGAATATCTTTATGCTTTGTGTTGCATAGTTCTGCATCTAGGTTTGTGGTTAAAAGGTGCTCATTTCTTGCTTATTGATGCCTGGGATGTCACCAATGTCCTTGAGGGCATCATCAAAGTGTTTGATATAATATTGCTGGTAACCTGATGAGGAAAGTTTAGTTTTTACCTTATGAATGCATATGTTACCTCTGTCTAGGTATGCATACTATGGGTTCATGTTTATGGATGTGTACATACTTATTTTGCTAATTTCTCTTATATTTTTCTTGTGAAATATATCCCATATGCATCATCTACCTTGCCAGAAGAAATCAAATGGGATTAAGGTTTGTCTTTGACACATCTTAATTATATCTCAGTGTCATATGGTGTCTTTGTTTGCTCTCAGATTGTCAATGGACAAAGTAATATGTTGCTTTTTCATTTGCTATTAATAGAATTACATAATTATTTCCCTTAATATGGTCCCTAGACTGGTTTTTGGTGTGTGACATTCAGGTTGAAGTATTTCGCCAGCAGCTTAAACTTGCGAAAGAGCTGAACAGGCCAGCATCCATTCATTGTGTCCGTGCTTTTGGTGATCTTCTCGAGACATTAAAGTATGAATTTCTGCTATTTCTGCTTCTTTTAATGTTTTTACCCTTTATAATGCTTGGAGGAGGTTAAGTAAAAGGTTTTCATTGTTAACCAATGCAAATAAAAATTTTCCTTAGCTAGGAGCAAAAAGATTACTTAACATAACATAGGGCGTGCATATCTAGGTGAATGAGCATAGATATTGCGATTAATTAGGCATAAAATGTAGCATCATTTCTTGTTGTGATTATAGGAATGGGTTTGGGAACCATTTTGCAATTGTTATATTATTCTATAGCCATGTTGGGTTATGACTTCCATGCTTTATGAAAACTAGAGTTTCTTTGAGTTTTTGCTTAGCCTTTAAGACACTCTTATTTGTCCTGAATGCCATCTGCTGATTTAATGAATTTGTAATTTAAGCCCTTTGATGTTTCAAATGAGCGGCTTTGCTGGCTTATGCTTCTTTTTTTTCCCCTCTTTTTTTAGTGTACTGTTGTTTGGTCATTAGTTATTATATGTACTTTTCCGTAAGTTTTTATGCCAGCAATTGCTTATCGGATGTCATAATCTGTACCAAGCTTTGCTTACCTGTGAGTTCTAAATCATCAGAAGCACGGGACCTTTCCCTGCTGGAGTTGTTCTTCATTCTTACCTTGGTTCTGCTGAGATGGTTCCTGAATTTTCCAAGCTTGGTGCATACTTCTCTTTCTCAGGCTTCCTTATGTCCATGAATGTGAAGAAGGCTAAACGCATGCTAAAAGCGGTTAGTTCACCAATTTCATTTTGTGTTCTAACACATTCTCATTTTTCTTTTTTCTTTTTTTTTTTCTTTTTTCATCGTCTCCAAAATTTTCAGGTTTCTTCTGATAGGATATTGCTGGAGACAGATGCCCCAGATGCCTTGCCGAATACAAATGTAGATTCTCTTTTCTTTTTGGATGAAGATAAACCTGTCCCTGAAGGGAATCGTTCTGAAGGAGAAAATTCTGCTTCAAACACTGCTGGTCCTTCTGATGATAGTTCCCGTTCAGAAGATGCATCATCACTGCCAAAAGCGACTATCAATCATCCTGCAAATATCCATCATGTATGTTGTTTGCTCTCTCTGTGTGCAAAAGTTCCATGTCACGCTTGCTGCGTAACTTATCCTGAATTTGCAGCATAATTGTATATTGAACAATTTTTTGTGATTCTTTTAGGTACTCGATTATGTTGCATCTTTGCTGGCGATGAAGAAAGAAGAACTTGCAGAAATAAGTTACAGAAATGCAGTACGAATATTCTCTTACAAGGGTTCAAAGATATCGGAAAAATAGATGATATGCCGTTGGCTAGAAGTTTACTTGAAATTACAGTTCTACAACAATGCATATTAACGAATCTTGAGATACTTTGACTAATGCTAACATATATTAACATTGCCTCAAGCAATATATGTTTTATAACTCACAATCTATAGAATGCATCTTCCAACTTTTTGCAATCACAGGTTTTAATGTTAAGATATGCTACTTAGGATACTGAGTTGTTCAATAGATTCATCGGATAATGGCGATGCATTTATGCTTACTTTATTTGTAATAAGGATAATACAAAATTTTATTTTGTGTCATAAGGGTAATTCAATGTGCGTGCATTTTCATGGTCGGATATATATCTTCCTTGTAAAATAAAATAAAATAAAATAATGTATATATATATATATATAACAAATATTTAAAGATGTTCCATATGGAGAGAAAAAAAAAATAATTTCCTTCAAAAAAAATAAAAGTAGATTTACTTAAAGTTACTAATTAAACACATGAACTCTTCCAGATAAGAATTTAAATAATTTTAATTTTTTTGGGATAATAATTAATTAATATATCAATTTTAGTGCGTATTTACAGATTGTACTTAAAAAAAATAATAATAATAATAAAATTGAACTGAAAGTATCAAAATATCAGATATCGAAATAACAGAAAGCCAGAGGAATAGGAGAAAATCTTTGTTTTTGAGTTAGTGAACGTTGGGATACTGTTTTGATGAGTACTTCATCTTCTATCTTCTTTCATCTTCTCTTTGCTCTCTCTCCACCCAAAGTAAGCTGCTTCTTCTTCTTCAGAGATTAAACTTAAGCTTTTTTTGTTTTGATTTTCTAATATTTTCATGCATGTCTTATTAATTAATTATGTATGATCATATTTTTTACTCAATTATAGTACAACTTGCAGGGATATTTTATTTTTCATCTGTTAAGTTTGATTGCATTAGCTTCATTTCTGCTCCGATTGCACTTTAAGTATTCCCAGAAACACAATCAAGAGATGGACAAAGGAGATGTATCATCTTGGTAAATATATTCACAAAAGCTCATTTTCATCTTATAATTTTATGTTCATTTGTCTTCTCCAATATGCCTTTTTTATCTTTATTAATTGCAGGTTCTCAAAGCCGCATTTACATGGCTTGCAGTTTCCTTTAGATAGGACAATAGACAGGGTGGGTTACGTTTTGCGTATATTTTGATTTATCCTTCTATTTTATCATAGCATATTTTCTAAGTATGATTAGCATTTTTATGCAGAAGCTTTTGGCTTCAAGATCAACCAAAGTAGCTGCCCTGCTCGAAGAAAATCCCCGGTTAAAACTCTCTACTATTCTCCAAGATATTGGTGCTGATCCTGAAACAGTTGAGCTCGTCGCAAGATTCTGTCATGGTTTCGAACTGAGTTTATCCTCGGAGAATGCTATTCCCCTTACTTGCCTTGCTCATTCCTTAGAGATGACAGAAGAGCACAGCAATAACAATCTGCTGACAAAAGTTCTTACATTCTTTGAAGAAAAAGTACTTGCTAGTTGGAATGAAACGATCAAAGCTTTGCGTTCACTGGGTAGTTCTCTTCAAACAGCAGGTCGTTTGGGTTTGGTTGATGCTTGTTTCGAGTCTCTTGTCGAAAAAGCACAGGTTGATCCCCGTCTTCTTGGGGATCCAATCAAGAACTCAACAAATAATGAGGATAGTGAATGTGATGATGAAGAAAATAAGTATAGACCGAATGCAAGGCGAAGGCTATTTGTTCTTGATTGGAAATCAGAAGATTTGACAACACTGCCTCTACAGCTATATCAGTCTATCATTCACAGAATGAATCAGCATCTGATCCCATCGGAGTATGTGGCGGGTTCTCTTTGTTTATATGCAGAGAAATGGGTTTTCTGTAGAGCAATCGGAGAGGAGAATATGTCAACCTACAAAAGGAACTCACAAAGGGATGTGATTGAAGCAGTGGAAAGGCTTCTGCCAGATGAAAATGGACTAATTCCCTGCAGCTTCCTGTTCAAAATGCTCAAATTCGCAATTTCCTTGGAATCCAGCAGTCAGTGTGGACATGGATTTGAGCAGAGAATCGGGAAGCAACTTCATCAGGCTACAGTTCAAGATCTCTTAATACCTTCGCAAGGTTACACGAAAGAAACACAGTATGATATCGAATGTGTGAGGAGGATATTGAAGCATTTCTATAGCAATTACAGTATCTCTGAGCATGATGGCCTAATCTCAGTTGCAGAACTCATGGAAGAATTCTTGATAGAAGTTGCAAGTGACATAGATTTGAAGATGGATACATTTGTCAATCTAGCTCAGATGTCAAAGGGAGCATCCTCACAATTTGAGAAAAACTCCGATGGTATGTACAGAGCCATTGATATTTACTTGGGTAGACATAGATATTTGACAGAACAGGAAAGAGAGGAAGTATGCATGATGTTGGATTGCCATAAATTGTCACCTGAAGCTTGCGACCACGCAGCACAGAATGAAAAATTGCCATTGAGGTTTGTAACGCAGGTGTTGTATGTGGCACAGTTGCAGATGAGAGACATTATAGAACACAAAGTTCAGGATATTGATTTGAAACTGATAAAAGAGGAAGCAGACGAAGAAAAGGAGAATGAAGCAAGTTTCGATGATGAAGAAGTAACGACCGAACTGGAGAAAATGAGCATCAAAGTGATGGAGTTAGAGCAAGAATGCTATGAAATGAGGAAAGAAATTAAGAATGGAAGCAGAAAGAAGAAAATGAAAAAAGAAAAGAGTAGCTTGTGGAAGGAAATGAAGAGAAAATTCGGGTGCATGAGTAGCATAAATGATTGCAATTGCCAAGTGAAGAGGAAGAAGATTCATCCAAAACATTGATCGTCAATTTATCAGAATCAAAAATTTCTGCTAATTATGAATAATTTGATCAGACTTTATGTTCGTAATTTTTCTTATACTTTGTGGTTTTGGCATCTATTTCATCTACATATGAGAACAAAGATAGCAAAGTTTCATAATCAATTATGATTTCCCAATCCAAACATGCATAGATGTGGATGCAAATTGTGCTTGATATAGATTGTGATAAAGTCAAAAAAGAGATTTTAACTTTTCCCCACATCTAAAAATTCATTCTTGAATTAGTAGAATTTTAAAGAACAGCCTTAGTTTCAATGCTCTGTAATCAAGATTATCCTTCCAAAATAATTTCCATAAACACTGACAATGCATTACATTACCCTTCCTACCTCCTTAATTATTCATATCAAATAACAACATAAAGAGCTAAAGCTACAAGAAGATATGCGCTTTGGTATCTATTTTCTCTGATATGATAATGGCAGTCACAAGAAGAGGCAGCAGATATTGAAGCCTCAAGACCTAAAAAAGGACACTGATGTAATTGAAAAGCAACATAAGAATACATGGTTTGAAAAGAATTGCCAAAAGAAAAAGACACAAAAGAAAGTGACATTAAGAATATACTTCTTGTAAGTTTAGAAAACATCATTAATATATGAAGGTTTCTGGTTTGGACACAACTCACATCTAAACAAGAAATCTCTACCACTCCTGTTGCTGTAAATCTTCTTATGCCATTTTCAGATCACCCCTCTTCAGTTATTGCAATCAAGAAAAATCTCAGTGCTTTCTAGCTTTGATTCATACCATTTCTCTATATCCATGTCCTTTGCTTCATCTAATATTAAATCAATGGCCTATAGGAAAAATCAATGAGAAAAATCCAATGTTGTCCTATAACCTTCACATAATTTATATCAAGATGATAAATCAAAGAAAGTCGAATGGCGATTCACTTTCCCTATTATTTTCTTCATGTAATGTCGAGGAGCTACCACCAGAACGCCTTTCACCACCTTCATGTCCATCTTGGTCGCTCCTACCCTTATCACCTTCATGCTCTTGTTCGCTTATAACAACAATACCACCAAAATGCACATGGCGTGCACCTCCAGCTCCATTACTAGACTGCGAATTCAAATGGGAGTCATCATATGGCAGGTTATTCTGCAATGGCGGAGCAGCAGAATTCATGGATGAAGAAGATTTTGTGATGGATTTACTTGATTGAGATGGAGGACTTTTGGGACTAAAACATCTATACAAATAGGTGAAAAACCAAAAGATCCAAGGAATGCCAACAAGAACCAATCCTGCAATGGGATACCAGGGCTTGGTACGATCTATAGGGAAGAAAATGTAAAGACCAAGAAAAACACCACCAGCAATAATGCAAGAAAAGAAAAAGATTGAAATGATATAAATCGTAGCATCTCCTTTCCTTTCTTGAAACGAAGGTGAAGGAGATTGATTCATGATAGTCTTGTATTGGGCGGTGGTGGAGGAGGAGGAGGAGGAGGATGGGAGATAAGTTGCAGCCCATCAAAGGGGAAAGATGGAACAGGAGCAATACAAAGCATTGAAAACGGGAGAGTTTGTTAATTTGTGTGTGAAAATTTGTTAAGACTTTAATGTGTCATTGGCATAACCGTTAACAAGTCAATTTCTACGTCAGCATGCATCCAAATAAGCAGGAAGAAAGGGTTAAAAAAGGAATTTGACGGTTGATGTTAAGTATATTATTTGCCTATATATATCATGTGCGATTACAAATACCGGTAATAACAAATAACAAATTATCTTGAGCCTCTGAATTTTTCTGAGAAAAGCATATAGGAATGCTGAATATTTCCATTCTGCTTACTTTTAAGAGATGTTGATGCACAGGAGGTCAACATGGAAACATAGTAAAAATTACAAGTTTGGATTCTTGGAAGGTCAAATTTATAGAAATTCAAAAAGGCTTGAAGGTGGGTTATTGAACCATGAGAAAGTCGAATCAAAAAGAGACTTTGAAAAGAGGTACGTGCAAGTCATATGACACATTAACGTATGCAAATCATGTGACCTTAACATGTGCGATCCATGTGCTTTGTGCTATGCATGTGCACATCATGTGAGCTAAAATATGTGCAATACATGTGTTTTTTAATGGAGTTAAGAGGCTGTTTGTTTTGGGCTTATAATTAGGATTTTTATTTATTATTTTATTTTGATTAATTGTAATTTTAGACCTTTTTAGAATGAGTACACGCTAACCTTGGTGGGCAGCCCATCCATTTGCTTTTAATTCCAATTATGTTAATTAGTCTTGGCCTTTTTAATTTCTTAGGGTTTCTTTATTAAATGAGGCTATAAATACCTCATAATAAACATTGTAAGGAGGACTTTTGGAGATTTTTTAAATTATTATTATTGGCTTGGCCGAATTCTTCATTGGAGAGAATTGCTTGTGTTCTTATTTTTGCATTAAGAACTCTATTCGTATCAAGGTAATTTACTTTGTAGCGAATTCTGTTCTTGTGTTTTTAAATCAACCTAATTATATGCGTTTTCATTCATATTATTGGTTGGAGGTTCATTAGGGTTAGAAATTTATTCTTGTTCATGTTCATGTCCATGTCAAAGTGTGTATTTTTAGGAATTTCGAGTTTTTTAGTCTTGCGCTTCCGCATCATTTGGTATCAGAAATTTGATTAGAATTAAATTCTTATTTATCCTTTGTTTATTTTCTATTTTAGTTTATTTTTCATCAATTTCGTTAAGTTTCTAAATTTTAGGACCCCTTGTTCTTAGTGCGTTTTTTGTTATTTGATCTTGAAATTTTCGTTAATTGTTATTCTAGTTATTATCTAGCTATTTAAAAAAAAAAGAATTTAAATTTTGTGTGTTACGGTTTAAAGCAAATTAGGTTTCATTTAATTTGAGTTGGTGGCGTGAGCACTTAGGATTAATTATTTAGGCTGATTTTGTATTATATAAAAAAAAAAATTGGAATTGGACGCAAATTAAGAAAGGCGTAAAGTAAAGTTTATCCTTTTAGGTAAGTAATTCAATATTAGTGGGTTGCATATGTGTTAAATAAGTAATTCAATATTAGTGGGCTCCACATGCGTCAGGCAAGTTTGTGATATATAATTGGCGTGACTTAGGGCTGCATTTGTGGGGAGCCAAATTAAAGATTCTTAGGCTGGGTGGCATTACATTAAGGTTGATTTTGTTATTTTTTTTAAAAAAAAGTTGAATTTGTAACGCAAATTGAGAGATCAAGCACCAAAGCATATTATTTAAAATCGGTGGTGGCATGTTTCACTAAAACAAAAAAATGACACTCCGCTCATGTTTCACTCAATTTTAATTTTTTCCCTCTTTTAAGCTAACACACTCAAACATTTTTTTCACTTAAAGTTGCTGTCTTCAATTACATTTCAGAACTCAATTCCAAGTTAAGATGATTTACAATTCAACAAATTTAAATGAGAATGCAATGAAAACACCTAATAAAGAAGATAAACTAAATTTTAGAAGCAAAATACCAAAAATAGAAACTAAGAATGAAAAAAAAAATGACAAATAAGAAAACCAAAAATGTTTAAGTCAAGTTTTTTTTTTGATAAACCAAAAAGTGTATTGAAGAAGAACAAAATTAGTCCAGTTACAAACCCAGAACCCCCAAAAACAACAAACCTACACTCTGTCCCACACCAATAAAAAACACATTCTGTGTAATCAAAAAAACCCAGCAAAAAAACATATTATCCCTTCAATATTAACTTCCGCCTTCAATTTCAAGGATGCATCCTCTGATCAACAACAACTTCTAATGTGACCCAGCGATCAAAATGACAGAGATCAACAGAACAATCACAAAGCATAATCCATAGAAACAGAGAAGATGAGACCCAATTAACACCTATAGATTAGATAACCCAAGCCACAAGATTATTGGAACCAGTAAATCCCCCTTGTTTGAAAAAGCAATCATTTAGAGAATCAAAGCAACGGCAAGTCTTCCAGAAATCCTGTATATTTCGGACCAAAATCGAAGAGCTCCGAGGCAGGCAGATCCACAACACCCTTTGTACGGAACCAATCACTTCAGTTGTTACCGAGAAAGCCAAGATGAAAACTTCAAAACCCGGATAATCCCACAACAATCCTAGAATCTAGTAGCGATATCCCAGCTATAGCAAGAACTCAACAACTAGCATCCAAGACCGCAGTGCATCGACCTCGGATTAAAGAAGTGGTTTCCACCGCCATTCTATTTCATAAGAAGCCCCAACTTACAATTAAGAGAACAATCCCCAAAAACGCATTAAGACTAATAAAAGACATATAGTACCCTCAAAATATCCCAGCCCACCTCCACACAGGCCCACGAGCTTGCACATAGCACTCCATATCCACTAAGCACCCTATCCATTGCCAAGACAAAATCAAGCCATCATCCGGTTAGAAGCGACAATCCTCAACAGGATCACCTTATGTTCCCCCACGCCCACTAAACCATCACATCTAGAAGGAAACGATGGCCATTCCAATTCCACAAAAAACAGAGTTAGGAAGATACAGAGCATGGTCAAATTCATGTGTATGGTTAATGGCATCCCCTTCTCCAATATTCCAAATACAATAAGATTGACAAAGCCAAACACATGTGTATCATATAAGCCATGCAGAGAGGTTGGAATTTTTTGAAGCTCCCTGCTTAGCAAGACTATCTGCAACAGAGTTACTTTCTCTTACCTTATGATGGAAAAACACGTTATGTAGAGAAAACAAAAAATTGTCAATTCTGTTGAAAATGTCAAAATGTTTCCAAGGCCTTAGATGCATATCTGCTGTCATCCAATTGTATATCACCAGAGAGTCCATTTCAAAGATAATACCTGAGCAAGAGACTTTATCCGATAGTTGCTTAGCAGAGATTTTTAGAGCCCTTTCAACAGCTAAAAGTTCTGCCAAATTGGAGTCTGCAGTGCCCACAGAACAAGAAAATAAGAACAAGAACTCTCCTCTATGATTTCTTAGCACTCCACCAATTCTCGCTGGGCCTGGATTTCCAAGAGAGGATCCATCAATATTCCATTTAAGGAAAGAGACATCTGGTGGGCACCAAAGTACAGGAGGTCTAGTTTTTTTAAGGTTGTAGCTGAGTTTGATGGCATCATTAGCTAGACAAAGATTTTGGCCTTTGAGAAAAGCAAGTTCCTTGACATTGTTAATCCAGAATGCCGATCTGGCCAAAATGACGTGAAAGAGTGAATCTTTATTAGTTCCTCTTCCCTCAAAAACTAACGCATTTCTTTCAAGCCAAATAGACCAAATAGAGGCTAGGAAAATCATCTGCCATACTTTCTTTTGGATTTTGCCCCGCACCAAATTAAACCATTGGATAATAAAATCATTGAAAGAGCAAGGTAAACAAAAGGAGATACCTCACCATCCAGCAATTTTGTACCAAATAGAAGAAGAGAAGGGACAAAGAAGCAACAAGTGGTCAACAGACTCCACCCCCTTAAGGCATAACGGACAGGATATTGCACTAGTAGGGAGGATACCCAGTTTGCATAGAAAATCTTTAGTGCATAACCTGTTTAGAAGTGCTCTCCAAAAAAATAGATCAACTTTAGGGGGGACAAGGTTGCTCCAGAGGAAAGAGGAATGCATCGGAATAGGATGGGAACAAACCTGGAGTTCTTGGGATATAGAGCATGCTGACTTCACTGAAAAGGAGCCCTTACTATCATATATCCAAACTCTTCTATCACTCCGAACTTTAGAGATAGACACTGAGCCCAAAGTCTCTAAAAGAGCTACTTCTGCTTCTTTTTCCTAAACCCTTAGATGTCTTCTCCACTTCAATTCCCAAACCCATACCCCAAGCTGCCAAGATCCAAATTCATGAACAAGTGAGTCCTGGTTGGTAGATATTTCATACAACCGTGGGAACTGGGATTTCAGAGTGGTTTGACCGATCCAAACATCCAGCCAGAATCTGCATAAGTCCCCTTTACCCACACAAATTATGATCCCATTAGAGAAAGGTGGACAAGAGGACACTTTATAGATACCCTTCCATACCGTGGAGAGCTTAGTTGAAGGTGAAAGCTCAAGGGGATTAATAAACATACCTAGACCGTATTTCTTTCGCACAATAACTTGCCAAGGGGCAGAACTAGAATGGTCAAGGCGCCACAACCACTTAAAAAGAAGTCCTTTATTTCTTAGGCCAATGGAGCCTAGTCCGAGCCCCCCAAATAATTTAGCTCTTTGTATTAAGTCCCAACTAATGGCACAGAGTTTCCTTTTATCCTCAGACCTTCCCCACAGGAAATTTCGCATCAAAGTACTGATAGTTTTCAAGACACCAACAGGAACCTTGAAGAGGGACATAAAGTATAAAGGGAGGTTAGAGATAGAAGCTTTCAAGAGAGTAACTCACCCCGCCATAGACAGTAATTTGCCTTTCCATCCGGCCAGTTTAGACTTCAGTCTCTCGATAACTGGGTTCCAAGTGGCTAATCTGTTGGGATTTGCACCCAAAGGAAGCCCCAAATAGGAGCCAGGTAGATTCTGGATCCGGCATCTCACCAACTTTGAACATGTTGAGAGCCAGGAATGCTCCACATTAATACCAGTCAATGAACTCTTGGGAAAGTTAATTTCTAGACCAGAGGATAAAGCAAAGACTCTCAAGACCCTTTTAACATTTAGGAGCATATTCGCATAAGCTTTTAGTAGGATGAGAGTATCATTCGCGAATTGCAAATGGGATAGAATATGAGGTCGTTGTGACTCCTTTAAGCAATTAATTCCAGTAAATAGGCCAAGATCAGAAGCTTTACACAGCAACCTTGATAAACCTTCAGCTGCAATGATAAATAAAAAGGGAGAAAGGGGATCCCCTTGTCTCAGCCCTCTAGACATGGTGATTTCCTCAGAGGGGCAACCATTAATAAGCACAAAAACTCTAGCAGTAGACACGCACTCCTTGATCCAGATCCTCCATGTAGCACCGAACCCCATTTGCTTCATAACAGACTCCAAATAGTCCCATGAAACTGAGACAAAAGCCTTGTAAAAATCAATCTTAAGCAATATTCCACTGCTTTTAGAGCTTTGAAGAGAGTGAATAATCTCATTTGCAACCATTACACTGTCAAGAATATGACGGCCTTTGACAAAAGCACTTTGTTCTTCAGAGATAATTTCTCCAAGGACCCCTTTCAATCGATTTGCAAGGATCTCGCAATGATCTTGTACAAGCAGCCAATTAGACTTATTGAGCGAAAGTCCTTTACCGTTGCAGCTCCAGGGGATTTAGTAATGAGAGTAATGAAGGAAGAATTGATCCCCTTCGGTAGTTTACCAGATTTCCAAAAGTCTTGGACCATGTCGAAGATATCCAATCCAATAACATGCCAGGTAGCCTTAATGAACCCGAAGTTAAAGCCATAAGGTCCAGGAGCTTTAGAGCCATTACAATCCCAGACTGCCCTTTTAACCTCTTCCATCGTGAAAGGCCTTTCGATCAGTTGAGCAGACTCACCAGAGAGCTTTCTAAAGAGGTTGGAGGGCATTAAGGGTCTACTGTAGTTTTTCTCTTTAAAAAGGTTTCCATAAAAAGTCACAATTTCATTCTTGATAAACTCCTGGTCTGATACCAATCCCCTCGAAGTGTGGAGGTTTCCAATAAAATTTTTGGACTTTCTGCGAAAAGCTGCCACATGAAAGAAATGAGTATTCTTGTCCCCCTCTTTGAGCCATCTGATTCTAGATTTTTGTTTCCAAATGGACTCCCTACATTTGAGCTTTCCCCAGAGCAAATTTAACAGTGAATTCCTTTTTTCCCGCATAAAGCCTTTGATAACCTCATGCAAATCTTCATTTTCCAGGTCAATATCCAGAGCTTCTATATCATTCTCAAGTTTTTCAATGGCAACATTAATATTACCAAATACAGACTTATTCCATCCCCTAAGATTTTGTCTAAGAGCCTTAAGTTTTTAGACCAAGTTGCTACCAGGGTGATTAGTTGCAGTCCACCATTTGTTAATGTCATGAAGAAAATTTGGCTCATCGAGCCAACAATTAAGAAATCTAAAAGGCTTGGGACCAGAGCATAACGACGGCTTTGATAGCAAAATAGGAGAGTGGTCTGAAATACCTTTTGGAAGACCAGATTGTACGGCTTGTGGCATGACAGACATCCAGAGGGGACTCACTAAAAAATGATCCAGCCTGCTCTTGCTAATGGAGTTACTCCAAGTGAACCGCCTCCCAGATAAAGGCAAATCTATAAGCCCAGTTTTATTGACAAAATCAATGAATGCTTGATCTTTTACTGATAAGCTCCTGTTCCATCTATCCTCAGGTTTAAGAACTGCATTGAAGTCACCAGCAACCAAGACAGGTAGAGAATCATTAATCAAGGCCTCAAGTTCAACCCATAGACGACACTGTAGATCAAAAGAGGATGGAGAGTAAACGTTTATGAAGAGACATTCTGTACTACATGAGGGTAGGAAGCCTCTCATGGCTACCCAGTGATCGCCGAAACACCAGTTTTTTCTAACAAAGAAGTCGCAGCTCCAGATAGTTAATAAACCACCCTGACTCCCAACGGAGTTTACACAGACACAGTCAAAATCATTTGGGCCCCACACTTGTTTTGCTATAGAATCAGAAGAACCACTAAGTTTAGTTTCTTGAATCATGACTAAATCTACTTTTTTCTTAGCTATCCAATCTGACACAACCCTTTGTTTAATTACCGAGTTTAGGCCTCTAACATTCCAAGATAAGAGATTCATAGTAAGATGTAAAAACAGGACCCTCAACACATTATTTTGCACTGATTAGAGTAGCGGTTCAACCTCAACTGTACCACAGAACTTCCCATCATCAGCTTTGTCCCAGGCCAATGACTCATTCCTTTCTACGGTTGCCAATCTACTAATAAAATCTTCCTTCTCTTCTGGTATAGTAAAACCCATGAGATGTGCAACCTCATATACGTTTATAGCTTCCAGTAGAGAGGGGTCCTTGTCAGCCTCATTATCTAGACCACCCATAATGGAGTTTCTATTCTGAATACACCCATCTGAAATAGAGGCATCCGCAATTGGGCCCGATTGCTCTTGTGTGTCTTCAACAAGAACTATAGGTTGAGATAGAACCCGTGAAACTTTCTTACGTCCACCCTTTCTTCTTTTGCCTTTCAAAAGAGATGAACGTTGCTTCATTGACTTTTGTAAGTCAAGAGCATAACAACCCATGAGCTTTTTTGATTTCTTGGATCTGTATGTTCTTTGGGATTCATAACCTTCCACCTTACCATTTGACCCAAAGATGACAAGAGCACTGTTAGGATCAATAGATTCAACATCATGGGGGCCCATGGAGGGGGCAGGAGAGGTAGGCCCAATTAAGGCCGAAGCATGATAAGGAGCCTCAGGAGCAAAATGTGGGGGACAGCTATGAGAAGTAAGAAAAGAGACTTTTGGAGTGCCTTCTTGAGCCGCCATATTTGCATCGAAACTCACCTTCTTAATAATTAAGGATGGGTTTCCCAATGAGGATCCAACAGAGCGAGCTACAGATGACTGACAGGTATGTTTTTGCTAGCAGATTTCTCCGACGAGAAGAAGGAAGAAGATGACGCCGGCATACCGTCGGGGACTCGCTTGCACTCTACATCTGGGGGAAAGATAATACATGGCTCTTCGGCGAGTCTAACTGGATAGATTTGGCCCCCAATACGGACCTTAATAAGTTCATTAATGGTTTCAGAGGAGGAAGTAGCAATTAAAATCCTCGCCAAGTCCAATCTTGATTTATTCCTGGTGCTTTCATCCAAAGAGATGAAATTCCCATAGAGAACTGCCACTTTGCTGAAAAATGCAGCATTCCATGCATGGAGGGGAACCCCTTCACATCGAATCCAAGCAAACCTTTTGGTACAAATGTCTTTTGGCTCCCAAGGCTTTACAAAATCAAACCATTCAGCCAACCACTTCATCCCGCATTCCAGCATATGCGTTCTTTCCTCCGAGGAGCAGAAGGTTAAAAGAATCAGGTTCCCACCCATAGGACGACACTTGACATTCATATACCCCCAACTTAGTAGACTATCCTGAATATTGAAAGCATTTTCAGGGTGGTAAAGCCACCCAACGAGACTTCTCTCCAGCCAATCAATGTCCTCTATTGTTGCTTCATACTGGAAGTTCACTGCCCCAGCTCTGTCATCGATGGTTAAATCCTCTCTCTGCCCTTGGGGGTTGGATTTGATGAATTTAACTATATCTGCATAGGTTCTCTTATCCCTAACATTCAACTTCCCAGCTCTGTTCTGAATCGGGGGGGACCTGAACTTGCCTTTAGAGTCATTTGGTTCAAAGGGACCGCCTTGGTATCTTTCAAGGTTCACTCTAATCTGTTTATTTCCCAACCACGAACCATTCAGCCTTCGGATCACATTGTCTATATTTTTTACCCCTTCAATAGACACAAATCCAAATATAGTGCCTCTCCTGCTAGTTTTCTTAGCCACAAAAACTCTGCTCACGGTTCCATACCAGGAGAAAATCTTCCGGAGTCCAAAGGATGGCCATCCGTTTGGAAGATTATCCACAAACACCTTGAAGCATCCGGGTTCCATTTTTGAAATTTTGAATTGGTCTATCTCCTTTTTTTTTTTTTTTCAAGTTAAGGAAACTATTATGTCTAAAACAAAATAAGAAAACTAATACGTCTAGATTAAGACAAAATGGTTAACCCAATATGTCTTAATTAAATCAAAATAAGAAAACTCAAATGTGTAAATTAAGACAATAATTTAACTTATCTAATTTAATGTCTTAATTTAATGATGCCCTAATCCTAATTCTTTTTTTTTTTAATTATCTCTAACTAATTAGATAATAATAATTATATCCTAAAAAAATACAATCCTAATTGATCACACCAACCAAAAGTAAATTCAAATTGAAATACTAATTTTGTGTTTATCTAATTTAATTAAATAATATTAATTCTAACCTAAAAAAAATAAAATAAAAGTGCAGCCCACTAGTAAATTTAACAACCAAAGAATTAATCCTACTTTTGCACTTTTTCACAATGTGCATCCCTTAATTTGGTGCTTTATCCCTTAATTTGCATAACAAATTCAACTTTTCTTTTTTTGAAAAAAAATAACAAAATCAACCTTAATGTAATGCCACCTAAGAATCTTTAATTTGGCTCCCCACAAATGCAACCCTAAGTCACGTCAATTATACAAATTAAACAACCAACTTTTCTTTCATGCCTTTCTTTAACGTCAAAGTCACGTCAATTCTTTTTTTTCTTTTTTTCTTATATCACAAATCTACCCAAAATTCAATTCTAAATAAATCACATGTTACCAACTCAAAAAAAGAAAAATTAGCCTACCTTGGCTTTATCTTTTCTAAGCCGTAACTTCAATTTTTTTTTTTTTAATATATATCACAAACTTGTCTAACATATATGGAGCCCACTAATATTGAATTACTTATCTAACGCATGTGCAGCCCACTAATATTGAATTACTTATCCAAAATCACGCCACTCACCTAAAAAGATAAACTTTATTTATGTTTTTCTCAATTTGCGTCCAATTCCAATTTTTTTTTTTTATAACACAAAATCAGCCTAAATAATTAATCCTAAGTGCTCACGCCACTAACTCAAATTAAATGAAACCTAATTTGCTTTAAACCGTAACACACAAAATTTAACTTCTTTTCTTTTTTTTTAAATAGCTAGATAACAACTAGAATAACAATTAACTAAAATTTCAAGATCAAACAACAAAAAACGCACTAAGAACAAGGGTCCTAAAATTTAAAAACTTAACGAAATTGATGAAAAATAAACTAAAACGGAAAATAAATAAAGAATAAATAAGAATTTAATACTAATCCAAACTCTGATACCAAATGATGTGGAACCCCAAAACTAAAGAACCCGAAACCCCTTCCAATCAATAATATGAATGAAAACACGTATAATTAGGTTTATTTAAAAAAACAAGAACAGAATTCGGCACAAAATAAATTATCTTGATAAAAATATAGTTTTTAATGCAAAAAAAGAAAACAAGCAATCATCTCCAATGAAAAATTCGGCCAAGCCAATAATAATAATCTCAAAAATCTCCAAAAGTCCCTCTTACAATGCTTATTATGAGGTATTTATAGCCTCATTTAATAAAGAAATCCTAACAAATTAAAAAGGCCTAAACCTAATTAAATAAAAAGGCCTAAACTAATTAACATAATTGAATTAAAAGCAAATGGATGGGCTGCCTGCCAAGGTTGGCGTATGCCCATTCTAAAAAGGCCTAAAATTACAATTAATTAAAATAAAATAATAAATAAAAGCCCTTACTACAAGTCCAAACCAAACAGCTCCTTAACTCCATTAAAAAGCACATGCATTACACATGTTTTAACTCACATGATGTGCACATGCATAAGTCACATGTATAGCACATGACAAAACACATGGATGGCACATGTTAAGCTCACATGATTTGCATATGTCAAGGTGTCACATGACCTGCACATGTCTGTTTTCAAAGTTTTTTTTTTGATTTGGCTTTCTCATGGGTTCAAAAACCTTCAAGTATTTTTAAATTTCCATAAATTTGATCTCCAAGAATCTAAACTTGTAATGTTTATGATGTTTCCATGTTGACCTCCATGCGCACACATCAGATGTCCATTGTGCTGGTTGGCATGGCTAAACAAGTGTTCTTTCTATATATTTTGTTGCCAATTGATTGATCATAACTAGTTCACCTTAATTTCAGTGTCATATCTTCTCTTATACTGAGCCTGTCAATGCAAAGATGCAGCTGTCAACATACATATTATTATTATTATTATTATTATTATTATTATTATTATTATTATTATCTTTTAAGAAATTAACTATGCGAAGGAATGTTTATTTTAATTTTGAGTGACTCGAGTCCATTGACACTAAATTGTCTGCTCCATCGTTAAGCAAAACGTATAAACAATTTAACTTCATTTAAAAGTAAAAATAGGGTGTTGAAGATGTTAAGATCATCTATCCTCTTCCTTCAAGTCGTAGTGGGAAGGTGATGATGATCTTATAAAATATCTGAAAATCTATATATCTAATAACTAATAAGCTTGAATCCAAAACAATTTTCAAAGTCCATGTGGCAACATTTGTGGTGATGCATTGTTAACTAAATGGTTGACGTGGCAAAATTTTATAACACTCTAAGTTTTAGAGAGAGAAAATGGTAAAAGACAAAGACCCATAACTCAATATTTATTGAATTAAAGGGTTTTTTTTTTTTAAAAAAAAAATAGGGTATTTTTTAAAAAAATTTAAAAAATAGAGCTACATTAAAAATATTTTGAGATGTCCAAAACCGGCACATGAATGTGCCGGTTTGTGTCAGAGTGGGCCTAGTAGGTTGATCGACTGGCCTGCCAGAAACAGGGCGTGAGAGCATGCCGATTTCTGTTAGAATTCTAACGAAAACTGGCACCCTCCCATGTTGGTTTTTGACAGTGTGTCAGTTCCTAAAACCTCGAAAATGATGCGTCTGTATTTTGCAAAGTTCCAGATTTTTTTTTTAATTTTCAAACACATTCTTTCATTCTTACTTTCAAACTCTTTCTCTCATTTTCAAACTCTCTCTCTCATTTTTTTAACTCTCATTTTCAAACTCTCTCTCTCTCATTTACAAACTCTTTCTCTCATTTCCAATTTACTCATAATTTCATTTAACATTTACACCATATGGCAATCTTATAAAAAAAATGTAATTTGATTTGGATATTGTATAGCATAATTTTGTTTTGTTAAGAAAAAATTATATTATCATTAACATTATTTTTATATTTTATTTGTAGGTGGTGATAATTTTGAAGTATATCTAATTACAACAAAGGTAAAGGTAAATTACGTTTATTTTTTTTTATTTTAGAAAAATAACTTTAGTTTATATGTCTAGATGATTAATTTTCATGATGGTGGATCTAATTTATTGCTTAATTTATTTATATTATATAAAGCCTATTTAATTGGTATGAAAAGATTATTTGCTGGAAAAAGAAAAAAGAAAAAGTAATTATTAAATCTTTCCATATGTTAATTAAGTTAAAAAATTGTGTTCGCATGATTTGTTTCTGAAATTGATAATTTATAATTTGATTTGCATGAGTTTATAAGCATATTGAAATTAATCTTTAAATGATTTATGAAATAATGAGTGTCAGATATTTGTGTGTGTATATATATATATATATATATATAAAATGTTATGCTATAGAAAAAACTGTTGCATAAAAAGATAAAATTTAATAAATAGTATTAGTTTAAATTTTAATTTTGAAGTGGGTGTACCAAATTTTTGAGGAATTTATATATTCTTTTAATTGTTTTTTTAGGATGTTATGTTTATGACAAAAATAGTAAATTGGTGCATAAATTATGATATATGTACATATAATGTAGGAAAAAAAATGTCGATTCCAGTTACTTTTATAATTCACACCAGAGGATAATCAAGGTTGGGCATAGCTGGTTTTCAGCACTATAAGAAAATAAAGTTTTAGTGACGAAATGATTTCCGTCGCTATATTTGTAGAAAATCTTTCACTTTAGTGACGAGATAAAAATTCTATCGCTAAAAGTGGCAGGACAAATTTTTCTCCATTTTTAGAGACGAAAAATATATACCATCGCTAAATTGGGCACTGAAAAAATCCGCCAATGTTTGCTACAAAATTAGCAACAAAAATTGTGTTTCATCGCTAAATTTAGCAACGGAGATTAATTTCGACATGTCCGTCACTAAATATCCTTTTGCGACTAAATGAAGATGTCTCTCACAAATTTTTGCGACGGATGTCTGTATGCTGTCACAAAATAGCGATGGTATAAATGTCTCGTCGCTAAATAGTGATGGTAATTTAACTAAATAGGGACGGGAATTAGTTTACCGTTGCTATTTCAAAGGGTATAAATACCCTTTTTTTTCCACCTTCTCCTCCCTCTTCTTTTCCCTCTCTCCTCCCTTTTTTACCCTTATTATAATTGTTATTATATTTATAATTTTTAAAAATTTGTGGCATATTTGTTATTATATATGTATTATTGTTTTAATTTTGCATTATAATTTGTCTATATATTTATTTTTTAAGTGTGTATTATATTTGTTATTGTATTTATTATTCTTTAAAATTTGTATTATATTTGTTATTATATGTATTATATTTGTTATTATATTTGTCTTTATATTTTTTATTATATGTATTATAATTGTGTATATATTTATCATTTTGTAAGCTTGTATTATATTTGTGTATTTATTTTGAAACAAGAACAAAATTTGTAGAACAAATCAGAAATTTGAAGAAATGTGACATAGAATTGACTTTAAATTAAATATGAAATTTCAATTACAATGACAAATTAGTGCCTTAGAAAACAGTAGTGTATTACAAAATGTAGACACGTGATGGTATGTTATGATGATTTTCACGTTACAGTTCATCAATGAATACAAATTTCATACGCAATCTTATGGTCATAACAGGCCAAGTATAAACAGTGGGGCTTGCATTCAAGGAGAATTGATAGATTATTATGGTAAAATTATAGAGATACTAGAAATTGAGTACCCCGCATTGCTAATAAATCATTGTGTAATATTTAAGTGTGAATGGTTTGATCCAACACTTAATATCGAAACAAAAGTGCATAGCAGATACAACATTGTTGAAATCAACCAGTGAAAAAGATTTTCTAATTTTGAACCTTTTATGTTGACAATATAAACAATCCAAGTTTATTATGTCCCTTTTTCTAGCCTAAGACGAGATAAGATAGTTTGCTTGTCAGTTTGAAAGGTGAAACTCATAGGCATTTTTGAAATGAAAGCAACAAGACAAAATAAATGAATTGAAAGCGAAGCGTTTCAAGAAGAAGCGGAGGTGTATAAAATAAATGCAAGTCTGGCATATAAAGATAATGAACCTTTGAATAATCCAGATAATGAATATGTTGATATTGCATCTGAAGAGGAGCAAGATTCTACAGAGGGTGATACATCTAAAATGGAGCCTGAATTTGATTCTAATTGCTCGAAAAATGAAAATGAATGTGATAATGATTTACAACTGAGCGATGATAGCGAATAATTCCTTAATATAAATGCAATTTATTTGTGTATATTTAAATACAATTTCATACAAAATCATGAATAGCTAATAATTTGCATATATGGTTAAGTGTCATTTATTGCTTTAATTGGTATCTTTTTGTAGCTAGGTATTATCTTAATTGCATTAATTTAGCAATGTAATCTACTACTCCCTCCATTCCTAAATAACAGTCACTTTTGCTATTTTCACATGGATTAAAAAGTATTAATTATACTTAAATTTAAAATAAAATTGAGTGTTTTAATATATAAAGTTAAATCTAATTGGTCAATTTGCATTGAAAAGGAAAATTAAATTGAATAAAAAAATTAAATTGCATTGAAAATTTAAAAATAACAGATAAATATAATTTGAATTTTACTTAAAAGTGACGAATAAAAATGAACGGATGGAGTAATATCTAACTATGTTTATCAAGATTTTCAAGTAAAAAAATGCATAATAGGAGGAAGAATTCTAATATGTCGCCTCCATGAACGAGATTGTTTCTATCAATCTCCCCTACTGTGAGTCCAACAGAGGGATCACTATCTCCTGCATCTGCCCCTTCAAATATGGGCATAGATTCATTACCACATAGTTCCCCATGCCCTGCATCTACCGCTGCTACACAAGCTACTGCAGCAGACAATCCATCCATACCATTTCAGAGATCAGAAACAGTTGAAAGTCCTATGCCTGGAGCTGTTCGAGTGAATGGACGGATGTACAATGCCATTGAAGGAAATCAATGAGTTTTTAATTTACAATTTTATATTAATTTTATAGTGCGTAATTTGAAAAGATTATAAAATTCCTTGTCCATTAGATTGAGCCTATCTAGAAATATCTCACACACGATAACTGGTACATTCAAAGAGAAAATTGAATTTGATGGTTATTTATGGAAGAAAGTCTCACATGAAACAAAAAAATTTTATTTTCGAGAGCTTCAGGTAAATATAATAATTTATATTATCTTAATCTTAATTATTTTATCTTAATCTTACTAACATTATGTTTACATTTTATAATTTTTTTTCCTTATCTCAGAAAGCTTTTTATTGAAATTCAACAATTGATCACTTTATGTATGGTGCATGGGAGAGTCGAGCTCGTGGACGTTATAGAGACTTAGTCAGCAAGATACACAAGAAAGGTGAATGACCTTGTTATATAAATGAAGAAAGATGGGCAAATTGATTACAGTACTGGACATCAACCGAGTCCATCTCCATTGCCGAGCGGAATTCTACTAACAGGCGGGGTGGACCGGAGAGAGTAAGTGTTTCCATACATACTGGAGAAATATTATCCCATTGTGAGCATGCTAATAGACTTGTAAGTATTCAAATATCTTACTTTTATGATTAAGATTTTTCTTTTTTTTTTTTGTAGTAGTAAATGCGACTCTTGATAATTCTCAAAATATTTGATTGAATAAAGGATGATGGAAAAAATATTGTGTAAGGAGTTTGAATTGGAGTTGGTTGATAGGAAAATAATAATATATAAGTGTTTTTATAAATTTTATACAGAAGGTTTGCTACAAATTGAGAAAAAATTCTGCCGAAATTTTAGTAACATATAAGTTGTTTGCAGTAAACATCTTTGGGCAGGAGACCTACACCATATGAGGTGTTTTGGCACACCCATACATGAAACCATGACGGTGTGACGTTTACCAACAACCGAGCTAGAGAAGTACATGTATGTTAATCTTATAATTTATTATTATTTTTTATGTCATCTTACTTTAACTGTTCTACTAATTAACATTCGAATTAATTTTATTATAGGAGTGAGTACAGGAAAGTCTTCAACGTCAGACAACGAATTTTGAAACCATTGACCACTCTCAGGCATTTTATGGGGCAGTTGGTGGTAGGGACCACCGTGGACGGGTTTTTACTATTCGCATCGCTCCTAGTGCATTACAACTATGACTAGCAGGCGAGCGGCAACCAGTGGTGAAGTCGTTGAGCTTCGTAACACAGTAGAAATGTTGATGAACTACATTACTCACTTGGAGCATTTCATTAGCCTAAAATTATTCGATGACATGCCAGTACAACAGTCTGATCGTCTAGATCCGCCCACTGGTTAGTTAGTATTTTTACTATTTCTACTACGTTTAGTTATAGTATTTTTGTATGTTAAGTTAATACATTATTATTATATTTTTATCAAATTTACTTATTTTAATTAGTACTTTTTTCATTATATTAATTTTGCTCATTACAATTTTTATATTATTTATTATTATATATTTAAAAATTAAAAAAAAAATCATTTAGCATTTAGCGACGGAAATAAGATTTTCGACGCTAAAAATAGCTACGGAAAGTAATATTTCGTCACTATTTTTAAAGATGGAAATAAGCACTCCGTTAGTATTTTAGCGACGGTTGAACTTGCTCCATCGCTATTTTAGTGACGGAATCATTACTTTCGTCACTATTTTTGGCGTCAAAAGATTTTTTTAGTTTTCAAAATTAGCGACCGTTGCTTGCTTCTGTCGATAAAAATAACGATGGAAGCCTACTTTTCATCGCTAAATTTAGCGACGAAAAAAATCTGTCTCTAAATTTAGCAACAGCGTAAATAGCAACGGAACTGCTATGTCGCAAAATTCCAATTAGCAACGGGATACTGTCACTACTGTCCGTCGCTAAATAACTTTTTTCTTGTAATGGAGTATGACACTTCAAGCCCGTCAGTGAGATCAAGGTGATTGAAGATTAGGAGCAAACCGACATTTGCAGAACTTGTTCATAAGATATCAATTAAATTGAATTCACCTGCGGCTGTGAAGGTTAGTAGGATGATATATAAGTGTCCAGTAAATAACCAGGAGTCAATTTGTTGGGCGTCTATGGATGTAATCGATGACGATGACATTTATCAAATTTGTGAAAATTTCGATACATTTCCTGAATACACTATTGCGGAGCTCATTATTATAACTGAAAAAATTATAATTGGAGATGCAGAAAATGCTTTAAATAGTATTAAGCAAATGGCTAATGCTGGAGAAAGAATATATACCAACTGCGGATGAAAAAAATGTATTTGGTGATAATTCATATTATCCAAAAGTCATTCAGTCCAATTTTGGTACACAGTTTGAGGCTCCAACACAATGTGAAAATATTGATGAAATGAAAACGATAGATGCAAGTCCTATTAGAGAGTTCAGTGATCCAAATCAAATAAATTTTGCCTCGTATTCTTCTTTTGAAGGTGGAGATGTTGCAGGTGATGGTACATATAGAGATGAAGATAATGTTGCGAATAATGGGTATATTTCTCCAAATTGTGACTCAGATGATGATGATAAAGAAATAGACTTGAATGATGCTGACCTCGAAATTGTTGTTAAAAGAGATGATCACTTTCTTCCATGTAGTTCAATCCATGTGACAGAAGGCCTTCAAAATCTGCACATGAATGAAGTTAGAGATCGACCCGGTAATCAGTCCAATATTTCACAATTTCACTTTGCATTTGTGCACTACACATCTGTTAATTTTACAGAAGCTGAGATTAATATGGCTAATAATTTGCCAATTGTAACACCCTAATGTACCCTAGGAGGCAACTAGATGTGCTACCCTATGCGTACACTAATAACTAATCAAATATCAAGTTGTGTTTTAATATTTCACTTATTCCATATACAGAATTAGAATACTTTATATCACACAATTAACATACTTTGCAGTCTTTAACTTACAACTACATTTATACATTCTTATAGCCAAAATCAAGCATAATTTTATGTCAGGAATCATTCATATTGTTATCTAAATTATCATGGATTTATAAGTTCTCTATGACTTTATACCAACATATTCACTTATTGCTTATTTAAAGTTTAAATATATTGTTAATTTCCAATAATTTGGTTCGGACTTTAACTAGAATTTCAAACTACCCACGCATCCCAATAATTTTAAAAATCAGAACCACGTATTTCTACATGCATTAACTCATTATATATAATCATTAACACATAATCAAATCAACATATATTTAATTATCAACAATATAAACATATAATTTTAACATATACATTATAAACATTAATCCATTTCATTATATATATATATACACAAACACCATTTCAACTAATCACATATGAATAATTTATTATCACTTAACTACTTCATTAACATGCTCTTTAATCGCATGAATTCTAATTAAAGTGGATAACAGGAATACTGAATACTGAGTAAACAATATAAATTACTAGAAACATAATGGTCTTGATACACTAGATACCAAACAATTATCTAAACACTAGACACCTTCAGGGTGTCAATACTAGCGGCTAAAAACATTATCTCTAATACGCATGCCTATCTATCCACAACTACATATATATAATTCAGGCTTAACATGAAGGTTTCACAAACTATTTCACTTTTCATAACACTTAATCAAATATTCTTTCAAATCACTTCACAATCAACTATATATATATATATATATATATATATATATATTAGTTACATTAAAATAATAATACTCATAACATGCTCATAATCATTTAACATATTCAAACATTGAGCATAATATCAATAAATTTCGTATTACACACTAAGCATGTAAAACTTATCAAAATACATTATTTACATATAGAATTTTAACACACCTCCTTAGATTCAATAATTATTCTATACAAATTTACATAACATAGGTCTTTCCATTTATCCTTATCATATGGTGATTTTAAACAAATATCGTTATCATTTTCATACAATTCGGAATTCATTTGATCAATACTTAAATCTACAAATATTCTAATTTTTAGAAGTCAGACGGTGGTGAGAAAATCCTGACCACCTTGTGGAACGACCCACTTAAATCACAGAGGAGACAGAAACGTTTTACACGGCAGTGAGGACATTCAACATACCGTGAGGTTCATCACACGGTGGGCAAAAAATCCTAATCACTGTGTGGATCAACAAAAAGCCTTAATTTTCTTCTCAGAACATGATTATACGGCGGGCACAGAACCCTGACCGCCGTGTAACTGGGCAAGTTCAGGTATAAACTGACTGCAGAATTGCAGAGCAATGCTATATTGCTTACAACTCTTATCAAAATCATTTTTAGACTTTATTTCCTTCACAACTTTCATTTGTAATCTCCTTAAATTCATTTTAATACAATAATCATTCAATTAGACCAGTAATTAATGAATTACACCCAATAATATACAATTTGATACTGTAACAAGAACAAAACCTCATTCCACCGTTCTATATTAACTTCACCTGTCTTCAGAACATAATCAAACTTTAACTTCTTCTAATCATTTATAGATATACCTCTGATGAAACTATAACAACTAGAATTTTCTCTTTTAAAGCTTTATAACCTAACTTATACTCAAAATACCAGAGATTGTTCATATAAACCAAAATTAGAGTTCAATATTAAAATTCATTTCTAAACAATATAACATTTAATCCAATCAATCTCTCATCAAAATCATGCTTATTACTTAATAAAAATCAATTCAAAACTATCAATCACATTTTAATCCACGTATAAGAATTCCAAACCTAGAAGTAAGTCACTTACTGTATACTTGCTCAAGATAATGCTTTCTCCTTCCTTTCCTCTTCATCTACAGAATTTTCCTTCAACATTTCTCAGTCTATTAGCATTATAGATTTTCACATAATGGAATCTCGTGCTTCCTTTCTTCTTAACCCAGATTAGCTTAATTCTGTCTTTTTTTTTTCCTCCTCAAGCTTTTCAATTCTACAACTTTTCTTTTCCTTTCTTTTTTTTTTATTCCTGTTATCTTCTTCAACAACAGAACTAGAATTACAGAACTTCAATCAACAAATGAAATCCTTCTTGTTTTTCTTAGATTCATTTTCTTGCATATCTCCCGAGATGAGGATAAAGTTTTCTTCTTTTTTTTTTTATTCTATGCCATTTTTCCACCGAAAATGGGTGCAAATGGTGGCCAGCTTCTTCTTCTACGTGTCCACTAGAGATTCTGCATGACTACTTATGGCCCTGTTTGGCATAGCTTTTCAAAGGATAAAAAGCTGATTATGGGACAAAAAGCTGATTATGGTAAATATTGATTTTAGAAAAATCAATTTTTTAAAAAGTGAAAAAACCTTCTATTGCAAAAAGTTAGAAATTGAAGTTTTTCAGAAAAGCTGATTTTCAACTTTTAAGGGCAGCAGATTTAATATTTTTTTAGACAAAAATATCCTTTATTTTATTTCATAATGACAATTATATCTAATATAATCTTTTTTTTTTTTTTTTCTCTTATCTTACCACTCAAAATTATCATTTTTTATTTTTTTATTCTAAAAAACCATTTTTAATCATATCATTTACCAAACAGTTATTTATTTTTCGACATACAGTTTTTTGAAATACAATTTTTTTCAATTGAAAAATTTGTTTTCATAAGTTTTGCCAAACTAGCCCTATATATGCTTAGAATAATCTCTTATTTAATCCCCTATTTACTTCTTAGTTACATAATTACATGCATTTAAACTTATTTAATCCATTTAACCTTCCAACTTTTTATTTTGTTCAGTTGAGTCCTTGTACTTTTAATTTCTTTCAATTTAATCATTTTCCTACTATTAAATACATCTAGCGTGTATTTTGGATCCTTACACCAATGCTAAGATAGGATGGTGTTTCTGAGTTATGCGAAAGATTGGCCTTCACATCAAAAGATGAAGCCAAGACATGCGTGAAGAAATTTTCAATTCACAATAATATTTCGTATAAAGTTGTTGAGTCGAAACCATCGTACTGGACAGTCTGCTGCACACATGCCGATATAGGTTATCCATGAAGACTACGAGCTATGAAGAAAAGGACCTCACCTTATTAGATCATCAGTATATATAAGGAACCTCATAACTGTAATGTATCGCTAGTATCCCAACATCATAAACAATTAGATTTACAAATAATTTTTTATTGCATATTGAAAATGGTTAATGTCGCTCCTGATATCAAAGTTAGCGTTATAATTGTTAATGTCAGGAATCGTTTCAATAATGAGGTAATATACTGTAAGACTTGGTATGTAAAAACTAAGGGGTTAAAAGTATATTCGGTAATTACGAGGCTTCATATGAAAAATTGTCTAAACACCTAAAAGTTCTGGAAACATACAACCTTGGAACTGTATATAACTTTATTATTGAAAATAGTATAAAACCTCATTGCAAGCAATTCAAAAGGTTTTTCTGAGTATTCAATAAGGACTAAAAATTAAAAAATTTATGGGCACAGAGTTGAGAGTTTTGCTCGGCGTACAGGATTTTTCACAATAAGAACTATTTTTAAAAAAAAAAAAAGCAAGAGAAAAGATAATAACACGCAAGTGGTTAATTTGAATTGCAAGACATGTAAATGTGAAAAATTCCAATGTACTAAAATGCCACATCCACATGCTATAGCGGCATGTATGCATGCACGTGTTGACATGTAGACATACATCGACAAGTGCTATAAACTCTACATGTCGACACATTCATGCATACATGTCATTATAGCATGTAAACATAGTATTTTAGTACCTTGAAATTTTTCACACATGTCCGGCAATCCAAATTAACAGCTCGCATGTTATTATCTTTTATCTTGCTTTTTTATTTTATTTTTAGTTCTTATTGTGAAAAGTCCTGTATGCCGATCAAAACTCTCAACTTTGTGCCCACAAGCTTTCTGAGCATGTTTTGTCATCTCATCCAAACAATTTTGAGTGTATGTATTACCAGCTGCTATCTAAACTCGATACATGCACCTTTTGTCATCAAAAAATTTTACAAGCCTGGTAAATACATGCCCTACAACACAATAAATTGGTATCATCCTAACACCCTTTAAAGCACTATTTACACTCTCAGCAATATTGGTTGTAGCATGCTCATACCTACATCCATTACCATGAGATAAAATCCACTTATCCAAAGAGTTTTGCATGGCCCAATTGTAAGAGTCGATATCAAGTTCTTTTATCTCATTCATTCGTTTTGCAAACTTCCGCGGTTGGAAAGTACCTATCAATAAGGTTCACAAATATTAATAAAGTTTAAAACATTCAACATATCAATAAATATAAAAATAATATAACATGATTGAAAACATACCAGCCTTTTATAACATATCCTTAATTTTAAAATTTCTACGACCAGTATTGTAGTTGCTCACAAAGTGACGGAGATAATATCTATGGTAAGCTAAAAACTCCTTCCAACCACTACTATCATCACAAATTAATACCATAATATCCGTATGCTGGTCAGAAATAACAGTTATACTTGATTGCTTAGTGACATACCGCCTAATGCATGTTATTGACCAACCCTAATTAGAATTATTCTCAGTTTCAATAATAGCAAATGCTACAGAATATAAGAAATTATTACCATCAACAGTACTTGCAATCAACAAAGTTTTATATAACTTTTCCGTAATAAACGTTCAATTGATAAGCAAAACTGGCTTACAGTGAGGTAGTCTATCTATACATGGCTTGAATACTCAGAAGAGCCTTTTGAATTGCTTGCAATGAGATCTTATACTATCTTCAATAATAAAGTCATAGATAGTTTTAGGATTGTATGTCTCCGTAACTTTTAGGTATCCAGGCAACTTTCCATATGAGGCCTCATAATTACCAAATATCTCTTTTAATGCCTTAGCCTTTGCATAGCAAGCCCTACAGTAGATTGCCTCATAATTGAAACGATTCTTGATATTAACAATTATAACGCTAACTCTGATATTAGGAGCGGTACTAACCATTTCCAATATGCAATCAAAAATTATTTGCAAATCTAATTGTTTATGATGTTGGGATACCAGTGATGCATTACAGTTATGAGATTACTTATATACACTGATGATGTCGTTTTCTTCATAGCTCGTAGTCTCTATGGACAACCTATATCGGCACGCGTGCAGCAAACCATCATGTACAATGGCTTCGATTCAACAACTTTATACGAAATATTATTCTGAATTGAAAATTTCCTCACATGCCTTGACTTCATCTTTCGATATGAAGGCCAATCCTTTACATAACTCAAACATCATCCCATCTTAGCATTGACAAATCATTAGACATTAATCTCAACTTTTACAAAATTAACTGATGCGTGGTGCACAAATGCAAAGTGAAATTGTAAAATATTGAACTGACCACCGAATAGATCTCTAACCTCATTAATGTGCAGATTCTGAAGGCTTTCTGTCACATGGATTGAACTACATGAAACAAAATTATCATCTCTTCTAACGACAATTTCTAAGTCAGCATAATTCAAGTCTATTTCTTCATCTCATCTGGATCACAATTTGAAGAAATATACACATTATTCGCAACATTATCATCTCTATATGTACCATCACCTGCAATATATCTACCTTCAAAAGAACATGAGGCAAAATTCATTTGATTTGAACCCCTAAACTCTTTAATAAGATTTGCATCTATTTTTTCTATTTCAACATTTTCACATTGTGCTGGAGCCTCAAACTGTGTACCAAAATCGGATTGAGTGACTCTTCAATAATATAAATTATCACCAAATACATTTCTTTAGTCCGCAGTTGGTATAGACTCTTTTTCTCCAACCTTAGCCATCTGATCAACACTATTCAATGCATTTCTCCATCTTCAATCATAATTTTTTCATTTATAACAATTAGTTCCGCAATGGTGTATCAAGAAAATGTATCGAAATTTTCACAAATTTAATAAATGTCATCATCATCGATTACATCCATAGATGCCCAGCAAATGAATCCCTGATTGTTTACTGGACACTTATATATCACCCTACTAACCCTCACAGTGACAAGTAAATCCAATTTAAGTGATATCTAGTGAACAAGTTCTGCAAATGTCGGTTTGCACCCAATCTTCAATCACCTTGATCTTGCTGACGGGCTTGAAGTGTTATACTAAAAACCAACTATGCCTAACCCTGATTGTCCTTCGGTGTGAATTATAAAAGTAACTGCGATCGACATTGTTTACATATAGCATAATTCATGCACCAATTTACTATTTTTGTCACAAACATAACATCCTAAAAAAAATAATTAAAAGAATATATAAATTCCTCAAAACTTTGGTACACAAACTTCAAAATTAAAATATAAACTAATACTATTTATTAAATTTTATCTTTTTATGCAACAATATTTCCTACAGCATAACATTATATATATATAATTTTTATAAATACAAATATCTGACACTAATTATTTCATAAATCATTTAAAGATTAATTTAAATAAACTTATAAAATCATGCAAATCAAATTCTAAATTATCACTTATAAACTCATGCAAATCAAATTCTAAATTATCAATTTCAAAAAAAATCATGCGAACACAATTTTTTAACTTAATTAACACATGGAAAGATTTAATAATTACTTTTTCTTTTTTTTTTCATCAAATAAAGTTTTCATACCAATTAAATAGGCTTTATATAATATAAATAAATTAAGCAATAAATTAGACCCACCATCATGAAAATTAATCATTTAGACATATAAACTAAAGTTATTTTTCTAAAATTAAAAAAATAAACATAATTTACCTTTAACTTTTTTGTAATTAAATATACTTCAAAATTATCACTGCCTACAAATAAAATATAAAAATAATGTTAATTATAATATAATTTTTTCTTAACACAACAAAATTATACTATACAATACCCAAATCAAATTACTTTTTTTTTATAAGATTGCTAGATGGTATAAATGTTAAATGAAATTATGAGTAAATTGGAAATGAGAGAAAGTTTGTAAATGAGAGAGTTTGAAAATGAGAGTTGAAAAAAAAAATGAGAGAGTTTGAAACTGAGAACGAGAGAATGAAATAATGAGTATGAAAATTAAAAAAAAAAAAATTCCGGAACTTTGCAAAATACAGATGCACCATTTTCAAGGTTTTGGGAACTGATGCAATATCAAAAACCAGCATGAGAGGGTTCTAATTTCCGTCAGAATTCTAACAAAAATCAGCACCTTCTCATGTCATTTTCTGGCAGGCCAGCCGATCAACCCAGTGGGCCCACTTTGACACAAACCGGCACATTCATCTGCCAGTTTCCGGCACTCCAAAAACGTAAATATTACTGTGGTGAAAAATGAAAAGTAAAGAGGAAAGGAGAGGAAAATCGAAAAAATGAAGAAGAAAATACAAGTTAGGGAGCGAATAACACCCTGTTTCAGTTTCCTTTTCATCTAACACAAAAAAGCATTGAGATCAGGAGCTCGTACCCCCCTCCATTGAGAGAGTAAAATTAATTCATCTTTTTAAAATGGTGAGAATTCAGAAAGAATAAAGGCAAAAAAATTTTCAGATGCTTAAACAGCTCCATGAGAAAGCGTTACAGAAACAAGAAGAGGACAATCTGAAAATACTTGCGAAGTGAAACAAGCAGCGAAATCACCTATTTATAAGGTGAAAACTTCCTCTTTAAGCCAAGAAGCTGAAACGGCTTAAGCCACGTGGCAGTCTGCAAAAGGAAGACAAAATGCAAACTGATGAACAGTCGCCATAATAAGCAAGCACTCACAATCAATACACCAGCCTAAGAAGGCTCTGAAAATGAAGCATCGCCATTAATGAACAAGGATGACGAAACATCACCCCACTAACGTACTGGCCGCATCAATCACTTCAGTCGGAAATCAAAAACAACAAGCAACTTGAGGCTCCCGATCATCGTCCCTCACCTTGATCCGATCAGGTCTATTCGAAGGGAGACAAATGATAATACTCAATATTATCTTTTGTTGGGCCTAAGCCAAAATTCGGGCCAAGGCCTAAAAGATCACCAAAGAGCAAAGCCCTATGTCGCCCAAGCCCAGTGCCTCTTAGGCCTGGCCCATGATTGAACGGACGCTTGTAGGAACCAAAGGAACAAAGCTCTCAAGCTATCCGATCAGACTGACAAGGCACACCTTTCGATAGCCCACTGACACACGCCTCCAGTCAATACGCCACCTGCATCACGACACATCATCGCAAACCTACTCTAACATCAGGGTAGACCACTCAAGTGGGGGCTATCTTGCCCATATAAATACCAGGTTATTCAGTGCTCAGGTAACACAAGTCTTCGAGAAATTCTCTCACTACTTTCTCTCTCTAACAATACTGATTTAAGCTTCAAAGTGCTAACGCCAAGTTCGACCGAGTGCACTCTCTTGCAAGAACAAAGTGGCGCTGATTCGATCGGCTCTTGCCTGTATAGCCGCATCTGCCACTTGACTCACATAGATTTCAAATAATCTTGAAGTTATCAATGCTCTCACCGAATAATTTCTTTACTCATTTAATTGGTTGTGATAATTAAATGAGAAAAGCAACACTTAAATAAAGTACACATGATTCAAGCTAGCAGTAAAGGATAAGTTGGCCCTTTCATATTTCTAGAGAATTAATGGCATAGTTTCATAACCTATAAATTACTAAAATTGACCTTTGAGAACAAAAAGAATCCTATTTACAAAGCAAAGCTAAACAGAGAACTTCAAACTGAAAATCAAAGAATTTTCTTTAAGAAGAGAAATTTTTTATAAAAAAGAAAAAGAAAAAAAAGTGAAAACCTTGCAACGGAAAGAGTTTTTAGGGGAAAAAAATAAATAAAAAAAATTGTGGAAAAGCTAGAATATAACAATGTAAAACACAGGTTGAATAAAAAAGCTCCACAAACCTTGTGGCAAATTCGAAATCACCCTTCTATCTTTTTGATGCTCGCATTTGGACTTGGTTGAGTTGAGTGATATAAACTACTACTTTCAACTCCAGAATCTCTATTGGGATCACATGCAGTATTAATCTCGAGCCATGCTTCCAAGATCATGTCATATTACAACCAAATGAATCCTGTCAAAAGAATATTGTTAAAAACTTTATTGTTTTGCTTTTTATTTCTATAATAAATGACAACAAATAGAAAAGTTTCAATTACTCTTCTGGAAGTGTTTCTGAAAGTTTTGGTAGGCTTATCCAGCATGCCAACTGGATACTTCTAAGCTATAATTTCTTGGGGCTGCTTTTATTCCTATCCTGAATTCAATTGAATAACCCTATTCGAGGAACCACGCCAACCGTTTCTCACATCACAGTAAATATCAAATACTAGAATAAAAGCATACCTCGCCTTTATCAATTATATGGCTAAGCCACACATATTCTACCATACTCAAAACTAGCTGGAGCTCAACATATTCAATTGACTAGACTTGGAGCTGACATCAGAAACACAACTTAGAAGCCAATTCTAATACCACAATAGTAACCAAGCAGTGTGCAAAGGGGCACATTGAGGCAACTTCCATACCATATTAAAAAACAAACCTCCCACAGCTTTAAGATGATAAAGAGGTCTTTGCTGTAGCATTATGGAACAAAAAAACTGAAAGTATCATCGATCAGTGTTCATTCTTCCCCTGAACAATGACTTTCAAGTGAAATACAGTGCACATAATCATCTCTGCAACCAACAAAAATCCTTCCACCAAGCATCACCGGTGAAGAGAATATGTCTCCTGGTAGCTCCAAACTTGCAACTTCCTCGACCACATCTTTGCTTGATTGATTTTCCTTACCCACAATATCCGAAATGATGCGGAGTAGGTGCATGCTTCCAGAACTTGCACATACACAAATCAACCTGAAAGATCTCATGGAAAGATACATTAGGCAAAGCATATTTGGAATTGCTAACAATTTTCCACAGTTTCTTTACCTGTCCGACACAAGGGAGGAATCAGATACCAGCTGCAAGTGCTCATCAACATAAGCAGATGAAGTTATTGCATCTCCAACATTGTATTCCCAAAGTATATCTCCCTTTTCCTGAAATGAACTTTGGAATCAAGAATGCGCAATGACACAACTGAATAGGATATGAAGAAAAAAGAGAATGTTGCATACAATATTTGCAAGGATGAGAATAATTTGGATATATGTAATGATTTCAGCTTATTAGTAAAAGCCTTCATTCTAAATACAAATATGATACTCATTCAAGAGCAATTCATTCTGGAAGTAATAGTTGGGAAGTCTCAGCAACAAAAACACACAACTTTACCCACATATTTCTATGAAGTTCATAAAGAAGCTTACCATTTCAAATGAATAAACACTCCCATTCCTTGAACACACAAGCACCTGTACCAAAAATAAGAGAACAGGAAGAAACGTATTTACATCAGCAACCACATTTGCATTACAAACCATGGTTGTTTTGGATTAACATGTCAAGTGAAAGGACTCACAAATTAGTATTACAGGATATAGATACAACAAACAGGCTAATATTATGTGACTAAAATACAAGTAAAAATTAACATCATTCATAATTGGAGAAACCCAAAAACGAGGTACTGGAATTCCCGCCATAGGATCACGCTGAACCATTTTATCTGAGATGTGCAAGGTTATGTGAACACTGTTGAGCACACTTAAAATATAGAGATATGGAAAAGTATTCATATTAGGGATTTCAAGAAAATTGTCGCTAGGACTCACTTATTTTTCCACCGAATCACAATGCAAATTCTGAGCTGAGTTTGCAGATTCTTGATATCACCCAGTAACTAGATTACAAGGTTGATAACTTAATTGTTACAAGAAGCTTCAAAACTTAACAAATAAAAGTACATATATCCAAAATATATCATAAATTACAGCTGATCTTCTTCGAGGGACTAGGATCATAGCAAATGCTGATTTCAGTGGCAGAAAAGGTCATTTTCTTTTCTATGAGGAATTACTATGCATTCCTCTAGCTGGTCAAGGCTAGCTTCTGGGTTCTATGACGGCCATCTATGATCTTTAGAAAATAGAAAAGGAACTGTGGGAGTAGTCACAAATGTCTTATCTCACTAACTCATAGTTCTTCTAACCTCTTCATCTAAAGAGAAAATCAATATCCTTATTGTAGGAAGGGAAGCTTGAGGTTTTCGTGCAATTGAAACTAAAGCTATTTTAGCAGTCCAATGACTCCCATTCCCGTTCAGTGAAATGATGGTAAGAGGAAAAAAAAGGAATGAAAAACATATTCAGCTTCTTATCTATAGGCTTTTTGCCAAATGTTTTCTTATTTTTTATCACTCTTCATTGATTCTCTTTTTCATTCCCTTGCTTGCAATCATCATACTCTCATCCAGTTTTAGCGAAGTTTCCCAAATTTGGAAATAACTCAATTCCAAATTTGTATTCGTGAAATTCAAGAACCTCAAACTCATGATCTGAAAATCAAATCCCTGAACATAAATTCTAAATCTTAAAACTCAAATCTAGAAGTCCAAACTCAGGTTCCTCATATAAAACCTGCATCTTTATAGGAAAAATCTCAAATTCATTATAAAACCTATAAATGCCCTGGAATCCTAATTTATACTCTCGAACATTTTGAAGTTCAAAATTGATTTCATTTCCATTGGATGTTTTTCATTTCCTCCATGCATCGGATGCAAAAGCTAATAGAAGCTACTTTTCTATTTAACGTTAATTTGAGATTCCTTCGGTTTCTAGCCTTGACATGATTAAGTTTACTCAGCAATAGACAGAGTCGGAGAGAGAAATGGTTAGCTTTATTCAGAATTGAAAATGTTGATTCTTACTACTAAAAGGTTAAGGCATTATTCACCTGAGAAGGAAGCATGCGTGATATACAAGCTCCAGCAAATATCGGACCGCCAGTTTTACACTGAAGAGGGACATGATTTTCAGAAAAATGGATCAAAAGTTTTCCCAAAAGTACAACCAACACAATAAAATAGAGTACTTAGAAAAGTAAATATTCATTTATCAGTAGACCTGCTCCAAAGTTTGAGAAGTGCTAATAACACATCAAAATACTTATAGGGGATCAATTAAGAAAATATTACACTAGGTTTTACCAATACCATATGCCCTAAACCACGACATGCAAGGTGTATATAACAAATTATGGCTTTATTGATTCTAGAAAAGGCAGGAGGGAATGAATGTGTCAGTGCTTTCTTTGACTGCTGCTACAAATGAAGCAACAATAATATGAAAATATTCAGAGAAAACACAATAAGCATTGAATCCAAGTTCTCTGGATATATTTGAATTACCAAAGTTAAGACAAATAGAAGGCCAAGAGCTAATTGTTGACTATTATGATTTGTTGCCTTTGTTTCTACAGTTTGTTAATTTTGTAATTAATAGGCTAGCTATATACTTCCTAATTAGTTGTAGGGTTTCTGCATAAAATAACTTACACATTGATTGTTTATACACAAGTGAGATAATAATAAAATCTCCTTTCACAAAATTCTTCACTAATAAATCCTTCATCCAACGGGAGAAATATATTAACAAAAATCTACACCGTCAACATTGACTTTGAATCTTGTGCAAAGACAACTAGTTCATGAACAATTGGATAAATGGCCTGTGAGAAGGCGCATTTGAGTTAATATTTCAATATCCAATTCTTGGAGGGAAAAAAGAAAAAAAAATCCATTTCTATTCAGAACTTTTGTGGATACAATGTTCTATACCCCTATTCCCCCCCAAATGTCTACTTTAAGAGGTGAACCGTAAGAACTGACAAGTCTGCTTTCATTGGCAGAATGAAAGTAGAGGATAGGAATTAAGTCTCAACATAACACCAAGGACATATGGAGAAAAGAAATTATGCAATGTAAATTTAGTTAACAAAAAACTGAATTTGGGCATAATGAAATAGGATAACTATTACCTGCCAAATGATGGATCCACCTGAATCCACTGCAACAATGTTTCCATCCACCAAACAACAAATAACTGCAGCAAATAGGGTGGAGGACATGAAATTCATATATATAAATATAAAATAATCCATCTGCGCAAGGAAATGGTCAACTGAACCATATGCATACCATTTCCATGTGGAGAACCAACTGAAAGTGACCCAAATATCGGCACTTCTAGCTCATGTTGCCATAAAGTACGAAATGGTGCCTACATTTTATACAACAGTCCTAAATGAGCAAAGCACCTTAATAGCATTCAACAGTGATTTCCATCACACAAGCACTTCATGCTTTTGAGGAGAGTTTGGAGATAATTTCCTTGGTTTAGATAAACCATAAGAAACATCCGTGGTTTAGAAGCAATTTCCTTGGTTTAGATAAGAAACGTCCATCACATTGGAATAATAAATATAATATAGATAAAATATATTTACGTGATACTGAGGAAATAATTAAATAAAATTTCGTATTTTGCTAATTTGAAACAAAAGTAATATGCTACAAGTAACTAAATTCAACTAATTAAAAGGTTAAAAAGTTGGGTCCTATAAATTTCTAACAGCTATTCAAGCTTGGAGTTGATAAGCTATCCTCCAACTCAATTTGAACTTGTATAAAACGCATATTGAGACAAGCTGCACAAATATCTGACCTCAGCTCTAATCAATTTTACCCCAATATAAGACAAATGTGATGTAATAACAATGTAAAGCAGCAGTATTGGAGGTTAGACATAATAAAAGTCAGCAAAGAGACCAACTCTATTCTAAATGGTGGTGACTTGCCAATATCTCTTCTCCATGGTGGTGACTTGCCAATATCTCTTCTCCAGCTCTTTCCTTTCTCCTCTCTCTCTCTCTCTTAAGCCTAAGCTAGAAGTTTCATAAATTTCTAGCTTCTGGAAAGATTTGAATGTAATGCCTTTTTCAACAGGCCTCGTGTGATACCAAATTCCATTATTATTACTTGAGAAGGCATTTCAAAACCCACCATGGTTCTGCATTCAACTGCTATCAAAAGCCACAACTTTGATTTTATTTCTAGGCCAATGCAAGTCAGCCAAACCTGAAGCATTTCTCTAAAAACATGCTTCATTATAAGGAGTTAAAAACGAAGCAATCTGTCATTTCGCTGAGAACTAGCCCAAGTGAAAGACAACAGAATATAGTTGTAGTCATCTTATGAAATCTGAGCCTTGGAGAAACGAAGAAAATGATTGTGATACCTTTATAGATATCGCTGTCAAACGACCAGAGGTTGAAGCCACATAGAGCAAGTCTCGCACCTAATGGTGATTAATTAAATGTTAAATCAGGTGATAGAAAGCAATATGTTTCAATAATTTCCAGATTCAGTATTGTGTTCTAACAATAGAAATTGCAACGTGTTCAGCTCAACTAGTATATTTATGGAACCGAGAAGGGTCATACGTGCAACAGAATATTTGAACAAATATAATACATCATAGCAGGGAAAATACCAATATGAATGAACATAGAAGATTAGATAATGGCTTTTATAAGAAATGTGGGTGCGTGATTTATGAATATATAAGAGAGAAGTCATGCAGTAAGAGACCCGTGTATCATATTGCATACAGAGATGGCAGATTCAAGGTACACATAATTACCTAATTCTTGTGCAATAAAAATTTACAGGAAACTCAAATCAACCAAAAGCACATCTGAATGCATACGAAACATATTCTGTTCCACAAAATAAAACTGAATTGGGACCTCATTAAAAAACTGAATGAGAAATATTCACCTCATCAATTGCAGGTGAACCGAAAATACTACCACCACATGACAACTTATAAACACAGCAATGATTTCTGTAGTCAAGAGCGTATAAATAGTGGTCATGGGAGCCACACCTGCACATATTTTTCCCGAGATCAGTTCTTTCTTACAAAAGAAATAGATGCTTTAAAGAACATACCTCTAAAGCACATACCTCTAACATCTAAAACCACGAGATAAATTACCAAGGATATGAGCTTTGCTACACCCAACAACATAAATGGCAGGGTGTTATAATTCTCAACATTTCTATCAGCCGATTGATGTTTTAGGAATATTAACAACTTTATACTCCCTTCATTCCATTTTATATGTCACTTTTAATTAAAATCTAAATTCTATTTATATGACACTTATATACTTTTAATGGAATTTAATTTTTTTTTTCAATTTAATTTTTTTTTTAATGGAAGTTGACCAATTAAATTTAAGTTTATGCATTAAATTATTCAATTTTATCCTAAATTTATATTTAATTAATATTTTTAAATTTTAGTGAAAATAACAAAAGTAACACATAAAATAGAATGGAGGGAGTAATATTAACGGCCCTTTATCTAAGCCCGATTTTTTTGAGTAAATTGTTTTTTTTTTTTATTTTGAAGTTGTTAGCGCTTTCTTTAGTGTTATTTTTGTACTTCTAAAACCATAAAGAAAATCTTCAGGTATAGAAAACCATGAGTTGCAACCTACAGTCCTGCTTTCTCTTAGTCCTCTAAAACGTCATGGTACAAAATTTATATAAAAGGCATTCCCTCAATCAAAAATGTTTGCTCTGATAACCTCTTTCCTAATTTTTCTTTTTTTGCCCTATAAATCTACTTCCTTCCCTCTACTTCTGCTTTTAATGTTTTGAGTTTGATCGACATAGACAAAATGGAAGAGGATTTGTGATCTGTTACAAATTGTAAGCTTGATTGGCTGCTAAATTATAGGGTAGAATATTGACTTTTATTTCCTTTTTCTTAGACTTTTTTACCTCTCTTCTTGTATATATAGGTTGTGTAAACTCATTGATAATCAATTGAATAAATACATTCAATTCCTATTATGTTTTCTCTCATGGTATCAGAGCCTTAGCCTCTTCTAGAAAAAACTTTTGGGTTTCTGTTCTTCTTGTTTTTGTTGAGGAATCTGTTCCTCTTTGGGTCACCAGTTTCAGTGACCGGTTTGTCGCACCACCGGTCAAGGAAGGATCGCCTCCTCCATTTCAACCTGTACACGTTTTCTGGCGACCATCCGGCTAGCGAGTGGATCTGTCCGGCGGTCCTCCGATTTCTTCTCCGACGTCGCGTTGCTATTTCCGATCAGATCCATAGGACAGCTTCTTCGTCTGGTCTCTTCTTGAAGCAGGTTGCTTCTATCGGTTCATCAGTTCTCTTTTGAAGCTGCTGGAAGCTGGGTTGCTTTGCCTTTTGGAGGGTTGTCGCTGGTTCCAGCTGCTGGTCTACTGGTGTTGCTTCCGTTGAGTTTTTTGCTTCCGTTGAAGTGTTGCTAATGGTGGATGCAGGTTAATTCTCTTTTGCATCCTATTTTGATTTTTCCAGTGGGATTTACTTAGTGGTTGATTGGTTGATGCTTTGGTTGAAGCTTTATAAGTAGTGTTGGATTATTTTTTTACAATGACGGATGAAACCAAGTCTGTTGCTGAAATTATTTCGGTTCCCACTAAAATAACCGAACATAAATTAAATGGATCTAATTTTTTAGAGTGGAGTAGGAAAATACAGATTTATTTAAGAAGTGTTGAAAAAGATGAACATTTAATTGATGAGCCTTCTAACGATAAAACTTGGCTTAGAGATGATACTCGATTATTGTTACAAATTACGAATTCTATTGAAAATAATGTAGTGGGTTTAGTAGATCATTGTGAATATGTTAAGGAGCTGATGGATTATTTAGCATTTTTATATTCTGGTAAAGGCACTGTTACTCGTATCTATGATGTTTGTAAGGCCTTTTATCATGCTGAAAAGGATGAGGCCAAGTCTCTTACAGCTCATTTTATAGAGTTCAATAAAATATATGCCGAATTGAAGCCCTTAGCATGGACATTAAAAAGCTACAAATTTAGAGAGAACAAATGGCTATCATGAGTTTTCTGGCTAGTCTTCATCCAGAATTTGAGATTGCCAAATCTCAGATTCTCTCTAGTCCTGAACTCACTACTCTTCAGGATGTAATCAGCAGATTGTTGCAGACCGAGAAAAATGCTCAAACTGCTCACGAGTTTAGTGTCTTAGTTGTTAAAAGAGGAGAGGGCAATGAAATTGGGAAGAAAAATACTAAAGGAGGAAATGTTACTAAAAACAATGACTTCAGTAATATTGTCTGCTATTACTGCAAGGAACCTGGACACACAAAGAAATATTATAGTAAACTACAGAATTGTAATCAAAGAGCCCAAACTGCCAACATTGCTGCATGCAGTTCATCTACTGAGAAAACTATTACTATCTCAACTGATGAATATGCTAGGTTTCAAGATCTTCTAAAATAATCTACTTCAGTTACAACTGTTGCTGATTCTGGTAAAACTTGTCTTGTTTCCTCCTCAGATAAGTGGGTCATTGATTCGGGTGCAACAAATCATATAACAGGTAATTTCCATACATTTTCTACATTTCAACCACATAAAGTATCTTCTCCGGTAACAATAGCTGATGGATCCACTTATAATGTTGAAGGCTCTGGGGTTGTTAAACCCACTTCTTCTATCACTTTGAATTCAGTGCCAAGTTTACCAAATCTAGCTTTTAACTTGATTTCTGTAAGCAAACTCACTAAAAACCTAAATTGTTGTATCTCATTTTTCCCTGATCAATGTTTTTTTCAGAATCTTATGACGAAGCAAATTATTGGTAAAAGACATGTATCTGATGGTCTGTACATTCTGGATAAGCGGATACCTCGGTCTATTGCTTGTTCCGGTGTTAATTCTTCTTTTGAAACTCATTGCCGATTGGGACATCCTTCTTTACCTACTATGAAAAAACAATGTCCGCAGTTTCATGATGTGTCGTCATTAGATTGTTAGTCTTGTCATTTTGCAAAATATTACCATAGCTCGTTAAGTTCTAGAGTTAATAAATGAGCTGAGAATGCTTTTAAATTAGTCCATTCGGATGTTTGGGGTCCGTGTCCTGTTGCGTCCAAAACAATATATTTTGTTACTTTTGTGGATGATTTTTTTAGAATGATTTGAATTTATTTTATGAAAAATCGTATATGTCAGATTATTTTCAAATTTATATGACCCAACATGGCATTCTCCATCAATCATCATGTGTTGATACACCTGCACAAAATGGCATGGCAAAAAGAAAGAATCAACATCTATTAGAAACTGCACGGGCCTTGTTGTTTCTAATGAAAGTTCCTAAGCAGTTCTGGGCTGATACTGTTTCTACGGCATGTTTTCTGATTAACTGGATGCCATCTTTGGTACTTAATGGTGATAGCCCGTATCATATTCTTTTTTCTACAAAGCCATTATTTTCATTAGAGCCACGAGTATTTGGCAGTACTTGTTATGTTCGTGATATTTGGCCCCAAGTTACAAAATTGGATCCCAAAACCTTGAAATGTGTATTTTTGGGATATTCTCGTCTTCAGAAAGAGTATCGATGCTACTCTCAAGACCTCAACAGGTATTTAGTCTCAACGGATGTAGTCTTTTCGGAGAAAATGCCATTCTTTTCTGTGGTGTCCACTCCTGTGGGCCAGGGGGCGAAAGATGACTGGCTTATCTATAAATCTGTATCAAATTCCGAACAGTTGGTGGACAATTCTACTGAGAAATGTGATAATGATGATTCTCCTTGTGTTTGGACTTCTATTCCTGACAAGCCACCAATTGAAAGTTCTATTGAGAAATGTGATAATGATGATTCTCCTTGTGTTCGGACTTCTACTCCTGACAAGCCACCAATTGTTCAGGTTTATTCAAGAAGATCAGTCCCGAATGATACATGTCCTGCACAAGAGTCTCTTTCGTTGTCGGATTCACCATCAAATGACCTTGATCTTCCCATCAGCCTTCGTAAAGGTAAACGTCATTGTAAATCCACTTATTCCATTGCCAATTTTGTCTCATATAATCATTTATCTCCTCCATCTAGTGCTTTCACGGCTTCTCTAGATTTTATTTCCATACCTAAAACAGTTAAAGAAACTTTATCTCATCCCGGCTGGCATAATGCAATGATAGAGGAGATACAGACTCTAGATGATAATCACACCTGGAAGTTAGTAGATTTACCACAAGGCAAGAAAGCTGTTGGATGTCTATGGATTTTTGCAGTCAAAGTAAATCCTGATGGATCTGTGGCTAGACTTAAGGCGAGACTTGTGGCCAAAGAATATGCTCAGACTTATGGGATGGATTATTATGATCCTTTCTCTCCTATGACTAAATTGAGTTCTGTTCGTTTATTCATATCTTTAGCAGCTTCCCACCATTGGCCCTTACATCAGTTAGACATCAAGAATGCATTTCTTCATGGCGATCTTAAGGAAGAAGTCTATATGGAGCAACCACTCGATTTTGTTGCTCAGGGGGAGTATGAAAAAGTTTGCCGTCTAAAAAAATCTCTGTATGGATTGAAGCAGAGTCCTCATGCTTGGTTTGGAAAATTTAGTAAAGTTGTCCAAGAGTTTGGGCTAAATAAGTGTCAGTGTGACCACTCAGCCTTCGTAAAGGTAAACGTCACTGTAAATCCACTTATTCCATTGCCAATTTTGTTTCATATAGTCACTTATCTCCCCCATCTTTCATTGCTTCTCTAGATTTTATTTCCATACCTAAAACAGTTAAAGAAGTTTTATCACATCCTGGCTGGCATAATGCAATGATAGAGGAGATACAGGCTCTGGATGATAATCACACCTGGGAATTAGTAGATTTACCACAAGACAAGAAAGCTGTTGGATGTCGATGGGTATTTGCAATCAAAGTCAATCCTGATGGATCTGTGGCTAGACTTAAGGCGAGACTTGTAGCCAAAGGATATGCCCAAACTTATGGGGTGGATTATTCTGCTACTCTCTCTCCTGTGGCTAAATTGAGTTCTGTTCGTTTATTCATATCTTTAGCAGCTTCCCACCATTCGCTCTTACATCAGTTAGACATCAAGAATGCATTTTTTCATGGCGATCTTCAGGAAGAAGTCTATATGGAGCTACCACCCGGTTTTGTTGCTCAGGGGGAGTATGGAAAAGTTTGCCGTCTAAAGAAATCTCTATATAGATTGAAGCAAAGTCCTCATGCTTGGTTTGAAAAATTCAGTAAAGTTGTCCAAGAATTTGGGCTAAATAAGAGTCAGTGTGACCACTCAGTTTTCTATAGGCAATCAGGAGCTAGAGTTATTCTTCTGGTGGTTTATATTGATGATATTGTAATTACAGGAAGTGATTCTGCGGGTATTTCTTTACTCAAGTCTTTCATGCATGGTAAATTTCACTCTAAAGACTTGGGCGAGCTGAAATATTTTTTGGGAGTAGATGTTTTGAGAAGCAAAAAGGGAATTCTTCTATCCCAAAGAAAATATGTTCTTGATTTATTTGCAGAAACTGAAAAATTAGGAGCTAAACCCTGCAGTACTCTTATGGTCCCCAATGTGTAACTAACAAAGGATGATAGCGATTTTTTTGATGATCCAGAAAGATATAGGAGGTTAGAAAACTGAATTACCTCACAGTAACTCGTCCAGATATTGCATTTGCAATGAGTGTTGTTAGTCAATTTATGACTGCTCCAACAGTTAGGCATTAGGAAGCTCTAGAGCAGATCTTGTGTTATTTGAAAGGTGTTCCTGAATTAGGTATACTATATAGTGATCATGGGCATGATCACATTGAATGTTTTACTGATGTTGATTGGACAGATTCTAAAATTGATAGGAGGTCAACCACAGGATATTGCGTTTTTGTTGGAGGAAACTTAGTATCTTGGAAAAGCAAGAAGAAAACAGTGGTCTCGAAATCTAGTGCAGAATCTGAATATAGAGCTATGTCACAGTCTGCATGTGAAATCTTGTGGTTTCGTCATTTGCTTGCTGAAATTGGTATAGATCACTCATCTCCAACGAAATTTTGGTGTGATAATCAAGCTGCTCTTCATATTGCCTCCAATCCAACGTATCATGAACGGACCAAGCATATTCAAGTTGATTGTCACTTTATTCGTGAAAAGATTCAAGATAATGTCATTTCAACAGGACATATGAAGGCAGGAGAACAATTAGGTGACTTGTTCACAAAGGCTTTAAATGGACCTAGAGTTGAATATTTGTGTAACAAGCTGGGCATGATTAATGTCTACGCTCCAGCTTGAGGGAGAGTTTCAGATTGTAGGTTTGATTGGCTGCTAGAATGTAGGCTTGATTTGTTACAGATTGTATGCTTGATTAGCTGCTAGATTGTAGGCTTGATTGGCTGCTAAATTATAGGGTAGAATATTAACTTTCATTTCCTTTTTCTTAGACTTTTTTACCTCTCTTCTTGTATATACAGGTTGTGTAAACTCATTGATAATCAATTGAATAAATACATTCAATTCCTATTGTGTTTTCTCTCATGATCAAATGGGAAGATTTATTTGGTAACTTCACATCAAACTATACCTACTAAACTTATTAAACCACAACAAAAGAAAAATCAGTATCTACCTTCAATAGAAGCCAAAAAAAAAAAGCAACAATAAGATATTCTGACAAAATCATGATGTTACACAAATTATATTACCAAATTAATTGCCTTCGTATATCCACAATCGGTTGGCACTTCACCTTCAATAAATATTGAGAATGAGAAACAAACATTAGAGGTGAACTTCTACTATATGTGTAGAATGTGAAGAGAAAAGCACAGCAGCAAATTGTTGGATTTCCTAGTTAAGATAGGAATCCTTTATATTTCCTTATTAGAATTTATCTTTCATTTATATTTCCTAGTTAGTTTTTATCTCTTCTTATTAAAATAAGACTAGAACTCTCTTTGTTTTTCTCTATAAATAGCTTGTACATTCCTAGCATATAATGAAAAAGAGGATTAATAAAATTTTTATTATTCTCAAAACTCTTCATGGTATTAGAGCCTTACTCTTTCTAGAAGGTAAGTTTTCTCCTTCCAAAGAGATCGAGTTTTCTCCCTCTCTGCATTAGGGTAAAGTACATGTTTTAGAAAAGTGCCAAGAGGTCGAGCTTCTCCTTATTGTCACCATCAGAGCTAGTGTTTTTTCTGGAGATAGAGTTTCTTCTCTCCCGCACCTGCTTCACTCCTAAATATTCTCCAGTACACACCGTGTTTAACAAGTGTGGAAAGGTCGAGTTACCATCCCTATTTCATGACATTGCCACTCAAAGTAGAATGCCCTATTGAGAAATGACGACTCAACCTTTTCACACTAGTTAAAAACACCATTCTTAATATGTTATGAATGGACAAGCTATTCATAGAGAAAAAAAAATGAGTCCTAATCAACTCAAAAGAACATAAGAACGGCGTTTTTATAAATGTATAAGCTATGGAGTTGACATTTATAAATGTCCCAGTCAACTCCATCGCATATTTATAAATGCACAAGCTAGTGAGATACATTCATGGCATACTAAAACGGCCTATTCCCAAGAACAAATTAACTTATGAAGTTGACATTTATTGAACTGAACTTGAAAGAACATAAGAAAACAAAAGCTTTGGAGTCTACACCCAAAGTTTTCCGATCTTATTTTAACTACTACAATAGCATCCAAATGCTTGACAACATCATAGCAACTTCACCCACAAGCTTCAACAAAATCCAATGTGGGACCAAGCATTGGGTTTCCAGGATTGCCAATTCTGGTTAAAAATTAAGAAAATAACTACCCTAGGCATTTTGATTAATTACAAGGATTGAAGTTTGTTACGTGATATTTAGACAAATATTCTTGTGCATGTAAATTGCTATTATTTTAATTGGAAAATTGAGATTCCAGGAAATTATCTTCTATCTTGTTTTTCTTTCGTAATTCTTTCATAATTCTACATATCAAACAGCAGATAAGACATGAAGCTTAGTACAAAAAGATTTATACAAATCAGTGCATTCAGCCTCTTAACCAAGAAAAAATTTGGCAGAAACATTATCATACCTCAGCCTCAGTTTGAAAGGTCCAACAAATTTTGCCGTTCAAAAAGTCAAGAAAATATATTTTCCCTTCATAGCATCCAACTACAACCTGAATATAAAAGAGATTTAATCCTTTACCATGCTTAAGAGAAAATGATACATGGTGAATAATGCACAATAAGATGAACCTGAGAGAACTCGGCAACAATTGCTGCCGAGCATTCAATTCGTCCCTGTAGTCTGACTTCCCACTGGATAAAACCACTATAAAAATTACATCACAGTAGAACACCAGAGTTAGAAGGTAAGCACTTCATTCACCAGCACTAAACTCTTATGCATCATGAACATAAAAAACGATACTGCATTACAGAGCATACTAATGACATAAGATTTGGACTCTTGTATCAACAGAAGATTATTGTAATCTACTAGGAAACATATTACACAATGAGGAATATAATAAATTGAGACTGCAACAGATAATGCAACGCAATCAGCCACTTATCAGTACACTCAAGTGACGTGCAACAAACTAGTGCCAAAATTTAGCACGTACAAAGAAGTACACATCTCATTTGTGAAACTTAAAAGAGTCTCAATGCCCAATGTAGTGTTGAAGGGTAAGATTCTGGACCAACACAGGATCTCTGGTGATTAAGAATCTTTTGTACAACTTTCCCCCACCACCACCACCCCCGCGCATAGTTGCCTAATGTCCACTTAAGTGATTTGAAGCCAATTAGGAAGACCCCATATGAGTTCTTCAGACTACTAATTAGGACATGATCTTAGAAGATAAGATTAAAATGCAAAAATAAAAAAGGAAAAAAGAAGAAGATAATAACATGGCAACGATAATGCAATCTGTGGCTAATCAATAAAATTAGCAATGCTTTTCCATTGATCACAATAGAAACCCTTACCTTTTGGCATTAACACAAACGAACTTATGTGCATGAGATCCAATAAATAAATAGACATCTTGGTCTTTAAACACAATAAGTGGTGAAGCATCTACACAAGACTCCATGTGAACCTTCCACAATTCCTGTATAGAAGAAGAACCTTTTCTTTTTCTCAGGAAATCTGCTGACCAAGTTGATTGATAGGAATCCATCAACTTCCATTCCCTGTCACACATAACCTTGTTGCATCGGCTGAATGAACAAGAGATTGGTATGAACGCAGACCAAGGATGTCCATCACTAAGAGTAATACGTTTTGAAGATACGTGTCCGTCCATATTGACCTTATAGTGCTTAGATAATGCAGCGTCATAATCACTTTTTTGATGAAGGTTCTTTGCTGGCCGCTTATCTGATTTAAGGCTAAAATTCGGAGTTGCAGAAACAACTGGCATGTTCCAACTAGGTGCTTTCAGATCTGACTTCCACTTAGTAGCAGTTCTGACATCTCCATTGTAAGATTTCCTCCCATAAAGGAGAGCATTGTAAAGCTTAGATGGAGTGGGAAAATTATAAAGCAATCTCATATCAACTCCCAGATTATAAGAAACCTGTGCTGCAGTAATGGAACTACCACCCATCATAAAAAAGTTATCATCATCAGAGACATCTTCAACCATTAAAGCGTCACAGAATGCCTGTCAGAAAGTGGTCATATTGCTTCAGTTGCTCAAAGGTAAAAATGGTTCTATTTTGAAGAAAGAGCATGAACATTCATAGAGGTGTGACAAGCTACAAAAAAACTTTAGCTCAACTGCAGGGCAAACCTGTTTGACAATGTGCAAGAGACCAGTTGTTGTAAAGTTGCCAATTTTATCTTGGACATGCATGGGGAAGAGTGATGAACTTGCCAACAAGGAATAATCAACTTTTCCACTAGAAGAGATAGGCAGTGATTTTGTGAATACAAAGCGGTTCGGGATCATGGCTAAAGGAAGTTTGTTAACTATCCAACTTCTAATTGATCCGATTGGATTACTGGATTGAGCCTCGTCTCTTAACATCAAAAATGCTTCAAGGTGCAAAAGCTCCTCCTGCCCTTGATGGGAAATCACAGCAGCATCAAGAACATCAGGATGTCCCCTGACTGTATTCTCAATCTCTTCCAGGGCTATCCGTTGCCCGTTAACTTTAACAGTACGGTCAGTTCTCCCCAAGAATACCAGGTCACCGCATTGAAGCCTTTGTGCAAAATCACCAGTTCTATAATATACTTGACATCCACAGTCATCCATCAAACAGCCACAGATAATGTTTTCATGCATTTTTATGCAGTCAAAAGGCATAATAGCAGACTGAAAAGAGAACCCACAAGAAACGCAAAGACCACTAACACATATCTCTCCCTGATATGGCACATCAGTTTCACCAACCAATATTACATCACAATTAGAAATAGGCATGCCAATTGGAACGGATGTTAACGCCTCTGTCTCCAGAATCATTGGCAACCTCTTGCAATCAAAATATGTACAATCCCCAGATACCTTGATTCAAAATTTGACTTCTTATTAAGAAACTTAAAAAAGAAAAAAATATATATAGAATAGAAGCTTTCATTTATGAAGAAATAAGAGAAACAACAGAGCAACTGATACTTTTGAGGACCAGGAAGCACATCACAAAACAAGAAACATGTAAAACACAAATTGTAGCATTAATATATACGTGCAGAACAGCATATATTAGCACACAGGGTAGAGGAGAAGAAACCAGAAGGGAAGAATAAGGGACTAAGAAGCCATCCTAAACAATCATCTATACATTATATTTAATGCATAAAAGTATACAATTTAATACATACCAGGATATAAATATCACTGAAGAACATAAACAGGCTGAAATGAATCAGTCATAAATATGAAAGTAAGAACAAAATATGGCATAAGCATTTGAATATCCTTTATCTTACCTTTAAACAAATAACAAATATATCAGAGAAAAAGAACAACAAGAGAGGTTCCAAATTTCTAACCTCTGTACTCCCATATAAATTCAAAATAGAGGTCTTGGGTAGTAAATTTGATAGCACATCCCACAAGGATAAAGGCAATACTTCGCCACTTAGCACTAGCAATTTCAATGAACTTTGAATCTCCACTTTATCTTGACTTTGCAAAGCAGGTAGGATTGTCCGCATCAATGAAGGAACAGCAATAAGCCTACTTATCGAGTATGCCTACACAAATAGTTTACATACTGATCAGCAACCAGATGGAAACATAAGTAACAGCATGACAGAATTCCAAGAACCAAAAAAATAGAAGCATACTCATTTATCTCTTCCAGGAAGGAAAAATATTGAATCAAATGCAGATATGAAATGAACCTCAATATATATAAGTTTTTCAAAGATAGCTTTCAATACAGGAATAGGAACCATATTCTAATTTTGCACGCTCCCATCATCTGGTGCAAATTAAGAAAACACCTTCTAAGTTTAGTTCTTTCAGCAAAAGAAACATTTTGACAATGAAAATGGCCATAAAAACAAACAATGATAATACTGAAGAAGTCCAATTCATGAGTATGCCTCCAAAAGGTAGGATGAATTGGTTGCATAACACAATTATTCATTTGGTGATAATATACCTTTAAGAGCTCTAGATCCTAAAAACAAGAGTTACCTACAATTTTCAACACTTAGTCGGTGATGAGCTCCAAAACCCATGAAGGCGAACATAATCTATATAGTGGTAAACTGGAATGACACATTCAATACAGTAAATAGATACTAGGATAAGCAAGTATACCTGTAGAAAATTGGCTACAGAAAATGGATCTTTTCTTAGCTCATTGAAATTAGGTATAACCAGCGTACACGCCGTAAGCATCGCACTAAGAAATTCTTGTAAGTGGTCAATAAAGCTTATTGATGTTTTGAACAATAACACTTCATTTCCACTTAGGGGATACGATTCTTGCATCCATAAAAAGCGATTCAATAGACCTAAAAAGTAGAACAAGAAAACCAAATTATCAAACCACACTCCATGTACAAAATAAATAGGCATTAAACAAAAGCAAATAGTCAAAATTCAACCATAACATAGAGATATTTTTGCACTTGATCATTTTCTGGCAGCAAAAATCTGAAAATATACTGTATAATATACTGTATTATGAGAAGGAGAGAGAGAGAAGGAGAGAGAGAGAAGGGGAGAGAGAAAGACATCGGGCCAGCATTTCAAGTGAGAAAGTTATTCATTCATTTTCAAATTGCAGGAAGAACTCTTCATTCAGTCCCTTTTTCCTCCAAAATCATTTTGAAAAGAGTATCACAACAATGAGACTCAAATATGAAGTGAGACAGTAAATAACTTCAGGTGAATCCTACCATTGCATATTACCAAGAAAAGAGATTAAAAAAAAAAAGGAACTCATTCTTGTTCATAGCATAAAAAAGCAATATGGTAACCAATATGCAGACGACAAACCGCAAACTTAAAACGCAAGCAACAGCAAATGCTTACCTTCTTCAGTTCCGCAAACACCTTTAGGCTTCCCAGTTGATCCAGACGTATACATTACATAACAGAACAATCTTTTTTTATCTTTTTGACAAGGCCATACTAAGTGCAATGGACCAACATGCTTTTCAAGGCTTTCTTCCATTGAAAAAGATAACACAGCACAAATATCAAATTCAACCAGCCAATTTCGTTCATTAAGCTCATAATAACCAGCTTTACTAAATGATAAGGCAGAAGTAATAACAAGATCAACATCAGAAGAATAAAGTATCGCTAATATTCTATCTTTTGGCCATGAAGGATCAAGAGGCAAAAAAGCCTCACCGCACCTCAAAACCGAAAGAACAGAAACTATATATTCCACAGAAGGTGGTATATATATTCCCAATATTTTTGGTCTATACAAATTCTTATATGATATGGACGGTTCAGATTCATTAGCTGTGCTCCTCTCGCCATGATTACCCTTACCTGTAACATTTAAGATGATGATCATGATAATCATGTAAATTCTCCAACATTATACGAAGAAAACAAAATTAATCATTCAAGATTTTGATTGAGTAAAAGAATGCAAAAACCTAATGTGTATTGGGGTCTGATAAGGCGGGAATCAGCGCCGTCGAGAATGCAGCGAAGGCGAGAGGCGAGGTACTCAACGGACTTCAGAACATCGGCGAGAGTGAAACATTGGTCTCCTTCATACACCGGTGGAGTAGAATACGAGGAGGAGGAAGAGGCGGAAGCTTTGATCAATTGACTGGGAATTTGGGGCGCACGATCACCTGCAGATGGTGGTGAATGTATGGCGGCGATTTTGTTAGGGTTTATGGTTGCTGCTTTAAGAAACTCGTGATTTATGCAGCAGTGGTTTTCCTGCTGGTTCAATTGCTCTTCTCGGAAGAAACTCATCGTCGTTCTCACTCGCGTGGTTGGGTTCAAAATGGATTAAACCCTTTTCTAAAACCCCGGTGAAAGCAACACTGGCAAAGGAAACAAAAGTTTTGTAGCCGTTTCGGTATCGGAAAAATAACGGCTATTTAAAGACAATAAGGTCCTTTTTAATTCAAAAAATTTACCTTGTATTTTTTATCAATTAAACAATTTGCCATAGGCCTGTGAGCAAATAAAGAAAGCCTAATTACATTCAAAATAGGTTTATGCCAATTTCTCTCCAAGATTTGAGAGTTATGTTTTTTTCTTGTTCTTGTAACAAGTTTTCTCCTAGGGTTGGAATGCATTGTTTGCCTGTTCTTGTAGCAAGTTTTCGTTGTTTATGGATACTGAGATGGATAAGCTTTCTCTGTCTGCGGATGAAAATGATGAATTGGTTATAGCGGCTGACGTGGTTGAACAAAGGCAGGAGTTCTCGGAGTTCTGTTTAATAGAGAGGCTTTTGACTGAGAAATCAGTAAACTTTAATGCTATGCGACATCGAATGGCTAGCCTTTGGCGTCCGGGTAAGGGTATATCAATCAGAGAGATTAATCCTGAGCTCTTTTTGTTCCAGTTTTTTCATATTATTGATATGAAACATGTAAGCGAAGGAGGTCCTTGGACTTTCGATGGACATCTACTTCTATTGCATCACTTAAAAGAAGGGGAGGTTCCTGTCTCGGTTCCTCTATTCCATGCAGCATTTTGGGTTCATATTTATGAGTTACTGGTGGGGTATATGTCGGAAATAGTGGGCAGACAATTGGGTAATTTGATTGGTGAGTTTCTTGAGTATGATATCAATAATAATTCTGGGTTTTGGAGGCGTTTCATGAGGATAAAGGTGAACATAGATGTGAGAATACCTCTTCGAAGAAGAAAGAAAATTAGAAAGGTCGGAGGTGATTGGGCTGTGGTGCACTTCAAGTATGAAAAACTTTCTACATTATGTTTTTTATGTGGTATTCTTTCTGAGTTCTTTTGCCCGTTAATGTTCAATGAAGATGCTAGGCCAAAGGAGAAGGGATGGGGATTATGGCTGAAGGCAGAGACACGCAGGTCGTCGGGACAAGGTGGTGAACGGTGGTTTCGCGATTCGGGTCTGGATTGGGCTGAGGATGCTTATGGTAAGCATGAAGTTAGGGAAGGAGTTGAGATATCTTCCTTTCAAAAAACCGAGATTTCCTCTAAGTTCAAAGGTAAGTCAGTTATTTCTATTCCGGAGAAAGTGGGATATGTTAGTCATAGTGATGTGGGCAGCGTTGATAGGATGGAGGTAAGTCAACAAGTAGGCAGTAAGAATATTGAGGAAGATGAGGGGCTGGATATTGAGGAGGCCCACAAGCGTAAGAAGACAAATTTGGGCCCCCAAGCCCAGGACAAGACTTCTGTCATGGAGCTTGATCCGAAATTTGCTGTTGAAAATTCTCAGGTTGAGGTGGGGACTGCTGTGGACATTGATAAGGAAGCTACCATTATATCGGCCGGCCTTGATAGGGCCCGCCGGGAGCCATGATTGGTGTTACTTGGAACTGCCGTGGATTGGGTAATTCACGTGCAGTTTTAGCTCTCTGTGAGCTTGCTAGAAGTAGGAAGCCTGATTTTGTTTTTTTAATTGAAACTCTGGTTCATTGTAATAAAATTGAAGAAATAAAAGTTAAGTCGGGTTATGAGAGTTACTTTGCTGTGAATAGTTCGGGTCATAGTGGTGGCCTACCGTTCTTATGGCGTAAATCTTCTATGTTTACTCTTCTTAATTACTCTGATAATCACATTGATATGGAATGTAGAGGGGAGGGTGGTGTTAGTTGGCATTGTACGGGTTTCTACGATTTTTTGGAGAGATGTCGACGGATGGAGTCTTGGAATCTCCTGCGTTATCTGAAGACTTTGCCTACGTTACCTTGGTGTATCATGGGAGATTTTAATGATTTGCTGTTATTAAAGGATAAAAAAGGGGGAGTTGAGAATCCTACTTCGCTTTTTAGTGGTTTTCGGAAGGCTGTGGATGAGTGTTTACTTCGGGATGTGCCTATGGAGGGTTACCCTTTTACTTGGGAAAGAGGGAGAGGGACGTGCCGCTGGGTTCAAGAACGCTTGGATAGAGTTTTGGTGTCAGATTCGTGGTTATCTCTTTTTCCTCTAATGAAGCTTCGAAATCTGCTTGCTCCAGTTTCTGATCATAGTCCACTGGAACTAAGTATGGAGGTAGTGGCTAGGCATCATTTTTTTGGGCGCCGAAAGTTTCGATTTGAGAATGCTTGGATCATGGAAAATGGGCTTGTAAGCACGGTTGAAGAATCTTGGGCTGGGTCTATTGGGCTTTCTATAATGGACAAATTAAAAGAGTGTACTTTGGCCTTGGATAGATGGGGACAGAATTTTCGTGAGCAATTCAAGGACAAAATTGATCAGTGCAAGCAAGAAATTGCTGCTCTTCGTTTTTCCACAATACCTGAAGATGCTGCTTTGTTAAAGGCTAAACGACAAATCTTGGGCTCACTTCTCGTTCAGGAGGAGGCGTATTGGAAGCAGCGTTCTAAAGTCTTGTGGTTAGAGTGGGGTGATTTAAACTCTAGGTATTTTTTCAATATGGCTTCGATTCGTAAAAGGAAGAATCGCATTGATGGTCTTCGAAATGAGGCAGGGGAGTGGATTGATGACCCAGAGGGCATTTGCTTACTTGCTAAGAACTATTTTCATGGTCTATTTGCAGCTAACTCTTCTCCGACTCCGTTGGATCCATGGTATGTGGAGGCTCGGGTTTCAAGGGAGCAGAACGAAGCTCTTCTTGCTCCTTTTCAGATGGATGAGTTTCGCAAGGCAGTGTTTCAAATGCATCCGGATAAGTCTCCTGGCTTATATGGGCTCAATCCGGCTTTCTATCATAGATTTTGGAATTTAATTGGTCCTGACATCTTCGGAGCTGCTTGTTCTTGGCTAAATGATATAAGTCTTCCTCCCAAGCTAAATAATACCTTGATTGTGCTTATTCCTAAATGTGATCCTCCTAATTCGATGAAAGATTTGAGACCCATCTCTTTGTGTAATGTGCTTTTCAAAATTATTTCTAAGGTCTTAGCAAATAGGCTTAAGAGATTGCTGCCAAAATTGATTTCTGAAACCCAATCTGCTTTTGTTCATGGACGTTCAATTCAAGATAACGTTATTACTGCCTTTGAATTGATTCATTTTATGAAGAGGAGAACTAGGGGAAAAGTTGGGTATGTTGCTTTAAAAATAGACATAAGTAAAGCATATGATAGAATTAAATGGGATTACCTGAAGAGTATCATGGTTAGAATGGGGTTTGATTCTCGATGGATTGAGTGGATTATGTTATGTGTCTCTTCTGTTACTTACTCTGTATTGGTGAATGGAAAGGAAATTGGTCCTATTGTGCCTAGAAGAGGGCTTCGACACGGAGATCCTCTGTCACCATATTTATTTATTTTATGTGCGGAGGGTCTTTCCTCTTTAATTAAGAAAGCAGAAATGAGGGGGGTTCTACATGGTTGTACCATTTGTCGGGGAGCTCCTACTATCTCACATTTATTCTTTACGGACGATAGTTTTTTATTTTTTAGAGCTGATGAAAAGGAAGCTAAAACGATGCAGGATATTCTTTCGGTATATGAAGGAGATTCGGGACAGGCCATAAATCTCCAGAAGTCTGGTGTTTTCTATAGCTCGAATGTATCTCGGTTTAACCAGGATCAGGTCTCGCATATTTTGGGGGTTATGGGGTCTTTGGATACTGGAAGGTACCTTGGACTTCCTTCTCTTATTGGTCGTAAGAAGAGGACTATCTTTGCTTTTCTTAGGGATAGGTTGTGGAAAAGGATTCAAGGATGGCAAGGCATGTTTTTATCTCAAGCGGGTCGCGAACTTCTTATTAAATCAGTGGGGCAAGCCATTTCTTCTTTTGCTATGAGTACTTTTTTGTTGCCTATTACTCTGTGTGAGGAGCTTGAGAAAATGATGAATTCTTTTTGGTGGGGTATGAAATCTAATGGCGGTCGGAGAATTAATTGTTTTTCTTGGGGCAGATTATGTGCCTCGAAGGAGAAGGGGGGTGTGGGTTTTCGGGATCTTCATAGTTTTAACTTGGCTTTATTGGCTAAACAAGGTTGGAATATGGTTACTAATCCGAATACTTTAGTTAGTAGGTTTCTCAAATCTAAATATTTTCCTACTGGTAATTTTCTGGAATCTTCTCTAGGACATAATCCTAGCTTTATTTGGAGAAGTATTTGGAGTGCTAAACATGTTCCTGAGCTTGGGTGTCGATGGAGGATAGGTAATGGTATTGATGTGAAGGTCTGGAAGGATGCTTGGTTACCAAGGGATGCGGCTTTAAATATTCAATCTGAATGTCCGGTTGGGTGCTATGATATGAGAGTATGTGATTTATTTGTTCCAGGGAGAAATAAATGGGATGTAGAAAGAATCTGTGAGTTGTTTTCTGCGGATGATGTAAATGCTATTTTATCTATTCCTCTACCCGAGGGGGAGCATGGTGACAGGCTGATTTGGCATTATGATAAGAGGGGCTTGTATTCGGTAAAAACTGGTTATAAGATTTTAACTAGGGAGGATTTTAGTAATTCTAGAAGGGTGACTGGTGAGACGTGGCGGAAGATGTGGAAGTTAAATATTCCTCCTAGAGTTAAAAGCTTTATCTGGCGCACCCTTTCCAATTGTATCCCAACTCGCGAGAATTTATTTTTGAAAGGCTTGAATATTACTAATACGTGTTCCCTATGTGGGGAAGTTGGGGAGCATCGGATGCATGTATTTTTGGATTGTATTTTTGCTAGAGCTTGTTTTGATTATGCAGGGGTGGATTTAATTGGCCTTCATTTGGATAGTTTTGAGGAGTGGTTTAGCTTTTTCTGTGCGGGAAACGATGACAACCTCATTAATAAAGTGTGTATGATTCTTTGGGGTATTTGGAGAGAGAGAAATGAAGTGGTGTGGAATAAGAAGGTTCCCAATCCGTACGCTACTAATGTATCCTATATGGGTTTTCTGTATGAGTGGACGGAAGCGCGGTATAGAGCTAAGGTGAGTGTAGGTGGTAATGCTTCAGCTGAAGTTATAACTTGGAGCAAACCTAACGGGGGTTATACTAAAATTAATGTGGATGCAGCTATGAATGTTAGCAGTCATTGTGTGAGCTTTGGGTGGGTTTGGAGAGATGAAGTTGGGAAAGTCTTAGGGTGTGGAGTGAATCAAGTTCATGATGTTTTCCCCAGTTATATTTCTGAAGCTCTTGGCTTGAAGGAAGTGTTGTCGTGGGTTATCGGGAATAATGTGTCTAAGGTGATTATTGACATGGATGCGAAGCTAGTGGTTGATGCTTTTAGGCTTCAAAGAGCTGATATTTCTGAATTTGGCATTTTAATTTCCGATTGCGTTGGTCTTTGTAATATGGGACACGATATTTCGGTTTTTTTTGTAAAGAGTTCAGCTAATTGTGTTGCTCATACTTTAGCTAATTGTGTTGCTCATACTTTAGCTAAAGCAGCCCATTTTTATACTTGCCCCACTTATTGGCAGGAAGTACCTCAATTTTTGGGTGTCTATCTTGCAAATGATTTGCATTAATAAAGTGATTTCAGTTTCAAAAAAAAATAAAATAAGCCTAATTAAAAAAAAGAAGAAAAACATTTCACGTATTTTAATTCAATATTCGATATTTAAATTCTTACTATTTATTTGGACACTAATATTTTCATATTCTTTCAATTTTGTAATTTTTTTAATTTTTTCTTTAAATCTAAAGAAAATTTTTTATTTTTTTTTTAAAAATCATTTTTTATTTAAAAAATCATTTTTTAATTTAGTGGTTAATATAATATAAATTAATAATAAATTTATTTTAATTTTAGTAATTAAATTGTGAAACTTTTTTAATTTGCTACTTTTATTCAAATATATATCTAATATATTTCAAAAAATATCATGAAATAAAAAGTAAACTTTTTAATTTGCTCATATCTAAAAAAAATATTTAGAATATTTTCACTTTCGATTTTGTGACTTTTTTGAAAGATATGAAATATATATTTAAATAAGTGTATCAAATTTAAAGAAACTAGAAAGTAATCCAATTTAATTATTATAATTTATTATTGATTTTAGTTATATTAATGACTAAATAAAAATTAAAAAATGTTTTTTTATTAAAAAATTCAAATTTTCGTTAGCTTTACAGAAAAGTTGAAGAAGTCCCTCAATTAAAAAAGCATTAAAAAATTAATATTCAATTAGTAAGAATTTAAACGTTAAGTGTTAAATTGAAATTCAAATGAAACATTAGGAGTTTTTATATAATTAGCCCAATAAAAAATACCTATTACTCGAGAATTAAAAAAAAAAAGAGTTAAGATAATCATTAATTTTTTTAATTTTATCAAAAAATATTTTAAAAAAATTATAATATCCTCTCTAATATTTAATGATAATAAATATAATAGAGAAAAATATATAAAAATAATTAATAAAAAATAATAATATAATATTGATAATAATAAGAGGGCAAAATTAAAATTAGTACAATATGTTGTAAATAAATAAGTTGTGAATGTCCTTCCTACTCTCCAACTCTCCAACTCTTCAAGTTTTCAACCCTCCAAATTCCACAACTCTTCAACTTATGTAACTCAAGCATTTAGTTTGTAACTTGTATATTTATGTTTTCTTATGTAATTTATGTCCCTAAGGCCTATAAATAGAGGCATCTTTCATGGAATAAGATGATTGTTGAGTTGGGATAGAATACTTACTTTTCTCTCATTTTCTCTAAACTCATTCTATTGCATTTATTCATATAATTTATTCATATACTACTCTATATAGTTTTTCATATTTTATAACATGTTATCAGCACGAATTCGCTCCACGGTTCTCAATGCTGAAATTCATCTTGATGCTAAAGGGCTTGGGAATACAATTTTAACTGGAAATGAAGCATTTAATCAAGACAAAGCAAGGGCGATGATATTTCTTCGTCATCATCTACATGAAGGTTTAAAAGCTGAATATCTAACAGTGAAAGATCCGCTTGAATTGTGGGATAATTTAAAAGAGCGATATGACCACCAACGAACGGTAATATTACCTAAAGCTCGTTATGAATGGATACACTTGCGATTTCAAGATTTTAAAACTGTAAGTGAATATAATTCTGCTGTTTTTAGAATTAGTTCTCAGTTAAAGCTATGTGGAGAAAAGATTACTGATGAGGACTTATTAGAGAAAACTTTTTCAACCTTTCATGCTTCAAATGTGCTCCTGCAGCAGCAATATAGAGAAAAGGGTTTCAAAAAGTATTCTGAATTAATCTCATGCTTACTAGTAGCAGAACAAAATAATGAGCTATTAATGAAAAATCATGAGATTCGTCCTACAGGATACGCTCCAGTCCCTGAAGTGAATGTAGCAAAACATAACCATAGCCATGGCCGCGGTCGTAGTCGTGGTAGAGGAAGAGGACGTGGACAAAATAATTACCGTTATTATAGTGGCAATAATGACAATAATTTTTCCCACCACCTAAAGTGGAACAATAATGGAGAAAAAGGGAAAAATAAGATCGACCATAATAGCTCTTCAAAAACTAAAGAAAATTCATGTTATCGATGTGGAATGAAAGGTCATTGGTCCCGTACCTGTCGTACAGCTGACCATCTTGTTAAACTTTATCAAGCCTCCATTAAAAGAAAAGGGAAAAATGTGGAAATAAATTCAGTTGACCAAAATAATGATGTTGAGGCAAATTTGGCTTATAATGATGATGATGATTTTGGAGATCTTGCGGATATTACTCATTTGGATGCTTCAGATTTTCTCCAAGAGTCATGAAAAATAATGAAGAAAATAAAAGATAAGAAAGTTTAAAATTATTGTCTTATTTCTATATTTCAATAGTGTGTTTACTTTATTTCTATATTTCAATAGTGTGTTTACTTAAGTATTTTATTTTAGTTTTTTTTTCTTATTTGAGTGGTTATATATAGATATTTAAGTATTTGCCATATTCTAATTATATGTTATGTTTTTTTATTTTATTTTTAATGAAGGAATGGATGTTTCAAATTCTTTATTTGGGCCGATACTCAATAATGAAGATGTTTGCCTTGTTGATAGTGCTGCAACACATACCACTACAAGAAAAACAACATTTCCCGACAGAAATTACCGACGGAAAATGTGTAATTTCCGTCGAAAAATGTGAATGCCGACGGAAAATGATTCCGTCGGCATAAAATCCGTAGGTAAATTTGCCGACGGAAATTGTTTTCCGTCGGTAAAATTTACCGACGGAAAACAATTTCCGTCGGTAAATTTTACCGACGGAATTACAATTTCCGTCGGTAATTTACCGACGGAAACACAATTTTCGTCGGTAATTTTTACCGACGGAAACACAATTTCCGTCGGTAATTTTTACCGACGGAAACACAATTTCCGTCGGTAATTTACCGACGGAAATTGTAATTCCGTCGGGAAATTTTACCGACGGAAAACAATTTTTCCGTCGGTAATTTTAAAGAAAATTTGAATATTATTTTTTTGTATTTTATTTTTATGTAAATATAACCTGTTAAAACTAATTGTAAAATAATGAAAAAAATGATAATAATATCTAAATTTCAATATCCAATAATATTCGAATTTAATAATTGTGCTAATTATAAAGTTAGTAATTAGTTAACAACATAATATCCATGTATGTGTAATACAAAATGAGAACTAAACTGATGGCGGCGGCGGCGTACGATCAGACTGATGCGATGACGAGGCAAACATACCCTTCAAATTTGCCATCTCAGTGCGTAGGTCAGATAAATTTGCCATCTCATTGCGTAACTCAGATATGTAGTCCAGAGATTGTTGCAATCGAACCTCTGAGTCTTGCCATCGAGTCTGTGACTGTTGCAATTCCGATCTCAGCTCACTTACAGTATTCTGAAGTTCAAGTACTTCTCTGGATGACCGTCTATTAGATGCAGCAGTACTTGAACCCGAGGAATGCGAGTAACAAGATTTGGCCAAAGAACCTAAGCCAAATACCCGTCCTCGCTGGTCTCTACCACCAGCCACTTCATAATAGATCTGATTCGCATCAACATGATCAGAAGTCTGTGAGCGTTGCTGAATTGCATCTTCAACTTGTTCCTGTCATAGGACAAGTGTTTTACAATAAGTAACGATTAATAATAACTAATCTTTAAAATTTGTATAATATAGTAATGTGGACATACATGTAAAATCCTTGACCGGGAATTGACAAACGTTTGACCATCATGCTTGTTTGTGTGGGTGTGTAAGAATACCTCAGGGAGTGTAGCCGGTCGACCCATCGATTGTCCCTGCAAAAATAAAAAGAATTAAAGGCGAACTATAATTTATTGACTATTCCTATAAGTTTTTACTAAAATTTTGGCAGAATTTCCCCTATATTTGGAGCATACCTCCTGTATACAAAGATAAAAAAACACTTCAAAATTTCGACATTCAGCTACCATCCAACATTCCACAACAATGCAAACTCCTCACACAAGTAACATTTCCATCCTCCTCTATGGTAATGAGATATATTTTAGAAATTGTAACCATTAATTACAGTGATAACAGTAATATTATGTAAAACTTACTAGTCTATCTGCATGTTCCCGATGTGACATCGACCCTCCAGTGTGCGAGCATGAACTGAGTCCATCAGGTCCTCCCCGTCTATTACTAGAATTCCTCTCTGAAATGGAAATGGCTTCAGGGGTCGCCCAATACTGTGTCCAATGTCCCCATAAATCTTCGGTCATGTAGCGAGGTCGGACACCACCATCCTTTATCAAGCAAACAAAATCTCTGTAACGTGCCCGCGCACGAGTCTCCCACACAGAATACATGATCTCGTCAAGCGCCGGGTTCCAATAACATTTTTTCTTATAAGGCAGACAGAAAAAAAAACAAATTGTTAGCAAGAGTAAAATATAATTCGTTATGTAACATACAATATCATAAATGTTTTACCTTGAATTCTTCGAAATAAAAACTTTTTATTTCCTCTGACAAATTCTTCCAGGCAAATCCATCATATTCAATTCTGTTTTTGAAAGAAGTTGTCATTATGCGTGAGCACTTTCCTGAAGGATTCAATCTAAAATATAACAATGTGAATAATGTTAGTACAAGTAATAACTGTCATTTAAATCATAATGAATGAAATATTATTCACTTACTCCTTAGCTGTGATATTGATGTACATTCTTCCATCAACTCCAATTGAGCCAGGCGTAGGCTCTTCCGCATCTTCTGTTCCTGACCCCTGAGGTGGCATAGATTCAGGGTGTGCTATAGGAGTGGAATCCGTGGAAGGAATGGTAGATGGCGCAACGGGTGGGATGGTCGGTGATGCGGCAGCCTGAGTGCTGGCATTGAGCTCATGCGATGAGGATCCTCCATCACCAGTACTGTCATCGCCGTCATGCTGCCTCAAACGCGGAGGAATCGCCGTTCTCTTCTTTCGCTTAAACATTTTTGAACCTGTCATTACATTGGAAATGCATATTGTCAGATAATAGAAAATAATTGCATTGTAATAAGCATATTAAATTAATATCCAAGTCAGTGCAATATTAATTGGTCTCACATGATAAGCAAGTAGTAGTTAAAAAAATTATTCGCTATCGTCACTAAGCTGTAAATCGTCATTCAAATCATCCTCATTTTCCGATGTATAAGATGAAAATTCTGGCTCGTCATCAGATCCATCGCCAACCAAAGTTTCTTCATCATCCTCACCATCAATGTCAACAAATTCATTGTGCGCATAGTTCAATGGTTCGTTATCTTCAAAATTCAGAGAGTTGTTGATTTCATGAACTTCCGATTCTTCCTCCTGAAATGCATCATTATTTTCATAACGTTCACTTTGTCCGGCGCCTTTCCTTTCATAAATGCCTCTTGGTTTTACTTTGCACGCATGCAACCATTCCGATCTGTCTCGCTTTACGCTTGGATAAGAGACATAATATACCTGTCCCACTTGCATTGCCAACACAAATGGTTCAAAGTTCCTCAATCTTCTACGCTGGTTGACTTCAACTAAATTGTATCTGCTATGTATTTTTGTTCCCACGTTAATAGTTGGATCATACCATTCGCACTTGAATAATACACAACGTTTTATTGGCAGCGCGGGGTACTCGACTTCAATTATATCAACAATTTGCCCATAATAATCCATCAACTCTCCTTGAATGCAAACCCCACTGTTTACCGTTTCCTTGTTATGACCATGACTCTGTGTATGAAATTTATATCCATTTACGAAATAAACCGGAAATGATTTAACATATCGCAAAGGTCCTTTTGCAAGATCAATTATGTACTTGTTGTCAATTGCATTTGTCGATGCCTACATATTCCAATAAGCAAACATCATTTAATTCATATATTTCATATATATTGTATGTATGGAAATATATGGTTAAAATCACAACTTACATATGTCTTGAACCAATGATGAAAGTGCTTTTCGACTTCCTTATTCACCTCATTTTCATCTTTTTCAGGCATTAGATCCCGTACCCATTCCTCAAATAATCTAAAATGCCAAAATCAATTTATATATTACTCTTAACATAGTAAAACAAATGAATATTTGTGGGTATATATTAAACTTACCTCACATAAGGACGAACTTCCTCGCAATTCAATAGAATATAACTATGGGCCGCTATTAATTCATTCTCTACTAGCATTTTCCGTATTGAACGGCCATGTAAACGCCCAGGATATGTAAAAATGGATAAGTTTCCGTCCTGATTACTTGATTCCCCGCCATCATCATTACGTGGCATTTTCCGCTGTCTCGTGTGTATATGAGGCTCAAAATAATGCGAACAAAAAGTACTTGCTTCTTCGACCAAATAAGCATTACATATTGAACCTTCAACTCTAGCTTTATTTTTTACGTTTTTCTTCAAGTGAAACAAATACCTACATGATATATTTTAATGCCATTAATTAGCATACAAAGGTATAATATAATTGCAATTAAAGGTCATAGATAGTTACCGCTCAAATGGATACATCCAACGATATTGAACCGGACCAGCGAGTTTCGCCTCATGTGCTAAATGCACGGGGAGATGCTCCATACAGTCGAAAAAACTTGGAGGAAAAATTGCTTCCAGTTTGCACAGGATTACTGGAATTTCTATTTCCAATCTAGCCATATCTGCTGCATTTATCTCGCATGACGTCAATGTTCGGAAGAACATACTTAGCTCTGTTATAGCTTCCCAAACTTTTGTCGGCAATAACTCTCGAAATGCTATTGGGAGTAGCCTCTGCATAAAAACGTGACAATCATGACTTTTCATACCGAATAATTTGTACTTTCTCATGTCGACGCACCTTGCCAAATTGGAGACGTAACCATCTGGAAACTTTAATCCTTTTAGCCAATCACACAAGACTTCCTTATGTTTTTTGTCCAAAGTGTAGCATGCTTTCGGATATTTTCCGGTTAAGTAATCTTTGTCTAACTCAGGCCTTCTACATAACAACTTTAAATCGGATCGGGATTTAGCATTGTCCTTGGTCTTCCCTTCTATATTCATAATGGTGTTGAATACATTATCAAAAATATTCTTTTCTATGTGCATCACATCCAGATTATGCCGTAATAAATTAGTCTTCCAATACGGCAAATCCCAAAAAATGCTTCTTTTTCTCCAGCCAAAATTTTTGTTGATTCTTCCATTTACTTCATCAGCATCAAGTTCTGTTACCTTCAGTAAACCCAACTCATCAATTTCTTGTAAAATTTGCTCACTGCTTTTCACCACCGGCGGACTAGCAAGTACAACTCTATTCTTAATAAATTTGTTCTTGTTCCGTCGGAACGGGTGGTCAGGTGGAAGGAATTTCCTGTGGTTATCAAACCAAGAAGTTTTGCAACCATGCTGAAGATAAAACGCATCTGAATCATCGCCACAGTAAGGACATGCTAATTTTCCAGCCGTGCTCCAACCGGACAACATAGCATAGGCGGGAAAGTCACTGACCGTCCACATTAAAGCTGCTTTTATCATGAAATTCTGTTTAAGTGATGCATTATATGTTTCAACACCGACATCCCAAAGCTGTTGTAACTCATAAATCAACGGCTGCAAGTATACATCAATTTTGTGCTTCGGATTTTTAGGTCCTGGAATAATGACTGTCAAAAACATATATGCCTCATTCATGCACATCCACGGAGGCAAATTATAAGGAGTCATTATGACTGGCCATGAGGAATATTGTTGCCCTGATTGACCAAAAGGTTGAAACCTGATAAGTTGCAATTATATTAATATTTTAGATTAATTATTGGCCTAATTATGTGTTTTATTTATTTAATTTTAATAATAATTAATTAGTTTTTGTGTTTTTATTAATTTATAATGTTTTTATAATTTTTAATAAGTTTTGGGATGTTTTCAGGTGTTTTATTTTAATCCGGAGCTAAAATGGAGGTTTGGGGTTGATTTTAGAAGAAGTTGGTGAAAATAGGCAAAATTGGCCTAAAGCACAGCCGTGCTTTTCAATAGCACAGCTGTGCTTTCGAAGGGACCGCGCAGCGCACACGGAACAACACGGCGACACAGCTGTGCTTCCTCGCAAGGCACAGCTGTGTCACGCAGCAAGCGCAGCGCGCACACGGAGCAGCGTCACGCAAATTTCGCCCCCTCGCCCAGAGGCACAGCTGTGCTTCTTCGCAAAGCACAGCTGTGTCACGCATATTTTCCACCTGCGCGGCGCAACCCTAGCCAAAACACAGCTGTGCTTCTCAAAGCACAGCTGTGCTTTTCTCCAGTATAAAATTAAAAGAACGCCGCTGCATCCAGAAGGCAGCTTAGTTTTTAGTTTTAGTTCTAGTTTGTATTTTTCTCTCTTCTCCTTAGGGTAGACTTAGATTTATTTTCCATTAAATTCCAGCAATATTTTATTTAATTTCCATGTTTTAATTCTTCTTTTAAACTTTGTTTTAGCTTAGATTTCATTTCAAATTGCACTTTTATTCCAATTTAATTTAGATTATTTTTATTTTAATTTTGTATTTTGGGATTTAAGGAAATTCAACGGTGGATGAACAAGAACTTCAAGATCCATTTTCTCTTTTCATCAAGGGTGTATTCTAAACTTAATTTTTCATCTTTTATATTTATATTCTTGATGTTAAGGTAGTTGTTCATACTTGGGAGTTCTTGAATCATATGTGTATTCTGGATATTTGGATTTAATAAATATTTTCATGTTTTCTTTTATTCCTCTTGTTATATATTGTTTTGCAATTATAATGATGATTGGAGCTAAATTCGAAAATTATTGTTTGTGCAAATGCTCTGTTCTTTTAATATTGATATTTATCTTTCCAGCTTAATCCATGGATATGGTAGGTTGGTTTGCGGGTGTTAATGTTATTAGATTAAGAATTGTGAGGAATAAATAGGTTTTAGATAACTGAATCCGGGATGGTAGGTTGTCTTAGATCTAGGAATTGGTCATATTATACATATAGTTCAGTTTTATCTTCTCTGAAATTATCTGTTGTTGCTGAATTGAATGCAAGTTAAGGGGAGATCTACCAGGATAAACTTTGATTGTAATCAGTTCATAAATACATACATATGCTCTGTTCTATTTTAATCAACTTTCATTGGTTTGATGAATCCGAATTGGTATTTAAATCTGTGAATGTTTATTTTAATAGGTTCAGAATGGTGGAAGATAAATGAGTTTGATATCTGAATCCGAACTGGTAGGATTATCTGACTTAGAACTTACAAACATGTGATAATGCTAATATATGTGCTGAATCCGAAAGGTAGGTTCATTAATTAGAATAGCTGAATCCGAAAGGTAGGCTTGGGTTTAGATAGGTTATCCAGAATTTCATGTTATATTATTTTACCAATTTTCAGTTACATATATGAGGATAGAATTTCCCAAGTATTTAATTTCATCTTTGAATAATTTCTTGATGAACAATTTTATTTTCAATTGTTAATTTATTTTCTGGTTTAGTTTAATCTTTTCCACCAATCACACCGGGGACATCTCAAATTCACTCAACCATAGATATTTAACTGAACAATCCTTTTTCCCTTGGGTACGATAACTCGGGGTCCTAACTATACCCCACTTTATTACTTGTCGATTCGGTACACTTGCCGAACACCCGTCAAGTTTTTGGCGCCGTTGCCGGGGAATACGGTGTTGTTTGTTCTATATCTTTTGTTGAGTTAGTTTGAGGTTTTTATTTTTCTTTTTATTTTAATTTGGTGTTTATTTTTGCAGGAAAATTTTGAGACATTTTCAAAATGATGCAAGATAGTGATCAAGATTATGAGTTGTTCCTTTTGCGAAAACAAGTGAATGATATGATGAGGGAGATGCAAGAGTTACGACAAATGTATTCAACTTCACCAGTCACCTATTCACCGTCTTTTGAAGATCCTCACTCTTCATGTGTATCACAAGAGTATCACTTTTTCCATATCGAACGTCTTTCAAACTACAATTATTGTAGAGAGATGGAATACCAAGCAGAAAGGAGAGAGTTGCAGGCTACAATCAACTATCAAGAGGAGAGGATCAAGGCTCAAGGGGATTTATTAAAGAGTCAAGCATTGGAGATCCAAAATTTGGAATCCAAGTTAGAAATTTTAATTGTCTCTCCAAGTGATCAAAAAGATGGTGGTGAATTGAGTCATGCACCTATAGAGATTAATGAGAATATTGAAATTCTTGAGGATGGGTTGCATGAAGAAGAAAAGGAGCCAATTATAGTCGAAGACAAATCTTGTGTTTGTTTGGAAACTAATTTCAATTTTTCTGTGCAGGATAGTGCACCAAAGGAGCAAGAGTTGAATGATTCTCAAATGGAAGCACTGACTTCAGTCCATTTGAAGGATTTATTTAGGCTTGAAGAGCCGGTAGAGTTCGTGTATAGTGAACCCAAGGTGGAGTCATACTTCATCGAAGACATGGAATTTCCCACCTTGGTAGCTTTCGATGATTTTCTCCTACTGATGGGGGAAAATGAAGAGCAAAAACTGGAAAGACCATTATTTGGTTCACAAGCTCGTCCACCCGAGAGTGAAATGAGTCGAGCTGGGACTCAATAAACCAGAACTTATATTTTTCTTAACCCTTCCTATTTAATTTTCTGTGTTTATGTTTTAATTTTTAATTACTAGTTGTTTGTATTTGTATTTTTATTTTTTCTTAAATAAAAAAAAAATATATAAAAATAAAAAATATAAAAATAAAAAATAAAAAAAAATATATATATATATATATAATAATAAAGTATTCTATAAAAAAAAAAAAAAAAAATAGTAGTAATAATAATAATAAAATAAAATTATTATATATATTTTTATAAAATAATATTCCTTAAATTTTTAGTGTGTTAGAATGTTAATTTGTTATTTTTAATGTTTAATTTGCTGGATTTAATTTTGTGTGTTTGGTTTTGATTTATTTAATTGTTTTGGAAATTAACAGTTGAGAAGGAAGAAAAATTCAAAAGGAGCAAGAAGTGAAAAAAATGGAACAGGGCAGTAGCATCAGGTATAGTGCAAAAGACACAGCTGTGCTTTTACAAAAGCACAGCTGTGCTTTTACAAAAGCACAGCTGTGCTTTCATTTAAAACACGCCAGTGCGAAGCGCTGAGTGTAAAGCACGGCTGTGCTTCAATCAAAAGCACAGCTGTGCTTTCAATTAAACGCACGCCGAAACGCAGCGCTGGAAAAAGCACAGCTGTGCTTCTTTCAAAAGCACAGCTGTGCATTTTCACACAGCCCTTTAACACACGCTGTGCCCCTCTTTCTTCTTCCTTTCTCTTTTCTTTTCCTCTTTTCCCCCCTGTTCTTAAAAAAAATCAAAATTTTTCTCTCAAATTCCTCTTTGATCTTCACTGATAATCCAAGCATCTCAGGTAATTTTTATTTTTATGCATTTTCTTAGAGCTTAATTGGAATTCTTTTCATTTTCTTTCTTCAATTTTCCTATTTGCCGATTCTGATTTCTCCCAAATTTTTATGCAATAAATTCCAGATTTCTTTGGGATTAAAAGAATTAAGAGTCCTCTCTCTCTTTTCCGTTATTTATCTTCCAATTTCCTTAAGTCAGTAGCTAAATTCAACATTTCCAGGTATTTAATTTCCCCACTCTTCGCATTTTTAATTTCTCATTTTAATTGACTGGGTTTGATTCTCAAATGGAAATGTTGTTGTGTTAATTGTGAATTTTGATGTGTGTTGCTTCTTCGGGCCAACGTGAACAGAAATGGGTAATTAGGATTGAAAAGATTGTGCTTAAAAATCTAGTTAGAATCATGCTTACCAACTGTTTGATGAAATGCCTGAATGAGAAATGCATGTACATTAATGGACTTATAACGTGATTAACTCAGCAATTTGTTAATTTATCCTGGCCAACTCTGTTAATATGATATTTTGAGATAATGTTCATATTTAGATGGCATAAATTAGGTTGTGTAAACAGGCAATTAGGTCACTGTTGGCATGTTCACTGCTGATTTGGAACTTTAACTAATTGAGCTTTATCTGACCATATTGTACACTGAGCAATTGCATTTTGAGCCTAATTTCATATGTGTTTGTGTTTAAATTGCTATTATAGCAGTGTTGAGTTGATGGATGCCATTTGAATTGAATTTGAACTCAGTATTCATTGTGTTAGATGGGTATATATTGTGCATTTTGCCTTGAATTATAGCTGCTGGAAATGGGGAGTTTGGACTTCAAAATTCTGAATTGAATGGCTTTGAGATAATTGGGGCAATTATACATTGTATGAATATGGAAAGAAAATTTTTGCAAGTTAAATTCTAATTGCTTGAGATTATGCTTGGTATTATCTTGTTTTAATGATATTGCTGTTGCTTTAGTTTTTAATTTAGATGCAATTGAATATTGTGCTTGATTGAATTGAGTCAAATGCATGTTTGCTAGTTCCCGACTTGATGGGATTAGGATAAGTTGCAATGGATACCAATTTGTCAAATTCTTATTCACATGTAACTTTGAATTTTTCCTACATATTTTTGCTGTGAATGACGCAGTGATTAAGTAGACTTTGCATTTTTCTCTGTTATTCTCCAATAATTGCATTTATTTTATTTTTGGCATGTACATTTCAATGATGAATTACTTGTGCGTATTTTATTTTCCACCGTGTGCTTTTCATTTTCAATTTCTTTAACTTCAAATTTGTGCAATCTTCCAATTGTTACTATTCTGTGCATAGAATTTGTACTTTAATAGGTTTATACATTTGCCTTATGCTTAATGTTTCAATTTTTGCATCATCATTAGCTAGAAAGTATATTTATTTCGCAAATTTCTGTTGTGACGTTTTGGTGAGTTTTGATACTATTCTTCCAATTTAGTTATAGATGTGGTATGCGATTAATGAAACCAAGAATGTTTTGAACAAAGTGTTTACTTTCTTTTTCAGGAACCATGGTTCGTAACAGAGAAGAGCAACCATCAGCGCCCATTCAGCCTCCTGAGTGGTTGACTCCAGCTCAACGCACACTGTTCAACAAATTAGCTGCAAAAATTATCATATCCAGCAGGTTCATGAGTAGGAAAACACTCATGGATCTAGGCATTGAGGAGAGGGTGCTATCACTGCTAAGAAACATTGGATGGGAGGAGTTCTTTTCTCTGAATGGTCCGACTTATCCTGAGATAACATTGGAGTTCCTTAGTACGTTTCAGTACTCTCCTAGGTTATCTCTGGATGATCGGAATACCATTCAGTTTAGAGTGCGCAATATCACCTATTTTCTAGCGATTTCTGACCTGGCGAGGTACTTAGGACTACCAGTGGATGGGGAAGTACATATAGTGGGTGAATCAACTGCGCACTGGGCTATTGTTGGGAAACCCAACATGGAATTTAATGCGCGAAACACCAAGTCTACCAAACTCCGCTCTCCGGTATATCAGTACTTGCATAGAGTTATGACATCATCAGCGTTTATGCGACCAGAGTGTCCTAGCAATGTGAGTACATCTGACCTATTTTTTTTATATGCTATGGAGGCTGGGGTACGAGTGAATGCAGTACCCTGGTTGTGTAAGCAGCTGAAGAGAGCTGCAGCCACCTCAGGAAAGAGGATTGGGATCGGTGGGTTGATCACCGTTATTATGAGGGCCCTGCATCTACCTACTGCCGACATGGGCAGACACTTGACGTCGTCTTATTTTATTGATGAGGAGGTAGTGCTTAGATGTAGGGTAGCTATAGAGGATCCATCTTCTGAGTGTGGCTATAGAGTTAGGAGAGCGGAGGAGGAGGCTCAGGACTTGGGTGATTCTGATGACGCCCCAGCGCCAGTTGATCATGATGATGCTCCACCACCACCACCACCGCCACAGGGACCGGTATTCAGTACATACAGTAGGAGGGTGAGACAGAGGATTGATGTACCGTTCTCCCCTCCAGACATGAGTCGATATGCTCAGGCACATGACGAGCCGTCATCTTCCACAGCACCTCCACCCTCAGCTCCATCGTTAGATGCCTCGCAGGTCCAGACATTGATCTCGGAGATGCGGTCCATGACTGCTATGATGATGAGGTTTGAGACTGCGATTGGCACGCTTCAGGAGTCATTCAGTGAGTCGAGGAGGGAGCAGGCAGCCTTCCAGGAGAGGGTGTGGGAGAGACTGGATACATTGAGCAGAGAGCTGGCGGAGGTCAGGGCAGCTACCGCTCAGAGTGACCAGATGATCTCTGGCATGGACTTATCAGTACAGCGAGCTTGGGAGCGACTGGCTTCTATAGAGACTCAGCTGGAGCAGGTGCGCCGAGATATGGTCCTGGGAGCTGAGCAGAGAGATGCATTTTTGGGATCCTTCCAGCATAGGATTATGACACAGTTGGACAGGTTGAGCGTTGAGATTCGTGGATTTTTCACTCCTGTTTCCACTGTGTTTCCTCCACATCTGAGACGACCACCACAGTAATATATTGTATATATATATTTCAGGAAGTGATTCGTACACAACAGATTTTGTATATATTTATTTATTTATTTTAGTTAATGAAATTGATGTAGTCAGGCAATGTATGATTTCATTTACTTTATTATATTTTGGAATTGTGTGGCTGAGCCAATGACGTGTGATAGGATAGATATTATTTGTGTTGGCTATGAATTTCACAGATTTCAGAGTATTTAATTTTGCACAGTGATTATTGGATTCTTGCACAGGTTTTGAATTTTCTTCATTTTGCACAGGTGGCATGCAAAAATTTTGTATGGTTGTTAATTTTGCACAGTAATTATTTTATGTTTGCCATTTTTGAGATGCTTGCAATTGATTTTAAATTGCAATGAGTTTTTGCACAGCATGGGGAAAATTTTTGAAAATTATCTCTGTGTACTTCATTTTCTTGCATTGAGGACAGTGCAACATTTTGAGTTTGGGGTGGAGTATCATTTCAATTTTTCAAACCAAAACCAGATTTGTTTTGTTTTATTGTCTTTTTAATTTGTTGCGTTTGAGTAGTTGTTAGTTAGTTTGCTTTGTTTGTGGCGTGTTTGTGCCAAGTTTGTGTCTAAATATTTTTATGGTTGTTTCTTTTTGATTTTCCTTCGATTTAAATTTTTATTTCGTCCTAACAGTTCTCAATTGTGAATGATTTTGATCTCAGGTTTAGAAATTTGTGTTTCATTCAATATTAAGTTGAGTGAGAAATAGTCATGTTTATATCTTTGTTTGTTAGATTGCATGTAAACCTTGATTATACTTTGCAATTTCTAAATTTTGAGCACTTTGGGCCTGTTTTCAAAAATTGAGAAAAATCTAGTTGCAATTAGGGGATTAGATGAAAACTCACTAAGAGCACTAGAACCTTTCTGATTACCCATCGAAGCGACCTCAGATGAGACACAACTTAGAAAATGATTTAGGCAACCCTTCTTTGTATAGATACTTTAAATGACTTTTCCTACCTTAATTTCATTATCTCTTGTTAGCCCGTTGAGCTTATCAATTTAGTATGCTAAATGCGTGCTTATTTTATTGTTACACATATTAAAACTACCTTTAGCCTTAAATGATTTTTGCCTCCCTTAGAAGAGTGGCCACTCTAGTAAGGTTGGGTTTTTATTTTGGGTAAAAGGGAATTTAGATTTTGTCAATTCTTGGTGTAAATTTCTGTTTGAGAATTGATTGGTGTGTGTAATGGAGAGTTTAGCCCATTTAAAGAAATGAGTTTGGGGTTGATAAAGAGGAATGTGATTTAAGTGGTTTATTGGTCTTTCAAAAATTAGAACTCAAGTTTAGTTCTTGTTGGGATTTATAGACGAATTAAGTACTTTATTTATTGTTAATGGCTAGTTGGTTTTTATGCTTCTAAAAAAAAAAAATAAATAAATAAATAAATAAAAAAATAAATAAATAAATAAAATAAAATAAAAAAAAAAATTTGAAAAAGAAGAAGCATTGTAAGTTTTTCCTAGCTAATTGGGCAAAATGTGAGTTTGGGGTACAAAATTTAGTGAGACTTGAACTAGTGCCTTGTGAAAATTGGGGTTGAATATTATGTGGCATTTGTTATTGTGAGTTGAGTTTGATGATGCTAAGGTGTCTTTAAGGCCAATTTTATTTTGATTATATGTAATTGAGTTGGGAATATTTATTAGTACAGTGGGGTGATTGTGTTTTGTTTAGGTAGTGGCTATTTTTCTCTAGTGACTTGATCTTTCTTTGTTAGCTAATTTACCTAAGCCTAACGTTACAACCAAAATGTAAGACCTCTTGATTCTTTGTTTTGTCTTGTTCTATTCAGTGGAGATGACCTTTTAGTAAGGTTTGGTACGTAAGAAGAGGCATATGGTGTTTCTTGAGCTTTGAGTGAAAAGCCATGAGTGCATTCATGCATTCGAGTTGATTCATTTTCCCAACATTGTATCTAGAAGTTTTGTTTTTAAATGATAAAAATTCTGTTTTGGCCTTTTGCACACACACACAGAAATTGTTTAGTATGTTCTTGTGTTTATTTGTTATTTAGTGAGCATTGGTATTTGCAAACCTATTTTCTTGTCCCTTAATTGAGAATGACTCCTTATTTTCTTTTGTTGAGATTGAGATGATTGAGAATGTGGTTCATTCAGTTTACTCGAGGACGAGTAAAGGTTTGAGTTTGGGGTAGTTGATAAGTTGCAATTATATTAATATTTTAGATTAATTATTGGCCTAATTATGTGTTTTATTTATTTAATTTTAATAATAATTAATTAGTTTTTGTGTTTTTATTAATTTATAATGTTTTTATAATTTTTAATAAGTTTTGGGATGTTTTCAGGTGTTTTATTTTAATCCGGAGCTAAAATGGAGGTTTGGGGTTGATTTTAGAAGAAGTTGGTGAAAATAGGCAAAATTGGCCTAAAGCACAGCCGTGCTTTTCAATAGCACAGCTGTGCTTTCGAAGGGACCGCGCAGCGCACACGGAACAACACGGCGACACAGCTGTGCTTCCTCGCAAGGCACAGCTGTGTCACGCAGCAAGCGCAGCGCGCACACGGAGCAGCGTCACGCAAATTTCGCCCCCTCGCCCAGAGGCACAGCTGTGCTTCTTCGCAAAGCACAGCTGTGTCACGCATATTTTCCACCTGCGCGGCGCAACCCTAGCCAAAACACAGCTGTGCTTCTCAAAGCACAGCTGTGCTTTTCTCCAGTATAAAATTAAAAGAACGCCGCTGCATCCAGAAGGCAGCTTAGTTTTTAGTTTTAGTTCTAGTTTGTATTTTTCTCTCTTCTCCTTAGGGTAGACTTAGATTTATTTTCCATTAAATTCCAGCAATATTTTATTTAATTTCCATGTTTTAATTCTTCTTTTAAACTTTGTTTTAGCTTAGATTTCATTTCAAATTGCACTTTTATTCCAATTTAATTTAGATTATTTTTATTTTAATTTTGTATTTTGGGATTTAAGGAAATTCAACGGTGGATGAACAAGAACTTCAAGATCCATTTTCTCTTTTCATCAAGGGTGTATTCTAAACTTAATTTTTCATCTTTTATATTTATATTCTTGATGTTAAGGTAGTTGTTCATACTTGGGAGTTCTTGAATCATATGTGTATTCTGGATATTTGGATTTAATAAATATTTTCATGTTTTCTTTTATTCCTCTTGTTATATATTGTTTTGCAATTATAATGATGATTGGAGCTAAATTCGAAAATTATTGTTTGTGCAAATGCTCTGTTCTTTTAATATTGATATTTATCTTTCCAGCTTAATCCATGGATATGGTAGGTTGGTTTGCGGGTGTTAATGTTATTAGATTAAGAATTGTGAGGAATAAATAGGTTTTAGATAACTGAATCCGGGATGGTAGGTTGTCTTAGATCTAGGAATTGGTCATATTATACATATAGTTCAGTTTTATCTTCTCTGAAATTATCTGTTGTTGCTGAATTGAATGCAAGTTAAGGGGAGATCTACCAGGATAAACTTTGATTGTAATCAGTTCATAAATACATACATATGCTCTGTTCTATTTTAATCAACTTTCATTGGTTTGATGAATCCGAATTGGTATTTAAATCTGTGAATGTTTATTTTAATAGGTTCAGAATGGTGGAAGATAAATGAGTTTGATATCTGAATCCGAACTGGTAGGATTATCTGACTTAGAACTTACAAACATGTGATAATGCTAATATATGTGCTGAATCCGAAAGGTAGGTTCATTAATTAGAATAGCTGAATCCGAAAGGTAGGCTTGGGTTTAGATAGGTTATCCAGAATTTCATGTTATATTATTTTACCAATTTTCAGTTACATATATGAGGATAGAATTTCCCAAGTATTTAATTTCATCTTTGAATAATTTCTTGATGAACAATTTTATTTTCAATTGTTAATTTATTTTCTGGTTTAGTTTAATCTTTTCCACCAATCACACCGGGGACATCTCAAATTCACTCAACCATAGATATTTAACTGAACAATCCTTTTTCCCTTGGGTACGATAACTCGGGGTCCTAACTATACCCCACTTTATTACTTGTCGATTCGGTACACTTGCCGAACACCCGTCAAAACCCGTCAGTGCTCAAACACAGCCGAACATTTCTAGATTCAGCAGCAAAATCAGGATGGATGTTATTAAAATGTTTCCATGCAACTGCATCTGATGGATGGCTCATTATTCCACCTGTACTTTCGTGCTCATCATGCCATCTCATATGAGGTGCAGTAACTTCGGATGCATATATTCTTTGAAGCCTGGGAGTCAACGGAAAATAATACATACGTTTCCAAGGTACGAATTTATGCTGATTACCGCCACTTTTAGATTTGTACCTAGGTTGACCACAAAATTTGCACTCTTGTAAATTGACGTCATCCCGCCAAAACAACATACATCCCAACCGGCAACATTCGATTTTCTCAACAGGCAAACCTAAACCACTTATTAGTTTCTTCACATTGTACAGATTAGGAACCATTTTATGCTCAGGAGGCAATGATTCATTGTACCAAGCAAGAATTTGGTCAAAACCTCGATCCGAAATATGTTGCTCGGATTTTATATTCAATATCCGAGCTACAGAAGATAACTGAGTCATGTTATCGCAGCCTGGCCATAACTCCTGATCTGCTGAATTTAGCAAATCGTAAAATTTGGTTGCATTTTCGTTCGGTTCTTCCATCATTGCTGTACTTTCTCTAAAATCATGGCCCGCTGCATCGTAAACCATTTGGACGTATGGATTATCATTCACCCCTACATCATCGGCAGGAAATTCCCCACCTCTTTCAAATTCACCCTCAATTGTTGACATGTTACCCACGTTTCCCATCGAGGTACTGCAAATTGATGGTTCTCCGTGTCGTGTCCACTCAAAATAATTTTGAACAAATCCCTTTTTTAACAGGTGAAAATATACTTCATCAACAGGAAGATAACTAAGGTGTTGGCACTTTTTGCATGGACATCTTATTTTAGCCCCGTCCATATGTGCAGGTTGAGAACTGGCGTATGCAATAAACGACTGAACCCCTTCCACATATTCTGGATTAATGTAACCATCCCTTGTTTTTCGTCTGTACATCCAAGATCTATCTACGCTACTCATAATTAATTCCAAAACTGTTACATGAACAAGGAGTCATTTAAACAATAATTATACGATTTATTATGCTATTAACAAAAAACAAAAAAAATTATCATATTACAGTCAATAACCTAGATAATAATACTAATTAGAAAAATAACTTTACAAGATTATTATACTCAACAACCAATATTATAATAATGATAAAAGTAATAATAATATTAATTTTTTAATTATATCAAATTATAATGAGTTTTGTTCATTATATTTATTATTAATCCACCGTCAATAATCTGATGTGGCCAAATTACATCATCTTAAAATATTTTGAAACATGCAATGCAATGTGAGAAGTGAGAACATGTCAAGTGAAAAGTTATAAGTTGCTGTGTATTGTCACGTCAGAATATGCATTGCAGATTCATAATTTTTTTAAATGATTTTATTTGCAATTTTTGAAAAGTATAGATATTTGTTGTATAATAATTTTTTTTAATCAAATCGATATTATAGTATAAATTTAATAACTTCAGTTGAAATTTTGGCCTAAATTGGAAAAAATTACCAAAAGAATAGTCATACTTTTGAGTTTTCTATTTATATATATATATATATAACAGTACCTCATTTAGAGTTTGAATCAAAATTTAGGCATGTTTTAACCATGGGAAGCAAACTCCAATAACTCTTCTACTACATAAATACAATATATACGAGGTTACACTTTTAGAGTTATGCAATGGTTAATATATATTTGAAATGAAATTAGTCATTAATTTTTTTAAAAAATCAATTAGTAACTTTAAAATGTTTGTCTTTTTTTAATGCAGTAATGAGATATAGGTCAAATGGGACAGCTTTTAATCCAAGCATAATAAAACAATGAAAACCTTAAGACAATGTGAGGAAAGCGAGGAAACAAGAAGGCAAGAGGTAAAGAGAACAAGACTTAGAAATGTAAACAATTTAATTGTGGACAGGTCTCTGAATTAATACTATATGTGACAATGACACACAAATATGCAACTGGCTTTCTTAGCATCAAATGGGTTGATCATTGTTTCAAATGTTGAGCTTCAAATGATTATATAAGCATGTGAGAATAGGCTTAGGATTATGCTTTCTCCTGGTTTGAAAAACTCAGATAGATAAAGAATAATGTCAATTAATTGGTATACTAATGATTAAGGACATGCTTCCTAATCCGGTGAAGATGGACCACACTGTCTCACATTCTTCATTATATCCCAGCAAAAAGTCAGATAGATAAGCAATTTCTAATTCGTTTAGCAGGGAAAGGTTAATAGGAAAGATGATGTTAAATATTATGTGGAAAGAAATAATACTCTAAATTAATCTAAAAAATGCATAACTCTAAATGAGTTATGCAATGGTCATTAGTTAATTTATTATAGTTAAAAAGTAATAATAATTTTTTAATTTTTTTTACACTTTTTAACAATTAAAACATAAATTCAATTAATTGTTGGTGTAATTACAAATAATATATATTTATTCAACAATACTTAACTAACATAAATAAATTAATAATAATAACAATCATATTAACAATAATAATAATATAATCAACTCAACAATAATAATAATAATATTATTAGTAATAATAATTTTAATAATAATTAATATTAATAAGCAAAATAAAATTATTAATATTATTATTATTATCTGAATTTAATAATAATAATAATAATAATAATAATATTTTTAACTAAAAAAAAAAAAAACAATTAAGGGAGCAGATCGGTACCGGATGCTGGAGGAGAGGAGGAGGAGGAGCGGAGGGAGGAGGAGGCGGCGGAGGAGGAGAGGCGGACCGGCAAGCAGGCTGATCGGAGTGGAGGACGTCGGCGTCACGCGGAGGGAGGGAAAGAAGGGGAAGATCGGAGCGGGAAGAGGGAAGGAAGGGGAGAGAGGGAAGGAAGGGGAGAGCGGAGGAGGAGGGGAGCTAGGGGACCGGCGATCGGACGGGAGGGGCGGACCGCCTGCAGGGGCGCGGTGGCCGGCGGCGTGAGGGCAGGGGGGCAGAGAGAGGGAGGAGAGAGGGAGGAGAGATAGGGCAGAGGGAGGGGATCGGATTTTCAATCCGAATTTTTAATTTTAGCGACGGAATCGATTTTTCCGTCCCTAATATTACCGACGGAAGAGATAAACCGTCGGTAATTTTAGCGACGGAATATACTTCCCCGTCGCTAAATAAAACGTAAATATTTTATTTTCCTTTTAGCGACGGTGAATTTTACCGTCGCTATATTTAGCGACGGTATATGATAACCGTCGCTAAATTTACGACGGTTTTCTTAAACCGTCGCTATTTTTAGCGACGTTTTAGTTTTCCGTCACTAAATACTGTCGCAGAATATGGAGGGAAAAGTTGGCGCCATATTTAGCGACGGAATACAATTTTCGTCGCTAATTAGCGGCGGCTAAATGTCTCCGTCGGCATTTAGCGACGGAAATAGTTTTCCGTCGCTAAATAGCGGCGGAATGTTACTTTCGCCGCTATTTAGCGACGGAAAAATCTCCGTCGCTATTTTTCCGTCGCTATTCGCCTCTTTTCTTGTAGTGTACCATACTCAAACATAAAAAATATTTCTATCATTTGATATTAAAAGATGCTAATGTTAATACAATATCGGGTAATACAAAGTTAATTCAAGGCTCTGGAAGAGCTACTATATTATTACCTGAAGGAACAAAACTTACTATAAATGATGCATTATTTTCTTCCAAGTCTCGAAGAAATTTGTTAAGTTTTAAAGATATTCGTTCCAATGGATATCATGTTAAGACTGGAAATGAGAATGATATTGAATATTTGTATATTACAAATAATGCATCAGGTAATAAACGTATTTTAGAGAGATTGCCAACATTATCCTCTGGCTTGTATTATACAAAAATTAATACAATTGAGACATATGCTACAGTAAACCAGAAGTTTACTGATCCAAAAATATTTATAATTTGGTATGACCGGTTAGGCCATCCCGGTTCAATAATGATGCGTAAAATTATTGAGAATTCACATGGACATTCATTGAAGAACCAAAAGATTCCTCAATTCAAAGAATTCTCATGTGCTGCTTGTTCTCAAGGAAAATTGATTATTAGACCATCACCAGCTAAAATTGGAATTGAATCTCCCGCATTCTTAGAACGTATTCAGGGTGATATTTGCGGGCCTATTCATCCACCATGTGGACCATTTAAGTATTTTATGGTATTAATTGATGCATCTACAAGATGGTCGCATGTGTGTTTATTATCAACCCACAACTTGGCATTTGCAAGATTGCTTGCTCAAATAATTCGATTGAGAGCACAGTTTCCAGATTACACAATCAAGTCAATTCGTCTTGATAATGCTGGTGAATTTATGTCTCAGGCTTTTTCTAATTATTGCATGTCAATTGGAATAACAATTGAAAGGCCTGTTGCACATGTTCATACACAAAATGGTTTAGCAGAATCATTTATTAAACGCCTACAGTTAATAGCTAGACCATTACTTATGAGAACAAAACTCCATATTTCTGCTTGGGGGCATGCTATTCTACATGCAGCAGCACTTGTGCGCATTAGGCCAACAAGTTATCATAAATTCTCTCCATTACAATTAGCTTTTGGTCAAGAACCTAATATTGCTCATCTTAGAATTTTTGGTTGTGCAGTATATGTGCCAATTGCTCCACCACAACGCACAAAGATGGGTCCTCAAAGGAGATTAGGAATATATGTTAGGTATGAATCTCCTTCAATAATTAAATATCTTGAACCATTAACTGGAGATTTATTTACGGCAAGATTTGCTGATTGCCATTTTGATGAAACAATTTTCCCAACATTAGGGGGAGAGAATAAACAGCTGGAAAAAGCAGTTACTTGGAATGCATTATCACTATCTCATTTAGATCCTCGAACAAAACAGTGTGAACTAGAAGTTCAAAAGATAGTACATTTGCAAAATATTGCAAATCAACTGCCAGATGCATTCACTGATTTAAGAAGAGTTACTAAATCTCATATACCAGCTGTAAATGCTCCTATTCGAATTGATGTTCCTGTAAGACAATCTAATACTACAAATACTAGCAACCCACGCCTGAAGCGTGGTAGACCGGTCGGTTCCAAAGATAAAAATCCTCGAAAAAGGAAAGGAGCAAATAATCAAGATGGTCATATCGTAGAGGCGAATACTCCTGAAGAGACACAAGACATAACTAATCATAAAACCCCAGAAGAGGTCCAGGTACCTGAAAATAATAATGAAGAGATATCCATAAGTTATGTCCATATAGGAAAAAGATGGAACTGAAAAGATATAGTTGTCGACAACATTTTTGCATATAATGTTGCTAGTGATATTTTAAAAGAAAATGAGGATCTTGAACCTACATCTGTTGAAGAATGTAGACAGAAAAATGATTGGCCAAAATGGAAAGATGCAATTCAAGCAGAATTGAACTCACTTTCAAAACGTGAAGTATTTGGACCTGTAGTCCGAACACCTAAAGGAGTAATGCCAGTGGGGTACAAATGGGTATTTGTGCGAAAAAGAAATGAGAAAAATGAAATTGTAAGATATAAGGCACGATTGGTTGCACAAGGATTTTCGCAAAGACCTGGCATTGATTATGAAGAAACATATTCTCCAGTAATGGATGCAATTACTTTTAGATATCTAATTAACCTGACAGTTTGTGAAAAGCTTGACATGCGTCTAATGGATGTTGTTACAGCCTATTTATATGGCTCACTTGATAGTGAAATTCATATGAAAATCCCTGAAGGATTTAAAATGCCTGAAGCATATAAAGATTCTCGAGAAATTTGTTCAATAAAATTACAAAAATCATTATATGGATTAAAGCAATCTGGACAAATGTGGTATAATCGTCTTAGTGAATATTTGTTAAAGGAAGGATATATTAATGATCCAATTTGTCCATGTGTATTTATAAAAATATCAGGATCAGAATTTGTCATAATTGCTGTATATGTTGATGATTTAAATATCATTGGAACTCCTGAAGAGCTTAGAAAAGCAGTAGGTTATTTAAAGAAAGAATTCGAAATGAAAGATCTTGGAAAAACAAAATATTGTCTTGGCCTGCAAATCGAGCATTTAAAGGATGGAATTTTTATTCACCAATCAACTTATACGAAAAAGATCTTAAAGCGATTTTATATGGACAAAGCACATCCATTGAGTACTCCAATGGTTGTAAGATCATTAGAAGTTAATAAAGATCCATTTCGTCCCCGAGAGAATGAAGAAGAACTTCTTGGTCCTGAAGTACCATATCTAAGTGCTATAGGTGCATTGATGTATCTTGCTAATAATACAAGACCAGATATAGCATTTGCTGTAAATCTACTGGCAAGATTTAGCTCTTCTCCAACAAGAAGACATTGGAATGGAATTAAGCATATTTTTCGATATCTCCAGGGAACAATTGATATGGGTTTATTTTACTCTAATAAATCCAAATCACATTTAATTGGATATGCAGATGCAGGATATTTATCTGACCCACATAAAGCTCGATCACAAACAGGCTATCTATTCACTTATGGAAGTACGGCCATATCATGGCGATCTACAAAGCAAACTTTAGTTGCTACTTCCTCAAATCATGCAGAAATAATTGCAATGCATGAAGCAAGTCGAGAGTGTGTTTGGCTAAGGTCATTGATTCACCATATCCAAAAGATGTGCGGCTTGCATTTTAAAGAAAACATTCCAACAATACTGTATGAAGATAATGCAGCATGCATATCTCAATTAAAAGGTGGGTTCATCAAAGGAGATAGAACAAAACACATTTCACCAAAATTTTTTTTCACTCATGATCTTCAAAAGAAAGGTGAAATAGATATTCAGTAAATTCGTTCAAGTGAGAATTTGGCAGATTTATTTACCAAAACATTACCCACTACAACATTCGAAAAGTTGAGATACGGTATTGGAATGCGCAGACTTAAAGATATGTCTGTATGAGGGGGAGTAATATACATTGCGCTGTTCTCTTTTCCTTTAGCAAAAGTTTTATCCCACTGGGTTTTCTTGGCAAGGTTTTTAGTGAGGCAGTTTACTATGTATATTATAAATATTGTGTACTCTTTTTCTTTCACTGGGTTTTTATCCCATTGGATTTTTCCTAGTAAGGTTTTAACGAGGCACAATTTCTCAATTTTTAGCTTTACGGACATTCAAGGGGGAGTGTTGTAAATAAATAAGTTGTGAATGTCCTTCCTACTCTCCAACTCTCCAACTCTTCAAGTTTCCAACCCTCCAAATTCCACAACTCTTCAACTTATGTAACTCAAGCATTTAGTTTGTAACTTGTATATTTATGTTTTCTTATGTAATTTATGTCCCTAAGGCCTATAAATAGAGGCATCTTTCATGGAATAAGATGATGGTTGAGTTGGGATAGAATACTTACTTTTCTCTCATTTTCTCTAAACTCATTCTATTGCATTTATTCATATAATTTATTCATATACTACTCTATATAGTTTTTCATATTTTATAACACAATAAATATTATTTTAATTTTATAAAGTTGCATTTTCTTTAAGTGGAATAAATTTTTCTAAAAAATGAAATTTGGAAGAAATGATGGCTTTAGAGGTGGCAAATAGGCTGGTTGAACGGGTTTGGATCGAATCATAAATGGATTAATATCCAAATGAGTTGGATGGATTTGCGTCGACCCTTTTAACCATTTTTTTAATGAAAAATAATTATCGATATAATAACGGAATACTAAAAAAATTACTATAAAAATGTTGGCACAAATGGGTTAGGTGATCCAAATGGGTCAGCGGAGATCCAAACGGGTTGGGATATCAGTTAATTTATAACTGTCTAATTTATTATTCATTTACTAAAAATTTTGGCAGTATAACTCCTATATATATAACCTATTATTCCTGCAATTCAAACAATCCACAGCACACACAGGGACACAACAACACAATAATTCATAAAATAAGTGGCACTTTTTCCATTTTTAAACCCATTATGTTATCATAAATTATTTCACTCACTTTATAAGCTAAATTTCTCCCAAATTCAATTTTATAATTCTTCAAATAAATAAATTAGCCTCCCTGCAAAATTTCAGCTCAAATAGGGTCCGTTTCTCGATCTGATACATTTAAATCAGTCCGTTTCAATAATTTTCAGTGTCACCAAACAATTAATTTTTCACTGTTAAAAATTTTTAAATATTAATCTAAGTCTATATATACAATTAAAATAATTTTTAGAGGCCATTTGCTATTTTTAGAGGTCCGGTCAAACCGGGTACCCTTTAAAACGGATCGGGCATTTTTTTATATTTGAATTTTGGGAACCTATTTGTACTCATTTTTTCTCCAAATTTTACCCTCGGACTTCTCGTGACTAGTATTTTCCAATGGTCAAATAAAATATTTTTTTACCTCCCGATTTAATTTTTGTCCCGAGTGCACTATTTACCATCGAAAAATACTATTCACGACTAATCCGGTAACTCGGCCATTATAAATCTAACCAACAAAATACGCATACACATTACACAATAATAATACAATTATATATTTGAATATATGCTCATCATATAAATAATTATAAATATTATTAAAAATTTTACTTATATTTTTAATTCGTACAATCAACTAATAAGTCACTTGAAATCTTTAAAATAATAGATAATTTTTATAAATATTACTTTATAATACAGCAAGACAGCACAAGCAAAATATCTTGTGCATTAAGGCAAAAAATTTTGATATCAAAGAAATAATGAAAAAAAAGGAAAAAAAAAACAAACATCCATTGGGTATAAAAAGAATGACCCAAATGGATTGTATTTTATGTGGATAGATTTTGAGTGGGTTTAAATAAGTCAATTTTTTAGTTGAGTTAGGTTTGGGTCAATTTTTTGAGTGGATTTGAATTTTGACATGCCTGGGTTGCTTAAATTCCTTGACTCCACCTTAATCCAGATAAATCTTTTTATCTTATAGATTCCCTTCTATACTATTTCTAGGTCGAAAAGAAGTTTCAAATCTGCTTCAATTTTTTTTCCCTAATGATGAGGGTCTGGTTGGAAATTAATTTTTTTTATTTAAATTAGGAATTCAGAATTCGATTTGCAATTTAGTCTATTGAAAAGATTAAGGTATATTTTGAACAATTTCCTTTTACAAATATTTTCTTATATTTTACATAATTATTCTCGTTAGTTACGACGAATGAGTGAAAAAAAAAGTTATAATAAGTACAAATTAAATTAATAACCATTTAGCCTAAAGTATAGAAAATTTATTGCATTAAATTAATAAATAAAAATTATAATAAATTTTATTCTATATTAGATACAACAATACACCTAAAATTTTATAATATATGCATATTTTAAATGCATTTCAAACAAATTTATATGTATATTTCTAATTTTAATTGATTAGACAATAAAATCCATTTATTTATACTGAACCCACTAAAATATAAATCAATTACAAATGGAATCACGGTACAAGTACAAATACACATAAATATACAGATCCATCGATTCATCTAAACTAAAGGTGTTCTTGAATCATCAAAAGAAAGGTAAAACAATTCAACATAAAACTAAATTGATTCAGAGAGAGCAAGGAACTTAACCATTAATTATCACAAATTAAGCAAGAAAACATCTTGTTTAAGAAAGATTTGGTAGTACTTGTGTTGGATTCTAAGTTGGACACAAAAATGACGTGTGATTCATGAACTCCACTTTCCCTAGCTTTCTCACATGCTTCCCGGAACTTAATCACAGCATTTTCTACGTACTTAGCAGCCTCCACAATTGTCATGTTCTCTACAAGTTTTTCAGGATAAACATCTTTTTCATGATCTCCATTTAAAACTGCTGCCATTTGTACTATTTCTTGTTGAAACTCACTAATATTTGCCTCTTCATCTACCCCACCATCTCGCATTCTCACCGGCTCCGCCAGCGTAACTGCAATGATATTTTTGTCAATATATTAGGCTGTTACACAAGCGATCTAACTGTTGACTGACTAATTATTATTTTTTATACATAGCAATTTATATAAGATTAGTCTGTGAATTTATCTTTATTATTTTAGTTTAGACAAGAAATTTTCATATTAAAAATAGTAGTAGAATTTGCAGGGTTACCTGGACAATCTTCTCTAGCAGTAGTTCTATTCAGAACAACTTCAAAAGTACCAGCCCATGCATCACGCTTGGTTAGAAACTCTTCCAGATTGAAAATCTTCTTAACAGTTGCTGCAATTGATGAATGCTCAAATTCTGATGTTGGCTCTGGCCCTGAAGGTCCATGCAACACTGCATGCAGTTCATTTTAAAACGTAAATTAACTTGGATTAATTACTCTGAGCCGTTACAAAAGTATTGGGGTAATAACGCATAGTCACAAAAAAAAACAAATAAAGTTTTAACTTTTAACAGTAAAATCATCAAAGTTTTAGTTCATTTCACAAAAATAAATTTGGTCCGAATATATAATTTCAAGTTTTGATCTTAAATTATAAAATATCACGACAGCGTTAACGTGAATTAAAATTATACTTGAGCCTAATTAATTCAATTCAAAAATTGATTCACGAGGTTAAAATTGTCCAAATCATTGGTAAAAAATATTAATAAGAGATTTTTTTACATAAAAAATATGAATAAGTGCGAAATTTTTGTTCAAAGTGTTGAAATCAGTGCAACTTTGTTATTTAAATTTATTTGTTTAAATATGCTAAAATATTGAAAATTATACATATATACTTACTTTTTTAAGGACAAATATAAATATTTTTATTAATGACTAATATGAAAATATGATTCAAATTTATTTCAAATTATTGAAATAATCCACATTTGTCCCTCAAAAAATTGAATAAGAGCAAAATTTATACCATTTTAATATTTAAAAGTGTTTTAAAAAAAATACTGAGACAAATATGAATTATTTTTAATAATTTAAAGGTAAATTTAGTCTTTATTACTAGAAAAAAAGGATTTTATTTAAATATTTTAGTGAAATTAATTTAAAAAAAAATGTTAAACTCATAGAGTGCTTTTCAATTTTTTCTTAATTGAATGGTGTCATTTTTTTTAAAAAAAATTTGACCACACTCAACTATAAAAATATTCAAAAAAATCCTTGTAATTGAGTGGGATCAATATGGGACAGCTATGTCACGGTCCCGGACCTATATATATATATATCCCATTCAAACTGAATTGATCCACCGTGAAAATAAAACTCTTTTGACATTAATTTTTGTCATTTATATTACTTGAACTCTACTTAAACCATGATGGTTGTATTTCAATTAGCAACTGTAATCTATTGACGTTATATTTCAATTAGCAACAGTAATCTATTGACGTACCAGTTCCAGGCTGAATCCAGGGAGATATTAAGAGAGCAGGAACCCTAACACCAAGGCGATCGAACTTGAAAAGATAGGGTGCAGGGCCAACAATATCATCAGGACTAGGGACCCCAGTAGGAGTTGGAACATGGTCATAGAAACCACCATGCTCATCATATATAACAAGGAACAACATTTCTTTCCATTGAGGGCTTGCTCTTAGTGCTTCATATACTTCTTTAATGAATTTCTGCCCTTCTGATACATCATGCGATGGATGATCATCTGTTGCTGGTATGGATAACAGATCGTAATATCTTGGTTCAATCACCACATAATTTGGTAGCTTTCCTTCTTCACAGTGCTTCTTGAAATGTAGATCAAACTGGCGGAACTTTGTAAAATACTTCAACTTCCGCAGGTTCCTATTACGAATTAAGGAGATTAATTAATTATTTAAATGTTCAATTTGTTCCATTAAGAGAGAGAAATAGATAAAGGTGGTTAATGAATTGGCGAACATGAAAGAAAGAAATTGAGAAGCACATTTCTTTATAAATATACCCACTAATGAAATACTATTACCAAATTTTCAAAAAAATAATTGGTTAGTTGTGAAACATTACAATAAATTAACCAATATGTAAAGTGGGTTTAAGAAACTTTTATTTGGAAAAATAAAAAAAAACAAAATGGGAGCAGTGACTTGATGTACATTACAGCTTATAAGTTTAATTAATTAATTAATTAAACATAGTAGAATAAATAAAACCTTTAAAGCTTGTGGCAGTCAAAAAATTATAATAATAATTATTGGCATAATTTTGTATAACAATGACTATCCCTAACTGCATTTTTTAAAAGGTTAGCCATTCAAAGACATAATCATATGTATTTATTCATTATTATTTTATGTATCTGATTCAAGTGTAATAATATGCCCTTTTGATACGGAATGTTGTTTGAACATGAGAATAACTGTACGTAATAATCAAAATGTTATGAATATTCTTAAATGTTAGTGTGATATTTTTCTTTCAGTAAAAAATAGACGTGAATAATATTTTCATGTAGATCTAAAGAGACTGTCAAAATCCCACACAATTTGTATAACAGAAATTAATAGTTTAGAAACTACACCTAGTGGTTTCTCAAAGATAAAATTATTGAATAGATATGTATTACTTAAGCGTTAAGTCAATGTTAAGTGAAAACCATATCTATATAGTTGAAAGTTGCTTTTATATGTTATTATGACCTGTACATTAAATGTGACATTAGCATTTAAATTTCTTTAAATTAGTCGAATGAGTACTTTTCTTGTATTGACAGCATCCAATTAAAACGAAGAATTAATTGAACAACCACTTACACGTCATGATTCAATTCGGGGCATAACTACACGTTGCCATTAGAATCCACCTAATGAAAAGGATAAGAATTATTTTTTTTTTTTATTTGCATTAAAGGAGCACACATGACATGATTTGCTGAATTGGATCTACTAAATATATTAAACATGAAATGTTAAATAAAAAATAAAAAAATATTTTATTTTTAATCTAATGATCTATATTTTTGCTAACATGTGATATATTTAATATATTGAATATGTAGCAATAGTGACAATTGAACAAAAGGAAAATAATTAATATTCGAGTAATTTTTAAAAAATGGCAAAATGGACTTACAAATTTCTGAATTTTTTATATTTTTGCTATTAAGCTATTAAATATTTATTTTTTTTAAGCTTTCATTGGATGGAAAACGTGAATTGAATTATATGTCTCATTTGGTACGCTTTTAGTATATTTGTATATTTTTTTGTTAATTTTCAGTTAATCTACATTCTCTATCGGTATTTCAACTACAGCGATAACATATCAAATTAAGGTTAAAATACATATACTAAAAGCTCGTGAAATAAAATATACTATTCAATTTCATATTTTTCTATCCACTAAGGGCTTAACGTGTAAGAAATATAAAAGTTCAGGAGCTAATTAGGAAATAATTATTCAGGAATGTAATAACAAAAACTACAAAATTTAAGAACTTGTAAGTGCTTTTTACCAAAAAAAATGATTGTTCTTAAAACTAAAAGAAGAAAAAACTATTTTTTCACATCTAATATAAATTATATAACAGCATTAATTTAATTACTACAAAAATAAATATATAAATTCTATATATTTCAAAATTAACCCAAACCCAACAACTCACCCAAAGCCACAAAAAAAACTAATCTAAATTCGACCCAACTAAAAAATTGACCCATTTAAACCCACCCAAAATTCACTCACATAAAATACAACCCATTTGGGTCATTCTTCCTAGACCCAATGAGTGTTTTTTCTTTTTTTTTTTTCATTATTTCTTTAATATTAAAAATTTTTGCTTTAATGAACAAGATTTTTTGCTTAAACTGTCATTTTGTATTATTATTGTGTAATGTGTATACGTATTTTGTTGGTTAGGCCGAGTTATCGGGTTAGTCGTAAATAATATTTTTCGACGGTAAATAGTGCACTGAGCACAAAAATTACACTCGGATGTAAAAAATATTTTATTTGACATTCGAAAAATACTAGTCATAAGGAGTCCGAGGGTTAAATATGGAAAAAAAATGAGCTCAAATAGATCTCAAAAAGTCAAAAATAATAAAAAAAAATCCGGCTCGTTTTAAAGGTTACCCGATTTGAAGATTTGATTAGACCTCTAAAAATAGCAAAAAACCTCTAAAAATTATTTTAATGGTATATATAGACTTAAATTAATATTTAGAAATTTTTGACAGCAAAAAATTAATTTTTTGGTAACACTGAAAATTATCGAAACGGATTGATTTAAATGTATCAGATCGAGAAACAGACTCTGTTTGAGCTAAAATTTTGCAGGGAGACTAATTTATATATTTTAAGAATTATAAAATTAATTTTGGGAGAAATTGAGTTTAGAAAGTGAGTGAAATAATTTAGGATTACATAATTTGCTTAAAAATACAAAAAATGGCCACTTGGTTTATTAATTATTGTGTTGTTGTGTTCCTGTGTGTGACTTTGGCTTGTTTGAATTGTAGGAAGGGTATGTTATATTTATAGCCGCTATACTACTAAAATTTTTACCAAATAAATAGTAAATTGGACAGTTATAAGTCAACCGATATCCCGATCCGTTTAAATCTCTACCGACCCATTTGGGACAATATTTTTATAATAATCTTTTTAGTATCCCGTTATTATATCGATAATTATTTTTCATTAAAAAAAATCAAATGGGTCGACCCAAATCCACCCAACCCATTTGGGTATTGACCTATTTATGACTCATATTTTTGACTCATTTATAACCCACCCATTTATGATCCAACCCATTTATGACCTAACCCAAACCCGTCCAACCCACCCATTTGTCACCTCAAATTAAATTCAATTAAAAAATATAAAATAATGATAATGAGTTTAGAGGTGGTAAATTTTGATCTAATTTACGAATTCAATATAATCCTTACATAAAAATGTTATTCAAATCTGACTCGACATGTTCCATCTATGACTCTATCCATAAAGTGACATGACCTATTAAATGATCATTCACTTATGACCGTTTTATCTTATTTGTGATTTTATAATATTTTTATATAATATTAATATAAAAATATTTATTTTTATATATTATATGTGCATGAATAAATTTTTTTAATTAAAAAATAAAAATAATATAAAATAATATATAAAACTTAATCTATTTATGATTTAATTGAGTTATGCTGCAATACTATTATAATTCGTAAAATTTTAAATATATAATCCAGCGCATTATGATTAAACGTTTGACACCTAAAATGGCGACCATAGTATACTAAGGCCATGTTTGTTTTCCCGTATAGTACACAGGATAGCATAAAATAATACACTTTAATATATTAGAAGGTATTTTGTTAATTTTTTTAAAAAATAATACATATGTATTATATAATACATAGTTTAATTTTTATCCTGCACACATAGGATAAAATAATACACAATTCCCTGCTAAATTTATTTAATACAGTGTTTATCTTAGTCTCCACTTTTTCTCATTTTATATAAATTCTATTTTATTGTTTTATTGTCATTTTTATTTTGTGAATATATATTTTGTGTATCATAATAGTTTGTTAAATCTATTTAGTTTGAATATTATTATCATTATTATTTATTAAATTTTTTTATATGTTTTTTTTACTTATGGGCCACTGTTGCATATTGAATTATGTCTAAAATAATAATGATGACGTTTATTTATTTTGATTTGTTATTGGACCATGTACAAAATTATTAATTTTAGCACATTTGTTAATATATTTCAATTATTATATTTCAATTATGTAATTGAATATTATTAATTAAGTTGTTTGTTTGATTGTTAATTTATGTACTATTATATATTCATATTTCAAAAAATTTGTACACTTTTTTTAAAAAATTATATTTTACAATTAATTTTTTTTTATTTAAATTGGTAATATTAAAAAAAATTAATACAATATATTATTATACACCAAACGCGTTATAAGATATTATAAGCTAATATAATATTATACTAAATACTGTATACTATAATACAGACTAATATTATATAAACTAATACTATATATGCTAATATAATACAGCGAATCAAACGTGCCCTAAATGCATCGTGATTACAATGATTATTGTTTTCCACAATTATTATTGTTAGTATTATTTTTTTATTGTTATTAAAAAGTCAATGCCTTGCCTTCTATATCCCACCCATTCTCTGAATTGGTTTGGAAAAATCTACGTCAAGTCCAACCAACCAAACCAAATGCATTAGTATATATATATATATATATATATTTTTAAAAAAAAAAAGAAAAATTATTTCTTATTCTCAGACAAAAAAAATATAAAAAAAGAAATTAAAATAAAACTTTATAATCTCTAAATGATATATAGATTGAAAAGGAAATATTACCTGTAGAAAAGAGTGGTGGGAACCTGCTGATAGTAAATTCCAAAGCTAAACCCAGCTTCATCCATGGATTCAAATATAGTTTTCTGAGGATAACCTTCTATTAGCTTCTCTGTATCATTACTTGTTGCTCCATGCGACGTCGCAGAATGCAGATACAGTCTATTCGGCTGCGTCGATGCCGGAAGTGAGGCAAACCACCGGTCACAAACAGCGAAATTCGCCGCCAATTCCTTAAAAACCGGCACCGCCTCCGGTTTAAACCCGTTCATGACGGTCGTCGACAAGCCCTGCTTTGTCCGCTCGGCGTTCTGTGCAAATCCGTTCATTAACGGCGGAATAGAATTGTCAGTAGAAAGTGCGGCTTCAGTCCAAACAGTACCAAACACTTGCTCGTAAATTGCTTGGAAAGAGTGGCCGGGATCGTCAACGACGTAGGCGGAATTGTCGCCGTAGAAGACAAGGGAGGAGTTCGGGTCGGATGTGGAGAGAGGATTGAATTCGGATCCTGTGACGCCGTTGATTTCTGGATTGAGAGTTTTTAACCAGCCTATCATGTGGTCAAAGGAACGGTTTTCCTGGACAAGAACCACCACGGTTTTGATCGGGGAGGCAGTGGCGGTGGAGCTGGAGCTCTCCTCTGCAACCATTTTTAGAGAATTGATTGTTAATTTGATAGAGGTGGTGCCATTGATTGATGCTTTATGTTTTTATAGTGAAGAGAGTTTTGAATTTTTAGAGGAGAAAAATATTAAAATATTTGAATGTGAATGCAAAGCCTTTCTTCTCTCACATCTGAAAGGACTCACCTAATCTCACGTGCATAGGTAGGTTCCATAGTTTAATTACTTTGCAAGGTGAAATTCTCCATGTAAATTAATTTTATCATGACTGTTTTACAAATTACTATTATTATTGTGTTTTTTTTTTTAATTTTTCTACAATTATTTTCATATTGCTATAAATATGAACTTTTGAATTTTATTTTTGTGTTCCTTGGATTTCTTTTTTTTTTTTATATGTTTCAATAAATCGAGATCTAAAAAATTGTTATTATCATATTTATTTCTCGTATTTATTCAGATTTTATTTATATTTTTTTGTAGATTTGATTCTTTTATATTAAATATATATTTTTCAGATTTAGACATATTATTATCTTGTGTTTAATTAAAATTGCAAATTTATTCTCCTCAATTTTGGAAGTGTCCTTTTGTTGAAAATGGTCTAACATATTTTCAACCAAAAACAGATTGAGTGAGTTTCCTATTGAAATTAGATTGGCCGTAATATATGTTATCAAAAAATAAATATTTCTTTGATTTCGTGCATCTCATTATATACTTTAAAATTTTATGATTTTATCTATATAATATATGAAAATTTAATTTGCACTTCAGAAAAATTATTTCTAGAATTTCGAGGTAATGGTGGTACTAATATCATATTAAAGCTATGTATATGTAATTTTTACTGATTTCTTGATTGTTTAGCATGTCTTGACAGATTGGATGAATGGAAATTAAATTATCTATAAATCCAGCTAGTTATTCGGTCAACTTTGTATGATATAATTAAAAAAAAAATGACATGCTTTATATATTATTTAAAAGGGAAATTATTCAAAAGGGATAAAAGGATATGCTATGCGTGCAAAATATGAGTTTTAATGATGATTGGAACAAGTAAGTTGTTTCCATTTTCTTCCATAATGACTTACATGCCAGAAAATAAAAAGCCAGCTAGCACAGACTTTACTATAATCATTATTATTAGTGTTGACCCACGAAGAGAATAAAATTCCTGATCTTATATGTTATTATTAATCTAATGTTTATATGGTGGAAAGCTGGCTTACAGAGTTAGAATTCTGTAAATATTAAAAAGATACTTTAAAAATTTAATATTACAGCAGTAAATTGTGTGTGTGTGTTTTTTCATAGTATTATTTTTTAAAACTCAGTGTCACATATGGGAAATAAAACCCTAATACGTTGTTAGTTGGCCATGATGTCAAAAGCGTTAGTTAGGTAAATAAGACAAGCTTATCCTCCAACTACATGAAATCACTTAATTATGACAGCTATGTATAATCATTGTCAATTTGTGGCAATAAAAAACTAGTTTCTCAATGTGTTAAATTGTTTGTCGTGGTTTAAAGGCATGAATGTCGTGCTTTCTGCAGTAAATTAGTGAATTGGGATGGAACCCAAAAGGATGTTTGTAATTCAATGATATATAGTCAAAGTCAATGCATGTGAGATAATAACATTTTATGTAACACATTTTTAATATGTGTATGTAGAAAACTAATTTAAAACATGAAGATCCTGTATCTTGATGTTCAAATTTTGATTTGAATTATTGGTGCCAAACTTTGATTCTATCTAATTTCTTCATAAAAATATTATTTAAATGGACCCCAATTCATTTATAATTTATTTATCACCTCAATCCATTTAATTTACAAAATAATCTGACTTTTATATGATGTGTATAACCTAATCCATCTATGATCCGCTTGTAATTCGTTTATAATTTATTCGTGTTCAACTATTAATGATCCATTCAGGCTATTATCCATTCTCATCAAATCTATATTTAAGCTTAATATACAATTTGCCCCTTTAACTTGCATAACTTTGTCATGCCGTCCTTAAATTTATAAATTCATCATTTAAACAACTAAAATTAATTATTAAGATAAAAATAAACACATTTTGTAACTAATATTGGCGTGTGTCTTGACGTGGCTTATTTCTTATTTCTGACCAATAGTATAATGACAGGTGGATTAAAAAAAATCAATCCAAAAAAATTAACTGTTCACCTCTCTTCCCTCTTTCTGCCTTTCTCTCTATTCACCCTCTCTCTCTCTCGCTTACCTCTCTCCGTCAAAGCATGATCACTATCGTTGCCATGAAGCTCTATTTCAGAATTATAGATTTATAACCTCTATTCTCAAAAACAAAAACCAAAAAATAAAAACTTTTTTCCCCCGAATTTCTTGCTTTCTTCTTCAATTTCTCAACAAGGATCAGTAAGCTAGGAGAAACAGACATGCAAAGAGGCAAGAGACCAGACGTGCCATGGTACCAGAGACAGACACTACCCACCAGTAACGAAAACAAAGGATTTTTGTTTTTCCTTCGTTTGGCTCTTTTGCTCTTTTAAAAGAGAAAAATCTTTCTTTTTTAGAGGCCTCCTAATTCGCTATTCAATTAATATAAAACTCAACTAAAACAAAAACTAAGAAAAAATATTCATGAAATCTAATTGATAAACGGTGAATGGGGAATGCAGAGTGCGTACTATTGCTCTCTTTTTTAGTATTGTGAGTTATCTTTTTCAATACTTTTTGGTGCTCTTTAAATCCCACTGTTTCAGTCACTCTATAATCACAGTTAAAAAATTGCCATGAAGTTACAGAGACGACAGTGAAAGTGACAAAAGAGAGAGAGAGATTGTGGGGAATGAGGATTAATTAGTGGGTTTGATTTTGATAAAACGAAAAATCAAAGCTGAAAACAAAATGCAAGAAAAAGGAGGAGAAGGCCTGGCTGTCGCAAATCGGAGGGAGAAAAGGGGGGAAAACGCCGACAACCGATGACTGGAAAAGATGGAAGAGGCTGTGACGGAAAGAATGGACGCAGGCGGTGGTGACAGAAGAGTGAACGGAAAAATGTAAGAGAAAATAAGGGTTTATATTTTTTTTATTATATTGCGTGAAATGCACATTCTCTTACCACATAATTACTTGCTATGACACGAGTGCTGTATAACGAGCAATAAGCGTTTATAATTATATATATAGGGCCAGTTTATTAAAATTTATAAAAACAAAATTTTCAATTAAAGAATGTTGTATTTTAAAAAAGCTGTATGTCGAAAATTAGGTAACTGTTCAGTAAATAAAATTCAAAATAACTTATAAAATCAAAAACAGTTGTCAACTGTTTGGTAAATAATACGATTAAAAATGACTTTTTAGAATAAAAAAATAAAAAATAATAATTTTGAGTGGTATGATAAGAGAAAAAATAAAAAAAAAAGATTATATTAGATATAATTGTCATTATAAAATAAAAATTAAATCTGCTGCTATTAAAAGTTGAAAATCAGTTTTTCTGAAAAGTTTCAATTTCTAGTTTTTTGCGATAGAAGGTTTTTTCATTTTTTAGAAAATTAATTTTTTTAAAATCAGTATTTACCAAACACTTATTTTTATCCCATAATCAGTTTTTTGTCCCATAATCAGCTTTTTATCATTTGAAAAGCTATGCCAAACGGGGCCATAATCAACTTCAAGTGTTCAATTAGTAAACTTATAAGTTGGAGGAGCAGCATGGCAATTGATTACAAGTTAAAGCGGCAATTAGCATATTAAGCCATTTATTTATAGTCCGCAAATACTTATTTATGATCCAACTTATTTATAATTCAATCCATCATTATCTGACATTTTTATGATTCAACTTATTATTAACCCATTCATTTAGGACAATATGTTTAATATCCCTTGTATAGTTAAATTTCTTTTATATATATTTATCCCATTAAAATATTTAATTGACCCATTAAAATAAATTATTATGTATGATAATAATAATAATTAAGAATGCAATATATAAAAGTGAAACAAAAGGAAATGAAAAAACAAAAGCCACGGAGGTGTGGGAAATCTCCCAACAAAATCTTGTATTATTTCATTTTTCTTTTCCTTTATGCAGCTTTAAAATTCTTAAGAAACATTTTAGTATACCAAGATATATTAGTAGATATACCAAATAGCACTATTAAAATCATTACATAGTACTTTGATATATCAAGATATATCAATTGGCTGTGTTGAAATTATTTTATTGCATTTTGTTATATCAAGGTATACCTGTTGGGTATATTAAATAACAGTGTTGAAATTTTTACATAACATTTTGGTAAACCAAAGATATACCCATCAACATAACAAATGACAGGGTTGAAATGCATATATTGTATTTTGATATACTAAATCATACTCACTAATATATATAAATGACAATGTTGAAATTCTATAAACAAATGATAATAGGAATAGTTGATTGATGTGGGTGATGGATTTTTTTAAGAGTTCAATGACAATATGATGGGTAACTGCTAAAAATATATTTGTTTAGGATGTTTAGAAAATAAATATGTTATTTTTGAGTGGATAATTTATCATTTTGAAATTAATTATCAGAAAAATGGTCGCATTTCAATAATTATAAAAATGGTATTTTTGAAACTAAAACGAGAAAGTAAAAAAAATGTATTTTTAAAAACTCATGAGAAAAATGTGATATTCTATGCAATTTCTTAATTATTTAAATAACATTTAGTATACTTGGGCCGGGCCTAGATATCATAAAGGTCAAATTGTTTATTCTTCTACGACAAACCCCATGGCCCAACCTCAGCTATCTCTAACATGGGTCCGATTTTTGACTGAAAAATATAAATTTGGGTTGAGACAGTGAAGCAATGTTTACATCTTCATCTGTCGGAAAATATTGCCAAACATCAAGATCGTCGTTTGATCAATGTATTATTATTATTTTGGGTGAGGCCAACCACAGAAAGTGACTAAAATTTATGGTATGAAAAATATTTATATAAATCGGATTCAAAATTTTATTTACCGACTAAATTAATCATAAATTATTAGAAATAAGAAGTAATTTTTATTTTGTTCACAAAATTGTTTATGATAAATTTAATAATATTTAAAGGAAAATTTCAAATTAATCTATTTAAGAAAAGGAATACATTATATATATAATGTGATTTTCTTTTCTTTAGGTCCGACATAGCAGTCATTAGGTTGTGTATTTTTAAAGTGACTCAATTCTCATCATCATCATATTTATATATAGAAATGCATTTTTCTTTAGAAAAATAACAAAAACAATAATTTATTATTTTTGTTTATTTAATTACCCCCTTGAAGTTAGCTGGCATTACTTTGGATCTGCCAATTCTTTATTTTACAAAAAAAAAAAGGAATAATGACATGGCAACCAATCCTCCTTAATTGCTGTAAGAATGCAGAGAATAAATTCTGTTTAACTTTAACATATACACACATGCTGCTTTTATATCATAATGTCTATATTTTTATTTGATTATAAATGATTTAATGATACATGTTGTATTTGCTCTAAAAAAATAAATATTATTTCGCAACATATTTGAAATAATTTAAAAATAAAAATTTTAAATAATATATTTCAGAGGTCCAAACTAATTTTTATTTTATATCTCTATATTAGGAATTATTCAATAATGTAATAGAAAAAAAAAATACTATTATTTCTTGTCTTGGATCTCACAATTTATTTATTGCATCTGTCCATAAGACAAGTTTGTATTTTTATTTTTTCCATTATCAGTTTAAAATTTCTGATTATATAAACTTTTTACTTAGATCATATTCATCTATATATTTTTATTTATAGATTATGCTAAATGTAAATCTGATTATAAAATTACTATATATAATATGTTATGGAAATTATTTTTTTTGGTATAATTCATTCCGAAATTTATTAATCAAACTAATTTGAATATATGCAAAATTTCTATGTTTTCTTTACGTGACAAATAAAATAAAAATTCAATTTTGTACATCGGGGGAGAAAAAAATAATAATAAAAAACTAGGAGTGAATTAATTAAGGAATAATAGAATTCATGGCATTCTCACATCTCCCAGTAGAAACTGATCTCTTCATAGCAATTGCAAGAGGACTTGTAATTAAATTCATAATCCCAATTTTGTTATTGTCTCTATCTCTCATTCCATTCTCATCATCATCTTCTTCTTCATAATTAATGCTCAGAATATCAGAAATTGACATCATTATCATCATCTGATTTTGGCAAACTGAAGAATTCAAAGAAATTGACCTTCTCATTGCCTGTATTCCATTATTGTTATTATTATTAACGTTATTCTCTCCGATTTCAGCATCTTGAACTTCCCCCTTTGTTAATTCTTCATCCTCTTCTCCATCAACAACAACCGCCACAGCTTCCTCCTCCACAGACCTCTCTAAATCTTGAATCACTACAACTGAATCATTGCTCCTGTGTTGGTATTCTTGGGCGGAGATTGTAGTGCTAGTAGTGGTGGTCGGCGGAGTTTCTTGATTTTCCGGCGGCGGTTGGATGTTATTGTTAACAGAAGAAGCAATATTAGCACGGCAAAGCGGGCAACTTGGATGAGATTTAAGCCACGTGTCAATACAAGGAAGATGAAATGCGTGGCTACACTTAGGCAATAATCTTAAGCTCTCATTTTCTTGAAATTCCGTTAAGCAAACGGAGCAATCTGTGCCGTCAACAAACCCGTCACCTTTCTTGTATTTGCAAACAGTAATTGACTTAATAAAAGATTCATCCAATCCGCCACTAGTATTAGTCCCCTGCCAAGATTCATTGGTTTGTGGATGATGCTGATCCCATTCCATGCCATTCTGGCCGCCATCTCCGCCATGCCGCCGGCGGCAATACTTAGAAATGATGGTGTAGTAACTAACCAAAATGAAAGCACTGGCCAAAATGCCAATAACAGCAATAATAAGAGGAGAAAAATCAGTGTTAGAAGAATCATCATTATCATCATCAGGAAGAAGAAAAGGGGGTGGAGGAGGGAAAATTATGTAGCACCATTGAGGACAATAAATGCTACAAATTCCTTGGGAACAATCTTTGAAAGTGTCATAGGTTTGCCATGGATTCTGGTTTCCGACAGAACCCATAATGTTCTTGAATTTCTTGGAAGAAAAGAGAGGAAAGTGGGTGGTTTGTTGAAGGAAAGAAATGGGGGAGAGGGCTTAGATGGGAAGGTAAGTAAAGAAGAGGAGATAGTGAGTTGATGTGTCTTTTCTTTTTTTGGTTTCGTTATCTTCTTCTTTATTCTTTAGCTTTTCTTTTGCTTTGCCTTTGGCTTTGTTTCTTTGGATGGTATATTGACCTCATTGATAGAGATTTTCATTTCCCTTTTAAGTTTGTACGTATATGTTATTGAATATAAATCGCTACGTAAAAATAATATTTTTACTTTTGCATCGAACGATCTATTCAGACCATTTAACCTATTAAATTCATCTTTCACACGTTGATTAATACTTAGAGTAACTTGCAAGCTTAATTGGCCCATCTTTTCTTGAGAAAAGAAAAAAAAAAAAAGGAAAAAAGCTTAATTGGTTAATGGTTGGTAAAGTGTAGGTGAGTGAGTGAAGAAGTGGTAACCTGTTATAGGAGTCACGAACTTCTATTTCTAACCAACCATTGTGATCCTGCCACGTTAGAGAGGGGATGTGGGAATTGTATGAACTAGTTGCTGTTGTGGAAGAAATTCATTGGATCTTGAAAGATTGTAGGTGGGTCTAGGTTTGAATTTATACGTATAGAATCAAGAAATTAGATAAGTAGTTAACTTTGGCTGAATACGCATAGCCACATTTATATATTTAAACATTTAAATTTTAATAATAATTTATTGAGCATTTATTTGTTGTTTTTTTTTTCTTAATGAAAAAAAATAGAAGCCTCAGTTTCTTGTTAAACCTCAGAATTATTTTTCTAAATGATGATATTGGAGCATCCTACGTCACAGCCTGGTTGGTAATTTGGTTGTTTAAAAAAGCTTTTCTTAATTTTGATGTTAGATTAAATTAGAAGAGACAGAAAATGAAAAAATATATAATTAAACTGGAGGAAGCTTGAACGTCTGCAGAATGACATTCTCTCTTTTTTGTTTTCCTCGTATTAAATTGAAATTGGTTAGCTGACATCTATCTCGAAACAGAACGCTTCAGATTGAAATGTTGAGAGAGATTCATAAATGCTTGGTTAGTTTATCACTTTCCATGTATGCATCTAACTTGATTTAGCATTAATTTTATTCACTCAATCCATTTCATTTTGTATATCACTTTTAAATAAAATTTAAATTTCATTTATCTAATTTTTTTGAACATTCAATAATAATCGTAGACTTTCAATAAAATTTAATTTTTTTGACTAATTTAATTTTCTATTCTAATATAACTTAACTAATTAGATTAAATTTATACATTGAATTAATTAATTTTATTCTAAATTTAAAATTAATTAATATTTCTTAATTTTAATGAAAATAACAAAAATAACACACAAAATGAAATCCAGAAGCCATTGAAAATGGAGAAAAAAGAAATACATAAAACAAATGAAATGAATATTGTAATCCCTAAAATAATTCAACGACTGACACTCTCGAGATAAGATTATGATATTTTTGAGACAATACTAAAGAAAATACATCCTATTTTTGAGACAATACTAAAGAAAATACATCCGTGGAATCTTATTCATTTGCTACTTGTGATCCATCATCTATAAAGAGCAGAAAATAACATAAAATGATTTTTTTTTCTTTTTTTTTTTTTTTCCCTGATTGGATGCAAAATTTGTTGCAGATTTATTTTCTTGTCATCTTCTACATAAATGAATTGTGACTATAAACACTATACTCGAATATAGGAGATGCTCGTAGCATTACGCTCTGCCTTTCCTCGTATCATCCAATGCCTGTCCCATATGGTACAAACCGTGATCAACTCGCATTAAAACAATTTATCTAAAGGGAAATAAAATGGATAGAACTGCCAAATGTTGGTATGAAAAGAACTGGACATTGAACAGAATAAAGAAAAAAGAAACGTTACGATACACTGAGTAGCCGAGTTGAAGAATTTTTTCAAACCTCAGATAGTTGGACGATCATGCATTTATATAGCAAAGAGCAAGCAAATAATATCATTAACTAATGCTTTTGCCTTTGCCAGAAGGTGAAAAGTGGCCAAAGCATCAGGCATATCTAAGTTAAGAGGTTGCCCGCTTTCTATGATGCTTATCTAATTTAAGAGGTAGCCCACTTTCTGATGGATAGCACCAGGCATTATCTGAAGCGATTTGCATTCTACAATTGAAATCTATGGTCTCTCAAAGTTCCTAATATGCGCAAGGAAAATCAGAAATTATGGCTCACAAAGTTATGGAACCATGGAAAATATCTTTGATAACATCTCATCTAATGTTGTTGGAATCCATGCCCCCTCAGATCTGAATTACATCGGTAATTGATATGTTTTAAAGAATAGATAAGTGATACTCCCTCCGTCCCACTTTAAAAGGCTGTTTTCTCTTTTTTATTTGTCCCACTCCAAATGTTCTTTTCGTAATTTAAGAAAGAAATTTACGTATTTATCCCTATTTATTAAATATATATCACTTACTTTTTCTTTTCCCAATGTAATAAATAAAGATATTCTTGTCATTTTATATTATTTTTTTATGAAATTGATGTATTTCAATTATTTTCTTAATTACCGTGAAAAAAGGATAATAGCCTTCTAAAATGGGACGGAGGGAGTACCATTTTGCATAGAACAGCGCAAAAGATAACTTATCCCATGATACCTTTGTAAAGGACAATATTAATAAGTCAAAAGATAAGCACACAACTCATGTAAATGCATGCAGAAGTAGGTGAATTTTCAAGAAGAATTTTATACCTTGCTTTGGAACATTCGCATTGTCAACACAACTGTATCTCGCATCCTACAAAACAAAGCGAATAGCATCAAATCAATTGAATTGATAACCAAAGAATAAACTATATAGTTTGAGCTGAATAATTCGCTGCACTTACTAACACGGTAACACTTTGCTTATGTAAATTGCTAACAGATCAAGATAATAAAATATTTTTATCAAACTACAACTTTGGTAACCCATCTTAAGTTGATGTATTAGTTCCAAATCCAAATATGCAAGTCAATAGAGAAATTTAAGAGAATATCATTTAAATCTCACAATCTTTTGGTGGATCAGAACTCTTATTATTCTCTTACACACACTGACTCCCTTGTCTTGAGTGATCTCAATTTCTCCATTATGAGCTGAAGGACCCTTTGCTTAACTTCTGATAATTTTTCTAACTGTACACCCGTCACCCTTCATATTTCTAAGTTGCACTACATCCACAAACAACAGCCATCATGAGCTGATAACCATACAAAAAGTTTTCCCAAAATTGCCACCATGACTCGGCCACTCTTTATCCAACCAACCAAAAATTTCAATTGATAAAAAGCATAGTATATTTTTACTATGATTCTAGCATAGTTATCATCATGAATAGAAGTTTAAACTGTTTTACCAACAACAATCCCACAGTTGATTTGTTCCTTAGGCAGCCATTGCCCTGTTGTCCAATTGTACATTAATCGCTCTCTTGTCTAATTGTACATCAATCTCTCATTTTTCATTTTCTAGATATCTCCACATCAATAAAAGGAAATACCCAACTTATCTAAAATCTCAGATATTGCCTCCTTTTGTTCGCTAGGTTCATTTGGGTTTTGGATGCCAAAAAAATTTCACTTGCATCATTAATCAAAATTACTGAAATGAATAAACAGATGTTAAAAATATATTATAAGAATGCATCTTAAGTGTAAAGGTAATAAATTATATAAGGGAGACAGAGTACCATGAAATTTATAAGTGTTTTTTTCTGGTATCCTTCTATTTTTCTTTTTTAACATTATTTTAAAAATCATTGGAAATGATTATAAGAAAAATAAAAATCACAGTTCATAGCCCTTTACATGGTCCATTATTAGAACACAAATTTATAATAGTTCATCATAAGACAAAAAAGAAAATAACATTAAATTGAACCAATAAAATAAGCTTAACATACGGTAACAATTACCGGATATCGTATGTATTGAGAGGATGAGAAGATCCACTAGAACATGTTAAAACAAATTGAGTCGAGATTCCAGAAGGGATTTTGATCTGCGGAATCAACCAGATACAAAATAATATATATTGACCTCTATTCAAAATAATTAAACTTTTACAGCAAATTTTCATCTGTAGTGCTACAAGTACAGCAAGAATACATAACATCTTAAAACAATATACATATGTTTAACAACTCTTAACCTGCATTTGTGAACAATTACTGTTCTTGCTGTAATCCTCTGAAAAATAGATATACAAAGTAAATGCTCCCACAGTTCTACTACAGTTATACTACATTCATGGTGAAAATTTTAGGTAATAAAATTGCAAGAAGCACAGATTCTTATTGGTAATACCCGAAATAACTTACCAATGGGCTTGAACCTAAGGCCCAAACAAAGACCAAGACCCCAACCAATTGGGAGGCCCAGTGCCACTAAGTCTGGCGCATTGTGAGCATATGCGTACAAAATCAAAGAAGATAAGGCCCTGCTAGATATCCAATCGGACTAACAGAGCACGCCCCTTGTTAGCCCAGTGACGCACGCTACAGCCATTTCTCCTACGTGCTCTCTATCATGTTGCCGCTTACCTATTCTGACACCAAAGTAAACTACTTGAGTGGATTCTTACATTCACTATAAATACCCCAAGTCACAGTATTTAGGTAACTCACTCAAATTCTAAGAACTTCTCTCACTACACTCTCTCTCCAAACATTATTGACTTAAGATTTGGAGTGTTTATGCCCGATCCGATCGGGCAAACTTTCTTGCAGATACAAAGGATCCAATCAGCTTGTGTAGAACCACCATTCGACCTCGTCTACTCAATTCCGACATATCGAAAATTATCATTTGGTACTTTTGTTGAGAGGCCATGGCAAGTTCTAGACATGCAATACGCAAAGAATTAGAGAGAGATAATCAGGCTAACAACAACCAAGATGGATCAACATCCACCAGTGGGCGGGATGAACCTCAGGGATCCCTTGCTCACGATTATCTGATTCCTGCACTCGGGGAGTTCATGGCATAGCTAGAAAACACTCCCACCACCATGAAAGATTTGAGAGAAATCCTTGGTGACTTCGGGAAAATCATCATGCAATCTGCCCTGAAGGGCAAGCAACCTCAGACCCCATTAAGTGCCTCAGAGGTTGACGATGAAAGAGGAAGAGAAAAGCAAAGAAACAAAGGTATCGTGATCACAGATCCAGAAGACAGAGGCCACGATAAATCTGGCCCTCACCCATATGCCCGCAAAACGAGTAGAAAAGACAAAGGAAAAGAGAAAATGCCCGCAGCAAGCAGGAACCTTGTTCCTTATGCACGTGATCCTACATTCCAAAGCGGTCGCAAGCGCCCTTGGCAATTGTGGGAAATGATTCACCATGCACGTATGTCCCAACTAAGGGACCTTCACCTGGCAGCAATGTTGCCTCCCCTTTTTGCCGACAAATCAGAGAAGTTGAGCTACCCACCGAGTTCAAGAAGATAAGGATGCCCAAACACACAGGGCAAATCCAACCCAAAGACCCGCGTCTCCGAATGCCTGGCACAAATCCAGATGTATTCTTACAATGATCGGATCTTTTGTAGAATTTTCCCTACAACATTGGTATATGAAGCCCTGGACTGGTTTCACAACCTTCCCTAGGAATCGATCTTCTCCTTCGAGCAAATTCGCAATCTCTTTGTAATAAGGTTCGCTCAAGCCTGAGCTCAAAAGACAATCGACAACCTGTGCAACTTGACTCAGGAACCCAATGAAAGTCTCCGAGACTACATCGATAGGTTTTGGGCCGTGGCTTTAAAAATTCCTAATCCACGCTTTGAGGCAGCTTTAAGCGCCCTAAGCAGAAGTACACAGATCTGGCCTTTGTCTAACTCCATCAAGGCCAGACCACTCGTGGATTTTGCCGACTTGATAGATAGAGCTAAACCTTTCATCCAGAAGGATAAGGCCATTAGAGTCAACGGAGAAAGGATGAGAGCAGACGAAAAATTGCAATATCCTGCGAGTATGGCCCATTGACTGCGGCCTCCGGTGAGTATGACAGACCTCTGCAATTCCCACCTAGCCTAGCAGACAGGCTACAATACTTGGCTGGGTGGACAAAGAAGAAATTTAAAGGCCATGAAAAGCCATCTGCCTTTAAAAGCGCAGGCAAGAGGAAGGAATCCGAGCAGAGAAGGTCCAAATGCCATGATAGCAATTTGGCCAAGACCTATACATCGCTCAACTCTGACCCTGCCACCATCTTGACGTGGATCAAGGAAAACCATAGCAAGATTAGCTGGCCAAAGAGGTCCGACCGAATGCTCGCCCTAAAGGACAAAAGCAAATACTGCGAGTTTCACAGAGACGTCAGTCACACGACCAATGAGTGCAATTCATTAAAGGAGGAGACAGAAAGGCTCGTGCAAGCTGGGCTTCTTAAAAGGTTTGCAACCCCAGCTCAGAAGCATCCCTCCAAATCCTCCTCCAGAAGAACAAACAAGTCGGATTCCGAGAACTGAGATAATCCATAAGATCGTCCAAAGGTTCTCACACGAAAAGGAGACAAAATATCCCTCCTAAAATCGTGCCGATATCTCAGTTGTTCAAGTAGCAACCAGCAGCTTGTGACGCGTCACGAATCCCCATCGATAATGAAACAAAACAAGAGTGGAGAAAGGAATTCCTGTATCTCTTTCCAACAAATACAACGGGTATTTATACAATTACAGAGTCTAAAAAAGGAAACAAAACAAATTTTATCTATCACTACAAATCAGCAGCAAATTGGTCTATTGAATCCCTATAATTATGTACAGTCAAATCTGTAACACTTCCTTCAAGTTGGAACATACACATTAATCATGCCTAACTTGTTACACAAATATTTAACTCGGGGGCCATTTAAAACTTTCGTGAACAAATCACCTAATTATTCTCCTGTTTTCACATGTCCTGTTGAGATTACATTGTCTTGAATTTTTTTAAGAATAAAGTGATAATTAACTTCAATATGCTTAGTCTGTTCATCATATATTGGATTTGAGACAATATAAAGAGCAGCTTGATTATCACACCAAAGCTTTGCTAGAGACAAGGGATCTCTATCAATTTCAGCAAGCAAATGGTGAAGCCACGAGATTTCACATGCAGACTGTGACATAATTGTATTCAGATTCTGCACTAGATCTGGATACCACTGTTTGCTTCTTACTCCAAAATACTAGATTTTCTCTAATAAAGACACAATATCTTGTAGTTGACCTCCTATCAATCTTGAAACCTGCCCAATCAACATCAGTAAAACATTCAATATGAGCATGCCCATGATCACTGTACATTATACCTAGTCCAGAAGCACCTTTCAAATAACATAAGATCTGCTCTAGAGCTTCCCAATACTTAACTGTAGGAGCAGTCAAAAATTGACTAACAATACTCACTGTAAATGCAATATCTGGACGAGTTACTGTGAGATAATTCAGTTTTTCAACTAATCTCTTGTATCTCTCCGAATCATCAAAAGGATCGCTACCATCCTCTGTAAGTTGCACATTGTGAACCATAGGAGTACTGCATGGCTTAGATGCTAATTTTTCAATTTCTGCAAGTAAGTCAAGAATATACTTTCTTTGGGATAGAAGAATTCCCTTTTTACTTCTCAAAACTTTCACACCCAAGAAATATTTTAGCTGACCCAAGTCTTTAATGTGAAATCTACCATACATGAAAGACTTAAGTGAAGAGATACCTGTAAAATCACTTTCTGCAATCACAATATCATCAACATAAACCACCAAAAGAATAACGCCAGCTTCTGATTGTCTGTAGAAAATTGAGTGGTCACACTGACTCTTCTTTAGTCCAAACTCTTAGATAACCTCACTAAATTTTCCAAACTAAGCACGAGAACTCTGCTTCAATCCATACAGAGATTTCTTCAGATGGTAAACTTTTCCATACTACCCCTGAGCAACAAAACCTGGTGGTTGATCTATATAGACCTCTTCTTGAAAATCACCATGAAGGAAAACATTTTTGATTTCTAATTGATGTAAGGGCCAATGGTGGGAAGCTACTAAAGATATGAATAAGCGAACATAACTTAATTGGGTGACTGGAGAGAAAGTATCAGAATAATCCACCCCATAAGTTTGAGCATATCCTTTAGCAACAAATCGAGCTTTAAGCCAAGCCACCAAACCATCTGGATTAACTTTGACTGTAAAGACCCATTTGCAACCCACAACCTTCTCCCCTTCTAGTAAAGTTACCAAATCCCTAGTGTTATTTGTGTCCAAGGCATTTAGCTCCTCAATCACAGTATCATACCACCTAAGGTGACTCGAGGCTTCCTTAACAGTCTTAAGAATATATATAGAATCTAAAGATAAATTGAAGAGCATGTCGAGGAAGACAGATGATCATAGGAAACAAAATTAGCAATGGAATAAGTGGATTTATAATTGCGTTTACCTTTACGAAGAGCAATAGGAAGAACGGGGTCAGCTAGACATGTATCATTGGTGTCTTTTCTTCTAGAGTAGACCTGAACAATCTGTGGTTTGGCTAATGTTGAAAGATCATTAGTCGGTGTCGGCTCAATAGAAGAAGAAGACACATTAACAGACTCTCGAAAAGATGTCACAGTATAAATAAGTCACTCATCTTCCTCCCCCTAACTTGTAAGAGTGGATTGAGATGAAAAGAATGGTTTATCTTCTAAGAATGCCACATCAGCTGAAACCAAATGTCACTGCAGATCAGGAGAATAACATTTATATCCTTTTTGAAGGCACGAGTATCCCAAGAAAACACACTTCAATGCTTTAGGATCAAGCTTAGTAACATGGGGACATACATCGCAAACATAACAAGTACTGCCAAATATTCGTGGTTCAACTGGAAATAACGGTTTATTAGGAACAAAACATTATAGGGTACATCACCATTTAACACCGTATAAAGCATCCGATTAATCAGAAAGCAAGCCGTAAAAATAGCATCAACCAAAAAATGCTTAGGAACATTCATCTGAAACAATAAAGCTCAAGCAATCTCAAGTAAATGCCTGTTCTTTCTTTTAGCAACTCCATTCTAAGAATAGGTATCAACACAAGTGGACTGGTAAATAATACCATGTTGAGACATATACTTCTGAAAAAGATCTGACATGTATTCCTTAGCATTATCATTTCGCAATATGTTTATAGAAACATTAAATTGGGTTTTAACTTCAGCAAAAAAAGCAGAAAAATGGGAAAAAACTTTAGAACGATTTTTCATAAAATAAATTCAAGTCAAACGAGAAAAATCATCCAGTTTTCGATATAACTGGACAAGGATCCCAAACATCTGAATGAACAAGTTGAAAAGCAAACTCAGCTCGTTTATTAATTTTAGATCCGAACGAGCTACGATAATGTTTTGTAAAATGACAAGACTCATAATCCAAAGAAGATGCATTATGAAACTGCGGACATAAATTCTTTAAAACAGGTAGAGAAGGATGTCTCAACCGACAACGTGCTTCAAAAGAAGAAACCACACTGGAACAAGCAACAGATCGTGGTACACAAGAATCAAGAATGTAGAAACCACCAGATACATGTCCTTTACTAAAAATCTGTTCGTCATAAGATCCTGAAAAGACGGTGATCAGGAAAAAATGAAACAACAATTGAGGTCTTTAGTAAGTTTACTCACAGATATTAAATTAAAGGCTAGGTTAGACAGATTTAAAATAGAGGATAAAGTAATAGAAGAGGTTGGTTTAACAGTCCCGGACCCCACAATGTTACATGATCTCCCGTCAGCTATAGTAACAGGTGAAAGAGCTTTATGAGATCGAAAGCTTGAGAAGGCATTAGGATTACCTGTCATGTGATTCGTAGCACCAGAATCAATGACCCAATTATTGGTAGAGGAGATAAGACGTGTTGCTTGTCTTAGCAAGGACTGAAGTCGAGGATCCCTTTAATATTTCTTGGTATTTAGCATAATCTTCGGCCGAAATTGTGATATTATGCTCTGATGATGAACCAAAAGTAACGATATTAGCAATTTGTACCCTCTAATTGCGATTCTGCAATTTCTTACAGTAGCGCTTCGTATGGCCTGTCTCTTTGTAGTAGTAGCAGACAATATCATTATTTCGGTTGTCATTGGATCTATTTCCTCCTTTCTGCACAGTCTTCTTACCATCGTCACTTCCTCCTCCTTTGACAACAAAAATACCATTTGAGTGACTGAATAAAGCATTATCTGCACGCAATAGCCTATTGAACACTTCTTCCAAAGTAGGAATCTCATAACCAGAGAGAATTTGGGATTTGACCGTCTCAAATTTAGATGGCAAACTAGCCAAAAAACTCATAACTGTCATTTTTTCTCTAAGTTTGTTGTTCTCTAATGTCCGCACTAAAAGGTAAGAGCATGTTCAATTTTTCATAAATTTTCTTGAACTCCATGAAATAGGTGGTGAGAGATTTAGCCTCATTTTCAGCACTATAAAACGCTTTACAGACATCATAGATGCACGACTCATTCCTTTTTACAAAGTATAAAAATACCAAATAATCCATTAATTCTTTTACACGCTCACAATGAAAATTAAACCAAGCACATTTCTTTCAATTGATCTAATCTGCAAGAGTAATCGTGAGTCATTTCTCATCCAAATTTGCTTTTCAGTTTTATCAGTTGGAGGATTATCAGTTAAGTGATCATCCTTATCCATACTACGAAGGTAAATTCTAATAGTTTTACTCCAATCAGATAATTGGACCCATCCAATTTTTCTTGTGTAATTTTAGAAAAAAGAATAATCTCACTAACCGTCTCCCTAACAGTTTCTTTACTGTCGGCCATAATATCCACAGAAACAAATGCAACAATAAAACGGCAATGAGAACCCAATACACCCAACAAAAACAAATACCCAAACTTCTCAATAAATCACCAAAAAATAAAACAGGGAACAAAAGACAGTAGAACCTCATTGGACAGAAACCTCACGAGACACCAAATACCACAAAGAGAGGGAACCACCTCAAGAAGACACCAAGATTTGACCAGGAATGACAAGACAACGTCGAAGACAAGATCGGAGCTTCAACCGCCGCCACATGCGCCTCCACTCGCCGGAGCGTGGAAAATGCCTAGAAATTTCAACCGGCGCATGAGCCTCGCGCTAAGAATCCGGTCACTGTACTCCGGGGAATGGCCAATCGGGACCTCTTGCACCTCCCTCTACCGATGGTGAGACAAAATAGTCACCGAAAGATGTGACCCAAGAAGAACAGTAACGGGATATGCAAAATCCCAAAACCCAGAACAAAAAAACCCAAAAAAAAAATGTTTCCAAACGAGTTTAAGGCTTTGATACCATGAAACAAAACAAGAGTGGAGAAAGGAATTTTTGTATCTCTTTCCAACAAATACAGCAGGTATTTATCATTGTTTTAAAAATCGGGTTGACTCGGCCGGTCGGACTGGTTCAACCGTGAATCGGTAAGAAATTCGGGTTGATTCAACATAAAAATCGGAATATGCAAAAACTCGGTTTGAACCGGATTGACTCGGGTTGGACCGGGACGGGTTGAACCGGAATGACTCGGGTTCAATTAAATTTTTTTTATTTTTTTGATTTTTTTTTATAAAAAATCTAATAAACCCTAAATTAATGTCATGTCCAATTGATACGTTATTGTTGACTCTCCATTGTGAATATATATATATATATATATATATATATAGCAAAAAAAAAAAAAAAGTAACAAATTTATTACAATATTGAGAGTCAAAAAAATAATTGATTTGTCCAAAAAAATTTAATGGCAAAAGAAAGGTAAGAAATAGAAGTTTAATAATTAATGATAAATAAGAAATTATATCCACCATATAAATCATGATATACCTAAACAAAATTGATTATAAAATGTCCATTTTAAAAAAAAATGTATAAAATTATAAGAGATCAAAAATTCAACTAATACAATTCAATCAATATTATTTGGTTATTTAAATAATCAGTTTGATTTAAATTAGTAAAATATGCTAATTTTAGTTATTGGTTCTATTTAATTTCAGTTATTTGATTTTTATATTTGCAAATTTTATTGGATTTAAAATTATTATTTTAATGTTAATTTATGATAATTAATAGATTATTTGAATATATTCTTTATATACCATATTTTTAATTTTTTATAAATAATTATATTTGAAAAAAAAAAAGATAAAAACTCCGAGCAACTCGATCCAACCGGTTGACTCCTGACTCAGTTGGCTGTCCGAGTCGATATCCGATCCGCTTCTGAAAACATTGGTATTTATACAATTACAGAGTCTAAGAAAGGAAACAAAACAAATTCTATCTATCCCTACAAATCAGCAGCAAATCAGTCTATTTAAATCCTATAATTATGTAAAATCAAATCAACAATAATTATTCAAGAGATGTAACATCCCTCGCAGGATGCGAACCGATTGTATACCTTCCAAAAGAAGACGAAATTTCCCTCCTAAAATCTTTTTCCTTAAATCTTTTCCCTTTCTTTCGCAAAGGAGACTAATCATCCCCCCTCAAAATGCATAAACCCCTTTTTCAGAAAGATGAAATTGTCTCCCCACAGAGACTGTTCGATCGAAGGGAAATTAAAAAGAAAGGTCCTCCGTTCGTCCCAAGTCAAGACGAAAATGACTGATGCTCAATGCCACTGTTTAGTTGCCACGAGGTCAACCATGCTTGCAGTAAGAATAAATGGCCAAAAAAGAGCTAAGGCCAAATTGGAGCATCAATATAAATAAGGACACCACGCCACTGAGCCGACTCGGCATTCCAGTCGTTCAGTGGTAGGATCGAAAGAAAATCCCAAATCTATCTCCTATGTCTACCCAGGACGAAGAAGCTAATAGACCAGAAAGAGAAACAAAAAGGAAATTTGCTTCTGGGACCACGTAGAGCCTGTTGAGTTGCCAATGCACGAGCTCCACGGACGTCCCTCGATCGGAAGAGACACAGAAAAAGGCCATAAAATTGCTGTCTTCCACTTGCTCAAAACCAACTGAAAGGAGTGAAAGACATGCAGTGGGAAGAGCCCATTCCTCTCAAGCCTTCAAAGATCGAGGATATTCTCCGCCTAGGAAAGCTAGCCTGAATTCTTCTCATTCCAAGTTAAAACGAAATGAGCAGTGGTCCACACTAACGGAGAGCTTCTAGAGCGAAAACCTTGGACAAACCAGGGAGTCAATCGCATGCACAATGGAAGCAATCTGCCAATAGGAAAAAGCTGAACAGGAGCACCCCTATAGTGCTAAACCTGAATACCACCACACTAATCGGATCTGGCATAGCCACCGTTCCAGTGATAGGATTGGTGGGATACCCTGCGAGAGTCGGAGCTGAGTAAAACGGCCCTCAATAAGAAGAAAAATGCCCGCGGGAAAGAAAATCACCAATTGGGTCAAATCTGCTCTAAGGAGAAGCTACCAATGGAGCGGGAAATCGAGAGAGATCCTAGACTTCAACCTCAAGCTCCCCATACAATCACAGACTTCTACAATGGACCAAAGCACTCCGAACGATAGAAGGAAAGCGAAAGAGATACACGGGAGCAGTTCACTTCTGAGAACCAAAAAGGTTCCGGAAAGCTAAAACTATCAGAAAAGTAACCTCAGACGATCCGAACCGATAGACGTCATGAGAATGTTAATATGCTTAAAAAGGTATTCCCTGTAATACTATATTCCAATTATCGAATAGCAAATTTTTCTATAAGTTATAGCAAAGTGAATTTGATCCAATTATTCCCAAGACAATTAGCGAAGTCATAATATGACTATCCGCCTTACTTGATATATGCATCCATTCGGAAAACAATTCGCAGAGATCGACAGATCCCTGAAAGTTGGGAGATCCACTTCAGAGAAGTCGACAGGCTTAAAAGATGAAATCGACCTAAGAACCTGAAAATGTCATAAAAAGCTTGCTATAGAAAACCTTGAGAATTCCCAAGGTCCTCTAGGAAAAATTCAAATGCAACATTGCATCTCAATCAAATTGAATGCTGAATAAAAATACCCGATCAAGAAAAGTTCCCTTCAGAGCAGTTGTCAGACTCCTGAAAGCCGCAACCTATGAACGGAAGCAACTCACTTCACTTGATAAACTCCTGAAAGCTAAAGCTACTTTATTAGCTCACGTCGTCTAAAAAAGGACTTTAAGAAACTTCCAAGGTCCTCATAATAAAAATCCTTATAGCACTATATTCTAGTCAAAACAACCAATGTACATAAAAGTTGCAAATTTATCCTAAGTGTTGGAAAAATGAAAATGAGCCAACCATTTGCATCTCTTGACAATTGTTACCCCCAAAATAAAATCACGACGTCATAACCATATGACTGCCTGCCGTATCTAACATCTATTCCTAATCGGCAAAAAACCATTCTGCTTCAGAGAAGTCAACAGATTCCTGAAAGACAGGATCATCCGAATAACGAAGTAACTGATACCATTCATCCAAACGGTGGGAAGAAGAAACATCATGTTCCGATCGAAATTATCACGAAACATATACGAAATGCAAATCCTCAGTTGCGATATAAACTCGATCCACTCGATTATAGCATTTGACGAACTTTCACATGAACCATTACACGATTAGTTCGATGCACCTATTCGTTCAGATAAACTTGACGACATCCCAAGTTAAAATTAGAAAAATAACATCCGAACGGCCCATTGTACAAGTCTTTAACACTCCCAATCTAAACAACAAGGTCACATCAAAACATGACTATCTGCTGCGAGTCCACAGACTCTTGAAGGACGCAAATTCTCGAAACAGAAATTTTCTACTTGCTTTGCTTGATACCAGTGTGCGACCGGAAAAAAGTTCCGCTTCAACAAAAGCCGACACTAATTCCGATCGGATTAAAAATGAATGCTAAAATTGACAAGTTCGATTTAAAAGCGCTAGCAATACAACATCATATTCCAATCAGAATGATCACGAAACATACGAGTTACAAGATAAATCCCAAGACGTCGCAAAACGAAAATGACCACTCCGAAAGCTATTGCAAAATTCACTTGATACACTTATTTGCGGTTATAAACTTGGCGTTATCCCAAGGTAACTTGCAAAAGTTATGTCTAGTTGAATTATCCGCTTTACAGCTTTAACATTTGTTCTGAGAAATCACACACAACGTGACTATTTGCTGAGCTATCCCCGATCGAAATGTTCACTATAGAAAGCCAATAGGCTCTTGGAAAATAGAACCATCCAAAAAATAGATTGACTTGATACCGTTTGGAGCATCTGAACGATGAGGATGCAAAATCTATACCCAATCTTGACTTGAAGACATATTAACTAAAAAGACTTTAATTACCTAACTAAAAAGACTTTAATTATTCCCAATTAAAATTCAGAAGTCATTCAACATGATTATCTGTCCTAATTGATGTTTATACCGATCACGTTATCCAATCGGACAACAAGCCATTCAATACAATTATCTGTCTTATCGAAGCTTATTCCAATCACGTTATCCGATCAAGTTATTGGAAAAAGACTACTGAGTTACTATTGCAATGCAATAAAATTCAAACGGAAAATTGAAAATGAAAAAATCTCATTTCATTGATTCAAATTCCAAATATACAAGGAATAATACTAATTACAAATTCCTATTCTACTACTACGCCTTTTTCAGAAAGCAATTTGATGTCCATCTGATCGGATCTAAGGATGAAATATCTAGTCTTCTCGTTTTTGCATCTCTTTTGATTTTTACCTAGTCAGGCAATTTCTTGCAGACAGACTGAATCATCACAGACTACGATCTATTGCTCGCACAGCGCAACTCCGAAAGGCTTTCGAATCTGCAATCTTCTTCCCCATTGATTCCAAACAATAATTCCCTTATCCAAATGAGTCAATAATTCCCTTATCCAAATGAGTCGAATGGAACAAAAGGAGAGGGAAACACAAATTCAAAGGCCATTCCCCACTGATCAGCGAAATAAAAATTCATTCATCCTCCCAAAATGGCAAGAAATTTATGGACATTGCCAAGAGGAAAGATGAGAAGAAGAAGAAGAGAAGAAAAAGAAATTCGTTTTGCGAAGAAAACCTCATTTCAAGGCAGAATTAAGACCTTTGAATTTTGGAGAACGAGTAAGACTCATCTATTTATAAGGGAAATCCTGCCAAGCATTCAATCTAGGTTGCCACATGGCAACCTACGACCGGAGAACTCAAAGAAATGTTCGCCATAATGAGCATGATCAGCGAAACGTTTGCCATTAATCCATCGACTGATGATTACTCCAAACGAAGCTTCACCATAATGGGCGCGTGTGACAAAATGTCCCCCCACCGCATTGATTGCAACGAATAGGAATTCGAAACAACAAACTCCGACTTGGAGATTTGAAGCGACTGAGCAGCCAATGGCTCCCGATCGCTATCTCCTTCCCCAATCCAATCGGATCTCTTCGGTGGGGACAAATGATAATACCCGAAATAACTTACCAGTGCGCTTGAGTCCAAGGCCCAAACAAAGACCAAGACCCCAGCCAATTGGAAGGCCCAGTGCCACTAAGCCTGGTGGGTGGCGAGCCGATGCGCACAAAACCAAAGAAGATAAGGCCTTGCCGAATGTCCGATCGGATTGATAGTGCCCGTTCCCTGTCAGCCCACTCACACACGCTACAGCCATTTCTCCTACCTGCTCCCCATCACATCGCCACTTACCTACTCTGACACCAAAGTAAACTACTTGAGTGGGTTCTTACATCTACTATAAATACCCTAAGTCACAATACTCGAGTAACTAACTCGAATTCTGAGAACTTCTCTTCCTACACTCTCTCTCCAAACACTATTAACTTAAGTTTCGGAGTATTTATAGCTGGTTCGGCAAAGCAAGCTTTCTTGCAGATACAAAGGATCTGATTGGCTTGCGCAGAACCACCATTCGACCTCGTCTACTCAATTCCAACACATCAGGAATTATCACTTATGAACATCTTCTAGTTAAATAATAAAGCCCTTAAATTTTCATATTTATTCGAGTAAAAACATATTTTATTCTCTATGAAACAAATCTACTTGCGAAATCTCTATATACCTAAAGAACTGTCTAAATAATTCTGAATTATTTTCTGAACATACTTCACAATCACTATCAAGGAGTTAAAACGTGGTCTTATCATGTCAAAGAAAAGGAGAGAACCACATTAAAAAAAAATAAAGAAGAGAAATAGGCCAGTAATTGCATAATAGAAAGTATGCCTAGTGGAATATTTAATTTACATTTCCATGAAAAGAAAAGGAAGAGCAAAAGACGATTCAAGAAATGAACATACTGATAAGTTCTTCGAAAAATTCTCTGCAATCAGCACAATGTCCTCGCTTATGCTCTTAATTTGATAGCGTGATCGTTGCAAAGTAAGAGTTGCTGACTTCCATTTATCAGAAGAGTCTGTCTGCAAAAGGACATGAAATACTTGAGGTCATAAAGGCTATGGAATATAACTTCTATTGACTCAACCAAAGTACGGGGAACTGGGGAGATGAAATGCATGATAATTAACAAAATTATCATTTGAATAACTGAGGACCATTTTGAAAATAAAAGAAGTTAATAACTTATCTAGCATACACGTATGGCTAAAATAAGCAATACCTACCAGCAACTGGATGTTAAATGCAGCTTCACCTTTAGAGATATATGAGACAATCCCCTGCTGCATTTCGGGGTCTAAAGAAGTAGTAGAATGTTAGTCTTTACTAATATAATTTAGAAGAAAAAGCCAACAAACAATGAGTAGAATATGTTAATAACTTCCTCTTCTTCCTTTTTTTTTTTTTTCTTTTTTAGAAAAAAGAACATGTTCATAACTTAGTTGCAGTTAAATGTGAAATAAAGTGTAAAAAAGGAACATTGCTTTAAGGTCATAAATATTGTCTTTCTTGTTGATCAATGCATTAATGCATGAGAGAACATGCAACTAAGTATATGCTTACATAGCACATTGTGCTCTTTTGTTTTCTCATTGATGCCCGACAAAAAGGAAGGTGCCCCTCCCACTTTCCTTACCACAAGGGAAGGTCCTGTGTTCTTCATACAGAATAATATCTAACCCCCGATATAAGAAAAAGGTCGATTATTTCATAAAATTAAAAAAACTTGCATCAGATGCAACAAAAAAGTATAATCAACATCATAATTTCATTGAAATTATAAACAGATATGCAAAACATAGCAGCATTATTTGATCTAGAAGATGATTACAGATCCACATCTGATGGACAAAAAACAGATCCCATATTGATATGAATAGAAAACAGCCCATATTAACTATTCTATAGAAAATGCTTAACGATCTAAATATATTGGCAATGAAAATTTAAGGCTCACACATGTCAGGAAGAGCCATCATCAACTGGTATTTAAGATCCCAGTTTAAGCTGTGCACTTACCACATTTAATTTTGTTCTGATCATTTGCAAAAAGCCTCACCAGTTCACCCTGATAAGAATAAACAATTTGGTGCAAGTAATAAGCAAGATTCACAAACAAGATATCTCAGACTGTTTATTTTTACTAAAAACATTATCAATGCAATAAGGCAAATTTGTACGGAGTAGAAACAAAGAACCTTTGTCTAAAAAGAAAATGTGCAGCCAATGCAAAAACTCCAATAATGGAGCCAAAAGCAAGCAAATGTCACTCTTAGGGAGCAATACACAGCATAACTACATCAAAAAGCATATGCAAGTATGTTAAGAGAGCAATGGAGCGACTGTTTGCTGCTAGTTTGATAACTAACTATTCTTGCTTCATTATATTTAATGACAGAAATGTGTTGAAAATCCCATGACTGGTTCTAGTTTGTTTTTCAAAAAAAATGCTGACCGGTGTCAGCACAGCACATGCAACTCTCGACAACATCAGCATCAGTTTAACAATACTGGAGAGCCTAGGGGGGCAACCAAGTTGTTTCATACCATGGTCATAACATGGAAGTAATTTTTTCCAAGTTTTTTTTTTAAAAAAAAGAAGAAGAAAAAGAAGACAAATTAGCTCTCTAAAATTTGATTATATCGAAGCCATATGCTACCAAATATTGACAAAGCCAAACATATTTCATAGAATTTTTTATTTGACAACCACTTCCATACGAAGCAATTTGATTTCAGGCTTAAATTTTCTCCCTTTTTTTTTGTAACTTGGACTTAAGTTTTCACTTTGGAGAAATATCGTTTTATTTGAATGCTGACTAAGCTTTGCACACAGTAAAATTGCACATGAATTTTGATGCACTAACTATTTGGGAAGCAACAATAATCAGTATTTATCAAAAAACCTGACGGCCTAGGTCATCCATTGGTATGCACTCAACAGCAATGAGCTTATCAACATCATCAGCTGTGACAATATATTCCGGATTAGTAGCCCCTGTGTCAAACATTCCAATATGTTTTACTTATTTGCAATAAGCTAGATCAAGCAGGTTACACCCCCTTCCTCATCTTTGAAGTAAAAAGGAAAGAAAAAAAGATGAAGGAAAAACAGGATTATTTCTTGCCTTCGATGTACTGCCTAGTGCCATCCTCAAGATGGCGAACCCACTGAAACATGCAAAGAGAAGTTCCACGCACAGGGTATCCACATCCAAGGAGCTTTTCTCCAGGTGTAGCATCGCCAATGATCTGAAATCCCTCTATGCCAGGACCCTCTATGCAACAAGTGGCAATAGATTCTTAAATGAAGAAATGAACTTATTTCTGAAGAAAAACGTCCCTTACCCTCAGATGCAGAAGAAACAATTTCATCATATGTGCTGGGCGGATGTAGCAAGTCCCTAATCCCCTCTCCTGGTCTCATATTAACAACACCTCTCTCAAATAAATTATTTGACTGAGGATCAGCAACCTTCCTGCAATAAAACAATGTAGAAATAAGCTACTAGTATAAAATCAATATAAGAATAAGTCAGACCCAAAACTCAAATTATGCAAAACTAATTGATTCATGTAAAAGAACACATCCGGGATAGTTGAAAAGGAAAATGTTAAAATACATGTTACATTGAAGGAAAAGTTCCACAAATCCGTAATTTGACAAGCTATGATGAATGACGGCAAGCATTACAAGATGACAAACATGTCCATTAAATCATTGCGGCAGATGCTAAGATACATATATGCAAATATATGAAAGAAACAGATTAGAATTATGTATAATTCTATAAAGATGGAAAAGGCAGCCACAGAGAATAAATTGAGAGGGGCAAATAAGATAGTTTTGGCAGGTCCAACATAAACCAGGTTCACCAAAGAAGATGAGAGGTAGACAAAGAATGTCATGCAGTTAAGTAATTAAAAAAAAAAACATGGTATGATTAGGCCTCAAGAAAGCAAGCTTAATCTCAACTGCATTTTGTATAAGACTTGATTAATTGAGCATTGCATGATTGTAAGCGTGTAAGCATAAGCCAATCTAACTCTAGGCATATTTGAACTTCAAACTTATCAGATAATCCACCTAGCTGTCTAACTTAAGGAATTTCGAACTTCAAGCTTACCAAACAATAAAATACTGTTAGGTTCAAAAATGATTCCACCCATTTGATTCATTTTTTCACAACCACAATAACGCTGCTTAGAATGAAGCAACAGAAGAAGTAGGCAAAAGATTCAATAAATTAAAGCTCAAATTGTAGAAATAACTACTTTTGAAACTTGAACTGTAGCTCAACTCAATATGCTTTAATACCAAACTAGTTGGAGTTGGTTTTATATCATTTTCTGCATCGCACCCCATTTAGGGGTAAAACTTTAGAAACTTTTAACACTTGAATAGCTTCCTAAAACAGCACAGAGTGGCTAAAACAACACAGAGTGAATAAGATTAATTTATCTTTTTTTATTGCAGTTTGTTAAAAGACCAAAAATGTACTTCCTAAGTGCGAGATGCATTATAGGAAAACAACTGCTTTAACCCTGTACTTACAGATAATACAGCTAACTAAATAAGTTTTGCAATAGCAGTAATAACAACAGTAAAATCAAAAGAAAAAAAATCTGACACTTCTAGATTGAAAATATGCAAATAGTAGGACCTGGAAGGATCAATTTCAAGTTGCAAATTGTTCTTATATAGCTGCTGCTGCATCTCACCATCAAGCATTAACCTTGTTCTGTCTGTAACATCATTTTCATGTCCATGTCTCACTACTTTGGCAGTTGGTTCCTGATGCCATTTGTCTATATGGTGAGTAGAGGGGAAAATGCCATTTTGACCCTGCATTGAGAGGGAAAGAGAGAGATTGAGATGGTAAAGAAAAAATATCAGATTGATTGATAAAATAAAGTCGTTGCAATGAAAAAGCAAGATATCAAAAAACTAGATTACATGCCAATAGTACCGTGGATTGAAGAGGAACTTGATGCATTGGATTGCCAGAACCCAAGTTAACTTTATCATGAGATACACTCTCAGTGTGAGCAGCCATTGTCAACTCTCTAATTCTATCCTGTGATAATTATAAATACATGCTTATTGTTTAATCTTGATAAACTAAATCTCATGCATATGAGAAGTACCTCGATATCACTATTTACGAACTAAAAGAAAGGAAGTCCACAATTCAAAATATGAAACATTTCAGTTAAATCTAGTCAAGATATATGGAGGCGATTAATGAGAAAATACTCAATGATTGAAATCACACACAAAATATGAGTAGGTAGGTAAATATGCATGTCTAAGTTGCAAAGACTTTAACCATGAGTTTGCACCTGTTTAATAGGATAAAAGAATCAAGAATCACGGAATGATGATGTCATGCGCCTGATAGCTACATCGACTAGATGAGAAGCATTTTGCTTTTGATCAATAGCAGGATCAAGGCAGTTCAGTCAATAGAGATGTCAAATATTAATTATCACAAGATGTACCCTAAAAGAATGTTTGAAGGCCTATCTTTTCTGCGAGGAAAAATGTCAGATCCACAAAGAGTCTTACCTTTTCAGGGATGATATGAACCAAATGACAACTAAATGAAGTCAAATACTTTTTAGAAATTATCCATGACTTTTATCACGAATTTTGGTGAGTCTTTTTCCTGTTATTTAAGCAAAGTAAATTCATTATGACAAGTTCATTATATCACTCTGTGTGACAGAACCAATATGATTTTCATTTTAATGAAGTCAATAAGAAAATGCCAAATCTCTTAAATGCTCTTTGTTTATAACAAACTTAACAATTGACGTATATGATGCAGGTAATAAAGAGACATTATTCTCCACCAGTCGAGTCAACAGAGATTGTCTCAAATGTGAAACAATGGTGGCAAATCCAATAGAATGATAAGGAATTGTTATTAACACCATAATATACAATATTGCAAACTTACATGAGAAGTTCTAATCTTCCATTGCAGTTGATCGTATAGGTGCTGCAGAATATCAAGAAAAGGAAATATTTGGCAAACTTATCAAAAACTACCATTCACATAATTAAGAAACATTAAAACTAATATATCAAAGAACTATGAAAACAGAAACAACTAGGTTTTTTATACCACCGATTAAAAATAGTGCATGACATGCTTTTTTGAAATTGAAAAATCTTACCTGATATAATAGAATACGATGTTTAAATGAAAAAACTAAGGGGGTTGAGAAAAAAATTGCAGTTACCAAATTTTGTGATCACAGTTATTTTTCTTAAAAAGTGAAATATCAAATTATATAACATTTTAGAACGACAACTAAAATGTCATGAGTATAATATGTTAGGTGCTATTTAATGCACAATTAGGGAAATGAAGATGCAAGTGTAAATTTAATTAAATGTTAGGGAGTAATTTGCTCAAATATTTATCTTCTCTTGCTACAAAAAAGATGCCTCTTGGTTCTTAGTACATAGTTCTCTAGTGGTTACACCATAATTATTTATGCACATAAATGGCATACAATGTGAAACTCGACTGCAGATTAAAGAGAAGACAAGCAGCATAAGAGCTTGACATAGCACTGGCTCAGCACAAAAATAAAAATCTTTTTCAACCCTAGCAAAAGAATCAGCAAATAATGTGAGATATTTGCATTATTAAACTGATCCACAAGCATATCATGAAATAAATAAATAAAATGCACAATACATATCATGAATATAGTTCATAGCCACCCTCACTTGTCATTGACATGAGATAAAAGTGAAGTAAAACAATAGTACCTTTACACTGTTGGATACAGCAGAGGCATTTATAACATGAGGCCAGACGCCATACTCGGCAAGTAAGCCGAGCATGGATGACATGAAAATATATCTCTCATCATCTATGACCTAAACAACAAAAACTTAATAAGCACATCAATTCACAAAAAAATAACTTTATAAAGAAGTGGAGAAAGGAAGAAAATAAAAGCAGTAGATAAGTAATATGCTCCATTCACTTTCTTCCTCTCTCTCCTTGGAACAGGGCAGAAGGTGGTTATCTTTGTGATCTCATTTATAAATACATAAGCGAACTATGATCCCGAAATGTGGCTATGCTTGAGTTTCCCATTACTTTAAATGGAAAGATAAGAACTATTCCATCTTCCATCAGTGCCTAACTGAAAGGTTAGTATGAACATCTACTTGGATGCATAAATTTTATGGAATTTACAGGCCCTTTTATGACTCTATAATGCCTTTATTTCTCATGCAATTTGTATTTCACCTGAATGTTCGAATCTAAAACATTTGCCTATAGTTTTCGGTTCTTTAATATCAACATTTATTTGTGCACCTAACTTTCTTCACTATCTTCAATCACAAGCCATTCAAATAATTCCATTCGAAGTTTTATGTTGTCTTCACTCTGTCTTTCAGCAACCATATAGTAATGATGCCTCTAATTGTATGCATGATTTGCTGATATTTTCTGTCCATGCTTCTGCTTCTCTGGATCCAGGCAAAGTTTCAGAGGCTCAAAGTGGGTCGGATCAAACTCTAAAAAGTCCAATTTACACTATCAATGGTATGGCATTTTTAATCTTCTGTTCTTTCATCCATTTTTGTTGGAGAAAATACTGGGGTCGGTATAAACAGAACTTGTGCTAAGGAGCGAAGAAAAAGGATCTCTCTTTCAATAACTATATGGTTTAAGAATTCTTACTCAGCCTTTGCAACTGTTATCTTCCTCACAAACCAATAGCCATTATAAGAAAGCTAAATGGTGGTCATATATGCATTTTGTTTTGTAGTCATATATGCATTTTGTTTTGTATGCTTCAACTCTAGATCATGAATTTGCAATCTCATGAAGACTTGATAAGTTTAAATAGAACAGGTTTATTAAACTGGTCTCAACATCTTTGTTTACTGAACATCAATAACATGGAGCACTTGTTGTTTGAGGTTATCGCCTAGTCACAGATATATTTTAGATGCAGCCTTAAGGAGGGAAAGGGTTCGCAAAGAGCACTAGTTTGTGACAATAACTATTTACTTCCTTTGACTCAAGTGAAACAAATACGGCTGTCCCTATGCAGAATCAGGTAGAACTTGGTCTTGCTTCTCCATCTTCTCTCTTCTCACGTATTCATCTCTTAAGATGTACAATATTAATTGACTACTCTTTTTTTCCTCAAATTTTATATAAACTGTCTGGATTAGATTAAATTCCAGACAGCTTACCAAATTCATAGTGCATTGAAAGGGCACAGAAAGGCATAAAATTGGATGTAGAAACTGTAACATACCTTCAAATCGTGGGCCAATTTTAAATTTGCTTCAAGATCACCTTTTCTTCGTATTAATTCATTCGAGGCAGATGTAATAGCTTCATTTTGCTTCTCATCAATTGCCTATTATCAAAATAATGTCATCTAAGCCTCTAAACCACAAGAAGATCAACCATGCTCCAGATCTAAACAGAAAATTAATAATAGTAACAATCTCATTTCCAAGATGAACAAACCATTCTCAAGTCAGAAAACTTTCTCTCCAACACATATTTTTCATTCAACAGCTGCAGCTCCTGACACCATAGAGACCAATGCAATTCCAAACAAGTAAAAGATATAACATGTTAGCTACAATAGTAGTTATATGCACAAGCTGGGGCCTAAAAAAACATGTCATACCCTCAAACAAGCAGCTGTAATTTGTTCACGAAGTATTTGAATCTCCTCTTTCTGTGCTCTCAGACGTGAATGAAGCTCCTGTGCAAAATCATTTGTGTAAGGCAACCATCGAGCTTCATCATAATCTTAGAATCAAATTTTCTAAACTGTGAAAAGTACCAATACCATTGCTTCCCTGTCTTCAAAAAAATTGATTGCACCATCATCTTTTAACCTCCTTTGCATAAGATGTGATTCGATATTATGCCTGCTAAAAAAAATACTTGCAAATAAAAATATCATACAAAGCCTCATATACAATCATAAAAGTTAAGTCTGTCAAATTGATTGGACTTTCTAATGAGAATTTGAAGGGAATAAAATAAAATAAAATAAAAGTAAAAAAAAAAACTGTGCTCCTGCAGGACCAGTGTAGGCCTTACCTGTTTATAAAGCCAGAGCTTTGACTCCAGAACCCATCATTATTTGGTCCTTGCATAGAGTTCTTACTTGAAGACATTGCATTGGCTTAGATCCTTAGTTCTTCTGACTCGATGGCATCTAAATATCTCCATGATCCTCAACTAAATCACACATTTTACCTCATTTTGCCCAATTTCTCATTGTCTAGTAGGCACAAAATTGTTTTTCAGGTATTGCCGGTGCAAAAACTACACAATCAAAAATACTCTATCAGAGTTTGATGAAGAAAAAATAAAAAGTAACTGAAAATAATTCTGACGTGAGAAAACTAAATAGAGAAAAGCTATAAAAAAAATCATAAACTGAACAGAATAAAGAATTGCATTAAGAGCATATTCCCCATGTGAATTAGAAATCCATAAATTAATTTTATCAGAATCATCCCGCCACAAAACACTTGGGCTGCAAGAGCTTTGCCACCATTCATTACTTGGAGTTAAGCAAAGCACATAAAAAAGTTCAAAAATAAATTCAAGTAAGCAAGCCAACCGCAAACTCATGTTAGAAAAAAAAGGAGTGGATGTGGACAAAAGAACAAAAAAGAAAAAATAACAACAACAACAATAACAGCAGATTATACCATTCTAAAGCCACCCAGAGCCCTCCACACTCCGCAAAATGATACAGTCAGGAGAAGTAAAAAACATCAGCAAATAGTTTAGACGCTTATGGTCAAAACTCTTTTTTTTTCAAGCAATTGAACATGCTAGGGTTTTTTTAACGTACAAAACTAGAAATTTCCATTTATGTCGCAGCAAAGGGCGCCATTCAAGAAAATAGTGCCAATCTCGTATGGAGCACGAAATATACGCATCAAGCTACAAATATAGTTTCCTTACATGGGAAAAGGATAAAATTAATAACCTCCAGTAAATTGGAAGGACTGAAATACAAAGATAACTAACAGAAAACAATCAAACAAGTAACAGAAACATCCATAAATAAACTGAACACAATCTTGACGCTCATACATACAGCAGTCATATATTTCCCAAAAAACGAAAAAAGGACAAAATAAAAGTAAAAAACCTTTTAAGAGAACCAGATTTACCCGATTCTCATAAAAGCCAATAAACACGCTATGCTTTATGTATGAAAAGTTGTATACCGAGACGTCCAAAGAGAAATGAACGACTGTGTTTGATTACCGAGAAAAAGAAACAAGAAAATTCAAGCGCTCAACCTTGAAACAGATTAAAATCGAAAGAAACATCAAAATTCGACAATTTTACATCCTTTCGGTGAAATTCATCGAAAATTTTCTTGGCATTTCCAATTTTCAAAAGTTAGTTAACTAATTCCAAATAAAGCAATAAACAAAACTGCAATCACAGAAATGGAAATATTACCCGTTCAATGAACAAAAAGCCGAAACGAAAATCGATTCTTAAAGAGGAAGATAACAGAAAAATCTGCAAATCAAAACGCCACAGATCCGATATTAACTCGTCATAAATGAATGGAGGCTTTCCTTTTCTGAGGGAGATAAAGAGAGCGAGAGAGAGATAGAAAGAGAGTGAGTTTGTTAATAAAGTCAAGTGATGGTCGTTGGGGTTATTTTTTATTTATTTAATATTAATATTCCGTTAACGTGACAAGTACATGGGCTCCACCAAATTGAAGAAATTTGAAGTAATTCATTACTCCCTCCGGTTTTTTATGTTTGACGTTTAAGAATTGTTAAAAAATTCTTTTATGAATGACTTTTGAAACTTTTGGTATACTTTTGGTTAGTTTGTCCCATATTTGCCCTTAATTAATTTGCTCATCTTAAATGAACACTATTTTCAAGGAGGAGATTAATAAGGATAAATTAGTCATATTCATAGCCTATTTTTTATGAATGACTTTTGAAACTTTTGGTATACTTTTGGTTAGTTTGTCCCATATTTGCCCTTAATTAATTTGCTCATCTTAAATGAACACTATTTTCAAGGAGGAGATTAATAAGGATAAATTAGTCATATTCATAGCCTATTTAATAGGTTATTGGTTTTGCCAAATAACCTTAAACGTCAAACATATAAAAACGGAGGGAGTAATTGCTATGCCGTTGTGTGAAAATAAGAAGACGAGATCTATCCTGTTGATCACGTTAATCAGTACAATTCAACGTGGAGATGCAATTCGACTTTAATCTAACATAATTTGAAAGGTGTAATTCTGATTATTGACTTGGAACTTTTTTTCTTAAACGTGCTTTTGACGAAGACAAAAAAAACAATAAGACGAAGAAGAAAAGAAGAAATTATGTTACCGACCGTGTTGTTATGAGACTTTTAGCGTAAAGAAATTTTATAGTCAAAGTTAGTTTGATATAATTTGCTACCAATTTCGATTCTAACTCAATTTGTTTATAAAAAAATATATTTTAAATTTGATCTTATCTATTAATAATTCATTTGATAGGTAAATAACTTAATAAATTTTTTTGATGTGTTGATTTATATGATCTATCCATTTTTTATTTGCGATTACATTTATATTATTTATATTACTACATTTTTTTTATATAACATAAGTATAAAATAAATTATGAATGCGTACATTTTTATTTTTAAAAATTTAAGAAATAAAAAATATTTATAAAATTTGATCCGTTTATTTAATAAATGATGCAGTTATGTTTATTTTCTACTCTCTGTCTCAAAACATTCTATTTTAATTTTTATTATTACAAAACATAATCTTACTAATAATTTACTAATTATATCATTCATTTATTTCATGTATAATTATTATTGTAAAAATTAAAATAATAACTATTATTAATGTACAATATTGAAAATGTTAATTGCCATAAATTAATTTGACAAGTGGAACCTATATTGATTTAAAGTGAAATATAAAACGGCAAAAGATAAAAGTTTTGCATTAAATATTACGTTATGTTAAATCTTACTTGAAAATTATATAAACAGTTAAATGTAAATTTGTGAACTATTGAGAAATAAAATAAAGCTATTATAAGTATTTTTCAAATTAATAATGTAATAAAATAGCATGTATCCTATATTTTGAGACGGACTACGAAGGAAAATATTTCCATTATTTTAGGACGAAGTGAGTATTTAGCATTATATATAGTCCTACACATGAATTATACGTAAATCAGAAATGATCGCGTCATATTAGAAAGAATTGTTAAATAATTGTTGTCGTTTTCATTTATGGCTATCGTAATTATATTAAAATAAAAAATTGATAATAATAAAATAAAATTATAGGGTAAAAATATCTTGATTTCAAAAAATTATCTTGTAAAGTCATTATAATTGAAATCAACCATTAAAAACTACCAATAACACTCTAGTTTAGTACGAAAACTCAAATGTAAGCAGATAGTCATCAAACAGCATAAAATATATGCCATGTTAGACTCCAATGTGGTAATGATGATTGAATTAAAATGATACGATACTGACATGTGGCATATATATTCTACATGGCCTAATGATTTGTCTATTTACATGTGAATTCCTATACCGAATCATGCCAGTTTCGGGTGTCAGTTTGAATTTTTAGTGATTTTTATAGTTGGTTTCGCCCCGAATTATTCTTGATGATAATTATGTAGATTAAGATATTTTTGGATTATAAAATTTTTATTTTTACCGATATGTTATTTTAATATAATTTCGATAAATATGGTAGATTAGCAGATGTAATTGTTAGAAATGATATAATTCAATGCTCTTAAACTAGATAATGGATAGAATGTAGGCATCACGTCCATAGTTTTCTCAAATGTATCATAGTTCAGCCTGTGACATATTCCGCGCCTATTTTGTTCGGCAAAAAGCATCTTTGTATTCAAATTATCGTGCTTTTTGCCCACTCTTTCGCTGCATATTTTTCAGAACTTACGACAATAATTTCCTCTAATTTTTATTAAATCCGGCCCAACATTTATACATCTAAATCCTGCTCTTTAAGGAGGAGGATTTGAGTGCGGTGCTTCAGTCCGAGTCTAGCTCAGCCTCAATTTCATGTTATGCCCATTCTCGACAAATAATTATGGGTTTTTTTTTTAAATGGGGTGAAATTACAAAGTAATTAGGGAAAGGGGGCTACAGTAAAAGTATTTAGGAAAAAGGGGTGCCAGAAACCGGCGCTACAGTGCGCCGGTTTCTGACAGGGGTGGGCCCAGCCGGCTAAACCGGCTGGGGTGCTAAAAACCGGTACTATAGGTGCCGGTACGGGTACAATTTTGCTGGAAACCGGCGCCATGTGGCACCGGTTTCCAGCAAGGCTGCAGCCCCCTGCAGCTTCACGTGGAACTGCAGGGGAGAGATGGAAACCGGTGCCACATGGCGCCGGTTTCCATCAAAGCTGCTGCTCCCTGCAGCTTCACGTGGAGCTGCAGGGAGAGCATAATTGAGCCAATTTTTTTGGCCATTTTTCTTTACCTCTTTGGTTTGCAAGCTTCATATCTGCGTTGTTAACATCAGTATTTGCTCATTTCTCTCTATTCTCTCTATTTCCTTTCTTTTATTCTTAGTCTGTGGAAGTGTATTTTGCATCCAAGGAACAAAAATCGTGCCGGCTTCTACAATCAGGTAAGATAATTTTATTTATTATTATATTTAATATTAATTAAAAATTTATATTATTATTATTATTAATTAGATATTATATGTTAATTTTAGGTGTTGGAATTTCTGAAAATTACCAATTGTCAACATTATAGGTATGATATTGCTACTTAAATTCTTTTTGAAAATGTTTAAGTTAATTTAAATAAATTTAACAATAGCAAATTTGTAATCGTTATTTGTTAGGAAAAAAATTAATTACAAGCAAATAGTTTAATGTTGTATATAATAATTAGTTTGGAAATTTTTATGGTAATAGTAAAATTTTACAGTTATTATTTATTTGTTTATTAGTTTACATGTATAAGTTATGGAGAAAAGAATTATGTAAATAAAATTATTTAGCATAAATATTTGGTAACGGTTAGTTTTTTTTTTTTTGAATTGCAAGTTCAAACATGGATCCATATCATATAGGAGCTACACGAATAAATCCTGGTCCGATTAATGGAGAGTTACTATCATTACAAGGAAAGCATCGATCGGATGCTATATGGAATAATTCGGTAATTTTTAATTTTTATTTTATATATTGTGTAGATTAATGATTAATTTTTTATGACCTTTAATGGTATGTGTTTGAAATTAATTCAAAGGTTGAAAGCGACGTTTTGAGGACACGTAGAGGAAGTGTAGTGGAGCATTACCGACAGATTAATCCTAGAATTATACCCTATATAACATCAGCAGGGTTGTTAGGAATAGCCCGTATTGGAATGATAAATGTTGATTGGAATTTTATTACTGCACTTATTGAGAGGTGGAGACCGGAAACTCACACATTTCACCTCGCATGTGGTGAGACGACAATAACCCTTCAGGATGTGGGAGTGTTGACAGGTTTACCGATAGAGGGTAGGCCTGTAACGGGAAGGACTAATCTTGATTGGGGGACTTTATGTTATAATTTACTTGGAGTAGTTCCTCCCGCTGGAGATATGCGTGGTGGAAAAATAAAAATGACTTGGTTGGATAGTGTGTTTGGCGAAATTCCCGAAAATGCCACACACGAGTTATTGCAACAGCACGCTCGTGCTTGGATACTACGGTGTTTTGGAGGTTTGTTATTTTCATCCCAATCATCCAGCACGGTGCACTTAATGTTCCTACCTTTGTTGGAGGATTTGGACTCAGTAGGGCAATATAGTTGGGGATCGGCTTGTTTAGGCTGGTTATATAGAGAATTATGTCGGGCAACCCGTCCAGATGCTAAAGGAGTTGCTGGATATTTACAACTTCTTCAGATATGGGCGTGGGAGCGACTTCAACAGTTTAGGCCGGAATATTTACAGCCTCAAAATTTAAACACAGCTTTACCTTACGGAATTAGGTAAAAATATTTTTATGATTTTTAGTGTTATTAAAGTTTAAATAATATTTGTTTGAATTATGCGATATGATATGTGATGACGTTATTTGATTAGGTGGAGTGGCACATTGGATCGGAATGTCACATATAGAAGGGATATATGGACATACCGCGAAATATTTGATACGCAAGGACTAGAAGAGGTACTTTGTGCAATTTTTGTACATATGTTGGTAGATTAAATTATGCTTAAAAATTAATTTTAATGAATATTTAAGATGACCTGTGATAAATTGCTATGCAGTTTGAATGGGAGCCGTACCATAATGTAATTCAACTGCTTCCCGATGTATGTAAGAGTGGCCAACAAAGTTGGATGGCTGTCGTTCCGTTGATATGTTTCTATATCATAGAGTGGCACCATCCTGACAGGGTCATGCGTCAATTCGGTTTCGACCAGCAAATTCCATCGCCCCCACTTATACAAGACAATCTGCATACAATTGATATGCGTGGACAAACTCAGGTGAATTGGGCGATACATTTTGCAGTCTTTATAAATCCCTTCTAAGATCAGCAATTATTACGCTGACTCTAAGATCAGGTGCAGCACTAACCATTTCAAGTATACAATCACAAATAATTTGCGAATCAAGCTGTCTATGGTGTTGTGATACCGCTGAAGCATTACAGTTATGAGGTCCCTTATAAACACTAATGCTCCAATAGGGACAGGTCCTTTTTTTAATTGCTCGCAATCTCCACGGACAACCTACTTCAGCGCGTGTACAGCATACCGCCCAGTACGTTGTCTTCGACTCTACCACTTTGTATGACACATTATTAAGAATTGAGAACTTTTTCACACATGCCTTCACTTCGTCTTTCGACGTGAAGGTCAATCCTTCGCATAACTCTGAAACACCATCCCATCTTATCATTGGAAAATCGCCATACATGTTAATCTCCGCTTCATCAAAATTAACGGACGTGTGGTGAACTGATGAAAACTGAAACTGTGCAAGGTTTGACTGCCCACTTACCCGCCCACCTTGTTCATTTAATTGCAGATTCTGTATGCGTTCCGTCACATGTATTGAACTGCTTGGAATAATGTCGTCATCTCCTTCGACCCCATTGCCTTGATCAACTTCATTTACATCTATTTCTTCATCATCATTTTCAGGATCGGAACTTGGAGATAAATAACCGTTAGTGGTCGTTTCGGCGACATGTCCATCTGTATTTTGACCTGCTGTTTCTGCACGAGCAACACAATCAAACTGCCCAAAATTTACTTCATTTGGAACCCTTAACTCTCTAATCGGACTTGCATCTATTGTCCCAGTTTCATCAATATTTTCAAATTCTGTTGGCACCTCAAACTGTGTACAGAACTCGGACTGACTAACAGTTGGATGTTGTGTATTACCACCCAACTCGTTTACTTCGTCCATAGATGGTCCATCCCCTATTTCTCCTCCAGTTCCCATTTGATTAAAATTATTCAATTCATTTTCGAGATCGCCAATTGCTATTTCTTCCGTCATGACTATTAGCTCCACAATACTGTATCCAGGAAAATTATTAAAATTTTCATAAATTTGCTCAATATCATCATCATCTAATATATCCATTGTAGCCCAGGAAATCGCTCCCTGACTGTAAACTGGACACTTATATATCACCCTACAGATTCTCACTTCTGCAGCCAATTCCAATTTAACTGACAATTTGTGAAGAAGTTCTGCAAATGTCGGTTTATACCTTAATTTCATTCTTCTCGATCTAGCTGAAGGGCTCGAAGCATCATAATTAAACCCAGATGCGCCAAACGTCGATTGCCCTCCGGTATGAATTATAAAAGTTGTTGGAATTGACATTTTTCCTGCATCATATGCACACATATCATGAATTCTTATTGCCATATTTATTATCTAATCTTAAAAAAACTTAAATACATTGTTTATTTAAATTAACGAACACTTATAACATACTTATAATGTTATTTAATTTTCAGAAATTCCAACACCTAAAATTAACATATAATAACTAATTAATAATATAAATTTTTAATTAATATTAAATATAATAATAAATAATATTATCTTACCTGATTGTAGAAGCCGGCATGATTTTTGTTCCTTTGATGCAAAATACACTTCCACAAACTAAGAATAAAAGAAATGAAATAGAGAGAAAGGAGCAAACACTGATACAAACAATGCAGATATTAAGTTCAAACAATGCAAATGAAAGAGGCGAAGAAAAAAAAATTAAAAAATTGGCTCATTTATGCTCTCCCTGCAGCTCCACGTGGAGCTGCAGCTTTGCTGGAAACCGGCGCCACCAGGCGCCGGTTTCCAGCTCTCCCTGCAGCTCCACATGGAGCTGCAGCTTTGCTGGAAACCGGCGCCACCAAGCGCCGGTTTCCAGCTCTCCCTGCAGCTCCACGTGAGCTGCAGGGGGCTGCAGCCTTGCTGGAAACCGGCACAACAGTGCGCCGGTTTCCAGCAAATCTGTACTATACTGGCACCTACTGGTGCCGGTTTTTAGCACCCCAGCCGGCTGAACCGGCTGGCCCCACCCCTGTCAGAAACCGGCGCACTGTTGCGCCGGTTTCTGGCACCCCTTTTTCCTAAATACTTTTACTGTAGCCCCCTTTCCCTAAATACTTTGTAATTTGACCCCAATTAAAAAAAAAACCCAATAATTATAGTATGATTATGTTATTTGATACGACATAACACCATGGCAAAACAAATTGTAAACTTCAATCGAGAATAAGGAAGTGGTGTTTGAAAGCAAAATAATGGTGTATTGCATTCATATATTACTAGTATTAACACAAAATTAGCCGCAAGGCGGTGCGATGAATACTTATATTGATATTTTAATTGTAAAATATAATAATTTGAATAATTTTTTTCATTTACATATAAATCTAAATAATAGTTTATGTAGTTTTTTTTATTATTATTCAAAATGAAAGATATAATTTGAAAAAGTATATTAGTTTGATGGTAGTGTATAATAAAAAATCACTTCATATTTAAATATGCATAAGTATTTTTCTTCTTTTTTTCATTAATTTGCCATCTAATTAATTTTCATATGAGAAATTAATTAATTGTCATTTGGCATAATCAAAAGATTGAGGTAATTTAAATTAATAGTTTATGTTTTTATACGAAAAGCCTCCTCATCCCGTAAGAATCATTATTAATTATTAATCCAAAACTTTTACTAATACGTTTTTTTTTTTTTTTATACTGAAAAGGGCTGAGAGTCAAAAAGAAACTCAAAGTTGAATAACTCTAATATGCATAGTCATGCACATACCTATTATATCTTTCTGAAGCAACTCTTGAATCTTCTCATTTGGGTTAATAATCTCATAAATACTCGTCTCATGCTCTAAAGCAAGATTAGTCAAGAAATCTGCCACAAAATTCATTTCTCTATAAATATGCATCATACGCACATTCCAATCTCTATCGATGAAACCTGTACAAGCTTGAATGAGGTTTCTATGATTACCATTGCACTATTGAGCCTTGCTAATCCAGTTAACCAGCACTAAAGAATCACTCTGCACAATAACCTTTCAAAAACCTTGTTTCCATGCTAACTCAAAGCCATGTAAGAGAGCCCAAAGGCTCCAATTGCATTGTAGTAACCAACATTCACAGTGAAATCTCTCAACCAATCCCCCTTGCTATTTCAGATAAGGCCACCACCACCTGCTTTCCTAGAGTTACCTTTACTGCACCCATCTACATTAATTTTCACCCACCTAATTCGTGGCCGTTCCCATTTGACAAGCTTATTGTCAGTTATAAAATTAATAAAATAAAAATATTTTTTTTTAATAAATAAAATAACAAAAAATTATTGTATAATTATGTTAGACAACTAAAACAAAAAGTAAAACATATATAAATTAAAATTTTAAAAATACATGGAAAGAAAATAATTTGAGTATATAATTGTATATAATTTATGGTATATGAATTAAATAATATTAGCAATATGCAATTTGGCAGAAAAAAGAAAAACCAGCAATAAGACCACCACAACTAGGGGTGAGCATACCAGATTACTAGTCAGTTAATATTGATTTTTTCAAATCATTAACCGTTAATCTGTCTGTTACATAAGTTTAATTAGTTCAACAGTTTCGATTTTTTGATTTGGTTAACCAATATTTTTCAGTTAATTATTCAAATTTATAACATACAATTATATAAAAAAAAATTAGGCAAAATTCAACTCAATTTCAAATGTGCAAAATAATTCAAAATAAAAATCATAAAACAAACATAATATACTAACCAAAATTCATGTTCAAAAAATTAATAACTAATATTATAAAATAAATTTGCTATTTGTTGAAAATTAATATGTTTAATTATAAGTCACAAAATTTTTTGAAAAATATTAAATATTAAAACATAAATTCTAAAACATAAAAAATGTAACTAAATGCAGTTTTTTTTTATAGTAGTTATTTTAATATCATTTTATTATATCGAGAATTATTTTTTGTTAAAAAATGGGCCAAAGGGTAAACCTACATATCGGCATATTTGGGCTTCCATCCGACCCGTATAGGACATGTAACACCCCCTCCGCCGCCCCAGTTGGAAGGGCGACGGCGGGCGCGCTACCCGACGCTCACTCACTATAAACGAACATATATGCACTAAGCGGAAGCATTCACTAACAATAATAACAGAAACTATATATATAACATAGTTAAAATTCTTTATATACAAAAATCCAAAAGATTACATCTTAAATCCTTTACAAAAATTAATATATATAAAAAAAAAATTACAGGAGGAGATAACAAAAATAAAGACTCTACTCCTATGTGGCCGACCTGCAGATGTGCACACGAGCAAGCTCCCAAAACCTGTCACCTACACGGGACAAGAACCCGTGCTAAGCAATAACGCTTAGTAGGGAGGAACAAACACAACAGAACACTATACAATAATATCATGCACTAATACTTAAATGCAAACATGCATCAACAATACAGAAACCACTAAAAATCAGAGGACAGAAATATTTATATATATATATATATATATAAATATATATATCATGAATCTCAGAATTGAAAACAGAAATCACGAAACAAATACTAATAATCACAATCATGCAATAGACAAACACTTCACTAAACCAATACTAAACTCTTCACACAATAGCCTGAATTTCAATGGTGGAGGATACGGGAATACGGTACGGGAGACCGAAGCCTCAAAACAGTTTTTAATACTCGAAAGTAGCGCGGAAGACCGGAGTCTCAAAACATTTTATCACTACACGGAAGATGACCATCTCGGAGGTCGACCGCTTCGCCCAAACGGGGCGGACATAGGCAGCTGCACTCACTAACCCTTCTTAAGCATGCTTAATTATCCACTACCTTGACACTTCAGGCTTGACAACTCACACTCAATCACAACACTTACTACACAAGTCTCGAATCAAAACTCCAACATCACATTAATTCACTACAACGACTAATATAAAAAGGTCAACTAGACATAAACTCAATCATGTACCATGCAATAGTGAGAAACTGTGCAAAGTGGGACAAAAGAATCACATTCAGAAAATAAGGCAGGCAGGAAGGGCCTCTGTCGCGCTCGCGACAGGTGTCGTGCTCGCGACAGAGCACGGGGTACCTCCTCGCGAGCTCGCACCAGAATGCATGCTCGCGACGAAGCACGCTAGGCAGATTCACACAAAACCGAGCTCTGTCACGATCGACAGAGACCAGTTCCTCCCTCCTCGCGCGCACGCTCGGCAGCATGCTCGCGCGGAGGATTCGGCCACCGAGCTCTTTGTCGCGGTAGCACACAAATCATGTTCTTCACTAACACTTTGAAATTCTACTACCGAACTCACATGCAAGTCACTAAAACTTAAAATCATACCAAACCAATACTCTAGCTCAATCACACACATGCATTTACACATAATACAACACTCAATATTATCACGAATTAAAGCATAACAAAGAATGATCCAAGAAAAAAACAATGGCAAAACACTCCTAAACACAATCAAATCAAGCTCCCAAACCTGAAATTGCAGCTTCAATCTTTCCCTCAAGAACCCGCTTTCTCTTTTCCCTTGCTCTTTCTTCTCTCTTTCGATTCTTGCACAAACCCAACCAAGAACACATTCAAATTAAGCCATGGATTAAACACCCAAAACCAGAAACAATGGAGAAGAAGAAGAACGCAAGGAAATAACCAAAACCCGAGCACTTACCTTCCACAATCAGCCCTTCACTCAAGAAATCCAAGTCTCAAAACTCAAAGAGGGACACAAGGATGGCTGGAGAACAGAAAAAGAAAGAAGAAAAGGGAGAGTAGAAGGGGACGGGAAAGGGAGGAAAGAGGAAAAAAAAAATAGCTTCCACGGGAAGCTTCCTCTCTTTTCCTACCTTCTCTTCCCTCTTTCATCTTTTTCATTTAATGCCCACCTACCTAAGCCATGTGTCACTCTCCCATTGGTTCTATCATTAAATCTTTGACTTAGCCACTCTTGACACCATACACAAAACACACACAAGCATCTCTTACATAAATATCTCTAAGGTACCAAACTTAACTCACACCAAATAATTCCTTATAAGCCACTTACATCCAAGGCACCACACACACATAGACCACACAATAAAATCCCTTAACCCACTTACATCCTAATACCATACACTACAAGCACACTTAATAATTCCTCCTCTTCACTTAATTAATTAATTCTTAACATATAAGTCCTTTAATATCCAAATTTTTCTCTTACACAATTACTGAAATACCCCTAATTTACCGACTTACCATGCAGATTCCGACCAGACTCTTTCTGGGTTGTTACAGGACAATATTTTTTTATAGTAATCATTTTGGTATCTCGTTATTATATCAAGAATTATTTTTCGTTAAAAATGGATTAAATGGTTCGACCCACATCTTGGCCTATTTGGACCTCCACTCGATCCTTTTGGGCTAATATTTTTATAGTGGTCATTTTAGTATCCCATTATTATATCAAGAAATATTTGTCGTTAAAAAAATTGGTCAAATGGTTTGATCCAAACTCGCCCAATTCATTTAGGCATTGGCCCATTTTTTACCCATTTTTGACACAATCCAAACCTGTCCATTTTGCCGCCCATAAAAATGAAATTAAGTAAAATATGGATACTAATATATATGATAAAAAATAATGTATCTAAAAATTAATCGGTTATTTAATATAAATATTATTCTATATAATTAAAAAGAATGACATAATTTTAATATAGTTTAAAGTATTATATAAATTTTATAGAAAAATATAAAAAAATTAAGGTATAAAAATAAAAATATAATTTAAATGAACTTTAAAATATTATTCTACGTAAATTTTTGATAGAAATAAAAAAAATTAAGGTATAAAAATAAAAATATAATATATAATATATATATGTGAACCAATTCACTGATACCCAAATCACGAAACAAAAAATAATAGTTAAACCGATCAGTTAACCGAAATTGGTAGACTTTTCAAACCATAGATCGAAATAAAAAAAAATCTAAAAAAACTATTATATAAAACTGAAACCATTAGCTCGAGTAAACGAAAAACCGATTCAATTTCTGATCGACTTTCGGTTTTTTTCTCACCCTAACCACAACTTACAAATTTTTATTCACATGGCATTAGCATCCTTGCACATATACAAAATAAATAAAAAAAATGATTAACATTAAAAAAAAAGACGTAACATTAAGAAAAAAAAAAGTTAATAAAATTTATTCAATTAACTACACATTGAATAAAAAATTGCAGGAAATTAGAAGTGCAATAACAGGCAGGAGGAGGTGTTACCTTTGGGAATAAAAGCTTTCAATCAATTAGGTTGAGTAATATTTATAATAAGACAATAATTAAGCATTTATTTTGGAACAAAAAACAACACCTTAACTTAGATAAGTTTTAGAATTTGTATTTAGGTTTGGATATGTATTTTTAATGGAAAATATAAGATTAATTTTATAGAGATTGTAGCATTTTATTAAAATTCAAATGGATGCTTTCCCAATAATATTAACAATATATGATTTGGAGTGGTTGTATTTGAATTTAATTGGAGTTAAAGATTCTAGGGGCTTTTTTGATTGGAAGGAGATGTTTGCCATAATTTTGGGGTGGATTTGGAAATGACGTTGTGATGCATTTTTCCGAAACTCTAGTATGCGTAAGGACTTGAAGATTTCCTTTCTCATAATTTTTGCTCTTGAGTACGAGATGCTATAGCTAAGAAGAAGCAAGCTCTTTTCAGATATGTGATCTGATAACATTATCGTGAAAATTCCCGTGATCTGTTACCTGCAAGAAACAATAAAGGACATGTGGAGATTTATTAATACTCCGACGGTCAAGTCAGTAATTGACGAATAATAAATGGAAATTCAAAGAGAATTCCAGAGTCTAGAATACCTTATTTTCTGCGTATTTATAGAGTTGTGTAGTAGCGTTTGAATAGGAGTCTATGTTTCTATTTAGGTAGTACCCCAAATTAAACAATATTCCTTTTTAGAATTATTTAGTTATCATAAGTCCCCCCTCCAGTATATGACATTTATGTCAGTATTCGGGTAGGAAAAGAAATGTGCTCAATGCTGAGTATGAGGATGTACGCCTTGTCGGCGGTAGTATTGAATGTACGCCCTGTCGGCGGTAGTATTGGATGTGTGCCCTGTCGGCGGTAGTATTGAATCGGTTGCTCAATGGCGAAAATGCCGAAACTTCATGCTCGAATGGCGAACTTGCCTAATTGAGCGAGCTAACAATGAGATAGATGCTCTTAAGGCATAACTGCCCGAGTGTGCTAATAATGAAACCAAGTGCTTGTGGCGAACCTGCCGGGTTTGCAATAGGATACTGGTAATATAGTTTCAAATTCAAAATAAACTGCACTGTAGGTAGAATGCGCGAATAAATCTGCATAACCCGATAAGCGTATATCTAGAATGAGCAAATAAATCCACATCATGTTGTAGAGTTTACATTACCTACTGGTTGCATGAGCTGTAAAAGAAGTAGAGCTTAAATAGAATGTCTTGTATCTTTGGCATTTTTTGAAGCTTAAAATTGCCTGCTTTGTTCTTCCCCTTTAAACCAAGCTGAGTGAAAACTCATTTTATTTTATGTGATGACAGCTAATTTTCAAACCTGCAAAAAGTTTCAATTTGACTTCTGCCTCACGGGCGAACAAGTTAGCATATGTGTAGCATAAAAATGCAAATTTAGTAAGAATACTTGCGCGAGGCAATTGATTAGCTGCATAAGTTTGTGCTCTCTAGTTTGAGAATAGGTTTGTATTGTATGTGCCAGAAGTTAGCTAACAGAAATATGTTGAATTTCACAAAATAAATAATAAAATTATATTTACTTCAATTAAGAGATGCATATAAAAGTGCAATAAAAATGTACTTGAGAGAGAAATGTACTTGCAAAAAGGCATGTAAGAAGCATACTTGTCCCTTCGAATTTAGACTGAGAGCTGCCTTGGTGTATTACTGTTCTTGTTTGCATTGTTTCGAGCTTTTAAAGAATTCAGCTGATAGAAATTAAAAATCCACTTGTCTTTTTTGGTAAATTGTTAGTTAAACGAAGACAATTTGAAGAATAATAAAAATCAAGGCAGATAACAGATGCAGTGAATATCTGAAAAGGATAATCAAGTCGCATATAATCATACTTACATGAATGAGTCAAAGAGTTTGGCTCAAATAGAATATTTTGACATAGTATTGCATATTGATAATTTTTAAATTGCAGCATTTGCATAGATGAGAAAATGTACAAATTGATTAAATCTTACACAAGATTACCAACTGCACAAACCTTTAAGACAAAAAATGGTTAATGATAGAGGTAATTAAATCCATTTCGTAGATATATGGATATATTTGGATTTTTGCAGTTTGAATTAATGGAGTGAAATAACATTGTAGCAGATTATGCTTAAATATATAAGAATGCCAGAATTAGGATTGCTAACCGAACGGCTGTGAAGAATGGCTGTGAAGAGATCATGTCAACAAAATAACCATCTTTCGGGACTCAGTGACTCATTTAAGTCTTGTTGATATATTACTATTCTGATGCCAGAAAGAAGAAATTAACTGTCGTTCGCAAAAAGAAGGTGTGAAATGGTAGGAGCGCCTGTGGTAATGGAAAAGCCATGAAAAGAACCTTATGACTCCGTAAGTAACAAAATACTTTACAGAAGTAATAAACATCAGAGTTCCCAGTAGTGTTCGATGTCTATCTCAAGAAATTCAACTTGGTTTATGTTTGAGTCCTAAATCCTACTCAAGATCTGCATCACATTTTAGCTCCTATCCAAGAAAACCATTTACAAAGACCATTGCAACTTGCCAGAATATACCGCAAGGTAAGAGATTTGAGGATGCGCATCAGATTTTTCTGAAGATTAAAATTGCCTATTTATGCATTCACGACAATCTAAGCCTTAGGTTGCGCATTTTATGATCTATAGTGTGCTCCCATTCGATCTTCATTCTGCTTTAGCAAAAATGTTGAAGAGATGACGTGATCTTCAACATTAAGGGATTCCTTTGCTTCTTCAAATCTTCTGACCAATCTTAACCCCAGATCAACCTCACCATGCACTCTAGAAGCATTAATCATCACCCTCCAAACAACTGCATTTGGCTGTATGGACATTTTCTTCACAAACTTATTACCATAAATGGTTCTGCATTAGTATCAAGACAAAAATGCCATTCTGCCACATTATGCATTTATCTCCTGAAAAGGCCCTCGCCGGAGCTCCACCGGCAGATGGTGCTACCACCAAAAGGTAGATCACGCCACTAGAAGCCCTCCACCGCCAGTCACGCGCCAGAAGGAGTTATGATTTGGCTAAAAATGCCGCCGGAACGTCGCGGCACCTTCTTCCCCGATCTGCTTATCGCTGGCTAGTGAGGAGGCATGGTGGGTACCGGCTGAAGCATCTCGACTTGAGGAGTCCACCGGCATTGTGCGTGTCACCGTTCACCACTGGAGTTGGCCAAAAAATACAGACGAAGCTCACGGTTTGAGAGGAGAACGAATTGCAAAACAGGAGTAGGGAACAGTGGGAACGGCGGCGGGGGAGGAAGGCGCCGTCGCTCGTGGCAAGCGCAGGTCACTGGCGCTGGTCGCCTGTGCTGGAGTGCGGGTCGCCTTTCTTCTCCGATTTCCCCTTTCTGCGTGTTTCCCCCTTGTCCTCTTTTCCTTTTTAATATTTTGTTTGCTGCCAATAAATCAAAGTATTGGGAACTAATTGAGTAAAATGAATTATAATCAAAATGGAATTGCTTGCTGATAGAAAAATTAAAAGGACAATCCATTCCCATCTGGATTTAAGAATATCCATCTCCATTCCTCTATGAAAAATCCGTCCAATTGATTGTTGATCAGTTGTTAATTAAAGATTCAGGGCTTTGTTCGTTCCACGCTCACCGCACCAATGATAACATTATCGTGAAAATTCCCGTGATCTGGTACCTGCAAGAAACAATAAAGGACCTGTGGAGATTTATGAATACTCTGACGGTCAAGTCAGTAATTGACGAATAATAAATGGAAATTCAAAGAGAATTTCAGAGTCTAGAATACCTAATTTTCTGCGTATTTATAGAGTTGTGTAATAGCGTTTGAATAGAAGTCTATGTTTCTATTTAGGTAGTACCCCAAATTAAACAATATTCATTTTTAGAATTATTTAGTTATCATGATCTATGAAAATAGATTTATTAAATGGGAGAAACCGCCGGATGGTTGGGTGAAATTAAATGTGAATGGGTGTAGCAAAAGGAATACAAGGAGAGCAGATGGTGGTGGTTTCATTTATGATAGCTGTGGTGCTTGGATGGGAGGTTTTGTGGTTAATATTGTTAGTGGTTATGCCATAAGCCAAATATTTGGATCTTGATGTAATTATTACATTTTCATTTATATATAATTATTTTCTTCACATTAATATTATTGTCATGTTACATTATTGTAATGTTTATAAATAACAATGTTATTCATGTCGTTCCTAGTCATTTATCACTAAAGTGCATACAGATAAATTAAAACTAGTATAGATTTGCATTGATAATCATGGGATGATTATATATGATGATATAAATCAAATCTATAGGTATTTGTTAGAGAACAAAGTACTGGATAAACCCACTGTAAGATCACTATATGGGATAGTGTCATAAGTGATCTTATAATAGATATGTTATTGAATCTTTTGACCTGAGGTTATCACGGTTTCCTACATAAGAAACATTATGTTTTGACATAATCAAACGTTATCTTTAATCGGATAATTATAAAATTTATGATCGGACCTAATGAGAATTATACAGAGAAAAGTGAATAATCAAGATGGAATTTGTCCCTCTCTTATGAGAGAGATATCTGTTGGGCCCCTCGATAAGTAGGACTGTAAAAATGCATGGCCGTACTCGAATGAATTGATAGTGTGATCAATATCATTTGAATTTATCAGTCTACTTAGTGATCGAAAAATTATATGTTTGAATAATATAAATTTGACATGGACCATGACTTATATTCAAATAAGATATCGTATGACAAAAGGATAATGGCATGTTCTATTGTTAGGTTAAAATCGGACTAACGATATTTATATTATTTGGGTAGTCATAATATCTTGCTAGAAACCAATTATGACTTGTGGGCTTATTATGAGATTAGGCCCACTGCCAACTTAATATAAATCTATTGGGTCACACACCAAAACCAAAATGAACAAAATGGATTTTAATTAGGGTATTTTGAAATTATAATGTGGATTTAATTTAATTTCGAAATCATATATATATATATATATCTTGTATTTTGAATATGAGATAATAATATGTATTAATATAATATTTTTTATTATTTCGAATAAGAAATAAACACACACACACACACACACACACACACACACACACACACACACACATATATATATATATATATATATATATATATATAATATCTCTTAATTTTGAATAAGAGATAATATCCCTATTTATCTGTTTAGGGTTTAAAATTTATACATATATATATGTGGATATATGTTAAGAAGAGATTAACCCTAATCTCGTTTTTCCTAAGAGAAAAAGGATTGAGAGTGGCTGTCATTCCTAAGAGAGAAAAATCTAGCCGCCATATTTTTCTTTGAGAAAGAAAAAAAATAAAATCCAGTCGCAACGTAACGTAGCTAGCACCCTTGCGAATTTTGTTCATCGGTTTGTGCGTGTGGATATTGGTAGAGGGTGTTCGTGATTGAGGCAGCGCCTGTAATTCGAGTTAAGGAGTTAATTTTGTTCAAAAGGTTGGTAAATCTTATTCCCTCTTTTCGAAATCAATTGAAAATACATGGATTCTGTTTGGATTTCAATTTTATTCCGCTGCGTTAATTTGAATTATTGCGAAGAAACCCAATAAATATTGATTTTTATAATGTCATTGGAGCTAAGCTTTGGACAATGCTACAAGGTTTTGAAGTAGCTTGAAGGCAAAGTTTTCGGAAGGTGATTGTGAAAAACGATTATTTGGTGGTGGATTAGTAAGGCTCATGAATATAATAGGACTCGTAGGAACATGATACAAGCCTGTAGCGATTTTATTGAGAAGACATGGTCGGTTTTTTGAAATTACAGTCCATTAATCAGTCCATTACCATCGGTTAACCAGTCTATCGGTTTCGGATTTTCGGATCGGTTACCCAATATTTTTCGGTTAACCATTATAATTATAAATATATTCATAAATAAAATTAAAATGTTCAAGATAATTAAAAATTAAAATTTTTTCACTATAATATAACATTATTGTTGTTAAAATAAAAATATTTGGTGGATATAAGCAAATTTGTTTTTAAAAATTAATATTTAATAAGTAAATATATTAACCGGTTCATAATCACTTTTAATTAGATAAATTATTATATTTACTAATAGCCAATTAAAAATACTTAAAACTTTAAAATAATTAGTATAATAAAAAAAATTACATGATTACTTTTAATTAGGATAAATTGTTATAAATTATTAAAAAATTAATAAATTAACTAAAGATTCGGTTTCGGTTCGGTTAACCAGTCACATGAGTCAAAAACTATTAACCAGTCAATTAATATCGGTTTTTTCAAAATACTAACCATTTATAATCGGTTAACCAGTCTATCGGTTCGGTTTCGAATTTTTTTTCGGTTAACCGAGTCCATCGATTTTTTTGCTCACCCCTAGTGCGTATACTGCTTGTGTTTAGAGAAATGAATTATGTGGCAGATTTCTTAGCTAACCTTACTTTAGAGCATGAAATGAGCATTCATAAGGTGTTTAATCCTAATTAGACGGTTCAGGAGTTGTTTCGGGGAGATTTGTTGAGCGCTTGCACGCTTGGACGTGTTCTAGTTGATCAATTTTTTTTTTTTTTTTGTTCTGACTTTTAGCCTTCTACTGCATCTAAAAAAAATAATATTATGAAGATAATATTCTAACGTTTTTATATTGTATTAGAATTTTATAGTTTTTTTAATAATTACGGACATCCTAATAAATTATTTAAAACTAAATAAATTAATTAAATAAAAAGTTTAATTTTATTAAAAAAATTAATTAATTGTCAAATGATCCGAGAGCTTTAAAACCTTTCCGAGAGTTTCAGCTCTATTCTCTCTCTCTATATACATATAAATCCGACCCGGAACTGCCACGCGACTACTTAGCATAATCCCCGAAACATTCCAAGTTTCTAATCCGACCGCAGTCGCTTTTTATCCTGTCGCCTGCACCTCCGGTCACTTGCTGTCTGCCCTCTCCCCGTACTCCACCGGGATTTCCCCGTTTCCAGTTATCTTCTTCTTTCTACTTAATTAATTTTTTCTCTCCACCCGCCGTATCATCACTGTCACTGGCCATCGATCAGATCATTCAACACGCGCTAAGGAGTTGATTCCAAACGATCACATGCGCATGATTATGTGATTCGAGCAACAGAGTTTCACCTCGATTTTGGGCTAAATTAGGCGAAGAACAAATGTCACAGCAGCAGATTCTAAGCGACAATGTAAATAATAGTAGTAGCAGTGGTAATATTCCAGTGAGTGAAGTGTATTGGTCTCTGGTGGAGAAGGCCGATAAGAAGTTCTCCAAGATCAGGGACTTGCCGTATTATGAACACAGCAGGTTCTCTTTCTCTCTTTTCATTTTCTTTACTCGTTGTGGCATTTGTTTGGATGCCGCGAAAAGGCAAATTTTGATGTTTTCTTCATGTTAGTTTGTTTTCGATTTTGAGTTCTTTAATTTCTCTCCTTTTTTGCTGCTCCGAATAAGACTTACTAGAAATAAGATTTATTCAGGACTGGCAAAAATATTGAAATGAAAGAAAGTACTAATTAGGAACCTAAGGTGGTTTAGTTGTGTTTATAAAAATTGAGAGATCGGTTGCTGTCTTCGGGATCAAATGGACAGATAATCATTTCATTTTCGAAGGAATTTTATAAATGAACTCTACAAAACACGTCATTGAGTTATAAATGGATTCTCGTGATTGCTTCATTTGGGGTGTAGAATTCAATTATTTATAGTTGAAGAGTGACAGCTCAAATTTAATTTTAAATTCTATTGAGAAGTGATGGAATTTATTCTATGTATAATGAATCCAATAGAATTGTAAGTGTAATTGCAAATGTATTACTCACTTAGCTGCAGTGCAAGAAAATAATATGGCTTTATGAATTTGTATGAGAATGGATGAAATGTCATGCAAGCGAACACAGGGTAAGTAATAAGCTCTGATATATCAAATGAATTGCTGTGAACACTGGTAATTATCTGACATTTTTCTCCTCACTGGATTAGTGAATTTATTATGAACTCTAGTAGCATTATGAGATAATTAAGATTTGGTAAGGTCTGCTCCCTATTTTTCTCTTTCTCAACTATTCTTTTTATTCTTCAATAGCAAATTGACAATGAAATACAGAGAAGAAAGCAACCTCTTCCTTCACCCTGAAATTTATGCAATTGTTTCTCTATTAAGTACTTTCAATCATAGATCAACAGCATGTAGCATTGATGTAAGTTGGGTTATCCTGTACCATGAGGCAGTCATACTAGGCCAGTCTGCTGAGAGGCAATAAATTATTGCATTTTGGTTCTGTATCAGGTCTGATACATACTTTTACAAGGTATTCAAGGTGTATACACAATTGTGGAAGTTTCAACAAGAAAATCGGCAGAAGCTTGTGGAAGCTGGGCTTAAGAGATGGGAGATAGGGGAAATTGCATCTCGAATTGCTCAGCTGTATTACGGTCAATATATGCGGACAAGTGATGCAGGTTATTTGTCAGAATCTTATATTTTCTATGAAGCGATATTGAGTCGGGAGTATTTCAAGGAGGGATTGTTTCAAGATCTCAATCTAGCAAACAAACAGCTGAGGTTTCTTGCCAGGTTTTTGATGGTGTGCCTGGTTTTGAACCGACGAGAAATGGTGCATCAATTGGTTAATCAGCTCAAAATGTTGGTTGATGAATGCAGGAGGACATTCCAGGTCATCGTTCTTGTTTTTAACCTTTCCATTCATTATTGTTTTGGCAAATTGCTTTATCTGTATAATTTTTCAGGCTTAGCCTGGAACTCAGCTGATTGCTCTCTCTCTATATATATAGATAGATAGATACCATCAAAACTAATAGTAGATACAATGTTGCAATAAATGAAATCAACTAGTGATATATCATGACTTTGAGCAGAAGAAACCATAACTTTCTAGCAAAGAAATGGCTGAATCTTGTAAAGTTTTGAACTAATGAAATGTGAATTGAATTACTGTAAGTTATACACAGTGCGATGACTGGTTCTGCATCTCATTGTTTGTTTATGGTGGTTGTCTTATCCTACTTGATGGGTGTTGGAATTTCCATTAGTATTTCCTGAACCACCAGCTTCCATTCTTTAAAATTAGTTTCCTAAGAAACCATATCTTTCTAGCAAAGAAATGGCTGAATCTTGTAAAGTTTTGAACTAATGAAATGTGAATTGAATTTACTGTAAGTTATACACAGTGCGATGATTGGTTCTGCATTTCATCATTCGTTTATGGTGGTTGTCTTATCCTACTTGATGGGTGTTTGAATTTCCATTAGTATTTGTTTGCTTGTGGACAAATTGACTGATAAATATGACCTTGGAATTATCTTTTCTCCAGGAAACTGATTTTAAAGAATGGAAGCTGGTGGTTCAGGAAATAATTAGATTTTTGAAAGCTGACACAGCTTTTATGAATATCAGGCCTTTAAGATATAGTCTTGTGCTCGACCCTCATCCAGATTCTCTTCCACGTGTTGCAACAAGGAGAAACTTAAGATTACGAGATGCAATTCTGAGTAGCTACCATCATAATGAGGTTAGGTATTAAGGTTCCTCTTTCCTCTCTTTGCCCTTGTCAACCTTTGAATCTAGCAAATATCATTTTATTGAATAGAATCTACCTGTGAATAATTACCTTTCATTTATTGCTTTGTGTCTGTTTCAGGTTAAGTTTTCGGAGCTCACCCTAGACACATTCAGGATGCTTCAGTGCCTGGAGTGGGAACCTTATGGTTCATTTTACCAGTCTAACAGAGTTAGTGAGAATGGGGGTCCAGGGCCTAGTCGCACTAACTACACCCAGGATATAACTGATCCTACTCTTCCACCAAATTCAAGGAAAGCTGTCTTGTATCGTCCATCTGTAACACATTTTTTAGCAGTGAGTAGGATGTGATATAGAGTTTTACCTTTATGATGCTGCTCTTAGCTTTCTTTGTTGCCTTGTATATGGACGTAATAAATTTTATGCCTAAGGAACAACCGTCAACCTAGTTTCTGGGATGTTCATGAAAACATCTTACATCCCTGATTATAGTAGAAAATGGAAATTGAGGATCAGATGCTTTCATGTTGGACTCTTGGGTTTTTATAAGGGAGAAATATTGATGCCTTAAAAGTTTCAAAGTGGTAACAATGATGATGAAAGCAAAAAGATGCAGTTTCTGCTGATTGATTTATGTTTATCCCACATAATGTTATCAACGGGAGAGGGCATGCCTTCCGAAGATAATTGAAGATAGTGGCTATCATCCCTTTCTTTTTTTTCTCTCTCGAATTGGGAGAATTCCAGTCCTCTGTCTATAGCTTGAGGCACTGAGCTGATAACTCAAATTTCTTTAATCACACGATATGGAGACACTTAAGGGCCTTTGAATTGTCTGGTCTGGTCCAGTGAACCAAGGCACTATGTTGCTCATCTGTTTAGGATTGTGAGTTATAGCCTTACTGTATTTTCACAAGTTGGAGTTCGAATTGGATACTAGGCAGATGTTGTTAATTTTTTTATCTGATAGGTTGGCAGGGAAGGGGAGGGGGAGAGATCTGCTCACAAACACATGCATTAATTTCTGCTGTCTGTCTGCTTATTTGACTGTGATTTGACATGATATGACTTCAGAGTGGGGCAATAGCAGTCTTATTTATTTAATACTTTTGTGGATTGCATGACAGTGAAATCCTAGTTACACTTTTTGTGCAGGTTCTGGGTATGATTTGTGAGGAGCTACCAGCTGATGGAGTTATCTTAATATATTTGTCAGCTTCAGGTTGCATATTTTGCTTTGCTATCAAAAATGGTGGTTACTATTTTTTTTTCATTGCTGAAATAGTAGATTATCATTACTTCAGGAAGAGTTGGACAAACTATATCATCACCTTCAAGTGCTGGAAATTCAATCAACAATGCAGATAATGTTATGAGGAATTTCCAGTCTCATGCCATGTACGCAGATGCAGCCTCCACATCTCCATTTAGTTCACCTAGCAATTGCCCAAACCTTTCTTCTAGGCGATGTAAAGGAGACTGCTTATATTTTGGTGCTCATGCAAATGGAGGTACCTGCTTAAAACATCATGAAAATTTTTATTTTCATGCACCTTTTTTGTTACATACCCCCACATAAATAATAACAGTTTAGACAACTCTTATGCACCAATTTAATGCAATTACAATTATAACATGTTTTCATGATATTCTTAGTGTTATAAGCATTAGATTCCATGTTTTCATGATATTCTTAGTATTATAAGCATTAGATTCCATGTTTTCATGTGAAGTTTTATAGATTAAAGCTACTGTCTTTCCTCTTACCTAGTGCATCGGGTTCTAGTATATTACTGACAAGTGATACATTGTAAAGCTTTTGGGTGATATCTGCCATGAAAATCCTTGTGACAATTGCTGAAATCTATTTCTTAATCGATTTTCCATGATGTGCTAAAATCTGTGCTAATTTCTTTAATACATAATATGTCATTTGAGAATGCCAAAAATCAAGTGCTTAACCTTAGAGCCTATTTAGTTAATTAATTGTGTTTTTTGCAAGTAGATAGCAATTGCTGACAGCTAGTAGCTGAGATTTTTTTTGAAAAAAAAAGAATTGGTAACATTTGTTAGCAATGGGTTAGATGTTGAGTGACAATGAAGCGCATAATTTGTTTTTGAATATATATGTTCGTATATATTCTATTTCTTATAAATGCTGCATAAAATATGTAAAAATTAATTTCTGGAAAAATTATGGTTATGATTTAGGACTACTGTAACAAGTATCCATTGATTTAGCACTTTTGCACTTTGGTCCTGATTTTTGTTTTGTGCCACTTCAGCTGTCAGGTGATAAGAAAGAACTCCAAAATATAGTTTTTTTAATCCATAGCATTGTGTGAACCCTAATAAGTAATAATTCTGCTACTAAATTTTTAGTTCACTTAATATTTTGACCTAATTGTTGGAGTTCAAAAAGCTATCAACTGAGCTGAACGCTACCCTTTAATATACAGAACACTACTGAAGTATAAATTTTTATCAAAAAAGTTTGTTATTTTATCAGGGGCAATGGAAAAAGCTAAAGAAATAACCTGAATAACCATCACATCTAAAAATTCTATTAAGGGCATTGAATACTTCATGAAGCTGAAAACCAAGAGAAAGGTTCCTTAATCAAAATCTCAGATTTCATATGTAATGCTTCAAGTCTCTATAACATGACCTGCCAAACTTCTCCTATAACAAGTGCTGTCGTCGTCCAGACACAACTGAAGTGTTTCATCTGTTACCTACATGATGCACCTCTCTGACTCCAACATATTAGCAGCTCAAACACTGATCAAAACTATGCCTTAGACATTTTATGTGCAACTGTATAATGCAAGTGAAAATGTTTAAGCTGGGAATGTGTATGAGGTTTTATTTATTTACTTAATTCTGAAATACTATTTACTTTGCTGGTCTTTTGAAATATTGAGCACCCAAGGCAATTATTACTAAAAAATTCTGATTGTTAATTTATGCTTTGTGACATTTGTACTGGTCCTAGTGTTTGTTTATGGCAGGGAAAAGTAATTTTCATCTACATTCCTGTCACTGAATGGACTTCTACTGGTCTTGAGATTATGCATGAAGATTTTGGAGAGATGCTATTTGTTCTGACATTAAATTCATGCCTTTTCAGGAGTGAACAGCATTTACCCTACTGATTTAGTTCCATTTACAAGAAGGCCACTCTTTTTAGTTATTGACAGTGATGTCAGTGAAGCATTCAAGGCAAGTGTCTCTTCTTAATCTTTGTTATTAAATAGTTTAAGATGTAAAATATTTTAGATGATTATAATAAAATGATTTGATACCCAACTGATTTAGTTCCATTTACGAGAAGGCCACTCTTAGTTATTGACAGTGATGTCCCTGAAGTGCTCAAAGCAAGCGCGTGTCTTCTTAATTATGGGGGAATTTTCTTTTAAGTGCTCATAGCCACAATTGTCCTCCTTGAAAAGAAATTTAACAACCATAACTATTATATTCTAAACTATTTCATAATTTTGAATGGTTGCAGGCCATAGGTGGCGCTGAGAAAGGAGAACCGGCAGCAATCCTCCTATCTCCAAGCTGTCCAGTTCCCTTAACTGCTGTTGATTCCTCCCGACACCAGAATGGCAGTCTATTCACACTTTTTTTGACGACTCCATTGCAAGCATTTTGTCTGTTAATTGGCTTGTCAGGCTCAGACATTGAGATGGTGAGAGTCAACCCTTATGTTCTTTCCCACTAGGTAGTTTAGCTTTTACTGTAAATTGATTGATGAAGTGGGTTTCAGGATATATTCAACAAGGCAGAGACATTGCTTACTTCATCGTTGAATGACTGGGGATCATCTTTGGCGACTTCAGACTCCCTGGATCCTGTTTGGGCACAGATTTTAGGTGATCCGTTTCTTAGGCGACTTCTATTGAGGTAGCATTCAATATTTTTCTTTTCCTGTTACTACATTCAGATTTTGTGTGCACAATAAAATGTTTCATAAGCAAAGAAAGTTTGGTCCTTACATTTTTGCCCCGACCTGGATATATGCACCAATCAGACCATAGCATTGGGAAGGCTGTCTGCAGGCTTTCCCAATTTCACCAGCATTGACGTGTTAGACCCTGCAAAATATGGAATCATATCCTATCGTAGCCTGCTCCTTGCTTTTACATTCATATTTATATGTGGGATTTTAAATCTAGATTCATCCTAAAGCCTACTTAATTTCTAATCCACCTTAAGACTACTTATGACTAAGTGCTCAAGCATGTGGTCACTACAAGGGTTCAAATTCACAATTGTAGAATTTCAAGCAGACGAAGTTGAATATCATGGCATAGGTGATCATATGACCATCAATCTTTTTCCATCTCATAGAGGATACAGAGTTCCACTGTTTGAGGTTGATTTTACATTTTCAATTTTATAATCCATAATGTTATGCCTTGAAAAATTGCACATTGGAGGCTGGCATATAAAAAAGGAAGGACTTTGAAAAATGTGATGGTTGATTTTTGGATGAAAGCTCCTTTCATTTTTTGCAGATTCTTATTCTGTCGGGCAGTATTGACACTGTATGGACCGTCCTTTGGCAAAAAGGAATGCCATCCGGAGTGCATCCCCTCACTTCCAGCAGCTCTTGCGGCCACAACTGCTTCATCGCGAACTGTGATTTTGCAGATGGCCAACATTTTCAGTGCAACAAAGAAATTTATATTCTCTGAAGGAACTATGCTCTCTGAGTATAAACACAGGGAGGTGGAGATGGCCTCGGCATCATAATTATGGATACAGAAATTGTAAAGTATATGAATGTCTTTGGTTTGATTCGATGGTCATTGTTTTGAGCATTAGTGCATCCTACAGAAATTCCTAAAAAAAAGAACCCCCATAAAATTTAGGTAGTTATTGGTTTCTTTTCATTTGGGGCTATATTTTTCCTTTTTCCGTTTCTTTTGGCCATCTTACATGATATATTGTATCTGAATTCCAATACTCTTTATATTCCAAAATGAGGTGGGACGATTTTGTTTCACAAACATCTTGCAAGTTTAACAAATTATTGAACTTTAAATTTCAAAATCATTATATTTTCTATAATCTAACTGGGGAATTAAATTCGGGTTGAGAAAATTTAGTTCTTGAAGTTGAGAACTGACCTTGAATTTGACCATCTGCATCCATGAGTGCAATTTTAAGCTCCTATCATTTGGTTTGCTAGAGCTCGTTTTGTCTTAAGGTTATAATTTATAAAGTTGTGAAATGGTATTTAACCTCAAATACTTTGGGGGAAAAAGAAAAAAAAAACACTTTAAATAATGTAGAATTAGCGTAAAAAGAAATTATAAAAATAAACTCCAAAAATCTGAAATAGTTACATTTTTCTAAAAACAAATAATGTTATTATTTTCTTTTTAGCAAAGTAGAAGAATTTGGATGAGAGTATAACATACACTAACACGTCAGCTTTGACATGGATATTCTAGCCTTCTCTTCTCTTGCCCGAAGCATTCTCAAACCTTCTCTCAACAAACTCAAATCATCTCTTCCATGGCCATTATAAATTAGGCACTTCCATTCTCTTTTCATCGAGACAGCAGAAAAATATATTAAGAAACAGGAAACGACACAGTATTCTGCAAAAAGTATGGAGAGTTTGTCAAGAGAAATGCAAAAGGCGCTAAACGCCATTCAGGAGGGGATGGAGAAGATGCTTGAAAAGCCAACAAGGCGGTATATAAAGAACGCTAGAGCTATGTTGAGGACAACTGCTGATATTTAATATGCTTTAAGTACAAATTTGTTAATCAAATAAAAAAAAAACTAAGAGCAGCAGGGCTATGCCGCAGCTAATGCAGTATCAGAGCTGCAGCAGCTATCTAAGACAATGCCGCAGCTATGAGGTGCGGCACTGTACTATTCAAAATATTTTATTTTGGTAAATAATTTTTCTAAACACCCTAATCTAATCTTTGTCCCCATTTATGAGCATCCTTCTCATTTCTCTTTTCTTTTCATCTTGCCATGCCTGGCCTTGAGGTCTCCAATATTAAGGTTTTTTTCTTGACATGCCTGCCTTTTTAAATTACTAATCTGTAAGGAATTTCTAAATTATTAATGCAATGTAGTCAATTTAATAATTTTGTGCTCTATCTACGAGAAAGCAGGTGAAGGTGGCAGATGGGGTCCTGCACGTAAGCGGTAAGAAGAAGAAGAAGCCGCCGGCTGTAGGTGGCGGAAACGAAACAGTAAAGCCAATAAGGATAGAAAGGAGGAGATTGAGATACAAGAGGAAATTTAGTCTTCCACAGAATTCAAACCCTGAGGATGTGAAAGCCACTTATTAAGGATGGAGTCCTAATCATTAGTGTTGCCAAGAAACTTCCAGACGATTCCTCCAAGCCTAAAACTGTGACTGTTCCAATTTCTTGGAATAATAAAAAACAATAAAGGAGCATCTGTCTTCGATTCAGTTTGTATAAAGTATAGAGAGAACTTTCTCAACTAATTCATGAATAATTTGCAGAAAACAGTTCACAAATTAATATGAACCAAGCTTTTATAACCAACGACAATCATTAGCTATTTTCATGTAAGAGACAGGCAAATTAATCATCAAACATTTACAAACCAAGTGTTTAATACAGGCAAAAACTTAAAATCACAATTTTGGGATTCATAGTAAATCACGGTTTCTTGTGCTCCCAGGAAATCGCTTGGAAAATGAATCAGAGACTTGCTTTATCATTTCACGAGCATTATAAACTCGGTCCTAAGGCATGATTATTAAGGCCATGAAAGAACCGATGTTTTCTTCGCTTGGAATGCCTTCCAGAACCTTTTGACATGACATAGGGGACAAACTGCACCTGCATAGGACCAACATTTACTCTCAGAGGTATAGACTGCCAGCCAAATTCCTTTTTCCTAAAGGAAGTGTAAAAATAGGAAAGGAGAGTGGAAATTTCCAGCCATGAACACAACAAAGATAACGGATTTCTAAATTTATGAAGTCACGAAATGCACATAATAAATAAAATAATCTACAAAAAGCGAGCTTAGAAAACTAGCTAAACAAACAAATATACCAATAAAGCTCTATGCAGTAGTTTTAGTTGCAAGAAGTATCTCAAACCTGAGAACCATTGTGTATGCCAAAATCTTGAAGTGCTGAACTGTCATCAAGAAGCTTTTGATTGTGATAGGATAGGGCATAATTTTCCCAGACATGCTTCCTGCAAACCAAAAATCTAGAAATCAAAGGAGAAAGCACAACAAAATCATGCATGGTAAGCAAAATGACACAGGAACTGAACTGAATTGATACTTCAACATCAACTCATCAGAAGCAGTCAATCGTAATCTCAAAAGAATGTCTTGGCAATGGTCAGTAAAAAGCAAAAGAACTAAGCTCAGGGAGTTGCCCTAACAAGGAGAAGAAGAGAGTTTCTTCAGCAATATTAGAGTACCATGAAATATGGCGGTGCCCCATCTTGGATTGCTCCATTTCAGTGACTTTATTCTTTATTGCAATCTTCAGATCCTTAACTGTTGCCGAATTCATCAGCGCCAGATCTTCAAAGAATCATTAAGTCAAAGTCACACCTTGCACATTAAACATTGGTCATAATGCCAAAAAGAGAATGGTGAACCGTGTTAGTACAAAAGGTGGTGCCATCCAGCTTGAGGATGGAGATTCGCATAGCACTTCCCAACTCAAGCCTGATGAGAATATCAACATCGGATAAATTGGGATTCTTGGGTACATCGGCCAGAATAGGATCGTCTAGGAGAGCTGCAAGTGTTGATTGTAGTTTCGCCTTCTTTACGTTGGTGCTATTATAACTAACATCTTCCTCTCCCTTAGAACTCAATTCCATCGTTGATAATCTTTTCTCTCAAAATTGAAACACAAGCTTCACAGTTCTAAACGCAGCCTGTCATCTTCAATACCTGGTTTAAGTGGAAAAAAAAAAATCAAGCTGCTAACAATTCCCTCCTTCAATATAAAAAAAAACCCACAACACAAAAATAAGAAAACATTCTAAAGATCTAATTTTTCTTTTTATTCAAGTTCACATCTTTCTCACTGCAAAACACAAAAATAAACAAACGAACACGAACCCAGAAATCAACGGAACCCATAACAAGTACGCTCACATAAAAAAAGGTACTGTAAATGATAGATGTTGGGGAAAATCTAACCTGAGCTTCGGCAAAGCATCGCTGCTCGGTTATGGAAGCGGCGGCCAGTGGATAAGTGGTTCTTCCGTACAAATTGGGCTTTTTTTAGATGGATAAGTGGTTTTTTACTTCTTCAAGACAATTCGTAACAAAAAAAAAAAAGAAAATTTATACATGGACTTGGACACATTAGCGGTACAAAGATGTGAATGGAATTTTTTTAAAAATTATTTATAAAAATAGACTCTTTTGAAAAGTAATTTTGGGAGTAAAGTTGCGTTATAAGTCGCAACTAACACCTGCGATTTCTGACGATGAGATTCACAAGATGGATCAATTTTCTTCGTTGATGCCGCAGCTCATAGCTGCGGCATCAACAAATATATATATATAAATAAATATAAATAAAGGGCATATGTTATCCCTTTATTTATTTATTTTTTAAATAATAATTTAATAATAAATAATATTAATATTATTTATTATAATAAAATAAAATTATATTAGAGATAAAATAAAATAGAAAATGATAAAGCCATTTCTGACCTTATCGGGAGGTACGCCGGGCACTGTACAATATTGTCCGCTTTGGGCCGGAGCCCTCACGGCTTTGTTTTTGGGGCTTTGCCCCAAAACGCCTTATACAGGTGAAGGGTGTCCTTGGCCTTTATATGGCCTACTTCAACCACTTCAACAGTCGATGTGGGATTCATGATAGCATTGCTATCACTATTCCCCCTCCCGAGAGAGGGCTCGGCGCTGGCCGCTTACGGGACTGGCCGCTTGTCGGGACTGGCCGCTTTGGGCGCTGCCGCTCGGGCGCTGGCCTCGGCTCTCAATAATATAATTATAATAGAATAATATTTAACTAATATACGAAACGAAATTCTATTTTTTAATTGTTCAGTTATAAATTTTACAAAAAATATTAAAATTTTCATAAGATTTTAATATTTTTTTTTATAGTTATAAATTTTTTGCATGAAACTCGTTTTAAGTATTTTGTTAACTTTTTAAATATGAGTTGGCGGATATTTGCCATTTTATAACAGTTGACTTTCTAAAAACTAAAAAGTAACATTTTGATTTTTTTTTTTATTATCTATTACTAATTTATTTAACAAAAACACAAAATTACTTGTAATCAATTGTAAAATATCTTTGTAAAAACACACAATTTTTTTTATCACTATTATTATCTTTTCTTAAAAAATATCCATTATTATTTTTTATTTTTATTTTTTAATTAATTAATATATATATATATATATATATATATATATATATATATATATATATATATATATATATATATATATATATATATATATATATATATATATATATATAGCGTATGGTAATTGTTTCATGCATTTATAAAAATTTATATTTCTTAATTATTTTTTTTGCAATAAATTGTTTGTTTGAGTTACTTATAAAATTTTTATATTATACTATCTATAAATTTTTCTATTTTACACATGAAAAATAAAAATATAAGAAAAATATTAAAATCCTATGAAAATTTTAATATTTTTTGTAAAATTTATAACTGAACAATTAAAAAATAGAGTTTCGTTCCGTATATTATTTAAATATTATTCTATCATAATTATATTATTATATTTAATAAATATATTTTCTACTTTATTTTATCTCTATTATAATTTTATTTTATCGTAATAAATAATATTAATATTATTTATTATTTAAAAAAATAGGAGGCAGCAGTTGCCTTTTATATATATATATATATATATATATATTTGTTGATGCCGCAACTGTGAGCTGCAACATCAACAAAGAAAATTGGCCCACCTTGTGGATCCCACCGTTATAAGCCGCAGGTGTCAGTTGCGACTTCTGACGCAACTCTACTCTCGGAATTACTTTTTAAACAATCCTATTTTTGTAAATAGTTTTTTAAAAAATTCCAATCAAATCTTTGTCCCCATATTAGACACCAAGTAATTTTATTTTATTTTATAAACACGAAACTATTATTAGGATCTGCGCCGCCATGTGTGGAACAATATTAATTAATTGTCCTTAATTTTTTTTTTATAAAGTTATATTTAAATTAATTAAATATAACATGGTGCACAATATATTAATAATAATATACATAATAATTTAACAAAAAATGCATTTAACAATGTGATTGATTATGATTCAATAAAGCGTTTCGATTACAAGTCTTTCCGCTATTTTTTTTTCTATTACGAAAAAAATTGGTCTAAAGGAAGCAAATTCTTTTTTTTTTGTTTGTTTTTTAAAGATGGGCCGATTCGCGGCCCACGTTATTAGAAAGAGGCCCCTTTTTCCGATTCCGAGTTCCCTCCCGATTCAACGTCGTCTCGGAGGCCGAGTCGAATCACTAACAGAGGCGAATAGAGAAACAGAAACAATTGTGATTAGCGAAGGAGAATCCGAGTCTTAATTATCTAACAATCAGTATCTGTTTGATCGAGTAGTGGATGGCTAATCTTGTCCTTAAACCTCTTCGCAATAATTTTCTCTTTATTATTATCATTTTGTTATTGTTTATCGCTACTCCTGTTCTCTCCAAGTCTCGCCGTCCAATATCGGTAATTATTTCTCCATCGCGCTATGTTAGTAGATATTGCTTTCTGATTTTCAAACTTATGTCGGTTCTTTGTTGAAATTACAGGACACCGAGATCAGGCAAAAGAAGCACGAGTGTTATTCTGATATAGAGAAGTAAGCACTTCTTGCTTGTGAAACTATTTTTTTTTTCAACGTTTTATGTCGTTTGAAAATCTCTTGGTTGTTTAATTTGCGATGAGAACAGTGGACTTTGGGGCCCGCAATGCAAATCCTCAATGACGGAGAAGGAAAATTGTGCTTTGCGTTGCCTTTCTCCAACTTGTTATGGGCTTATTTACGAGAGCGATCCGGTATGGATTGATTCTTGAGATTAGCCTCTCTTAGTTTCGGTGTGATTCTGTTAAATTATCGGCCTAAGTTTTGTTTTTCTACTTGTAGCTTGAAGAGGGGGAGAAGGATCTTGTTAGAAGCCAAGAGTACAAGTATTGTATGTACAGGTAAGTTCATCAAGTCCTGAATTTATTTTTGAAGCTTTTTTCCTATTTGCTATATTCTAGAGAATTATGGTTTTATTTTTTATTTTATTTTATTTTGTGTGTGCGCCCCCGTGCGTGAGTTTAAATTGGATGGTAAAATACATGCTTGTTCTGGAGATGTATTGGTATTATGAGTATGAATTTGATCGATGAATTTAATCCTGGCACAAATGAAGCATATATAGATGCATATGTAACTATGGTGTGTACTAGAAGTGATTGTTCTAGTCGTCTATATGGATAGAAAACCTTTAATGGCAAGTAGAGGATGGTTTGCAGAGCTTCTTTTAAGATACCTGCGAAAATTATGGTGTCATAAGGTGCCAGCAATGGTTTTTTGGTTGATGAACATTTATGTAGAGGAAGGTGGCAGTTATCTACAGAAGCTATGCAGACAAAAATGGCAAAGTGCATGTTACCTGCGAACTAAATGTATTAAATCTGAGCCTAAATTGTTATATATGGTGCATCGGACGGGAGGACAAAAGAGTTTCTAGAGTAGAAAGCTGAAACTGAAAGTCAAAATGAAAACTAAAACCAAATCAAATGGTTCGGTTATCCAAATTCTTCTAATTGTCATCATTATTTTGGTTTGGATTTTTTGGTTTTGTTCCTCACCTTTACATCTGAACTTATACCTTGGAGTTTCACAAACAGTTTGCTCAATATAATTTTGAAGTGGAGCTCCAGTAATGGCACTAATTGGTACTTTGGTTGGTTAATTATGGCAACCAAGTTTATATGAAAGCTTCTTACCTTAACTACTGCTCATGTGAAGCTAAGAAGGGAAGTAGGTATTGAATGATTTGATGAGAGAAATGACATTTCGACGCACTCCTGGGCCAATTAAACCTGCACAGGTTAAGAAGTTTGGTCTTCAGTGTTATAGTTGTGGGGTGAAAATATTTAGTTTTGGGAATTACCTTATGAAACAAATTGTAACAGTGGTTTTGCTGAAAAATGAAATGAAGGAAAAAAGAGATGCTAGTAATGATGACATAATAGTTTGAGCTGTTGATTAGTCAGGTTTCAATGAAGAAAATGGGCCTAGAGATATGATATGTGCAATGTTGCCTTTTAATCGTTTGAGGTTGAGAGGGAACAATAAGGCAGTTTACATTACAGCATATAATAATATCCTAAGCTATAATACTAATCCTATTTTGTCTTTGAAAGCACTCCTTAATAATTATTATTTTCTTCTAGTCACAGAAAAACTGAAAAGTAATTTATTTTGTTAAGTGATGTCAAAGTATCCGAACAACTCCTAAGTGGTGAACAATTGTTGCAGTTAGGTAATATTGGGAATTAAAGGGTGCAAAATATACCCATCCGATACTTAAACATTGGAACAAATGAGTTGTAGTGTTCTATGTATTGTTTTATAGACTGTTCTGGATATTTCTATTTCGTAGGACACTAGCAATTTTAGGATTTTTAAAAAAAATTTCTCGCCTCTGAGGCTTTAACTGCTTTCTGGGTTGAAACTATTTTGGGTGTGAGAAATTAGGGTGCTGCATCAAATCTTCTTGAGAGTGGCTTGTAGCTAGGTAAATTAATGGAGTTCAAGTGGATGTTGTTCTTGGTCTACGTCTGCTGATTTATAGACACTCATGGTAGAAGAGTTGCCTGAGCTATTGACTTAGTAATAAGGGCCACACATGTTGTCATTCCTACGTCTCACAACAGTAGCGTTTGGGTTCTCTCTTGCAATGACTGACTGGTTCTAAGATCATTTTTGGATTGTTAAGAGGATCGGCAGGAAAAGAGGAGGAACTTTGGTGATAGCAATAATGCTAAATCAATCAATCAACACTCACAAGAATGGAAATGAAGTGCTGTATATTGATGTGTAAATGGATCAATACAGTATAACGTTTGGTTTCTTTCTATTACAAGATACAGAACAAAAGAAAGAATGAAAGATAACAACCAGGGCCTTCAGCTACCAGGAAGAACAGCCTCCTAATTCTATTCTGTTCTCTCCCTTCCCTCACTCCCTACATGCAAATTCCAAGTAAATTCTAATCATACCCCTCCACACACCACTTCTCCCTCCTTTTATTTGCTTCCCCGCATAACTAACTTTTGTTTCACGCTCCCTCACTTGCTTCTCCTGCCATCTGCTTCTTGGGCCTCCTGGCATAAACTTTCCACATTGTGGGCTTGTGGGTTTGGGCCTCTGGACCAGTAGCACTTTCTCTATCATTTGGGCTCTGTTATTCACAGTATTTCATTTACCCATGGTCTTGTAAAATTCATCGACCAAATATGTTTTCCTTGTTAGGAATACAAACTACTACGTTTCATGGAAAGTCCTACTTCCACTACTCATAACAAGGAAAGAGGCGTGTTATTGAATCACTTAACCACTCGCCCAATAGTCCACCAAAACCCATGATTGCTAGCAGGCACCACAATGTTCCTCTTTTGCTTGAATCAAAAAAATTTATGGTTCATATATATATATATATATATACACAAAAAAAAGAAAAGAAGAGGAAACTACTTTTTCCATTGTATTCCAAGGTCAAGCAGCAAACTGAAAAACTGGTTCAGTTTCAGTGCAACTACAAATTCTCAGAAATATCATTAGAAATTTTCCCAAAAATATTTTACAATTGCCGGAATACCAAAGTGTGGCGAATAGTGTAGAAGTTGAATTCTGGGGTTGATCTATAAATCTGCTTTTTGTTTATTTATATTAACCTTTTTTTCCCTCATCATTGGGTTGGTTTCCATATTAGTCCACTGATGCTTGTTGTAGGTGAGAGTCATAAATTACATGGTGCATGATTTCTTTCAAAATTTTGAATCATATTTATCAGAAATTCTTGCCCTTTCCTTGATTATTTGGAACAAATAAGCAAATTTGGTTTAGGTATGACAAGCACCCCTCTCTTTCTTTAAGTAATTCTTAATTATTTTATACTTAGGCACATAAAATGTTTTTTATTTTGCGTAACACATTTGAGACCAGTCCTTAAGAACAAGTCCATGTAAAAGTTTCTTCTGTTGCATTTCAACAGTTTGCAAAACCTAGTCTAACTAATGTATAGTGCTTTTAGTTATGATGGAGAAGTCCAGCTTTATGGATGATATATTGACTTCCCGTTTCATTTATGCTTGCTTTTCCTTTATGAATTAATTGTTTCCTAATTGTTCAACTTTGTGCTATATTTAATATAAAATAATCCATTAGTGCCTGATTATGCTAGTCACGATGGGAGTTGGATGTCCCCGCGTGATTAAACTATGTTCAGCACTCTGTTAGTTTCAATCATTCTAGCATAATTTATTGTTTTGAGACCTATAGTTTCCTCGTATGCATTTTTTTTTCCAGGTCACATCCTTATGTTAAAGTTGATTACTTTCTTATATGTTTAAAAATTAAATGTCCTTAGGATATATTATCCAATAGTTGGAGTAATATCATTTTCATTTACTTCTCTGCAGGGATTCACTGGGAGAGTCTCTTGAGGGTATTAAGGGAGCTTTTGAGTATTAAATTACGTCATTTAAACTGGGCAGAATTTCAATTCTGTAATTTATTGTCTGCTACTTGAATATTGCATTTTTGGAACTGAAGGGAAAAAAAAGGGGTTTATCCTCCACTGGTGTTGATATTTTTTATTTTTTATTATTTTTTTTTAAAAAAAAAAAGGAAAAACACTGCCTGCCATTGAGTAATGCCCTGCTAGAATAATGTTTTCCAAAATGTTAACTTTGCTTAGAATGGATGTGTAATGATAAGACTTTAGGACGTGGCTTAAGTGTGATTATGATAGTTAATTAAAGGTTATCTCTAGCTTAATCTCACCTTTTTAGTGTTTATATAGACCAATTACTAAAGTAGAAGTGTAGAACACATATTGATTCGCTTAGGTTAGGACAAACGATAAATATGGCACGTGAAAATTGAGAAAAAACATGTTAAAAAGAAAAAGATGAAGGTGCCCTTGAATTTTTGACTTAGGATAATTGTATTCATACTCTTTGGAGCCACAGGCCTGATCTCAAATTGCCCCCCAATTTATTTTCGAGGACTGAATTGCATTGCATGTGTGTATTGGACTAGGTCATATGTTGATTAATGTTTCATATATATATATATATATATGAAAAATAATTGTTTTTCAGATTATACCCACGTATTTTTTATTGGCTAATGAAAAAATTAAGTTTAAAAAGAAATAAAAAAGATAATGGCAATTGGCAAATAGTATATTTCATTTATAACTCCATTCATTTAATAATAATTTATTTAAATTATAATTCAATTCAATTCATTTATGATTTTATTCATCATGTTTGCAATTCAAATTTTCTTGATCCGATCCTATTTGCCATGTATATTAGAATGCAATCGGTTTTGATAAATATTATTATTAAATTCATTTATTTCTTTCCATTTTTTTTTTCATGACTCCTTACTTCCTCTCGGTTGATAATAAATTACCGCCTATTTTTAATATGGCACTAATGCCATACTTTTATTCAAGCACTTCTAATTTTTATAATTAGATTATACTTAACTATAAGATAAAAAATGAAATTATTGGAATATATATATATATATCTAAATTTTTTAATGAAAACAGTTGATAATCTTAATATATTTTTGTATATTTTAAAATTTTATTTGTATTTTATATAAAATGTATTTTTTAGATTATTAATAAAAATTTGATTTATATTAAAAAAATAAACATGAAGTATTATTATACATGTGGCATCTACCAAAATAAAAAATAACAATAATAATAATTCAAGTTGATGTATATGTATGGGAGAATAAAGAACAACTTTTTGTCCTTTTCTTTTAGCGTGGGTAAGCACCTTCTTCCTGTGCAAATCCCACTTCCGCTGAGTGTGCTTTGATGATGGAGGTAAAAAAACGAAGGCTTTTAAATGCTGAAAACTCTCTCCATTTTCTCCTACAAAACGCTCTCTTGTTAAACACTAGCTTAGCTTAATTCCATGGATGTCCAACGCCAAGATTATCCCATACCCAACACAGACCAAGTGGTTCTTTTCGTGGACCAATCAACTGCTAAAGTCAGTAATGAATCCTCAGAAACCACCAATCCCAATCCCCAGCCCCACACCCCTACTCCACAACCACCCAAAACGCTTCGTCGTCTCAACTTCTCCAAACCCAAATCCCGTTTTGCAGAAATCAAGTACCCTCTCCCTTCAAAAACCGAACCCCATCACCAAATCCCCACCACAGACGATGATGATGAAGACCACGGCGATGATGAATGGTTCGAGTACGAAGAAGAAGAAGAAAAATACTCAAAATACAAAAAGAAAAAGAACAAAAAGATCCACAAAAGAGCCTTAATAGAGTTCATAATGTTCGTTATAATAATGACGTGTTTGATTAGTGCTTTAACTCTGAATTCCTTCAAGAACAAACTTCAATGGGAAATTGAGATATGGAAATGGTTTCTGTTGGTTTTAGTCATCTTCTGTGGCCGCCTCGTGTCTTGTTGGGTAACAGGTTTTATTGTTTTTCTAATAGAACGCAATTTCATGCTTAGAGAGAAAGTGTTATACTTCGTTTATGGATTAAGAAAAAGCTTCCAAAACTGTGTCTGGTTAGGGTTAGCTTTACTTGCTTGGATAATAATGTTCCATGAAGTTCATAAAAAGCACAAAGTGTTAGAAAAATTCTTCAGATTTCTTGTCGCTATTCTAGTCGGGGCCACGGTTTGGTTACTAAAGATCGTTCTTGTGAAGGTTCTTGCTTCTTCATTTCATGTGGCTACTTACTTTGATCGGATGAAAGAAAGTGTTTTCCACCATTATATTTTGGATGCTCTTTCTGGTCCTCCATTTGATGAGCATCAGGGACAGGCTTCTCCCCGGAATAATAAAATCTGGCAATCGAAATCTTTGCCGGCGAGAATGAAGTCGATAGAGAAGGTGCCGGGTAGGGTCGATATGGAAAGATTAAGGAGACTGAGCATGCAGAATAGAGCAAGTGTTTGGAGTGTGAAAAGATTAGTGAATTATATAAAGTCTTCAGGGCTGTCGACGATTTCGACGACGGTAGATAAGTTTGGGAATAGAGAATCGGAGATCACTAGTGAATGGGAAGCTAGAAGCTCTGCTCGGAGGATTTTCAAGAATGTTGCTAAGCCTGCTGCCAAGTATGTTTTTTCTTCTTTTAATGCTTAATATATATCTAGCTCTATCATAACTTTGATTATTTTGTTATTAACGTTTCGAGAGATCCCTTACTCTTTTAAAGTATCAAATATGTTACACAATATGGTTTTGTTGCCACTGCTATATATATTTTACACGAGTTTTTTCAATATCTGATATTGTTTCCACTAATGAATCATGCAAAAGCTTTTTCGATATCTGATATTGTTTCCACTAATCATGTACAGCTTGGATTTGGAGAAATAAATGGAAATATTTTCATGTAGAACACAAAATAGTAAGATTATTTGTAATGAACAAGGTTTTATTTTTAGGAATTTAATTAGATTTAGTAATATATAATTTTCTATTTGTATCAATGATTGAAACTTTTTATAAGGGTATATAAATTTTTGTTTTTGCAGACCCACACCCACTAGCAAATCTCCACTTTGACTCAATTTTAAGGCAAAATTAAAAACAATTTTTTTTTTTAATATTGTGTATTAATCATGGGTCATTGTGCATTTACCAAATAAGCCACTTACAGGTAATTGGCTTATATAATATATATATATATATATATATATATATATATATATATATATATATATATATATATGATTCCACGAGATGGGGTGGAAGTTTTTAACTTGAGATTATGATAAATTAATGCTTTCAACTTCCCACTAATCTATGAAATATGTGGAGCATGTTTGCTATTTTATTTCATCCAATAATTAACATTTGAAATTTGATGAATATAACCATACATATGATAGCTAAGAATTGGTTGTTAACATAAATTCATGCAATTGAGAATTAAAAATCTGCATGGAGAAATTTAATATCTATTATGAGTAGTTATTAATTATTAAGTGAGTCGAGTAATTAATATTTAACATTAATTTTCATGTTGCAGGCTCATAGAGGAGGAAGATTTACTTAGGTTTCTAAAGAGCGAGGAGGTTCATACCATATTTCCTCTCTTTGAAGGAGCTATTGAGACTGGAAAAATCACTAAATCCTCTTTCAGAAATTGGGTGGTATGTTTAATTATTACTTTTCTCTTCATTTAATACTATTTAAACGTCTAAATTGTTTTAATATTGATTTTTACAGGTACATGCATACGTGGAGAGGAAAGCATTAGCCCATTCATTGAATGATACAAAAACGGCAGTGCAGCAACTTCACAAGCTAGCAAGTGCAGTTGTAACAGTAATTATAATTATAATTTCTCTCTTAGTAATGGGATTGGCTACTACTAATATGGTTCTTGTAGTCACTTCTCAGCTATTAGTTTTGGGTTTTATGTTCCAAAATACCTGTAAAACCATCTTCGAATCCATCATTTTCGTCTTCGTTATGCATCCTTTTGATGTTGGTGATCGTTGCGTTATCGACGGTGTTCAGGTAATTAATTAATTATGCATTAATTAACTTAATTAATTAGCCCCTAATTAAGTGAAGCTCTTAACTTAATTAACATTTCTTGAATTTTTAGATGGTTGTGGAAGAAATGAACATTTTGACAACTGTTTTCTTACGGTATGATATGGAGAAAATATATTATCCGAATTCTGTTTTGATTACAAAATCGATCAGCAATTTTAGAAGAAGTCCAGATATGGGAGATTCCGTTGAGTTCACTATTGATATATCTACTTCTGTTGATGACTTTAATGCTCTCAAGAAGGCTATTCAAACGTAAGTCTTTCTCATCGTCTCCTTCTATAATTACCCTAATTAAGCTAAGTTTTATTAGCAATGACTGAATGGCAATTAATAACTAAGAAGAAGCATAAAAATTGAATGATGCAGATACATAGATAGCAAGCCAAAGCATTGGAGTCCAAAGCACACATTGCTAGTGAAGGAGATTGAGGATGTGAACAAAATGAAGCTCATTCTATGTGTACTGCACACAATGAACCATCAAAATTATGGTGAAAAGAGTGGTAGAAGATCAGAGTTAGTGTTTGAACTTAAGAAGATACTTGAGAATCTTGGCATTAGATACCATCTCCTTCCACAAGAGATTCATATTACTCAACTCAATATGAGCCATACCAGGATTTAATTGTGGGGCTCAGTTGATCTTATCACCAATGCTTACTTCTCTTCTCCTTGTATAGTCTAGTTTTTTTAATAAGATTTTAGTATTTACTAGATACATTAATTATTTTAAAAAATTATTTTTTATATATGACACATGACCCATACACTAAATCAATAATAAATTATCAGATAAAGAATTAAAATATAATTAATGCACCAAAGTCAACTAGGTAACGTTATTAAAAAATAGATGTTGATTTATGTGTAATACAATGGTTCAAAAATGATTGGGTTATAACTTCTCCCCGTTGTCGTTTCTGGAAAATGTTTTTCTTGTAGTGTTAATTAACTTGTCGTTTTATAGCCATTAATTTGTAGGAAATCACAACAGTATTGTCGTTTAGACAAAAAGTGATAGAGGAAAGGACACGCTCGGTGGGACTCGAACCCACAATCGTCTGATTAGAAGTCAGACGCCTTATCCATTAGGCCACGAGCGCCTTGTTGAACAAGCGATTGAGCATATGCTAAGCGACTTAAAAAACAAAATCTAAAACAACAGTATGGCAAAATAAGTATACAAATAATTTTTTACAGACTAAATCAATTATATATTATTATCTCTGATTAGTAATTACTAAACTTTTTTATTCCACATGACATTGTTCTTATATAATAGCAATTATATAATATTTATATTAAATAATATAAATTTTACACAATATTTTAGAATAAATATTATTTTTAATAAATTAATAGTTAAATTTTATAAATAAGTTTGGATAGAATATTATGTAATGTACATCCAAATATCCAAACCCATTTAACAATTATCTAAATTTGTCCTTGGATATATAAATATAAAAAAAAAAATTAAATCAACTGTCATTCCTAATTAGTGAATTCTATAATGGGGATTAAGGTAGGTGTGAAATGATTATCAAATTATAAATGAAATAATTAAAAAGGGCAATAAACGGTGCGTTTTATATTGCTCTAGAATAATCAAGTTCCCTGGGAGCATTATTGAACATGATCCAAATGTTTTAGGGACTTATTTGAACTTCTTCTCCTAACTGAAGAAAATCTCTCGACTTTTGGGTAAAAAACGATTAGCATCAATGGCGACCTCTGCTTCTGCCTCGTCTGCCCCAAACCAGAAACTCGATCTTGTTAAAGAGGCATCTACTTTCTCCTTTCATTTAAATCTTTACTGCGTTTTAGATATATAGCTATTAATATTTGTTTCTTTAATATTTCAGATAAGAAGCCATGAAGTTGCTTTGGCGGAGCTCAATAATCTTTCCTCCTCTCGGGTAAGCTCTTTATTAACTCTAAAACCCTTAATTTCCATTATCAGGTTTGCCTTTTGCCCTTGTACTTCACCGCTCTAATTTCTTCAATTCTATTTTTTTTTTCTCGGTTTCTTTATTTGTATTGGTTTTTAGAAATTGATGCATTGCTTGCTTATTAACAGAATCTAATGTTGTGAAAAAAATTCAATTCTTGATTTTGCAAAGTGGAGAATTGGGTTTTAACTCATTTTGGTGAAGTAGTCTGTAAATTTTATAATTTGCAAAGAAATTGAGGTTATCAAGTTAAACTATTTGAAGCGTCGCACCAATACCGTACTGCCTAATTTGCATGCTGATCTTATTGGTTCTCTTTATTTACTGTATGATGGGAATAAGTTGATGGATTTATTTTTAGGATTTTAAAACAAATGTTAAAGCAATGTAATACTTATGATTTCAGAAGACTGAATTGGAAAATGGCAGCTTAAAATCTTTGTTTGATCCCTCTTGTTTCTTATTCAAGTCCTTAATTTGGGGGACAAATGTAAGCTTTTTGCATCTAAAGGTGTTCACTTGAATGCTTTTATACTATCTTTCTGTTAATATTTTGCTCTCTTAAAGCCTTTGTGTGTTAAAAGACAGAAGATAAAAATTCTGTATTGCTATTGAAGAATGCCTATTGTACAGGGAAATTTACATATTTTCTTGTTGAACGTAGACTGTTTATCAGAAAAATGGGAACTTGTTCTTTCGTTCAACTACACAAAAAGCAATAGCAGCTGAACAGAGTAAATGCCATCTTGTATTCACTCACTCAGTCTGACTGGATATGCTTCAAAGCAAACTATATTAACATTTTGTTTATCTCCAAATTCTGCAGAACAACTTGATTCTGCCAAGGCCAAGCTAGGAAAGCTGAATTCCAGTTGATTATAAATGTTTCATTTGACAGATCTGTTCCTTGTGCAAATGCTTTCAGCAGTTTTAACACATCTGATTTTGTCTTGTTGACAAGCCTAATTTAGTGTCAGGAATTTTGGGTGGCCAATAGTTATCTTGTTTATAGAAAAGTGATTCTAAGGACCATAATGATGGATATTGAAATATTTGAGTATTTTATTTGTGTCTAATTATATTGGATATATTGTTTATGATAATGTGGAGCGAGTGTTTGATTGTTGGGCAGCTGTTGTGCCCCATTTCTATTCTTCTCCTCGTTCGAAATTCACAAAATTGTAAGGGAAAATGAAAAAACTATCTGATTGACTAATAAGTATGCCAACCATTACAGCAATTGTTATAATTCTGATTATTAGCATAAAAGAAATGACAACAATCCAATCCATGGATATGAACAAACGACTAGAAGGCAGGCAGGCTGTGTCTAATACAGAAGAGAACTTTTGGAATGCACAGAATAGAAGTCCCTAGTCATAGTCATAGCGAGAAGTTTGGAACCACACAATTGCAAGAGTCACGAGGGATGCATATATTGAATTGGGTAGTTTCTGCACAACTTTTCCGACTGCTGGGACTCCCTCGGTAGCCTTTTTTGTTGCCATTGCAACTGTGGGTGCTACAATCAGAGTGACAATTAGTCCCTGACTAACAACTATGATAGTGTCCTGTGTTAGATGCAGGATAAACTTCACAAATTCCTCATTGTCAATCTCCCCATCAAAGTTCACATCGCATTCCTGCACAGCAAGGATAGGTTCTTAATTTCAACCCAACATGTACAGCAATTGGATACACTATGACACTTATGATTAAGACATCCTTTATATTAACTTCGAACAGCCCATGAATTCGTTTCAAGTAATATGTTAAATGGGGTATTGACATGAACATCGGATACAACTTAAAAATGAAAACTTGAGCTCTGCTCGCACCATCGATATTCTCCTCAACAAGTTGGCACCTGAACAAGCATCACTCATATATATATATATATATATATATATATGTGTGTGTGTGTGTGTGTGTGTGGAACTCAAACTTTTCGCAATCTAAACTTGTATTTCGTATAAATTTTAAAACACCAGCTCGGACTTTGTTAAGTTGAAATACAAATACAAAGCATTCAGTTTCTAGTTATTGAACAAATAAGTGGACATGAAACTAATATTACAAAACAAGGTCAAGTTGTTTTCTTTTCTCCTTTGTACTAGTTCTTAAATAAGATTTCTCCTCATTAAACAAATTCACTAAAGATTCAAAATCAAACTAATCCCAAATTTTACAGTTTGTGCTTCTAAATATCAACAGAGTGAAACAAAGCAATTGTTTATAGTCCTGTATATTTGAAGTGATGAAGGTACCTGCATCCTGGCTCTGACTTGATCTTTGGAGGGAGGATCAAAATGAGGGCCAGGCAATCGCTTATTGATATCACTACAACAAAAATGAGCGATTTATAGTGGTGAAAGAGTACTATATATGGGTAAAAGCAGACATGGATTGATTTCAAAAATGAAAAGGTTGTTACTTGTACACAAGTAGGACAGCAATGTACAGATCTTCAAATGAGAGATGAGCTCTTCCTGTTTGATTTTTTATGCGATTAAAAACCCTATCAGTTATCAGTCTTATTTGCCTTTCCCTCCACTGCTTACCTGCACAAGTTGTTATGTTACTGAGAATGGATTAATCACATCCCTTATTACCTGAGAGGCTGAGAAATTTTACCCACGAAAGGGGAAAGGTTCTAACTGTCTCGTCTCATTAACAACAACCGAAAAGAAGAATCGAATTAAACAAGAAAAGCGTAATTAAAGCGTGAAAATGCAAACCCAGAAATAAAATAAATCAAACTTGAAAAGAAAATCGAATTAAAAACAGTAACAAGGGGTACCCTGGAACTTCCCGAGGAGCTGCCCCATGGAGAGCGATGAGCCAAGAGGCTAAGAGACGCTATAATTTGAGTGGTAAAGATTCAGATTACAACGAGTGTGTATGTGTTTATCGGAGTGAAGAAGGATGTTTCTGTTTTTTTTGAACCAGTCAGATGCTTACAAGGGATCAGATACAGATACAGCTGATATTTTGTGCAATATTCCTCCACCCTGCACTCTACATTAGTTAAAATGATCAAACCACTGGATATGTGCCAAGTTAGTGAGTATGAACATCTCGCTTTCTTTGCTGTTAATTTTTTAATTTTGAGAAAATTGCTGTGATCTATCATTGAATCAAGAATAGTGAGATTCGTTCTTGGACATATCAAAATTAGAGGTCAATGTTATTATTATTAATTCAATTTAAAAGTCCCACAACCCCAAGAATTTCGTGCAGGGAGAAAAAACCCAAAGTGCATTTTATGTGACCCCATAATTACATATTTACAACTTTCTTTTAAATTATTAGTTAATCTATTAAGCCTTTTATCTTTTTTGATTCATTAATTATTCTTTCAAATAAGCTTAATATCAATTTTTAAATTATTTTTGACTTGTTTAAATAACCATAACAATTTGGTATAAATAATAGTTTATTTAAAATTATTGTGAGTATCAAATTTACTTTCTATAAGTATATGTGAATACATTAGCTCATTATTTAAAATGATATTTTAGTAAATTAAAAAAAATTATAAAATTAATGTTAATTAATGATATTTTTTTGATACAAAAGAGGACCCGAAACCAAAACACAAAATTAAATAATACGAATTCGTCTAAACCTGCATATTCTCTTTAAATCTCTCTTAAGCAACTCCGTCATCTTCGCATGTGGGTTAATAATTTCATGAATAACCATCTCATGATCCTTATTGGCATTATCAAGTTAAATGAAATATAAGTAGGGGTGAGCATGGTCGGTTAACCGGTACATGAGTCGCAGTCCATTAACCAGTCCATTAATATCGGTTTTTTGAAATTCCAGTCCATTAACCAGTCCATTACTATCGGTTAACCAGTCTATCGGTTTCGGATTTTCGGATCGGTTACCCAATATTTTTCGGTTAACCACTATAATTATAAATATATTCATAAATAAAATTAAAATGTTCAAGATACTTAAAAATTAAAATTTTTTCACTATAATATAATATTATTGTTGTTAAAATAAAAATATTTGGTGGATATAAGCAAATTTATTTTTAAAAATTAATATTTAATAAGTAAATATATTAACCGGTCCATAATCACTTTTAATTAGGTAAATTGTTATACTTACTAATAGTCAATTAAAAAAACTTAAAAAATTTAAAATAATTAGTATAATGAAAAAAAATACATTATCATCTTTAATTAGAATAAATTGTTATAAATTATTAAAAAATTAATAAATTAACTAAAAATTCGGTTTCGGTTCGGTTAACCAGTCACATGAGTTAAAAACCATTAACCAGTCCATTACAATCGGTTAACCAGTCAATCGGTTCGGTTTCTGTTTTTTTCCGGTTAACCAAGTCTATCGGTTTTTTTGCTCACCCCTAAATATAAGAGCAATGAATTTCTTTATTGGTGTAAAAAACACATCTTTTTTTTCTTTTTTGTTTCAAGAATACTATTCTTTTCATTTCACTGTATGTGACTTTTTTTAAGCAAAATTTAAATTTTATTTATTTGACATTTTTGAATTTTTAATACAATTTAATTTTCTGTTCTAATGAAAGTTAACTTATTTACAATCAATTAGATTTAAGTTTTCACATTAAATCACTAAATTTTATTCTAAATTTAAGTTTAATTAATACTAATAAAAATAATAAAAATGGAATGGAGGGACTAAATAATAAACATTTTTTTCCCGCTTGATAGTGAAATTAATACCATCAATAAGAATCTTCATCGATAAAAAAATGTCCACAAAAAATATGTTGTTTTGGAAATTTATGTCATTAATGATAATCTTCATCCTCAAAAATAACAAAATTATGATAAAGACAATAGAAAAGACAAAAAGCAGGGGGGAAAAATGCTTTGGGCTTCTTAGGTAAAGATTGGATCCAACCTGCAATGGGTAGTCTCAATGGCTATTGCAGGCCAGGATGATATGGGTTAAGAGTATTACGATGATATGGGTTAATAGTAACATGCTTTCATTTTGGGTTAAGAGTATTACGACGCGTTTAGATTATAAAGCTATAAAAGCGAAACGAGGCTATAACAGTAATTTACTACGCCCTAATTACCAGCTTATATAAAAGAAAAACAAAAGCCAAGATCGCTTTCGATTAACGCTTAAACTTGCACTGCCTTGAGATCTACACCAATTTTGCAAATCTGATATATTATCAATTCTGTCGCCTTCTCAATCCAAGTTCGGCGATGGAGAAACAACGACCTTCAGGTGATTTAGAACTCACCGGAATCAATGACGCCGAGATTGCCGGTTATCTTTGCAGCAGCAAAGAAATTCAAATGAGAAAGTTAATGTGGGGAATTTTAAACAGAGATTATTTGAACGGAAAGCGATTAAAGAAACCGGTTAAATCCAAGAAGAAAGCGCCTCCTGCTAAGAAAGCTCTTGAAATTGACGTCGGCGATCAAAAACAGAGGAAAAAGTCGGCTTCTGCTGCGAGTTCAAAAATCAATTACGATGCTCTGAAGAAACTTATGGAGAAGGAGGCGGACGAAAAATCTACGAGTTCTCAGATTGGGGAAGACAGTGAAAATAATATGGGTGGAGATTACTACAATTATGAGAATGCCGATGGAGATGATTTTGATTTTTGATTTGTCAAGAATTTGTAGACGGTAATTCTTTTCTTGTTTCTTATGAATTGATTGGAGATCATTATTGGTATTAATTCCTAAATAATCGTATCATTATAGTTTACAAACGCATAGGTGTTTCTCTTTTCTTTTAAACAGCGGAAGGAGTAACTCGATACCTCTTAGACCTTAGAAATAGTTTACGGAGGTTTCTTAATCTATGGGTTGGGCCTCAATTCTTTGATGCGATTGAAGCCCTTCTGCAAAAATATCTCAAACATTTGATTTCAGTGATTTTTAAATTAAAGCTTAGCCTATATATATTTATATTTATAAGGGATAAGGTGTATTTTTACCCTAAAATTTTCAAAAATAGAGTAAAAATGCCCTTATACTTTTTTTTTGGTCGGTTTTTGCCCCTAAACTCAATAAAATGGTTGAAAAATACGCCCACGATGGACGGAAAGTCCACTTGGCAAACAGGGTGAATGTCAGCCAATCACGTGTCGACACGTAAGCGGACATGTGGCAAAATATTTCCTACTCAAAAAAAAAATAGATAAAATGCAGAAATGACGCGACAACAACCAAACATCCGAAAATATGCATTTAAACCCAAACACCCAATCATTCAAGTTAAAACCCAAACACCCAACATGCATAAAAATCCAAAAAATCTCTCTCCAAACAGTGTTCTTCTTCTTCAACGCAGAATCTGAAAAGGAAAATGGGGGGGACAAAGAGCATTGGTTCGCAAAACTCCAATGCCGGTATAAAACAAAAGTTGTGTCGATGTGGTGTGGAAGCCATCAGATTAGTAGCTAAGATAGCTATAAACAGTGGGAAAGTTTTTTACAGATACTATAAGTATGGAGTATGCTGTAATTTTCTGCATTTTGAACAATGTAATCGTATGAAACTGTTAGAACTCAACACGAGATAAGTTACATCACATATTTATGACAGATATAAACTTGTGTATTTCACCAACTTAATATATAAGTGCAATGATTTATTATGTAAAATATTTGAACATTAACCTACCAGCAGGTTAATATGTAAATATAACCCGCCAAAGTGGATTCTTCTCGAACCAATTAATATACATTTGCTCAAATAATTTATTATGTAAAATATCTGAACATTAACCCGCCAGCGGGTTAATGTGTAAATATAATACACAAAACAGTTTTTTAACATAAACCACCACTAATTTATTTATTTCTTAAAAAATGTGTTCCTGAATTACTTATACATAATTTGATAGCTGAGATTGTTACCATGAAAATTAGTCTAGTATTTGATGCAGGAAAGTGATTGTAATGACAGATATAAACTTAAAACTTGTATATTTCACCAACTTAGTATACAAGTGCAATGATTTATTATGTAAAATATGTGAACATTAACTCACCAGTGAGTTAATGTGTAAATATAATACATAAAATAATTTTTTAACATAAATCACTACTATTTTATTTATTTATTAGAAAATGTGTTCTTGAATTATTTGTATATAATTTGATAGCTGAGATTGTTACCATGAAAATTAGTCTAATATTTGATGCAAGAAGGTAATTGCAATGACAGATATAAACTTAAAACTTGTATATTTCACCAACTTAGTATATAAGTACAATGATTTATTATGTAAAATATGTGAACATTAACCCACCGGCGGGTTAATGTGTAAATATAATACATAAAACAGTTTTTTAACATAAACCACCACTAATTTATTTATTTCTTAGAAAATGCGTTCCTTAATTACTTGTACATAATTTGATAGCTGAGATTATTACCATGAAAATTAGTCTAGTATTTGATGCAGGAAGGTGATTGCAATGACAGATATAAACTTAAAAGTTGTGTATTTCACCAACTTAGTATATAAGTGCAATGATTTATTATCTAACATATGTGAACATTAACCCACCAGTGGGTTAATGTGTAAATATTTTATTTGAGCAAATGTATATTAATTGGTTCGAGAAAAATTCACTTTGGTGGGTTATATTTACATATAAACCTGCTGGCGGGTTAATGTTCAAATATTTTACATAATAAATTATTACACTTATATATTAAGTTGTTGAAATACACAAGTTTATATCTGTCATGAATAGATGATGTAACTTAACTCGTGTTGAGTTCTAACAGTTTCATACCATTACATTTGTCACACCCCGTTTGCCCCCTAGTTGAATGAGCCATATTTGTATGTGTATGCAATTGCATGAGTTTTAGATTATAAGGGCATTTTGGTAATTTTGCATGTTATAAGAGTTTTGCTTGCATGTGGGTGCATGCATGGTACCATGGTGTGTGTTAGTTGGGTTGGTTTTGTGTGTGTGTAAATGCACCATTGTAGTGTGTGTGCATGAGAGTTTCATTGTGTGTGTGTTGTGCATACAAGTGTAGGGTATGCTTTAGTTGAGAAGACCTTGTGTGTGTGTGTGATAAGCATGTAGAGTGTGAGTGGCCAAATCCCACCCTTAGGATCTTGACATGTGTCTAGGTTAAGAAAAGAAAAGGAAAAGAAAGGAAAGGGGAGAAGATCAGATTTTTCATTTTGTGCTTCCCGTTTCCTCACGCCGCCCCTCTTCTTTCCTTCTTCTTGTCTTCTTCTCTTGGACATTGGTTGAGATTCAAGAGTTCTAGTGGGGATTTGATCATCTCTTAGTAGTCTTTGGTAAGTATTATGCATCCATTTTGCCTTTGTTTAAGTTCTCCATCTTCTTCTATTTTTCTTATTTTTCGAAATGGGTTTGAAGTTTGGATTCTTGTTTTGGTTGCTTGTTTTTGGTTGGGTTCCTAGTTGAGCCTCCCCGGGATCCTAAAGGCAAGGAAGTTGCTGGATCAAGTGGAACTAAACACTAGGAGCTAAGGATTTTAAGGTTTGGGAATTTCTTCCTTTTTATGTGAAAATGTTCATGAGTGTGTTCTTGATGTTTTCTTGGAATTAGGTTGTTAGATGTCCTTTATTTTGATATTTATGCTATGGGTCTTTGTTTTAGAATGTGGAACTTGCAAGATTATGAATTAATCATGATGAATTCGGATTTGAAGTAATTTGATGCATAAATGGAGTTTGTGAATGATTATTGAAATTAAATGTTCAAATTGATGGATTGGATGAAGTTTATTGTGAATAAATGTTATGACATGGTTGTTTATGCTTTGGATGGCTGGATTTGAGGTAAGTAACCTTGGATTGAGATTTGTGTGGTTGGAGGAGGAAATGGAAGAGGAAAATCTGCAGAATTTCTGCAGATTTTCAAAATCCCGACTCTGTCGCGATCGCGACGACTGTCGCGAGGTCGCGACAGAGAACGGTAGTGGGAGCTTCGCTATCGCGAGCACGCGATATCCGCCGCGAGCCCGCGACAGCCGAAGTGTTGTATACCTTCTGTCGCGAGCGCGACAACTGTCGCGATCGCGACAGAGAGTATTGTTGCCAGGTGTTATCGCGACCACGCGATCCGTCGCGAGATCGCGACAGCACCCTTTTGCCTTCTGTCGCAATCGCGATATCCGTCGCGAGCGCGACAGAGCCTGGCTCTTCCGTCCTCCCCGTGGTCGCGAGATCTGTCGCGCGCGCGCAGCGAAGAGACTCTGGTCTCTGTCGCGAGCGCGACAGACGTCGCGAGCGCGACAGTCCCTTGTATGCTGAATGAGTTTTCTCTCTTCGCCTGTTCCTTGAACTTCAGTTTACTTTAGCAGTTATGAGATTTATAAATGATATGCAAGTGTAATTATGATATGACTATGCTTATTTGATGATGATTAATTTGGAATCACGAAATGGATTGAACGGTTTATGTATGACCTGCTAGAGTCTAGTCAGTGGATAGTTAGGCATGCCTAATAGAGTCTTTGCTGCAGCTTCTGTTATTTCTGTTTGGACCCCGATCAGGTCCCTGTTCGTTCCTCGCGAACTTCTGTAATGTGTTTGGATCTTGTTTAAGGTCCTTCTGGAATTGTTTGTGAATGAAAAGTTAAAATGGTTTTTCGTATTCGATTGGTACTCGTAAAGTACTTTCTGTTCACTCGTTATCCACTACCTTGAGTCAGCAGGGTTTTCATTGTTTAAAGTACTTGTATGACTTGTTATATGAGCAAACGCATGTATTATCTTTCTGGATTCAATGATGAAAAGTACAATCTGTTATGAGAATCTGATTATTAATATGAGCCTTCTGATGAATGACTATATGTATATACGCATGTGAATCGCCTTGACGACCGTTGTGAATGGTTGTCTTTATACTATGTGTGTTTTCCCCACTAAGCGTTTATCGCTTAGCACGGTGTGTTTACCCGTGCAGGTGCGGAAGGAGTTGCTTTTGGGAGAGTCGTCGCCATCAAAGCCAACACAGCAGGGTCTTAGAATAGGGCTTATTTTTGTAGCGTTATGATTCTTTTGTATAAGAACTCTCTTATGATTTTGTAACAGTTTCCGCTTTTGTATATGTATTTTTGGGGTTGTAATTATCTATTGTTTCTCTCAGTTGATCAGAACAGTAATGTAATGCTTTCATTATATTAATGCATGATCAGCTTCCATGAATGATTTTGTAAAGTTTTAATTTACCCTGTATTTTGGTATGTATGTTTATGTATGAATGTATGTATATTCTGTATCTATGTGGTGACACCTTTACTCCTACGGCGTCTTACTCCATATCGGATGGGATCGCCTACGTATGGGTAAGGGGTGTTACAAGTTGTGGTATCAGAGCTCCGGTTTAGGCGTTTCTGGGTGATTGCTTATATGATGCTATGTGTGTATATGTCTATGTTTAGGGCTGTGTTGGCTGATGTGGTTGTCCTCTTGTTTGTTAGATGAATTCTGATTCTGCTCACGGTGCGCTCGAGGAGTCCGCTGAAAGTGTGAACCCTCCAGCGGTAGATCCGTCTGTCTCTGTTTCGGTGTCGGCTCAACGTGCTAGGGTCCAACCTGAGGCCGCTGCCATGCCTTTTGAGGCGATGCTTAGATTGCATCAAGACATGGCTCGGGTTTTGGATAGAGTGACTGCCCCGAAAGCTCCGATAGTGAGTCTGAGAAGAGCGGGTGTTGAGGATTTTTATGGGACCGGACTGGATGAATCTGAGTTAGCCGAGAAGTGGCTAGATAAAGTTAAGAGAGCCTTGAGGGAAATCAGGTGCCCTCCTGATCAGCAAGCCGAGTGTGCTGTAGCCTTGCTTCAGGGTTCAGCTTATGAATGGTGGGAGTTGGTGTGTAGGCAGCCTCAGATGCCTGACCCTTTGACATGGGATTTCTTTGATGAACAATTTTCTAAGAAGTATGTGACTCAGGCGTATAGGGACGCAAGATGGGCGCAGTTTCTGAGTTTGAGGCAAAGGGCCTTGTCTGTGGCAGATTATGAGAAGGAGTTTAACCGGTTGTCCCGTTATGCTCCGCGTGGGGTCATGACGGATGATTTTAGATGTAAGCACTTCGAGGCCGGGTTGAATGATTCTTTGAAGATTGCTTTAGTTTCTTTGATGTGTATGCCGGGGGTACAGTATTATCAGATTGCTGAAGCTGCTTTGAGGGCAGAGAAAGCGGAAACTTTGATTAGAGAGAGAGCTCAGCGCCGGAGTTCAGCTAGAGGTGGTGTTTCCTCATCTTCGGGTAAGAGGTCTAGGAACCCGCAAGATGATCCTGCGGCTGGTTCGGCTTCAAGGGGGAGAAGGCAAGGTTCAGCTGCAGTGTCTGGTTCTGGTAGGGGTGGTCGGTCTGATGCTGCTCCCGTTTGTTCGAATTGCAGTAAGGCTCACTGGGGTGAGTGTAGGTGGCTTACTGGTGGGTGTTTCAGGTGTGGGAGCACTGAACACCGGGTGGCTTATTGTCCTCAGATGAGTGAAGACTCGGGTCCTCAGGGAGGAGCTAGCAGAGTTGGATCGAATGCTCCGCAGGCCTCTAGAGGTAGAGGTAGAGGAAGAGGTCGAGGCGGTCGCCCCAGAGATGTAGCTGGTTCTGAGACTGTGGAGCGTCCTCCTCCTATGGCCGTTAGAGCTTATGCAGTTAGAGCCAGAAATGAGCAGGATGCGCCTGATGTGATTGCTGGTAAGTTCCTACTCCATGACACTGAATTATATGCTCTAATAGATCCTGGTTCCACACACTCATATTTGTGCACACATAAGTTTATTGATAAGTTGCATGTGGTAGAACAGTTAGACTATGAGATATGTGTGACCAATCCGTTAGGGCATAGTGTCAGTGTGAGTAGAGTGTATAGGAATTGTCCGTTGATGGTTGAGAATGTTGAGTTTCCTGTGGATTTGATAGAGTTGCCCTTCAGAGAGTATGACTTAATTCTGGGTATGGACTGGTTGAGTAAGCATAGAGCCGTGGTTGATTGTCATAGGAAGACTTTCGTGCTTCGAGATAGGAATCGAGTTCCAGTGTTTGTCAGAGGTTTGGGTGCGAGTTCCGTGCATAATGTGATTTCTGCTATTCAAGCTAAGAGGTTTATGAGAAAAGGTTGTGAGGCTTTTCTGGCTGTGGTTTTGGATTCCAGGAGGGATCAAGTTAGGATTGAGAACATCCCTATTGTTCGAGAGTTCAGTGATGTTTTTCCGAGTGACTTGCCTGGTTTGCCTCCGGAGAGGGAAGTTGAGCTAGCCATAGAGATCATGCCGGGTACCACACCGGTGTCGAAGGCACCTTATCAGATGGCTCCTGTAGAGTTGAGAGAACTTAAAACTCAACTGCAAGAGCTATTGGATAAGGGATACATTCGACCCAGCATATCTCCTTGGGGAGCTCCGGTTCTGTTTGTTAAGAAGAAGGATAGGTCTTTAAGGATGTGTATAGACTACAGGCAGATTAATAAGTTCACAGTGAAGAATAAGTATCCGTTGCCCAGGGTTGAAGATTTGTTCGATCAGCTGCGAGGTGCCGGTGTGTTTTCTAAGATTGACCTTCGGTCTGGGTATTATCAGCTTCGTGTTAAGGACGAGGATGTGGTTAAGACTGCATTTCGGACTCGGTATGGCCACTATGAGTTCCTTGTTATGCCGTTTGGTTTGACTAACGCTCCAGCGGCATTCATGGATTTGATGAATAGGGTGTTCAGGCCATACTTAGACCGGTTTGTAGTAGTTTTTATAGATGATATTTTGGTATTTTCCAAGGATGAAGCCGAGCATGAAGAGCATCTTCGGTTAGTTTTGCAGATTTTGAGAGAGCATCGGTTGTTTGCTAAGTTGAGTAAGAGTGACTTTTGGCTTAAGGAAGTGTCGTTTTTGGGTCATATAGTTTCAGCGAAGGGTATTCAAGTGGATCCAGCTAAGATCGAGGCGATAGTGGATTGGAAAGCGCCTAGGAATGTCCAGGAAGTGAGGAGTTTCCTTTGTCTGGCGGGTTATTACCGTCGGTTCGTTAAGGGTTTTTCAGTGATTGCTGCTCCGATGACCAGGTTGTTGAGGAAGGGAGTTAAGTTCGAATGGTCGGATAAGTGCCAAGTTTGTTTTGAGAGGTTGAAACAGTTGTTAGTTGAAGCTCCTATATTAACTCAACCCACCTCGGGTAAGGAGTTTGTTATATATAGTGATGCTTCAGGTGTTGGTTTGGGATGTGTCCTGATGCAGGAAGGTAAGGTGGTGGCTTATGCTTCTCGACAGTTGAAGCCGCACGAGAGGAATTATCCGACGCATGATCTTGAATTAGCTGCAGTTGTCTTCGCTTTGAAGATTTGGCGTCATTATCTCTACGGGGAGAAGTGTAGGATCTTTTCGGACCACAAAAGTTTGAAATATTTTCTGACTCAGAAGGAATTGAATATGAGGCAACGTCGTTGGCTTGAGCTGTTTAAGGACTACGATTGCATTGTGGATTACCATCCGGGTAAGGCCAATGTAGTCGCGGATGCGTTGAGTAGGAAGTCAGTTTCTGCCTTGTTTTTGAGACGCTTCAGATGGAGGTTTGGTTCCGATGGGGCTTTAATAGCTCAGTTGAGGGTCAAGCCTACTTTGAGGCAGCAGATAGTTGATGCTCAGAAGGTTGATGAGAAACTTCAGCAGATTGTTCAAGAAGTCGGTTCAGGTAAGCAGTCAGAGTTTTCGGTTCAGGATGGGGTTCTTCTGTTTGGGAACCGTTTGTGTGTGCCGGATAGTGCAGAGTTAAGAAGACAGATTTTTGATGAGGCCCATAGTTCAGTTTTCACCATGCATCCTGGCAGTGTGAAGATGTATCGAGATTTGAAGCAGTTCTTTTGGTGGTCGGGTATGAAGAGGGACATAGTGGACTTTGTATCCAAGTGCCTGTCTTGTCAGCAGGTCAAGGCTGAGCACCAGGTTCCTTCTGGTTTACTCACGCCTTTGTCCGTTCCCGAGTGGAAGTGGGATGACATCGCCATGGATTTTATCTCCGGTTTACCTTTGTCTCAGAGAAAGCATGATTCTGTTTGGGTGGTTGTGGATCGACTCACGAAGTCTGCTCACTTTTTACCAGTTAGGATGGATTATTCGATGAGTAGATTGGCCAGTATGTACGTAGATGAGATAGTGCGATTGCATGGGGTACCTCTGTCCATAGTTTCTGATAGGGACCCAAGGTTTACATCTAAGTTCTGGAAAGAGTTGCAGCGAGCTTTGGGTACCAAGTTGAAGTTCAGTACAGCATTTCATCCGCAGACAGATGGTCAGTCCGAGCGTGTGATTCAGATCTTAGAGGATATGATGAGGGCTTGTGTTTTGGACTTTCCGGGTAGCTGGGACAAGTACGTATCATTGATGGAATTTGCCTACAACAACAGTTTCCAGTCGAGTATTGGTATGTCACCTTATGAGGCTCTGTATGGACGTCAGTGTAGGACTCCTGTTTGTTGGACAGAGTTGTCTGAGAGGTCAATGATTGGGCCAGATCTGGTTAGAGATACCGAGGAAAAGATTAGAGTTGTGCAGCGGAATCTGAAAGTGGCCAAGGATCGACAGAAGTCTTATGCTAACCTGAAGAGAAAGGATGTACAGTTTGAAGTTGGGGACAAGGTTTTTCTTAAAGTGTCTCCTTGGAGAAAAGTGCTTCGATTTGGAAAGAAAGGGAAGCTTAGTCCTCGCTTTATTGGTCCGTATGAGGTGTTGGCAAGAGTGGGTCCAGTGGCATACAGACTAGCTTTACCGATGGAATTGTCGAAGCTTCATGATGTGTTTCACGTTTCGATGCTCCGTCGGTATAGATCGGATCCTTCCCATGTGTTGTCGGTTCAAGAAGTTCAAGTGCAGTCAGATTTTTCCTACGACGAGGAGCCTAGAGCTATCCTAGAGCGGGAAGTACGTCAGCTGAGGAATAAGCAGATTCCTTTGGTCAAGATTTTGTGGAATCACCACGGGGTTGAGGAAGCAACTTGGGAACCGGAGGAATCGATGAGATTGCAGTATCCGCAATTGTTCTGTTCAGGTGAGAATTTCGAGGACGAAATTCTTATTAGTAGGGGAGAGTTGTCACACCCCGTTTGCCCCCTAGTTGAATGAGCCATATTTGTATGTGTATGCAATTGCATGAGTTTTAGATTATAAGGGCATTTTGGTAATTTTGCATGTTATAAGAGTTTTGCTTGCATGTGGGTGCATGCATGGTACCATGGTGTGTGTTAGTTGGGTTGGTTTTGTGTGTGTGTAAATGCACCATTGTAGTGTGTGTGCATGAGAGTTTCATTGTGTGTGTGTTGTGCATACAAGTGTAGGGTATGCTTTAGTTGAGAAGACCTTGTGTGTGTGTGTGATAAGCATGTAGAGTGTGAGTGGCCAAATCCCACCCTTAGGATCTTGACATGTGTCTAGGTTAAGAAAAGAAAAGGAAAAGAAAGGAAAGGGGAGAAGATCAGATTTTTCATTTTGTGCTTCCCGTTTCCTCACGCCGCCCCTCTTCTTTCCTTCTTCTTGTCTTCTTCTCTTGGACATTGGTTGAGATTCAAGAGTTCTAGTGGGGATTTGATCATCTCTTAGTAGTCTTTGGTAAGTATTATGCATCCATTTTGCCTTTGTTTAAGTTCTCCATCTTCTTCTATTTTTCTTATTTTTCGAAATGGGTTTGAAGTTTGGATTCTTGTTTTGGTTGCTTGTTTTTGGTTGGGTTCCTAGTTGAGCCTCCCCGGGATCCTAAAGGCAAGGAAGTTGCTGGATCAAGTGGAACTAAACACTAGGAGCTAAGGATTTTGAGGTTTGGGAATTTCTTCCTTTTTATGTGAAAATGTTCATGAGTGTGTTCTTGATGTTTTCTTGGAATTAGGTTGTTAGATGTCCTTTATTTTGATATTTATGCTATGGGTCTTTGTTTTAGAATGTGGAACTTGCAAGATTATGAATTAATCATGATGAATTCGGATTTGAAGTAATTTGATGCATAAATGGAGTTTGTGAATGATTATTGAAATTAAATGTTCAAATTGATGGATTGGATGAAGTTTATTGTGAATAAATGTTATGACATGGTTGTTTATGCTTTGGATGGCTGGATTTGAGGTAAGTAACCTTGGATTGAGATTTGTGTGGTTGGAGGAGGAAATGGAAGAGGAAAATCTGCAGAATTTCTGCAGATTTTCAAAATCCCGACTCTGTCGCGATCGCGACGACTGTCGCGAGGTCGCGACAGAGAACGGTAGTGGGAGCTTCGCTGTCGCGAGCACGCGATATCCGCCGCGAGCCCGCGACAGCCGAAGTGTTGTATACCTTCTGTCGCGAGCGCGACAACTGTCGCGATCGCGACAGAGAGTATTGTTGCCAGGTGTTATCGCGACCACGCGATCCGTCGCGAGATCGCGACAGCACCCTTTTGCCTTCTGTCGCGATCGCGATATCCGTCGCGAGCGCGACAGAGCCTGGCTCTTCCGTCCTCCCCGCGGTCGCGAGATCTGTCGCGCGCGCGCAGCGAAGAGACTCTGGTCTCTGTCGCGAGCGCGACAGTCCCTTGTATGCTGAATGAGTTTTCTCTCTTCGCCTGTTCCTTGAACTTCAGTTTACTTTAGCAGTTATGAGATTTATAAATGATATGCAAGTGTAATTATGATATGACTATGCTTATTTGATGATGATTAATTTGGAATCACGAAATGGATTGAACGGTTTATGTATGACCTGCTAGAGTCTAGTCAGTGGATAGTTAGGCATGCCTAATAGAGTCTTTGCTGCAGCTTCTGTTATTTCTGTTTGGACCCCGATCAGGTCCCTGTTCGTTCCTCGCGAACTTCTGTAATGTGTTTGGATCTTGTTTAAGGTCCTTCTGGAATTGTTTGTGAATGAAAAGTTAAAATGGGCTTTCGTATTCGATTGGTACTCGTAAAGTACTTTCTGTTCACTCGTTATCCACTACCTTGAGTCAGCAGGGTTTTCATTGTTTAAAGTACTTGTATGACTTGTTATATGAGCAAACGCATGTATTATCTTTCTGGATTCAATGATGAAAAGTACAATCTGTTATGAGAATATGATTATTAATATGAGCCTTCTGATGAATGACTATATGTATATACGCATGTGAATCGCCTTGACGACCGTTGTGAATGGTTGTCTTTATACTATGTGTGTTTTCCCCACTAAGCGTTTATCGCTTAGCATGGTGTGTTTACCCGTGCAGGTGCGGAAGGAGTTACTTTTGGGAGAGTCGTCGCCATCAAAGCCAACACAGCAGGGTCTTAGAATAGGGCTTATTTTTGTAGCGTTATGATTCTTTTGTATAAGAACTCTCTTATGATTTTGTAACAGTTTCCGCTTTTGTATATGTATTTTTGGGGTTGTAATTATCTATTGTTTCTCTCAGTTGATCAGAACAGTAATGTAATGCTTTCATTATATTAATGCATGATCAGCTTCCATGAATGATTTTGTAAAGTTTTAATTTACCCTGTATTTTGGTATGTATGTTTATGTATGAATGTATGTATATTCTGTATCTATGTGGTGACACCTTTACTCCTACGGCGTCTTACTCCATATCGGATGGGATCGCCTACGTATGGGTAAGGGGTGTTACAACATTGTTGAAAATGCAGAAAATTACAACATACTCCACACTTATGGCATCTATAAAAAGTTTTCCCACTGTTTACAAGTGTGTTAGCTACCAATCTGATGGCCTCCACACCACATCAACACAACTTTCGTTTTATACCGGCATTGGAGTTTTGCGAACCAATGCTCTTTGCCCCTCCCATTTACATTTTCAGATTATGCGTTGAAGAAAAAGAACACTGTTTGGAGAGAGATTTTTTAGATTTTATGCATGTTAGGTGTTTGGGTTTTAACTTGAATAATTGGGTGTTTGGGTTTAAATGCATATTTTCGGATGTTTGGTTGTTGCCACGTCATTTCTGCATTTTATCTTTCTTTTTTTTTTGCTGACAGGAAATATCTTGCCACGTGTCGACACGTGATTGGCTGACATTCACCCCGTTTGCCAACTGGACTTTCCGTTTATCGTGAGGATATTTTTCAACCATTTCATTGAGTTTAGGGGCAAAAATCGACAAAAAAAATGTATAAGGGCATTTTTACTCCATTTTTGAAATTTCGAGGGCAAAAATACACCTTATCCCTATTTAAAAAATTGCTCTCATTTTAGAATGGAAAATTGAGTTGGAAGTATCAATCACTACCCTTGTACTAATCATCTAAAATATACAAGGTATTCTGAGTTGCAATATGTGATATTATAGTGCAAGTATCATGATAAAATATACTTTATTTTTTTGGTAACAAGAGAGGGCTAAAAGCCCGGATAGAAGATGCACACCACCAGCACCTGACTAGGTAGCACGAACCTGTCTAATCTTATAAGTACCAATCAAATCTCTACTCTGGTAGTGTCTTCTGATTTACTTGTCTTTCTTTTTATGTAAATTCACCTAAAAAAAGACAAGTATTTATATTTTATGAATAACTAATAATTAAGGTGTTGCAAACCACAATCTTGGAAACTACAGAATAGGATAGCACAATATTACTCATGCATGCATGCATTTCTTTCTTTTAAAGAACAATCATGCAATTCAGAACTCCTTTACTGCATGAACCAAGTAGTCAGGTACCATTACCAAACTAACTACTTATAGTTTCTTAACTTTTTTTTTTTTTAGTGTTAGATTTCTTTTTTCCTTTAAATAGAAAATTAGAAGTTAAGAAAATGACTAAACTTGTATATTTCTCTCCAAAATTTATATAATATATTAATATTAAGTAGTTTAATTATATTTCACCCTGCACAAAAATTATTTAGATAATATTTAAATATAACATACATAATTTTTGCATGTTAAATTTATTGGTATTTAATTTTTAGCCGTAAAATATGAATATATAATAGATTACTTATTAATTTTTTAAACTATAAGGTTCCGATTAAAATAAATGAATTTAAATTATAAAATTCATTTGTAAATGAATTACTATACTTGGAATAAAATTACTAAAATATAAAAGTAAAAATTCATTTCTTATTTTTATATTTGGAATAAATGAATAAAAAATTTATTTCTATTTTATTTTCTGAAATATTCTCAATGCCAATTTTGATGTCTTCTTTCAATTATTTATACAATAAAAAAAATTTAACAACAATTAATCATTATTTTAAAATTTTGGACAAATATTTATTCAATGATAACATAATTTTTTTTAAAAAAAAAAGTCATATATATATTAACATTTTGTGCAGAATAGTGGTAGTAGAGGGTAGGGGTGAGCAAAAAAACCGATGGACTTGGTTAACCGAAAAAAAAATCCGAAACCGAACCGATGGACTGGTTAACCGATTGTAATGGACTGGTTAATGGTTAGTGTTTTGAAAAAACTGATATTAATGGACTGGTTAATGGTTTTTGACTCATATGACTGGTTAACCGAACCGAAACCGAATTTTTAGTTAATTTATTAATTTTATAACAATTTATATAACAATTTATCCTAATTAAAGGTAATCATGTACTTTTTTTCATTATACTAATTGTTTTAAAGTTTTTAACTTTTTTTAATTGGCTATTAGTAAGTATAACAATTTATCTAATTAAAAGTGATTATGGACCGATTAATATATTTACTTATTAAATATTAATTTTTAAAAATAAATTTGCTTATATCCACCAAATATTTTTATTTTAACAACAATAAATGTTATATTATAGTGAAAAAATTTTAATTTTTAAGTATCTTGAATATTTTAATTTTATTTATGAATATATTTATAATTATAGTGGTTAACCGAAAAATATTGGGTAACCGATCCGAAAATTCGAAACCGATGGACCGGTTAACCGATGGTAATGGACTGGTTAATGGACTGAAATTTCAAAAAACCGATATTAATGGACTGGTTAATGGACTGGGGCTCATGGACCGGTTAACCGACCATGCTCACCCCTAGTAGAGGGAGAAGAACAGTCGTGAGAAATGAATAATAACATACTAAGTTAACTGCATAAATATAATTTATTTCTAACAAATGATTAAGAGGATATTATATTTTTTTTAAATTTAATTTTTAAAAATATGAAATTTATTTGTAAATTTTACCTATTTTTGTAAAATTTGGTGAAAACATAATAAATTTCATGAGAATTCAATTTCTATTTTTTTTTTTGTATTTTAAGTATGAAAAATAGGAATCGCAAATAAATTCAATAAAATTTTATAAAATTTATTTGTTTCAATTTTTTTTATATTTTTAAACATCATTATTATTATTATTATTATTATTATTATTATTATTATTATGTACTTTACTTTAAACATTTAACTATCTAGTTGGCCCAAATCTGAAATATGCATGTGGGCCTCATTCTATTTATGAAATAATTAATTAATACTAAAATATTTATAATTTTCGATCTCACAAGTCAAAATCAGTCATGCTTGCTCATTCTTGGCAGTATATGTACAGCAACCACTTGCTGCCCGGACGGTGGCTCCACCACCCAAAATCTCGCCGGAGCAACTGCCACATCCACCACCACAATCCTTTCTCTATTAGCACAAACTAGGCAAACTTTCCCTCTCCCAGCAGCCATCTGCTCAGCAAATTTAAGCTCAGGCAACTGAATCACTTTCTTCCAACAATCCCTTTCACTGTCATACTCATTCAGAATTCCGGTGGCATCATCCACCGAATAAATCACCTCCTCCTCCATCGTCGCCGCCGGCCCTCTCCATCCGGCGATCATTCCGCTAGGCATTTTTCCCCATTTCCCTTCTTCAACATCGTAAACCCAACCGTCTTTTGGCGCATTCCCTTTCACATTAACCATACAGAGTTTCCCTCTCCACCCAACGGCGTCAACAGCTTCTCTACTAAACCTTCCGTCTTTTAAGGCCGTCATCTTTTCCCATCTCCAGCTCTCTCTCTTCTCTTTCATTTCCCATTTCTCCATCGACCTTGCCACGTCAGCATTGTACTGTGAACCAACTCCGCTGGCCAAATAAACCGTTCCACCAACGGAGCCAGTGGCGCACCACCGGCGAGGAGTGGTGAATGGAGGACCAAAGAACCAAGTTTTAGACTCTGGATTGAAGAGTAACGGGCTAGAAAGTGCAGGAAGAAGACGGTGGGTGGCGCCGGAGATAAGAACAAGATGATTAGAGACAACTAGGGATTGAATAGGGAGATTTCTGGATAAAAAAGAAGGATGGCGATGGAGAAGATGAAGTGGGGGAGGAATAGGGAGCAATTCCCATAGGGAAGATAAAGGATCAAAAGAGAAAAACTGAACAGAGGAATTGATATTATTAGGGGACGGTGAGAGAATGGCATAGAGGGCCGAGAAAGGAGGAAAAGAGTGGGAGTAGAGGAGGCGGCGCCAGGAATGGCAAACGGAGAAAAGGAGAGAAGGGGAAATGGTAGAGAGGCAGAGGTGTGCAAGGTCATTAGGAAGGCCTGGTAATAGAGTATTTGAATTGGAGACGGTGGTTTGTTTGGGGTTAGGTTCCATTGGAGAAGAAGAGATAAAAATGAAAAGGAGAAGAGGATCCGTTAGGCTTTTATATTTGTGAACTGGTGCATGTTGGACCTAATTGTATTGAATATATCTTTTCACTTTATATTATGGGAAAGTGACATTTCGTCTTTTCTATTTTCCATTTGCCTATTTCTCTTGGTCCACAAAATTTCATATATGTGTGTTTAAATTCCACACAATATAATCATATGTTCATACGAGTGTAAATTTCACACACACACACACACACACACACACACGTAATATATGAAAATTTTCATTACTAGCCGTTACTAGTAGTTTTGCCTAGGGCGGTATAAATGGTCGGTTCGGTTCGATTTTGGACCGAACCGGATAGATTGAAAATTAAAATTTTTAAAATAAAAGAATCAAACCGCAAATCAAACTATTTAGAACCGAAATCGAATTGATCGAATTAATTTCGGTCAGTTTAATTCAATCGGTTCTTCACATATATATAGATTTATTTAGAGTCGAAATTCTAGAAAAAAAAAACTGAAGAAAGATAGAGAACAGGGGGAAAAAGAAAGAGGGAGAACAACAGAGAAGGCAAATATGGGGAGGAGAGTCAGAAACCGAGAATGCAGGGGGGAGGAGCTAACCACCAACGCCGGCGATCTCGCCCATCGTCGTCGACGCAACAGCCACCGTAAGCGTTCGGGTCTTTCTCCATCTCCTCTGCCTAATCCGCCTGATTTCTTTCTCTTCATCCGACGCTTCTTCCTCATTCTCTGGTCAACTCCGGCGTCAGGCGGCGACAAGAATGACACCAACGAACTTCTGACAACCAGGCAAGTCTCCCTGTAACCTCCATTTTCTCTCTCATAGGCGTCAAAGAGATCGAAAATGGGGTCAATCCAAAATAAATTTGTAAGAAATTGTCAATATTTAATTGAAATAGAAATAGACCCGAAGATTATGCTCTTTGATATGGGCCCAAATGAGCTTGAGAGCCTAGGTACAAGGGATTTCAGAAGCACCAACGAGCTCAACCATTTCAAGGGAGATAGGGTGGGGCTTCATAATGCCACGTGGCCGGCGCTCTTGTTGCTTCATGGACAAAGCAGTGGCGTGTGTGACGGTGCTGACCATTCGCAGAGTAGAAGAGGCAGAGAAAGAGAGCACGCGCGTGCAAAATAGCGAATTTAACAAAATTCGATCGGTTCGGTTAATTTAATTTTTCAATTTTAAAAATCGAACCGAACGAATTAAAAAACAAATCAAATAGATTAAAATATATTCGGTTCGTTTTTCGATTCTGGTTTCATTTTGCACGGCCCTAATTTCGCCAAACCATAAAATACACAGAAAAATACTTCCTCCATATATTTGTGTTGGGTGGCAATATTTATTTGTTGTTCCTACTTAAAAAAATAGCAGAGTTTATTGAATTTTGAATGATATGTAATTAGAATTTTTCTCTTTTACTGTAGGTGAAATATTTTTAAGAACAGCTCTAACATCAAATTGAAAAAAGAAAAAAAAAATCCTTGCTTTAACACCATTAGCTCCAACATGTTAGATTGCATTGAAAATACAATTAGAATATTTTTAAAATTTGAACTTTAATAACTTAAAAAAAATAAATGTTTCAGCCATTTTAACCATAGACAATGGCTGATTAGAGTTGAAATTGCATCAATGCAAAAGAATTTATCAAGAAAAAATACAATCACACACAACATTAGAAATATAGTGGAGAAAAATCTTATAACATTTTAAATTAGATGCCTACAGGAAAAATAATTAATTTAAAGTTGGCCTAATAAATGAGTAGTTGTGCTTTTTGTCAAAGTCTAGCCAAAGAAAATAAAACACTTTCTTTTCAACACCTAAGTCTCAATGAGGATGGTATAATTATATTTAAATAATAATAATAAATTCATTATTATCCAAACGCTGCTTTTGTAACACTCTATACTCAAAAAGTAGCAAGGGCATCGGATATTACAAAGGATTTCTTTATGATCTCTTATTTCATATCCATTAAAATGTTTCTTAAATCGAATCCATATATTAATTTTTTTTTCTTTCATGCAGCATTTTCCAGAACCGAGCGTTAAATCGAAAATTTCTGTCCGATACAATGGAGTAAGACACTCCATAAAGTCTGACTACTTCATTGATGTAAATCTTGGCTAGCTTGATTAGTGATTAGTGAGGTAGAAAGTGTACAATCACTCGGATGGAATCATGTTTCCTTTTAACGAGAGAAAATCCGATGATATATCAATACTTGAATAAATATTCGAATACAGGGTGTTACAGCCTTACTACTGATTAAAATGAAAATTAAAAATTGATTTGATTTAACATTTGTTACATATGCGGTGAATGGATTATAAACATTAAAAATTGTAGAAAATTATCATAAAAATTGGTGGTGTGTCTTAAAGGCTTAAAGCCAACCTAACCCCATAGACAGCTTTTAATATTAATTTTGATAAGGATAATGATAAGGCAAAAAATGAGAGGAAAAGATATCCCAAGTATATATAGGTTTTTGTCGTTCTTCTATTGTCTTATTAATTACTGAGAAAATATTTGACACAAACAGCTAATTACTGCCAGTAGGGACTTTCTGGACCCTAACCACAACCTTCTCGTCTTTATCTTCTTTTCTTCCCCAAAACTACTCCACTAACTCCCTTACCTGCTCTTTAAATTCATCCCTTTACTTTTTATGGAAATTAAATTATTATTTTTAAGAACTTCACTTGTTCCATATATATGATACACCTGCATATTGACACTAGTTTTAGTAATTATTATTATTATTATTATTATTATTATTATAAAAAAATAAAAATATGATAGTGTATCTTGGATTAATTTATATATTTATTAGTGAATCTCATTTAAATAAAAAAAAAACTGTAGCTTAATTAAATGCTGATCTAAATATTTCTATAAAAAAAGCTTGTATTTAGAATTTTATTATTTTTTTCTTAAAATATGTGTCGGGTCATTATTCAATATATTTGATCCGATCTGATTCGTTCACTGTCTATAAACGTGAACAAATAATTTATAAAAATAATTAGTTATATATTCACATAAAAAGAAAATACAAAATAGATCAAAAGTGAATCATATATATGAATACAGTGGCGAAACCAGGATTTGCAATTAAGGGGGGCAAAAATATAAGTCAGGCTTAAAAGAAAAAAATATAACATACATACTATAAATAAATTGTTAAATAAAGAAAAATATTCATTAACATATTTAAAAAAAATTACAATTGCTGTCTACGAGTTTTTATGTTTTGATAGCGATAAATAATAACTTCATTATCAATAGCATTAAATACATCTTTTTCAATATAAGTGATCAAACAATCAGTCATCCATTGATCTCTCATTTTGTTACGTAATCGATTCTTTACAAATTTTATAGCAGAAAATGCTCTTTCAACTGTTGCAGTCGCAACGGGTAGAATAAGTGATAAAGTAATGAGTTTATAAACCAAAGAATATAAAATATCCTTTTTTGTTTGCACCATTTATTCAGCAAGATCACCAATTCCTGTAATATTTGAAAACTCACTACTAGACCTCATGTCAATGATATATGTTTCCAATTGATTTTCAAAAATCATGAGCTGGATAGTAGAAAAATCAATAGGATAAAATTGAGCAACACGAAGTAATTTGCCTTTGTCATATGCAAAGAATGAATTTGATGGACTTAAACATGCAAAACATAAAAGCAACTCCATATTCACCTCATTAAACCTATTATCAAGCTCTTGAAGTTGCATATCTATAGCAGCACAAAATAACTCGACCTTAAAATGATGGAAGTTTGTCACTTTATCAACATTACGTCGAGACCTCCCCCGAGCAACATGCATATCATCCATATTAAAAACTGGTATATTGTGGCCATTACAAAACAAAGTCACCTCATCTAACAAAGAGTCCCATCCATCATCTCGCATTAATTGCAGGCGTTGCTTAGCTATCTTAACCAATACCATAGCATTTACAATATCTTGATCTTTTCTTTGCAATGCTTGTGATAATTCATTAGTAATTCCTAAAATGTGTTTCATCAAATGAAGACAAAATGCGATGTCAAAAGATTGCAAAGAATCCAACAAAGTGCAAGCTTCAACTTTTTGCTCAGACATTCCATTCTCCATTACAAATTCAAGGACATCAATTATAGAAGAAAACATCCTAATTATGCTTATCAAAGTGTTAAAATGTGAACTCCATCGTGTCTCTCCAGCTCGTTTAAGAGTAGACTCTTGATTTTTTCCTTGACCACTTTGAAGTTCACCACTTTCAATTGCCTTTAAAACTTTGATAGCTTAAGACTCTAAAAGCATATCATGACGCTTGCAAGAGCCCACAACAACATTCACAACACTTGATATTAAATTGAAGAGTAATGCAATAGACATGTGATTTTTTGCAATAGCTACAAGTGCTAATTGAAGTTGATATGCAAAACAATGAACATAAAAAGCACTTTCATTCTCTTTTAAAATTAAAGCTTTGAGACCATTAAACTCACCTCGCATATTGCTTGCCCCATCGTAGCCTTGACCATGTAATCTTGATATGCTTAGATTATGCTTGGCAAATATTGACTCAATTGCAGCCTTTAGTGATAAAGCACTAGTGTCTCCAATATGCACAATACTCAAAAGGCGTTCACATACTTTACATTCCTTGCTCACATAATGTACAACAATTGCCATTTATTCTTTATTTGATACGTCACGAGCTTCGTCTACTAATATTGAGAATAAAGCAGTCCCCAAATGTTGTATGATGGAATTGGTGGTTTCAATTGCACAAGCACTCACAATATCCTTTTGAATATCTGAAGATATCAATTTTAAATTTTTAGGACACTTGTCTATTGCAACTCTTTTGACATCTTCATTATAATCACAAAAAAGTTTTAAAGTTGCCTTGAAATTTCCTGGATTAGTTGAATCTATTGATTCATCATGACCGCGAAAAGCTAAACCTTGTCTCAAAAGGAATCTTACACAATTAATTGAAGCAGTTAAACGAGTTCGGTAGTCACTTAGAGCTTGGCTTGATTGCTTATCGACAATTGTTTAAAGATGTTGCTTTTGATTCATCAAAACTTGACAATTCTTTGAAGCTCGATTGTGTGCACTATTAGGACCTCCAATGTGTTCTTCCAGTTTTGATTTTTTCTTTCAGTTACTAAAACTTTCCAAGACAAATGCATCACAACTACCTCTATGCCCGTTATTATCTTATTTGAAAAGGTAGCAATACAAGCAATATGCTACTTTCTTCACCTTACTATACTCCAACCATGTACGGTGTTCATCAAATCAAGATGGATTAAATCTCCTTAACACTTTACCTTGTAAAGTTTGTTTAAAATTATGATCACGAGGTTGACAAGGTCCCTTTTGAAGATATGCTCTTCGAACTTCATCTCTTATGTTTGGATGATAATCCATAATTGGCTTTCGTAATGCAGGATCGAATGGAAGATGATAACTTCAATACAATACTTAGTTTTGAGGGTGTTTTTATATGATTTTAGGTGTTTAGTTGTGTTTTTGTGTTAGGTTTTGTTTCCTTTAGGTTACTTTTACTAATCTTAGTCAAATTGGAATTTTGATGCATTATAGATAGTTTTTGATGGATTTTTATTTGTCTTTGCAGGTAAGGTAATAGGTACATCACGGTCACAATGAAATTCATTGTGACCGTGACATAAAGAGAAGTAGAAGTCAGGAGCTGACCAAGATGGGTCACGGTCACAATGGATTTAATTGTGACCGTGACATAGCAAACGATTGGGCAGAATGCAAGTAGAAAGCATGTCACGGTGACAATCAATTTCATTGTCACCGCGACATAAAAATCATCAAGGCAGAATCAAAGCAGCACGTACCTCACGGTCACAATGGATTTCATTGTGACCGTGACATATAATTATTTCCTGGACAGAAGCGAAACTTTGAAGACCTCACGGTGACAATGAATTTCATTGTCACCGTGACCCCTCTCCTGTGCGTGAAAGGATTTGAAATTCTCGACTGGACACGGTGACAATGAATTTCATTGTCACCGTGAACCATCTGGAACTATAAAAACGCACTTTTCTCTTTGGCTAGGGTTCCGATTTTTTTAGTTAGTTTTTGTTATTCGTTTTGGCAGCTGATATTTTCTGAGTGATTCTTCGGTTCTAAACTTTAATTTTCATTCTTGCTTTGAGATTTTAATTAGAAATTGAGAGTAATTTTCATTAGATACATAGTTAATTTCCAGAGATAGTTAGTTTTCTAGTTTTCCAGAATTTTGGTTTTGTTCTCCATTAAAGATCTGAAGAAGAAGACTGAAGAACGTGGGATTCAACCGGGATTTCTACCTCAATGAATTTCTGGGTTTATTCTTTCCTTTATTCTTTTGAATTTGTAATGGATTGTGAGTAGTTTCTTAGTTGTTTGGGGGATCTCTAAACCCCTATCTTAGATGTGAACTCTGAACATATTTTGATATTTGATATATGAATGAAGGTTTATTTCACTGGTTATTATTGTTAAATCATGAGATGTATGTTTTCAAGTTAATTTCCTGTTTTGATGAATGGATTAATTCATGTATCTTAATTGGTTATTGCATTGAATGATTAAATGTCATGGTAATTCATCTTCAGATTTTCTGTCATGTTGCTGTAACATTCGGACTGCTCCGGAAGGGAATCCATATGTGCATGTTTTCATGGTTTAAGATTTGAGTGAGAGTGAAATAAGTAGGTTTTGGATTGTTTGGCTCCGGAATGGGAAAGCAAACCGAACCTAGGATTTTAGACCCGTGATTAGGCTAGTTGTATGACTTGCTCCGGAATGGGACGTCATGTAATTAGAGTAGCTTGCTCCGGAATGGGACGCTTGGGTTAAGAGGGTTATCCCGATTTCGTTCATATATATTTTCTTTATGTGTTTTGATTCATATCTGGGTATGGGGTGGATGAGTGAACCTGAGCAACGTTTGTCTAATTTTGAATTCTTATCTTGTTAATTTTTCCGTCATTTAGTTTATTGCAATTGTTGCTGTCAATTTAATTTGATTGTTTCTGTTTACTTGTTTTGGTTATTTAAATTCTTTGTTTTTAATCAGTAGTTAATTCAATAAATTCAAACAATTGGGAATTCTTTAGCATACATTAGATTTTCATTACTTGCGCACACAGTCTCTTGGGTACGATAACTCGGAGTCTTAAAAATACTCCATTATATTACTTGTCGATTCAGTACACTTGCTGAAGTCGCGTCAGAAGATTTGCTAAATCAACTTCATAAGTACTTGAATTTTGACTCTCTTTAGCATGACTTTCTTGATTTTGAATTGGTGGCAATGATTCATCCATATTTTTCCTCTTATAATACCTTTCCATAACTAAAAAAAATAATAAAAAAGAATTAGTAACTATTGACAAATACAAATAATAATAATAATTATTAATCGGTTATTATTATTATTATTTTGATAAGCTGAATAATTTATTGCAAAACTTAGTGAGCCGAACAACAGATCAAAGAGCAGGAACATAGGGGATTGACATCCCAAGAACAACAAGAAAAAAGAAAGCCACTGCTAAAAGAAACAACAAACTAGCCCAAACCCAAAAAAAGATATAAACCTCTGCTAATATATAAACCTGCCATCACCTAATTGCTACCCAATCAACCAAACCCGAATGCAGAATCATATAACCCCTGGTACCAAAAAACCAAGAACAGCCAGACCTGTGAACAAAACTACAAAACAAGTCCCAACCCAATTGTTAGAATATTCTTAAAGGAAGGTTAATTGACGACAAAACTACAAATCAAGCAGAAATGTCTACGTTAAAAGATGATCATAAAGTATTATGCAGAAAGTCATTACCATAAAGTATTATGTATTATTTATACAACAACCCAATGAAGCCAAAAAAGCAACTATTGATACAACAACCAAATGAAACCAAAATCAAAAGTACTATAAAAAATCAAGGAACAGAGCCTCAAACACAAAGGAAAAATAAAATTTCTGCTACACAAAGTGGCGACACTAAACTAGCATAAGTATAATCAATCCATTATCAAACAGTTAAGAGCAAAAAAAACTAGAATGGAATCAAGAAGAATAGATTTTAAGCAACGAAATCATCAATCAAGAAGAACAGATTTTAAGCAAAAACTTAAAATTGTAAAAACTAAATTACTAACCTTTAAGAGATATAAGAGATATAAAAACAAAAAAAAAATTATAAAATTAAATTACTAACCTTAAATTAAAGATAAATATTTGCAATAGTTCTTAATTTCTTCTCAAATTCACCTGATTTTCCTTTAAAAATTTGAAGAGATAAATAATAAAATTTTATATTTTTTGTTTCAATAGAAGTGGGAATACAAAAGTGTTAATTGATTAAAAACTTAAGAAACAAGTTAAGGAGAAATAGGTAAAAATAAAATTTTAAGCGGAGAAAAATGGTCTATTTAATATATATGTATAAAAATATATATATAATTATTTTTTTTTCAAAAATTAAGGGGGGCAATTCTTTCAAGTGGGGTCGCCACTGTATGAATAGTCATATAACGTGACAAATCATTTATAAATTGGACCGAATTTGAATTATATTTACGTGAAAAATATTAACTTGAACTTATAAACAGGATAAAAATTTACAGCTCTGCTCTAGCATAGTGGTTGCCATTATTATTACGGCAGCGATCAAATTGATTAGTTAGTTGGATATGGTTTGACATAAAGTTTTTAATTTGATTTGACAATTTCAATAGTTCTTTTTTTCAATAAGAAGTTTGAATGCAGTGATTTTTGTTTTAATTTTCAATAGTCTTCGTCAAATGTAAAGAATAATTAATGTTGATCGCTTGTACAGCTAGAAATGTCACAAAACCTTTATGATGCCTAAAAGCAAATTGTTGTTTTATAGGTAAATTTAGTCAATACTACATTCACGGAAATATGAAAATATATGTACAAATATACCGAATTAAATGAATTTAGATCATATTATAATATATTGAATCATATTTAAATTAAGATTTTATCGATCATAAATTTATTAAATCAATTAAATTTAGTTATGATTCATGATAATACTCAATATTATCATTTGTTAGGCCTGAGTTCAAATTTGTTTCAAAACCCAACATATCACCAGAAAGGAAGGCCCTCTGTCGCCCAAGCACATTGCCTTTGAAGCCTGGCGCGTGAATGAATGGGCGTGCGCAAGAGCCGACGGAACGAGACTCTCAAGCTATCCGATCAGACTGACAAGACACGTCCTTCGATAGTTTACTGACACACGTCTCTTGCTTATCCATCACTTACTCTACATCACATCGCCGCAAACCTACTCTAACACCAAAATAGACCACTCAAGTAGGATATCCCACCCATATAAATACCTGGCCACACCGTGTTCAGGTAACATAAGTCTTTGAGACATTTTGTCACTACTTTCTCTCTCTAACCCTACTGACTTAAGATTCAAAGCGTTAACTTCTGGTTCGACCGAGCACACTTTCTTTCGCAGGAACATATTAATGGTGGCACATGTCTCCTGCTTATCCATCACCTACTTCACATCACATCGCCGCAAACCTACTCTGACACCAAAATAGATCACTCAAGTAGGATATCCCACCCATATAAATACCCGGCCATACCGTGTTTAGGTAACATAAGTTTTTGAGACATTCTGTCACTACTTTCTCTCTCTAACCCTACTGACTTAAGATTCAAAGTGTTAATTTTCGGATCGACCGAGCACACTCTCTCTCGCAGGAACATATTAACGCTGACACACGTCTCCTGCTTATCCATCACCTACTCCACATCATATCGCCGCAAACCTACTCTGACACCAAAATAGACCACTCAAGTAGGATATCCCACCCATATAAATACCCGGCCATACTGCGTTCAGGTAACATAAGTCTTTGAGACATTCTGTCACTACTTTCTCTCTCTAACCCTACTGACTTAAGATTCAAAGTGTTAACTTTCGGTTCGACAGAGCACACTCTCTCTCGCAGGAACATATTAACGCTGATCCGATTAGTTACCTGCTTCGTTGCCTCTGCCACTGGACTCGTGTGGACTTCAGATAACTTAGAAGTTATCAATTCAAATGGCTCATTTTTAAATAGATTAAATAGATTATAAATAAATTAAGTCATGTAGATGCATCTAGGTCATAAATAGATTAAATTTTTATGACATGATTTATTTATATTTTTTAAAATTTTTTCATTCAATGCATATATAATTTATAAAAATAATTATTTTTATATTTACATTGTATAAAAGAATTATAAATTTATAAATAATATATACAAATAATAAGTAGATTATAAATAAATTGATCATATGAATTGCATAACAGGTCTAGCGGATAATTTTGTGGATTGAATTGATATGGTCCGATAATTTACTTATTAAATTAGATTTGAATCAATTTTTAATATCCTTTTTTATTGACGAATTGGATGGAAGTTATGGATGGCATCAAAATTTGATGCCACTACACAAAAACACATTTATTTTTATTTTTATTTTTACATTTTTATGCCATTTTTTATGTTATTTTTATTGTTTTTACTAGTTTTAAGCCGTATTAAGTAGATTCAAATTTATAATAAAATTGAGTAATTTAATACACAAAATTAAATTTAATTGATCAACTTATATTGGAGAAGAAAATTGAATTTTATTAGAAGTTTAAAAGAATCAATTAAATAAAATTTATATTTTATTAAAAAATGAAATGGGCAATATTTTTTTATTTTTAAAGCTTAGATACACATTGATTGAAATTAGAAAAATTATGTGTTAGGCATAAAGTGGAGTTGAATTTAATTTTGAGATAATTAAATATAGAAAGATCTCCTCATCGAGAAAACACACGACAATATAAGTCCAAATCTAGTCATGGATTCTAAATGGACATTTTAAAAACAATAACACAATTGAAAAGCTGTACTGTTCAAGTTGTTGAAATTTTGATTAAGTCAAATTAAATTTTCACTAAATTAGAAATAAAATTATCAAATCGGTCCCTAAACTTATTAAAGCCAACATTTTAAAACACAGACAAAACATGTAAAATAATTTAACGTGACTAAGCTAACCGAATAACGCGTGATTTCACTACTTTATGGGGCCACTGGTCACTTTTCATTTAACTTCTTTTACTTATGAGTCTTTGTCTCGTCTAGGCGATTAAATAGATTATTAAAATAAGTTCAAAATGTTATATATATATATATATATATATGCCAAACAAAAAATACTAAATTTAAGAAATACAAAGATCTATATCAATTGAAAATTAATGTAGAAAATATTAGTAAAAAAAGAAATAAAAAAAATTAAACATAAAAAACAAAACTCCAATTAAAAAAAAAAAGAAAAACGAGACTACCATCCATAAATGAATTTACGGTAAGTCTAAATTTAAATGAAAAAGATAAAAGATTTTGAATTGAGATAAAAATTAAAAAATGGCTGGAAATGCCCGTTGCCTGGCCAGCTTAAAATGAATATTGATGCGTCAATCAATGCCCGGGCAGGGAGTGTGGGTTGTGGGTTTGTTATTCGGGATCACTTAGGAAGACTCCAATATTGTTTTTTTAAGTGTTTCACTGGTTGCTGGCAGCCTAGACTTGCTGAAGCTTATTGTCTTAAAGAAGCTTTGAGCTGGATTCGTGATAATGGGTTGGTCAATGTGCAGGTTGAAACCGATGCTAAAGCTGTTGTTGATGGGTTCCTACACTCTGGAATTGATAGGTCTGAGTTTGGTGGTATTCTTGATTCTTGTCGTGTCATTGCTTCGAGTTGTCAAAATGTTTCAGTCGCGTTTGTTAGGAGACAAGCGAATGAAGTAGCCCACTCTCTTGCTGTCGCTACTCATTCTTATGCTTGTTCCCACATTTGGCATGAGTTCCCTTTGTTTGTTCGGGCTCGTGCGTTAGCTGATGTAATGGCTGTTTTATTTTAATGAAGTTCTTTTTCCCCTTTCAAAAAAAATATATATATATATATAATTGTTGACAACCAAAATCACTCTACATGGAAACTTTATTTTTGCTTAAACGGTAAGTAGTTTTTCTGTTTGAAATTTGGCTCAAAGCTTCTCTAGTAATTTAATGGTGGTCGCCATAAATATATATATATATATATATATATATATATATATATATATATAAGTGTGAGCCCTTCCTTACGAGCTATTATTGAAATCCATAAATCGATGTTTCAGATTTTGTGGCTGAAATACATATTATGACTAAATTCTTGGTGGACGTCATGATCAATGCCCCTAAATCTTTTTCCTATTCATTAATAATGCCAATATGCCATTATTCCTACCAGTTTATGTGGTTTATAGATTTTTATGCTAAATAATTTCCGTATAATTTTTTTAATAATAAAAAATATAAATAAATGTAGAAAAATTTATGCATAAAAAATTTTGTAAGAAATTTCCCAAGTAAAATTTATGCGGTATAGATTGTTAAGGATCTCATATCGGCTAGTTATTAAAATATAATACTCCTTATATATATATGTTTGTAAAATTCTCACCTTACAAATTATCTTGAAAAATTGAGCTAGACTCAAACTTATTATTATTTTTTTTCACATAGATGCATATCCTAATATACCGGAAGATGCATATCCTAATTTAGTCTTTTATCTAAATTAGACATAATTACATAAATTATGGAAGAATCTATTATTTTTTAAAATAAATCCAAATACATAAATTACTAACGTCTGAACGATTACAAATTTTAGTAAAAAAAAAAAAGAAGAGTGGATATTAAATAGATTTTTTTTAGCAATGGTACAAGGAACAATATAACTTAAAATAAAAAAAAAAAAGATATGAAAAATAGCATAATGATTTGTATATACTTACAAGCATAATAAAAGGAAAAAAAATAATATCTAATTAAAGAAAAAAATAGTATACTTGAGAAAAATAAAAAACCAAAAAAAAAAGAATGAGGGGTAAAATAGGATATTTTATAAAATATTAAGGGTAAAATAAATATTTTTAATACATTTAAATTGAGTAGAGCAAAACTTATTAATTATATGGATGGGTGCGTGAGTTAATTAGTTTGTAAGAAGAAAAGCCAAACACCTTCTTCCTCTTCATACATGCAAAGCCTTTGTCCTTTTTCTCTATTTCTTGTTACATCTTCAAGCATCGATTCAATACCACGGATATCTTTCCTCAAAAGGACCTTTTTTGTTTTCTGATTATGACATTTTTTATTTTTAGACCGTCTGAAATTTCATTTTTTTTTTATTTTTTAAGTCAATAAATAATATTTTAAAAAATTAAACTAGAAATTCAAGTGGACTACTAATTAAATAATGGTTGTTGGTAATAATTGCCAGTATTTGTATATTATTATTAAGGTGGCCATCACACTGTTCATTCACTAAATGAATGAAAACTTTCGAAGAATCCGCATTAATTACACAGTTTTAATAATTACTAAAAGTTGCGCTATAAATTTAAAAATACATTATAATATAAGATAAGACGTGTGTGTGTATATATATGTATATATATATATATATGTATTTTAGTAATAGTCCCTAATATTTATAGTCTAAAGCGGAAACAGCTCTATGTCAATTCAATTTTATTGCATTCAAGTCTTCTGTGTGAGCAGTTGGGAGCAACAAAATCACTGTTCGAAATTTATTCACTCAATTAATTTCGATTTTTTATGGACAAAATATATTTTTAGGCTTTTAAATTTTTTTTTTTCTTTAAAGCATACAATTAAAATTTGATTTTAAAATCTCCAATAAGGGAAAGATGATTCAACATTTTTTTTTTATTAAATCCTAATGTATTGGGATAAATATTTATTGCCAGAATGTCTCGTTGAATCTATGTTTATTCAATCTTTTAATAGATATATATTATTTATTATAATTAAATTTTGATATTTTATGATTACATTTAAATTGCAGGGCATTTTATTTTGCAATTGGCACGCTTCACCTGCCTATGTAGGGGAAATTTTATCTAATTTCAGAAATACGCTGATCACCAGTTACCTCTATGTGGTCAACACGGGACGTATAACTATACTTGACTTGGTACCGGGCCTACCAGCCCAAGCTTTCATTAGTGGGCTGATTTCTAAGTCCATGAATACGAGAGGAGAAATTTTTCTATAAAGATACCTTCAACAAAAAGTCATAGAGGAATGAAAAGTTGTGATTTGGAGGTTCAACATGACTTGAAGAAGGTGTTTAATTTAATAATAATGGTTTGTCCCCTAATGAGAGTACAAGGACCTTTATAAAATTAAGTTTGACATGGTGCTACACCTGAACTTCTGTCCATCTTCTTGTCTATTTATGTAACATTGTTCTTGTAACCATGAAATATTTTAATCTTCTTTTGGAATGAAATGGACAAAATGACTGCAAATTAAAAGTTTAATTCGGCCAAAAATAGAATTTCGAGATAAATCGACCGTCACAAAGCAACTTGCACCTTGTTCCCCTCTCGATAACGTAACATCCAACCAACAAAAGACAAATAGAAACTGCCATGGACTTGCACTTCATGTGTATATTCCTATATATATCGAAATGATCAGCTATCCAAAAATTGCATAATACGCCATGGCAGAAGAAGTGAAGCTACTCAAGACATGGTCAAGCCCATTTGGCTTAAGGATTGTGTGGGCACTACAACTCAAGGGCGTCCGCTATGATTCGCAGGATGAAGACCTCACCAACAAGAGCCCTTTACTTCATCAACACAATCCTCTTCACAAAAAGATTCCAGTGCTAATTCACAACGGCAATCCTATTGTTGAGTCGCTTGTAATTCTTGAATACATTGATGAAACATGGATGCAGAATCCCTTGTTGCCCCAAGATCCTCACAGGAGAGCCACAGCTCGTCTATTGGCAAAATTCAGTGATGACAAGGTAAACCAATCAATCTTCTATCAGTATGTCTTTGTACTCTGCAATAACAACAGATATCTAGATAAATTAAACACTTCTCCTTTCAGGTAATGTCTTCAATGTGGAAATTATTAACCGCAGAAGAAAAGGAGAAGGAAGAAGCTTTTGCTCAGACCGTTGAGAATCTCAAATTCTTTGAGGAAAAACTAAAAGGGAAGAGATTCTTTGGTGGCGAGGCGGTCGGATACCTAGATATTGCACTGGGCTGGCTAGCCTACTTGGTCCCTGTAGTAGAAGAAGTACTTGATTCTAAAGTGATAGATAAAGAAGGATTTCCATTGTTATCGGCGTGGATGCAAGAGTTTACAAGTGTGCCTATGGTTAAAGAAAGCTTGCCACCTCACGACAAACTATGCACCAAGTTCCTTGTCTATGTTCCAGCATCACTCAAGAAATGAACCTGTCTGCTGCAAGCATCATGAAAGCTTCAAATCTTAACTCATCAAATAATAAGATTAAATACCATTAATGTATTGGCTAAGCTTTGCATTTAAGCACCAATTACTGTTTCCTAGTATCTATTTCTTAATCCAGAAAAAATATAACATGCTCTGATATGATAATGGTGACATGTTGCACAAATCAAACTGGTTTGTATTAGCATAGCAACAGAAATTCCATTTCATAAGTTATTCAAGGCCAATGGATTCTAATTTAATGTTCTTGCTCATGAATCACGAAAGTATGTTCGTTATTACTGATAAGGTAAACTGTTTTCCATTATCAACAACAAATGTCATCAAAAACCATTTGCAACCCCAAAAGCTTCCTCCCCACCCTACCCCCTAAAAAAAAACAAGTAAATAAAGTTTCGATATCATCAACTAATTCCAAGAAATTCCATTTGCCTTGAACTAGAGATAAGATTCCCCAAGGAATTCTAGGAAAATTCAGCACAGCTTAAGAGTTTATGTCAATAAAAATCCTTCCAAATATCCTCCTCTGAAGCCTCTGACTTCTGCCATCAAACACATGGACATCTAAGGTAAAGTAGCTTGCAATTAATTTAATGAACTAAACCACAAATACTATTTATAAAAAGAAAGGGTTTAACAAAAACCTAAAGATTATGACTGCAAGTGAACAATAGAAAGAAATGACAGTTATAGCATATATGTAAGTGGGAGTTTCAACATTGCCAAATTAACACAACTTGATAAACATGCAGAAAGTATATAGAACCAACCTGATTCAGCATTCCCAAAGTGGTTCTTTGTTTATACCTAAATGCTCCTTACAATGGGGTCAACCGGTCTAAGTCCATAATGATCCTATACCACAGAAAAATGAAAGAAACCAACATTAAAAAACAGATTATACACTGAGAGCATAGAAAAGCATGAAGAAAGCATATATTTTTACACATTTGAACACTATGTTACCGACCATTAATTGCCACTCATTTTGAACTCCACTTTAACCCTACAACAAGACTGAACGTGGGGAAAAAAAAACATCACAAGCTTCATAAAATGAGGGATATAGAGCATTTACTACCTTAAACTTTTTAACAGAGTTGACTGCAGAAGCATTTTACCATACCTTCTTCTTTCTACATCTCAAATTATCCTAGGCCCAACTCTTGTCATCTCACTGTTGTAACTGATTATGCTGAAGTTTCATTGACAGTGATTTTGTTGATCTTTGATTACCTTCTTGACATTGCACATCATTTATCTCTCCAGCTGATGTACAACGACTGATATATGAAGAAAAACATCACCAATGATCTCCACAGCTGCATGCCCCATCTTGGAACATATGAAATCGATTGGCATCTCTCACTAATATTTCTCTTTTCACAATCTTTGACACATACTTAGTCCAGGTGTGACAATCCCCACAAACACGAAGGTTTTTCAGGACTTGTAACGGGGTTCCTGGTTCTGTTTTTAATAACCCAAATGCTATGGCAAGCCTTTCACTGTGGCCAAAAAGTAACCCTCTCTTTTCATCATTGTCAACACAATGAAGAGCATATTGCAAATCAGCTACATAGCCCTCTTTGGCCATCAAATTAGCAAGCATCCCCAACAACTCACTTACCTCTTTATATTGTTCAAATAACTTATCTCCAGACCCAAAAGCATACACTCTTTTTCTAATTTCAATCCAACTGCATCCAGGATACTTTTTCAGTCCTTTGTCTTTTATGGATTTCCTTATCATTCTGACTTTGTCCCACCTCCCTAGAGTTGCATAAACATTTGATGCCAAAACATAATATCCAGGATCTTCTGAATCTAATTGAATTACATGATGTGAGACACGTTCTACCATCTTTTGGTCTCCACTTGATCGACATGCACTAAGTAAAGCGCCCCATATACTTGCATCTGGCTTCATTGGCATTGAACTGATTAATTCTTCAGCTTCAGATAACTGTCCTGACCGGGACAGGAGATCAACTACACAAGCATAGTGTTCAATCCTTGGCTCGATGCCATAATCCTTCTTCATGCAGTCAAAGGAAGCCAAACCCTCTTCTAACAAACCTGAATGGCTACAAGCATAGATTACTGCAACAAAAGTGACATGATCGGGGATTATCCCAGCTGCTTCCATCTCCTTAAAAGCTCTCAGAGATTTCTTTCCTTCGCCGTGCATACCATATGCAGAGATCAGTGCAGTCCATGTCACCACATCTTTTATTTTCATATGCCCAAATACTCTAATAGAGTACATTAAATTACCACATTTGGAGTACATTTCAATCAATGCATTTCCCACAGGAACAGATGACTCAAGTGCAACTTTTAGAGCACAAGCATGCACCTCTTTCCCCTGTCTTTTGGCAGCTATTAAGGAACAAATGGGCAACACCGCTAACATAGTGGCCATATCTGGCATCAATTCCTCAGTTCTCATCTGGTTAATCATTTTAAATCCCAAACTACAATCTTCAGCTTGGGCACAAGCTGCAATAACAGTATTCCATGACACTACGTCACGAGCTATCATGGTCTCAAAAACTTTAAGAAAGTCAATCATGCTGCCACATTTAGCATACATATCAACTAAAGCATTAGCAACAACCAAATCTGAATCAAATCCTAATTTAGTTAAGTCACAGTGGATTTCTTGACCCAGTTTCATGTCTGTTAAACGGGTAGACATTGACACAACAGTCAAGTAAGTTATAGAATCAGGTTCTACATCCATCTTCATTTCCTTAAAGAGCTTTGTCCCTTCATCATAGTTTCCCATTTGAATATAGCCACTGATCAATGTATTCCATGACACAGAATCCCTACATTTCATAGTGTCAAAGACTTTCCTTGAGGCTAATAAATCATTACACTTTGCATATGTATCAATAAGAATATTATTTGCTGTGACATCACAATCAAAAGCACTTCCTATTATGTAATTATGAACAAATTTTGCAAATTCCAAATTCTGTAATACACCACAAGCACGAAGAACAGATGTAATTGTGAACAAATCTGGCCTAAACCTCCTTATCATCTCCTTAAATAGTTCAATTGACTCCTCAAATAATTCCATTTGAATATATCCACAAATTAAAGTGTTCCAACTAACACTATCCTTAACAACCATCTTATCAAAAACTTTTTGAGCATCAATCAATCTGTCGAACTTGAAATACATGGACATAAGCCCATTGCTTACTATAACATCAACACTGACCCCAAGCTTTTCCACCAATCCATGAACAATCTCACCCTCTTTAAAATGAAGCAAGCCTCCATAAGCAGGCAAGACGCCTGAAAATGTGAAAGAATCAGGTTTAAACCCAGATATTCTCGACCTGTAATAAATTTCTAAAGCCTCCTCCCAATAGCCATTAGCACTATACCCTGAAATCAAGCTATTCCAGGACACAATATCCCTATGGGTCATTTCCTCAAACACATTACGTGTTTCAATCAAATCACCAAAGCGAGCATACATATCTACAAGAGCATTACCTATATATAAATCAAATCCAAAACCCATTTCCAAAACATGATGGTGAACAACATGGCCCATCTCAAAATTCCCAGATGCTGCACATGCATTGATCACCGAAGGGAAAGTATAGGTGTCAGGATTAATGTTTAGATTCCGCATTTTGGAGTAAAATTCAAGAGCTTTAGAGAACAACCCATTGCGGGTAAGTGCTCTAATGATTGAATTCCAGTGATAGACGTTGGTCGTGGGAGAGATTTGATGAAAAATTGAAAGGGAAGAAATGGGGTCTTTGAGGTGGGCATACTGGCTTATGAGTTTGCCACAGAAAAAGTCATATCTTTGAAGGCCTAATATGATGATGAGGGAGTGGGATTCTTTAAGTTGTTTAGTGTTTGTGGCAGATGATACAGCTTTCGAGAGGGAAGAATGAAGATGACGTGCTGTGCTTTCTCGTATAATGGACAACTTCCTGGACTTCATGAGACACGGCTCAGAAGCAACAAAGAAGCAATAGGAAACTTACGTATTAGTATTTATATGTTTGTTCTCGTGCTGTGTGACATATTTTGGATCATTTTTTTTTAAATATTTTTGAATTAATCAATATATCTATTGTATTTTAGAAGTGAACGAGAATGACTTAAATTATTAGTCCTGCCCTTGTAGATCCATTCCCTTGCATTTTAGTTAAATAATTCAACATTAAAAATGGCATTTTAAACACTTGAAATTAATAAAAACAATCTATTATCCACCTGAATTTGTCAATTTGCACACGTTATCCCCTAATATTGATATAAGTGTACATATTATCCCCTATTATCCCTTGAATTATTTTTGTACGTATAATTTTTTTATTATATTTAAGGAATAATACGTATATTTTTGTTAAGATCATATGAATTTGAACAAAAAAAAATGCACGTGCCAAAAGAATTAAAGGGATAATAGTTATACATTTTATCAATATTAATAATTAATGTGCACATTGTCAAGTTCAAGTGGACAATAAGTTATTTTTGCAAATTTCAGATGTATAATATGTTATTCGTAAAGTTGAAGTGTATAACTAAACTTTTTTGCTAACTACAAGTGTGTTTTTACGTATTATCCCAATTATAAAACCACTAAAAATAATGATTTTCTATATATTTCCCTTATTTAATTTTGCAACTCCTCTTGCATTTTAATATAACCTAATTTTATATTTTATATCAAAATTATTTTTATTTTTTTTCTCTTTTTGCTTTTATAAAAATTTAGTAAATCATAACATAATATACCATTTTCAACATTTAACAATAATACCATACTATATAATACTGTACCATAACTAATCTCATCCAAACAGATGAAATTTCAATTTATTATTCCAAAAATTAAAAAATATATTTATTAAGTTAAGGTTATATTAATTTGGGATAAAAAAGTACAAAATTATCTTTATTTTTCTCAAAATGTAGAAACAATTACAATGAGATGGCGTACAATTTTGTATTGAATTTAACAGAGATTTTAATGCTGATAAGAATTTATTTTTCTCTTTTCTCGTGTATATGTATATATAAGTGCATTGCACACTGTATTGTATGTATATTTAAGCAAACAATTTATTACATAATTATAATTAAGATAATTCTTTCTTATTAGCAAATAAAAGCTTAAATTTCAACGACATGAACCCACAAGATTACTACATCATTGGGTGCAATCAGTTGGCTTGAAGGACACAGTCTTTCCTTCAAGGTCATACCCTACCAAGAAATTCATCTGAGCCAGGTTACCATATATAGCACCATTATCAATTGGATGAAAACTAAAACACACAACTGTGTCCGAAACTTGGATAAACGTGTTCAACTGACTCAACTCAATGTGTGCACCATGGAAATGGACTGTGATTGTAGGAACTCGGAGACCAGGTTCAGCTTTATAACACAGGCTAAGCAAACCATTTGGATCTTCTACGCGAGTTCCACGAACCACCCTTTCAACTTCTCCAGCCAATTCTGAGAAGAAACCTGTAGGAAGTAATGTCAATGTCGTTCCAGAATCAATTATTATGTTTCCTTCTGAAGTTCCTAAACCTGAATCCCTGAATATTATTGTTCTGTTTCCTACGCTTATTGCTTCCAATGTCAGGTAATAAAAGGTGTTAGGATCCTTGGGAATCAATGGAGTTGATTGGACTCCTGAGCCTGATACTATCCCTTCGCTTCCAAAATTCAACTTGCTTGAATTTTTAGTCCTGGATAAAATTGGAACTAAACAGTACGAAAATTTTCCTGAAATTCGAGACCCCAGTTGAGAAATCAGCGAAACAGGACCGCCTCCAAGGCCGACAATTCCTGAACCTTTTTCGCTAAAAGTTCCACCATTTTTATGACCACATCCGAATACAGCTTTAGGGATGGAAACGGGTCGACCATCGGTGGAACCCAAAGACAATGCCTCCACAGCAAGATTTCCAATTGTAGAAGAGGAATCTCCATAACTATATGAGTAATCACAAGTCCCGGTTTGAGAGCATAGGGTTCGTTCCAGGATTGCACATTGGTTTGAATTGCAGGAAACATCCCTGTAAGTTGTGGATTTTTTTGGATCAAAAAGCGGAGCATCCTGCTTGTAACATTGCTCGCAGGGTTCACATTGAGTCCAAATTAGATCACTGCCTGTGTCAGCTATTGCCAGGATATCGAAAGCCGGTGTGCCTAAAGAAATTTTCATCAGATATTCCCCCAGATTGGCAATAACTACTGACTGAGCAGAATCAGGAGAGACTGTAGAACTTTTCGAGCTAAAGCGATGAGCACGATGAATTGATCGACGAATAGAATTTGCTAGGCGTAGATGAGGAGTTTCGTCAGGATTATAGAATGGAGATTTTGGTGAATCTCTGTTAATTAGTTCTACACTGAACCCTCCTTTGCTGGCATCAATGGAAGGTAAAGTAGTGTAGATGCATAGTGTAAGAATGGCTAAGTAAACAGCAAAGGCTGCCATGGCTATGGAAGCAGAGAATTTGAAGAGATAAATGAAGGTTATGAAAATTGTTGGGAGACGTTTTAGTATATAAATAAGTGGATAAGAATTTAGAGAGTTGAATACAAAATCAGTGGGATTATACATTAAAGGAAATATTTAATTTGCATTTATATTAATATTTAATGAGTAACATGTAGACAGGAAGAACAAAGAAATTGAGCTGTACCTATATATATATATATATATATATATCTGATGAATTGTATATTATCACATATATTAATATTATTGATTTCCATATGAATTGATTAAGTGGATTTTCTTACTTAAATTTGTTTTGATATATAAGGATTTTTTTCATTATTTATTTATTTATTTTAGCTTCTAATGAGGAATTAATGATTGTTATAAATTTACCATTGTTGGTAAGTATAAATTCTTCCTTCCATAATTTGATTCTTTTATAGACCAGTTAATACTTTTTTTTTCTTTAAGAAAGGAAATTAAATAGAGATTAAGGAATGAAATTCCTATGTTTAGTTTTTGTTGATTTTAACCTATCTAATTATGTGAATAATCTTCTATTTGCAAGAGATTATTATTTCTAATCTTTGATTTTGTTTCCCTCTTTATTTTTTGCAATTAAAGTAAACAAAACCATAGTTGTTAGGATAAAACAGATGAGTATTTTATATATATATATATATATATATATATATATATATATATATATATATTGTGGTTATTGTTGTTATAATTCACAAGGGTGGTTTTTTTTTTGGCTTCAATGCTATAATTAAAGAAGTTAATATATTAATTATTTTAAATCCAAACAGTTTGTAACTTTATATGGCTGGATGAATATATGAATTTGATTTTGATTCATCATTCATGCATTATTTAAAGTGAATCTGGCTTGCAATGCACCTAATAAAAGAGCATATAAATCAAACAGAATTAAATTGAGTAATTAAGAAAGTAAATTCATTTACTAAATGAAATATGTATACAGTCAATTTTATTTTTGAATATATGTACGTTTAATTAACCCATCATCAATACATAAGCAAAGGTTCAGAAACGTTAATCACTGCCAAACAAAAAGTAAAAGAAGGATTTGTCATTTAATCATTAGTGGAAAATAAAAATTCTAAGTGTTTTACCTATATTATAATCCATTGACTTCCCATAATTTTCACTAAAAGAGATACAGTAATAAAAATAACCATAATATTGCTACTGATATGTCTCTTTCCTCATTGTAGATGGGCTACACCTACGCCATCTATTTTGAGTCACTTAATTACAATGGTGTGTTAAATCGGTTTTGGAATTGTAAAAACAATAGTTATTATTTTTTAACAAAAGAGTGCAAAGTAAAAACAACAGTTGAATTTAATTATAGGGTGTATGGATTTGTATCGGTTAATAAATGGATGGATCACAAACGAGCCACTATTTAAGGGTCATAAATAGATTAATATTTTAAAAAATTGTACAAATTTTGATTCATCTATGAATTTGTTGTATGGTGTTCCAAATGGGCCAAGTTGTGAGTCTATCCATCTAATCCATTTTATTTATAAAAAATAATTTTTGATACAATTATAGGATACAAAAAAGACTACTATAAAAAAATATTGATTTAAATGGATTATATGTTGGCCCAAACGAATCAAACTATGGGTAAATTCATTTAACACATTTTTTAATAAAAATAACTCTCGGTACAGTTATGGCATATAAAAAAATGTTGGTTTATTGCGGGCTAGATTACTTTCGAATTGGACTTAACCGAGTCGGTTGAGTTTGGATCGATGGATTGAGATTTTTTTAAAAAATCTACATTAAACTAAAGGCAGTTCTTGCGCGAGGTGAATTGAATTTAGATTGTCCAGGTCGATTTGGGCTAGGTTGGTTTGTACCGGCCCAACTAGATTTTTAAGATTTTTTAAAATAGTTATGAAACATTTTGTATCTTTAAGGATGTAGTATTATGTTGAGATATTATATTAACTAGAGACTTTGAAATTAACTATTTTAAGTTATTTAACAATATTGACTATTGAGGCCCTTGTCTAATGTCAAAAAATTCAAGCATGAGTCTTTAATCAAGATATTCATTTCAGACTTAAATAATTTTCATTGGTGTTGGACATTTCAAATTCTTTTTTTGTTTATTTAATTAGTTTAGTATTATTTTTAATAGCGGCATCTAAAAAAAGAATGGTTCAGACGTATTTTTGAAAATAGTTTAGTGGTTGTTTATTAGGGGTGATTTTTGTTGGGGTTACAAAACAATCACACATCGAAAATATAAGGAAATATTTCCTAAAATATAAGTGTGTTCACCTAACTCAATTAGCATGAGGCCTTTTGGGAGGAGCCCAAAAATAAATCCGTGCGGGCTTGGCCCAAAAGCGGACAATATCATGCTAATGCGGAGTTAAAGTGATGTTTGGCAGTCCTATCAAGTGGTATCAGAGCCGTGATTTGGAGACGATCCGGAATAGTGGGCTGCGTTGTGTGGGAGGCCCTCGGTATGACCTCGAGATTGGAGATTCGTGTTTGGTGCCTTGTGTCGAAAGTCTTCCTGATATTGTGGTGGTCAGGCGGCGTGTCCCGTTGGTTTATAACGGCGGTACAAGATGATTTGACGAATCAAATGGATTATCGCTCGAGGGGAGGACATAAGCTGTGTGGTCCTTGGTTTGAGGGGAGGATTGTTGGGGTACAATCCAATCCCACATCGGAAAATTAATTGTTGGGGTTACAAACCAATCCCACATCGGAAATATAAGGAAATATTTCCTAAAATATAAGTGTGTTCACCTAACTCAATTAGCATGAGGCCTTTTGGGAGGAGCCCAAAAATAAATCCGTGCGGGCTTGACCCAAAGCGGACAATATCATGCTAATGCGGAGTTAATGTGATGTTTGGCAGTCCTATCAATTTTGTATGGAGCACAATGTAATTAATCCATGACCTAGTAGCTTGAATACCAGTTCATGGCAAAGAAGTATAAAATTTATCAAATAAGTAAAAAAAGGAGAAGAAAAAGATAATAATCAAACATAGAATAAAAATATTGCATATTGAAGAAGCGAGGAGAAAAGGCATGCAGCAATCCATAAACCATATGCATGATTACGAGAACGGCTAATCCTATCCTATTAAAAAAAGAAACTTACAGACTCCAAATAAAATTATATCTTTTTAGCACGCTTCAATAGCTGATCAAATGTAGCAGTCGAACATAAAAGTCTAATTGGACCATCAATCTTGGAATCAAGATCTTGTTGCTCCGACATAAGTTGTTGAAATGCTTGAAATCCAAGAAACTTTACAGGAACTTCGTATCTTTTTCCTTCTTCTCCGACATACATTGCTACAAATCCTTTTCGAGCTTGTTTAGGTTCTTCTCCTCCTTCTTCTTCTTCTTCTTTATAGTCAGCAAGACGCTCGTACGAGATTTTTTCTTCTCTTTGGCTTAATTTCTTGACCAATTGATTCATTTTTCCTGGAACTATTACATATAATTTTTAATTAGTTGCAGGAAATTTGATGAGACTAATCAGCCATTCTCATCAAAACCAAAGAGAATCGAGGATATGGAAATTGCTGAGATTCACAATATTTTATAGATTGTTAAAAGGAGAGTAATTTAGTAATTAGGATTCTCTGAAGTAAATTGATTTTGCCAAATACAGACTAATTATAATTAAAGGTGAATTAGGATTTTCTTGCTCTAAATAGTATATACGTTTTTATTATCCTTTTACTAAAAATATTAATTTGAAATTAAAGGTGAGGGTTTAGTCTTGGATTTGAGGATTAATTATTAAAAATAGATATTAGGAAATTTAATTCTTTTTGGTTAGAAATCTGGGTATAGATATTTAAGTTAGAGTACTACAAGAAATTTCACAAAGAGGGATTTTCAAAATAAAAGAAAATTTGTTTAGCTTAATTCGTATGGATATGCACAGTGCTGGGAAATTGTGATGTATTGCTTGTATTTCAATTCAATTGCAGAAGAGAAGAATCCTGTTTTCAAATATCTAAATCAGGAATAACATTATTTACAATCAATCACTTGGCATGCTCCAATAGCTGATCAAAGTAAGAAGCCGAACAAGACAGCCTGATGGGGCCGTCAATCTTCAAGTCCATATCGTCTTCCCTTATCAGTTCTTGCAAAGATGGGAAACTCAGAAGCTCTATTGGAACGTTATATCGCTTTGCCTCTTCACCATCTTTGCCCACATAAATCGCAACACATCCTTTTGCCGCTTTCCGAGGTTTTGGCTTCTGTGTTTCTCGCTGAAGATGTTGATACGAGATTTTATCACCGCTCAATTTCTTCGACATCAATGAATGTAGTTTGGCTGAGAATTTCCTTGCAGAATCCATGGTTTGAATGGAAAGAATGAAGATGAACCAAGAATTGTAACTAAGGACGAAAGAGTAGCAACAACAAGAAGTTGGGGTTCTCAATACGGTATATAAATTGTATTTCAAAGGAGTTCAAGGTCGGTGCATGTGGCTTAACCAATTAATTAAGAATCCTAATCCCAGTTTAATATGTACATTAATTTCCTTACAGGAATTAGAGACAAATTCTCAAGTATGCGTTAATTTTGAAGTATATAGAAGACTTGTCCGACGCGTGGACTATTTGTTGACTTGAGCCGAGTGAGACATTGTGCCACCCTATAATCTCACTCGATATATTCCAACAATATCATAATTTAATCACATTCCATAATTAATTGTATGTTAAGTAACTTAGGAATCCTGGTCTTATTTTTCGATAAATTTACAATAGGAATTGACAAAAATACCCTTATTTCATATAACGTTGACTACTTAATTAAGGATCCATTACAAGTATTAAGGATCCATTACAAGTCTTCAACTAAGTATTTTAAATACTTCAAAATTATTTAGTACAATCAGTTTGTTTAAAAGAAACAGTCTTCTCCTCCAAGTCATAACCTACTAAGAAGTTCATCTGAGCAAGATTTCCAAAGACTGAAAAAGATAATCCGCCATGACTGGCAAATGCAAAGCATGTTACTTCCTCTGATAACCTTACAAAAGTGTTCACATCCTGGAGCTTCACATCTGCATTCCTGAAGTGCATTGTGATTCCAGGAGCTCCAAAATGCTCAGATTTAGTCTTATAACATAGAGATAACAGGTCAAAAGGATCGCCAACGCGTTCTACATCCTTATTAATGGCTTTTATTACTTCTGATTCAATGCGAATGTAAAAATCTTCTGGTAGAAATGTCAATGTACTTCCTGAATCTATAATAATGTTGCCTTGTTCATTTGGAGATGAACTGTCATAGTTACCGTATTCCAATCTTTTGTCTCCTACACTGATTGCTTCCAATGTCAAAAAATAAAAAACACCAGGATGTCCCTGGATTAATGGAGTGGAATCTACACCAGGGCCTGATACAATAGCTTTGCTACCAAAATTCATCTTGCTTGTTTTTTCTGTTTCAGATTGCCATGGAACTAAGCAATAAGAAAATTTACCATGAATTGAAGAATTCATTCTCGAAATCAACGAACCTTCGCCTTGTCCGAGCCCTATAATTCCTGACCCTTCCTTGGCAAAGGTGCCATTGTTGTTATATCCGCAACCGAAAATTGTGTGGGGAAAGGAAATAGGCCTGCCATTGATGGAACTCAGTGTGACTGTTTCCCAGGCAAGATTTCCATAAGTGAAGGATCCGTCCCCGTAATAAACCAAGTAGTGACAAGATTCTGTCCTACAAGTGCTTCCAGATACAGAATGACATGGTCTTGTATTACAAGGAACTTCCTGGTAGCTCCACGAGGCTTCAGGATCAAAAAGTGGGTCTTTTTGATCAAAGCATTCAGTACAAGGTTGGCACTGAGTCCATGTAAGGTCACTGCCTGTATCTGCAATGCCAAGGACTTTAACAGGGGGTGTACCCAGAGAGATTTCCATTAGATACTCACCATGGTTGGAGAGAATTGTGGATTGGGGTGTGCTTTGGGAGATTGATAAGCTTGGCTTAAAATGGTGATTAACGCGATGGATAGAACGTTGCAAAGCATTAATCAAGCACTCTGAGCCAGTTTGTTTAGGATTGAAGAACGGAGAATTTGGTGAATCCCTGTGGATTAGATCCACATGGAAACCACTATGCTCAGCTTTTAAGAGTAAAAAGAAAGCAGAGAAAGCTATCACAAGAGTAAGAGGACCATTACAGAACAGCATAGCAGCAGCCATATTGTTGCAAAAAATTAAACAAGGTCTGTTTGGAGATATATAGAGAGTAAAGTGAAACAATTAAGATTGAAGAACTTCAAGATTTGAAAGAAGATTAGGAAAAGAAAAAACAGATTTTGTTTATAACCTCATGGCAAATATTGCCTGTTAGCTTCCATTTCTTGGCATAAACATTTATATTTCAGATTTTGGGTGATTTCTTATTTATTAAAGGAAATACTTTTTCAAACAGTTAGCCTGGTAGCCAGCACTAAATTAAAAGTAGCTGTCTCTTTTGTTAAAAAAAAAAAAAGAAAAAAGAAAGGAAATTCCTTCTTCAAATGAACACTTGTTTGTTAACTCAGAATGCAAGCAAATTACCATTTATATAATATATTTTAATTAGGTCCAATGACAAAGTGAGCGCATCATACATAATGGGAGCAATCGGTTTTCTTGAAAGAAATAGTGCCGTTTTTAAGATCATAGCCTACTAAGAAGTTCATCTGTTGCCAGCTTCCATAGATGCCATCTTCATCCAGTGAAGAAGGTACAAAGGCGAGGCAAACAGTGTTTTCATCTGTTCTTATGAATGAATTCCAAGTGCTTAATTGGACATATCCACCATGGAATGCGAATTTCATTTTAATTACGGGAGGATTGAAATCAGCAGTATACTGGTAGCAAAGATTCAGTCCTAGAGCAGTATCTGAATCAACGGGTTCCTGAAGAGTAGCATTTCTAACTAGACGTTCAAGATTAGAGTAGATGCCAATCGGTAACTGTGTGAACAAAACTCCTGAATCAACATCAAGGCCTGTCATGTATGAAATTTGTTGGCCTCCTACACTAAATCCATAAAAATAAAGGGTGTATGCACTTGTCAACTGCAATTTTGCAGAAACCACTCCCGTACCAGAAACTGCACCTTTCGATCCGAAAATTATCTTACTAGCCTGCTTGGAATCGAATGGGGCTAGACAGTAAGAAAATGTACCATCAATAAGATGATCAATTTTGGATACTAGTGAAAGTGATCCTTTCCCAAGGCCTAGAAATCCAACTCCAGGATAATCACCTGCTATTCGATAACCACAAATAAAGACTGCACCTGGAATTGAAACTGGTTGCTGGTCGATGGAATTCAAGGTGAATGTATCTGTAGAAACGTTGCCTTCAGAGCAGGAACCATCTCTAGAATCACAGGGGAAAACACAGTCCTGAAATTCGCAGGAGGCTCTGGTTGTCATCTGGCACCAATAGGAATCGCATGATTCTTTCCTAAAAGTAGTAGATTTAGATGGATCAAAGATCCTGTTACTGCAGTTTTGGGTGCATTCTGTGGTGTCAAGGCAAGGCAGCCATGTAAAATCACTACCTGAGGCTACATTCATCAGGATTTCTGTTGGTGGTGATCCGATTCTTACTTTCATTAGATATTCACCATTGTAATTCACTAATGGACTTTGAAATGATTTACCAGGATTCGATAATATGTGATTGACTCGATCAGAAGAACGTTGCAAGGCGCTGATCAATCGCTGGGTTCGAGTTTGTGAAGCATTGAAGAAAGGAGAAATTGGTGAATCCCTGTGAATAAGTTCTGCAGTGAAAATTAGTCTTTGTTTTTCAACATGAGCAGGAGCTGAAAGAGATGAAATTATGAGCAAGGCAAAGCAGAGAAAAGCTTTGTATGCCATAATGAATTTAATGATCTGTTTCAAGAAATTAATTGCATAGAAATGGTATATAAAGGAGATTAAACATGAAGTTTTGTGTGCAATAAAAATAAGCATGATTAAAGGTTTCAGCTACAAAGGATGACAAACAGAAATACTGAAATGCAGTTTCACCCTTACAAGTAGATATTTCTTGATTTTTCTCTTTTCATTTCTTAATAATTACAGATTTCTTGTTATTTATTGATATTTGGGGGTGGGGTGAGGTGGCGAAATATGACCCTAACTCCAACCCAATATCCTGTGTGACATGACTTCATAATTTTAAGATCCATTTATATTTTTCTTATTCGTGATTTTACAATTTTTTTTATATGTTAAGAATATAAAAACAATTGATCTGCCTGCATAATATTTTTTAATGAATTCTTTTTTAGAAAACTAATATCATAAATCCTGATCCCGTTAGACACAACAGATAAATAAAAATAAATTAGCAGAATAAAATATTGATACTAGCAATTTAACATGATTCACCCAAAACGTTTGGATTACGTTCACGGGAAAAATTTCAAAAATATTTTTTCTACTAATAAAATTAATGGGTATAAGAAAAAAAGATAATACAATAATTTTGAAATAAATTTAAAATAGTGGCACACAAATATTTATCAAACTCATTATTTTGTCACTTTCCTTTTATAAAAATATTTCAAATATTTTTTTAAAGCATTTCTTTCTCTTAATTTACAAAACTGAAAGATGGATTTAAACTGATGTGGAAAAATCTATTTATAGGAGCCTATACACGTTAAATACGCGTTTGGACAGCTTTTTGAAAGCTGTCCAACCGCAAATTTTGAAAGAAAGAAAAAATTGATGCCGCAAATGCCAACCTACCTAATTTGACTCTTCAACTTATTTTTAATTTTTTTTTTTCTTTTTCAATGGTGTGGGTCCCACCACCATGTGGAGGAACTCACGCTTAACATATCCGTTTATAATTCATTTAAATTATAATCCAATCCGCCAGCAAAATTTTGATCCATTTATAACCTAATACATCACGATTTGATTCAAACTCATCTAAGCCTATTTGCCATATATAGTGGAAATTCGAATTCTAACGGTCTAGTGAGTATTCAAGTGTTGCAATCCGTTTGGTTAGATATTATCTAAACGTTCCAGAGAGATAAATGGACTAAGTGATTAAGGCATCATGATCATTATTTACATGATCCGATTCTCAACTGGCTTAATTAGAATATTAGAGTAAAATTGAACTAGCATTGTCGAGCTGAAATGAAGCCAAATATTATTATCATTAATTTATGGTCAAAATTGCATAAATTGGAATACATAATACCATCGAACTAAGCAGTAATCAATTTGATTAACCCAGTAACTAACATAATACAAGCATATTAATTATTATTTTGATGCCAAGCATGCAACTTATCTAACTATTTTTGGTGCAGTCAATTTTTTCAAAAGCAGCAGTCCCTTCTTTAAGATCATATCCTACCAAGAAATTCATCAGTTGCCAGCTTCCAAGCACTGTAATATTATCCTGAGATGCTTGAAAAGCTAAGCAACTAACTTCATCATTTATTCTGATGAAGCTATTAGAATCATCCAATTCCACATCGGCCCCCAGGAGATGCAGTGTGATTTTGGGAAGTTTAGAATCAGGAATATTCTTATAGCAAGGACTCAGTTTCAGGGTAGAATCAAAATAAAGGTCCGAGGCGTCCGGGCGGTTCCGATCCTCGAACATATAGCTAATAGAAGTCTTTAGCTCGATTAATAGTTCTTTTGGCAAGCTAGTGAACATAGTTTCTGTATCAATTAACATTTTGCCAGGGTAATAAGTCGATACGCCTTCCAACGCAACTGTTCCAATTAAACTAATTCCTGTCATTGTAACATAGTAATGCCCAGTTTCACTGTCTTGTCCTAAGGTAGTAATGGCTGGATCGGTTATTCCATACTTCTCAAAATCATCAAAAGCTTGGTCCCCAAAATTTATTTTGCTGGACTGCTTTGAACCAAATGGAACTAAACAGTACGAGAATTGCCCATCAATTATGTCATAGAACTTTGCTGTCAACGAAAGTGGACCCCTGCCCAGTCCAATTTTCCCAAATCCACCAAATTGACTGTCGATGTGGTTTCCACATATAAAATTCGAGTCTGCAACAGTAAAGGATTTGCCATTGTTGGAGCTCAACGAAATTGTGTCAGTGGCGATTGTTCCATTTGGACAGTTTTTCCGGTTCTTCTGGCAATCATAGAAACAAACATCGGATTCACAGAAGCTATTTGTAGACAGACATTGGCGTGAATCGCACGGGGCATTTCGATAAGTTGAGGAAGCTGAAGGGTTAAAGATTGTTCTGCTTTTTTGGCACATTGGACAATCTATGCAAGGAATCCATAGGATGTTACTAGCCATGTCTATACTGGCTAGGAGTTCGGTGGGAGGAGTTCCTATGTTTATTTTCATAAGATAATTTCCATCACCGTAGATTAAACTAGATTCTATCCCAACTTTGTCGGGTTTCCCGTATGATTGGAGTTGATAATGAGAACGTTGTATGGCATTAGCCAGGCGAGAAATGGGAGTTTGTGAGGCATTGTAGAAAGGCGAATCGGGTGAATCTCTGTGGATTAATTCAGCTGTGAAACTGAAATTGTGATGTGCTTGAACAAATGCAGAAATGGATAGAATTGCGAGTAATGGAAAGGAGAAAAGGGTAAGGTCGTCTGCCATTCGAATTAATTACAGTGTGGCTACAGAATCAGAAATGGTATTTAATGGAAAATCTTTTTCATTGCAATTTACGCGTGAATCCAAAAATCAGCAGGATTTAAGGTCTCACCAGAATTGAGTGACATACTGAAATTCAGTTAGATCAATTTTGTTAAATGTTCCTTTTCCAATTGATATAAATTATTATAAATGTTATTAGGTCTTTCTAATGTACTTCTGTGTTTGCTGCTAGATTTAAGGCAGGTGTTGTGCGACAAAAACCATAACGTTGTCGTTTACATTGCATCCGAGGAAGCTCTTGTCGTTTATAATTCTGTCTTGAAATTGTTTGTGGTAGAAGGTAAACATGTTCATGTCGTTTTTTTTTTTGCCTATCACAGATGTAATTTCGTTAGGAATAATACATATTTCTCAAATATTCTTTTTATTCTTAATTTTTTTTCCACTTATAATCTAAATTCTTGTTTCGCTTAGTTCCTGCAATTAACGTGCAACTCGTTTACAGTCAGAGACATAAGCTATAAAAATAATGTTCATAATTTATATTAAAGAGTGGGATTATTTTCTTTTTCAAATTCATAAATAATTTTAATTAAGGAATGGAGAATACTCAAAATATTCAATATAATAAAAAATAAAATAATAAATGCATGCAGTTAAGTGAAAATTTATAAATATCTAAAGAAATTATATATAAATTGAGGAAAATATAATCTTCAGGCTTTTTTTTTCTCTTTCTTATAGTCCAAGTAAATGAGTTTATCCAAAACAAAAAGATTTTATCTCCTTTCCAACATCGGTTTCCATAACTGGATAGTTAAACTATTACTACATTGATTAGAACACGAATTCTCCAATTCCTGCTACGAAACGGATTTCTATCTGATTAATAACACCAGCACTATCTCTTTTATCAATCGGATTTCTTTCTTCAAAAACACTTGCAAAGAAACAAGCTTTTGGTTTTCAAGTTGCAGTCATGGATTCTGCAAGAAAAATCTCAGCCAAACTTAGTTCGCTGATGTCGAAGAAACTGAGCGGTGTTATTAAAATCTTTTCTCACTGTCAAGCGCCAATAGGGTGTGTTCCGATTTATGTGGGCGAAGAAGGTGAAAAGCGTAAACGATATTATGTTCCGATAGAGTTTCTTAGGTTTCCATGTTTGCAAGATTTGATGAAGGAAGATGATTTCGACTTCAAGATTGACGGCCCCATCACACTTTCTTGCTCCACTTCGTATTTTGATCAGTTATTGGAGAGTGCCAAGTTTTGTTAGATTCAGGGATTTTTAGGAATTCATGTAGGCTGAGTAGTTACCATAAATTTTTTTTTTTTTCAAATTTGTGCAATTCTATTTTTGTAATTAAGCCTAAAGATAGCATTGTGGTGGACCGAATTGCTCCGTCTCTTTGCTGCTGAGCTGTTCATAATTGTCCAGATTTTCATTGTTTTCTGGTTGTAGAATTATTATTTTTTTCCTGCAATGTATAAGCATTGGAAACTCATTATTCAATTATCAATAATTAATCAGTTTTTTTCTTTATATTTTATCTTTTATTGATCACTGCAATACTCTGTAGTTTTAGTTTGGTTGATCAGTCTCCTGTTTCCTCTTCAGCATTGACTCTTGTTGAAAAATAGATAGTTAAAGAATCCATATTGACCATGAAAATCCTGCTCTAACATTGAACATTTCCCTAATATCCAAAATCAATCATAACATAAATCTCAGGAACACAAAAATTTACAGGAAGGCGAATCCGTAAGATTGAGAAAAAAGATTCTCATAATTAGTTGAAGATTTCTGGTATTGAAGCAACTTAGATATAAGAAATTGACAACCAACGTGGGTCTAAGGAACACTACACACTCAAAGAACATCTTACACTATGCATTCAATTTTATCAACCAAAAAATAAAATAAAATTCCAACGAACCTATTTCCATGAGAAAGATTCGGGAAGTCGTGTAGGTAAGATTATCATTTAATGCATTTATCATAAAGTCACATCATTGCCTCGCTCACGCTCAATTGAAGCTGACAGTATACCAAGATCACGATTTAAGAATGTCAATGCAGATTCACACTCAGAAATTATTCTTGTAACAGAAGAGGGTTCACCGGCTACTGTCTCTGATGAAGCAACAGCTAGAGCTGCATGCGAGTCTCTAAGATTCCTCAAGTTCCCCAGAAACTGCCACAAATTCAAAATGTTATCAAATCCTGTAATAAAATAAATAGAGCTAGTGTTTTTCACAGAATCAGTGGTATAAGATCACATTTGATATTTTCTCTCTTCTAAAGTTAATCGTCCCTATCCTTTTCTACCATCTGAAGAGAAGGAAAAAAAAAAAACAAGCGATGGTAGGTTCACTAGAATGCTATGCATCCGAATAATGATTTGCCAATGAATTTCAATTATCCTATCTTCAAAAATTTGCAAAAACTAGATAATAATGCAATGACGCTAGTGCTAGGCTTACTCCCAAATCCCAATTAAAGTCAGGAGTATGAAAATTTGAGAACAAAGTTTAAGGCTTTTAAAAAAAATAGCTTCTTACAAACACACAAACACAAATATATACACAAATAAAAAGCCAGAGATATATGGCATGAAAAAAAATAAACATTCATGAACTAATTAGATCCTCAGATTTGCTAAGCTGGGTAATTATGGCCTATTTATTGGCAGTCCAATCATAGTAATCAGATATGGACCAGTCTGGCTCGTCAGATACCAATGCGAACTATAATTTGATTTCCTTGTGAAATTAAACTGATCAGCCAGCCCAGTTTTAGCAAAACCTAATTAGTTCACCTAAATCATGGAACATTATCGTCAATGCACCCAAGTTTGAACATAAAACAGTGCATGTACTCTTACATTAGTGGACATATCAATTTAGCTTAACTAGCAAAATCCATACCATAAAGTGATCCAAGCAGAAGAATATAAAAATGGATTTGTCACCAATATACCTTTAAAAGCATCTTGTATGCCTCCAACAAGCGATTAGCAGCTGGCCCAAACCCATGCAGTTGTGGCACCTCCATCATGTGTGTCCATGGGCGAATTTCCTACAAATCATCATACAATAATGACAGTGAGTGAGAATATCATCTTGGGCTCATACTACAACACTAATGCTCCATAAGTTTTTTGACCATCAGCGTCTAATACAAGAGTTGAATTTTATGCTAAAATTTCTAAATGCAGAAGATGCATTTGAGATTGCAAAGGTCTTCAAGCATTTCTACCACAGATCAATGGCAAATAAACCAACAAATATAGCAAAATGGTCAAAATGGTAAGGTAAAAGCACATCAATCCACCATACTGATTACTGGATTTATAATAGAGACACAAATCCTCTTTTTTTTTTTTTTTTGATTGATGGAATAAGCGACTAGAATAATATAGATAAACCTCACATAACAATAAGATAATTTTTTTTTGCCAGGTTCAAATAGAATGGAGGACCAAGCTAAAATTGAAGAAAAATGCAGACCTTGGTGTAGATCATATTGAATTGCCTGGCAGTTTCTAGAAAAGATTCCAAATGTGTGCGCAGTTGGGATTCGACTTGTGTATAGTCCTCGTCCGGATTGTAAGCATGCTAAAGAAAGGATAAAAGGTGCTGGTTAAAAGAAAGAAGAAAAAAGGGAGATAAATTTAAAAGCAATGAAACATGGTGGTATTGCGTGTCTGCAGTGATATATAGTTGTGGTACAACAACTTTGGAATTCTTTGAAGAGGGGACATATAAAGGTGGAAGAGTTTAAAAATAGAATTCTTTGAAGAAGGGACATTAGAAGGTGGAAGAGCATGTATTTTTAAATCACAATTGAAATGCTAAGGAACTGAAAAAAACCTTGGATGCCAAATCATCAACTTTCTGCTGGAGATTCAAGAGTATCTTTGATTGTTCTGAAAGTTTTGTTTCTAACTCAGACACATCAGGCCTGCAAATGTACTTCGATGAAAGGAATGGAATGTAAATACATCAAGGGCATAGAAAAGTTACAACTACATATGATTAGATTTTCGGCATCATGCTGTCATTTGTGACTGTATTCTTCCCCAAATTGATTCAAGCTTTGTAAATGACCACAATCTATGGATAATTATGGTCAAGCCACAGCACCCGGGATTTTAAAATCTTATCTAGATTAAACAGTTGAGGGCAAGCTTTTAGCATTTCAAGTGTATGATAGGCATGGCTTTATACTGTTTAAAACAAAGGGTAAATGCGAAAAAAAAAAAAAAGTGGTGATTGTGGGAGTCTAAAAAATATAATCTTACAGGGGATATATAGATTGAATCTGCACATCTGCAGGGAACAATTTGCATTCCTCTGAGAAAATGAGAGCTTGTTTGTCTGCTATAGAATCAATTAACTGTATGTCTTTTGTCACTTGCTCATCAACACTGCAAAATGATGGGAACTGAACTTCAGAGCAAAGAACAACACAAATGGACTCAACAAGATGTTAATCATTCAAGAATTAAGAGAATAGAGAAGATTATCAAAATTGGATAAAATTGTTTACTATATATAAATGCAACCTCCATTCTGGATTATCCGCATAGATGCTAGCCTCTACAAGATCTACTATTAGACGAAGCATTTCAGTCCGATCTTCATAGCTTCCTCGACCCTAAACCAAAAGGAATTCCACACACTTAAAATTAGATCATCTAAAGGGGCAAACCAAATTCAAATTATTTCCACATAGTTTAGCAAATTAAACTCATAAATTTATGCATTCATAGGAAAGAGAGATGCAATATATTGCTATCTATTAACCCACCTTAGACTCATCAATATACAATTGACAATAAACATGTGCATCACTTCTACAGACCCAAGGAAACTAAATTGAGAAGGTAATTGGCTATTGCCACTGGCTATTGAAAAAAGAAGAAGAAAGAAGAAAGCAGCAATTCCAGAGCATCCAATTTGGTCAAAAGCCAACCAAGTTGTCATACTAAAACATATACATAACAGGGCACTCATTGATTTACAAGTTGTGATCAACTTTGTACTAGCAACTCACTTGGATGGCTTCTGTATCTATTGTTGTAGTGATACCAAGAAACTTAGCAATCTCTGCCAAATCTGCATGAACAATGAAGCAATTAACCATGTCGGATTTCAGTAGTTCTAATTATATCACAAATGTTCACTGAAGCAGATAAGAGTTTAAAGTTCCTTGAAGGCAATAGAATTTTTCTATCCAAAAATGACTCAAACCTTAAGCAATTTCCACAAACAGTACCCAATTGAAAGAGGACCATAGAATTTGAAGCACATTTCCTTGCAGAAGTCTGACATGAATGCAAAAGGTAGACTATATTCTGTTTCTATGAATGGATTGCAAAATACTTTTATACCAAGAAAAGCACCTCACTTCCCTGATGCTTAGTTTTCTAGGAATGATGGTCCAAAAAAAAACGTTTCCCCGACCAACAATCATGAATAGTTAAAGAAAGGGATGGTTCTTAATCGGTCAACACATCCAACCATTCACATCAGTTAATCAAATTCCAAATGTCCTGGACAACAAACAGGTATTTCCACATTAAAACGAAACCAAATTTAGGTTATATTTATTCTATCTGCTTCTCATTCTGACTTTGATATACAGGCAAGACTCACACTGAATACGAGCAGTCTCTTCATCACGATCCATAGCATCCCCTTGTAGATTTTGCTGTGAGAAGGGTGACTTATCGCCCAATAGCCTGCAATACAGATTATAAAAAGTTTTCAAATTGCATTCAGCCAATGATTTGCAGAGAGGGAGAGAGAGGAGAACTGCATATTTAATTCCATTATGCAATCTTCTTCTTTCCATCTTTATTTTGCAACTTTTAACAAGACGTTCTCAAATATTTTCTTAGCAATCTAACAATCAACAATTTCAAATCCATAAGAACACAAACTGAATTCTAGAATAGACCATGAAATGAAGACAGCACTTAATGAACTATATACATTGCTAGATCAAATACGATTATCAATGTGTATCAAATTGGTAAAAAACACAAATTCAAAAATGTACAGATGGTCTGCCCATACAATTGACTTGCAATAAACTGAAACCCCCAGACTCCTGATGTTTCACATTTCCACATAATTATATAAGCAGCTGCAAAACCCAACTCAAAAGAGAACAAAAAAACCTAGCTGTTTAGCTACAAAACAATCAAAAACCCAAGCATGCCGGCAGAAAATCAAATATTTGACTTGCAACCTCTTGTTTTTTCGCTTAATTAGATAAAAGGAACAAAACTGATAAAGCAAAGAGAGATGAAACTTGAGAAAACTTCCGAATTTCGTTGCAGGTGTAGAGAAAGAGAGAGAGAGACTGACTTGAAGAAGAGCCACTCAAGGAGAGCGTAACGCTCCATGCCGGCGAAGAGGAGAGACTGAGCGGGAGCATTGGCTCGTGGATAATTCAGCATTGCTAGTTTCCTCTGTACATCTTCCATTTGCTTTGCAGCCATTATCTCTCTCTTTTCTCTGCGATTTAGTTTCCGATCTTTGATTTTGATGTTTATATGTTTGTTTTTGAGTAAAGAGCGAAGCTTTGATCTTATTTCTCACTGTTTTTTTTTTTAATATTTTTGCAATTTCACCCTTGATTTTTTTCAAATGAGAAATTGATCCCCAGCAATAGATATTTGTTCAGAATTGGCACAACATTTCTAATTTGCGGTTATTTCTTCAGTGCAAATTTACTCATTTATTTTGTACAAAAATGCAACCATTACTCAGTCCGTTATTATCCATTAATCAGTCTATCGGTTTCGAATTTTCGGACCGATTACCCAATATTTTTCGGTTAACCACTATAATTATAAAATATATTCATAAATAAAATTAAAATATTTAAATTACTTAAAAATTAAAATTTTTTCACTGTAATATAACATTATTCTTGTTAACATAAAAATATTTGGTGGATATAAGCAAATTTATTTTAAAAAATTAATATTTAATAAGTAAATAAATTAATCGGTTTATAATTATTTTTAATTAGATAAATTGTTATACTTACTAATAGTCAATTAAAAAAACTTAAAAATTTTAAAATAATTAATATAATAAAAAAAATACATAATCACATTTAATTATAATAAATTGTTATACTTTTCGAATATATTCTCATTTTCATTATTAAAAATTTGATAAATCAAAAAATAATAAAAAATAATTAATATGGACATATTAAATAATAAATAAATTAACTAAAAATTCGGTTTCGGTTCGATTAACCGGTCACATAAGTCAAAAACCATTAATCAGTCCATTAATATCGATTTTTTCAAAACGCTAACCATCAACCAATTCATTACAATCGATTAACCAATTAATCGGTTCAATTTCATTTTTTTTTCAATTAATCAAATCTATCGATTTTTTTCTCACCTCAATTATCTATAAACTTTTAATTGGAGACTTAAATTCTAAACTCTGAGCAAATAGGTTTCTACTCAAGCGGTCTTTTGTCAGCATTTTTTCACGTATGGTTGAACGTCTCGTTATACTCAAATTATTAAACGTACAAATGTATAAATGTATCTCTTAATTTTATCCAAAAATAATAATTATCTTAAATTGCAAAATTTGAGCAATTTTACTCCTAAAATTGCAAAAAAAAAAAAAATGTAGACAAATAAGTTTAATTAGTCACGAACACTAAATTAAGCTCACAATCTACATATTTACCATTATGGACATTAAATGACTATTTGTTGACATGGTAAAAAGTGATATCATAACGATTAAATAGAAAATGAATTAGATAAAGCCATAAATGCAATATTGTTGAAAGAATGATTTTTTATTAAGATTTTATTTTAAGGTCATGGAAGATGTAAAATAGGGAGTTAATTTAGAGCTTTATTTCATTTCTATATTTTCTTTGAGTTCAACATGATATATGTATTTATTGCATATATGATATAGTGCCAATTACATGGGTTAATGGGTCAAAAATTGTGAAATTTAAATATCCACCTAAGTAACATTTAAAATGATAAATGGTCAGCTTTAATACATAATCTCTTTAAAAAAAAACTGTGCGATTCCTAAAGAGATTTGGTCTGATTGAAAAGATGATTTCATTTCATGGTAGACTTATCTTTCTGGATACTGGAATAATCTCAAGAGTAATTTCCAATGAGAAACTTCCCAGGTCTATCTCAACCAAGTCCATTTGAACCGGGATCATCCCACTCCAGCATAGATTTGGATTCTCATCATCGTCTTATTGCAGGATATTCTCAATCACCAGAAGAAGATAAGAATAAGGATAAAGATAAGGATAAAAATGGGTCAGAAGAATATATTCCCGACAACTTTTCAAAAGACCCAAAGGATCACAACATGACTCCTTCCACTAAGCGTATCCGAAAATAATTGCTAGAAGACAATGAAATTTTAAAGATTTCCTGGCATAAGCATATAGATTTTTACTTATTGCTTTACTTACTTTTTATATTGTCTAAAGTAGCTTGTTTGATTGCTCTTTACCTTTTATCTTGTTCAAAGTTGTTTATCCAAACTTGAATTATTCATTGTAGCTTTTGGGTTTTCCTCTTTTATAAAAGGAGAGCTAATTTGAGTTTGTAAGGCAAAAAAACAGTTGGACAGTGTAACACTCCTGAAACTTACGTATCTCTTAAATTAACGACGGTCAATGGACTTATAGCTGTATAGGGGCAATCACATAAAATATATGTATATATATATATATTGACAATAACATCACATCATAAATTCACATGATTTCTTAAATCAAAAATAACAAAGTCATTCATTCACTAATCATAGGTGAACCATTCATGTCTCACATATATATATATATATATATATATAACTACTTAAGGTCATATAAAGATTTAGGTTGCATATTCTACTCGAGAGAGTTTTCAGTCATTCTTAAGGTAGAAGAAAAAGATCAATACTAATAGATACATATGACCACATATACATGCCCACTCTCACTAAAATACATAATATACATTCTCAAAATAATTTTCTCAGGTTGCTCCCAAAATGTGAGGTATGCTGCTCCCGCCCTATGGCGTACCTACACGCAATTAAAAACATTACGTGCTGAGCATTAAATATGTCCAGTGGTAATTATAATTCCAAATATTTCTATAAACTCTAAAATTCATGCATAAACATAAGTTAATAAATATAACTAATTATATTTAATTAAATATGCTATTTATTACTCCCTCCGTCCCACTTTAAAAGGCTATTATCCTTTTTTCACGGTAATTAAAAAAATAATTGAAATACATCAATTTCATAAAAAAATAATATAAAATGACAATAATGTCCTTATTTATTACATTGGGAAAAAAAAAGTAAGTGATATATATTTAATAAATAGGGATAAATACGTAAATTTTTTTCTTAAATTGCGAAAAGAACATTTGGAGTGGGACAAATAAAAAAGGGAAAACAACCTTTTAAAGTGGGACGGAGGGAGTATCTTAGACCAATTTATATCTCCATTATTAGATACATTGTCTAACTACTCCATCAATTCAAATACATATTTATCTTAGATAATTATGCAATGAATTCATTAATCATCACAAATTACCTTTAAATCCTTACTTATGGCATATTTACAATTATGCCCTTACATGCTCATAAAATTACACTTATGCCATTAGTTTACTTAAATTTACTATAATGCCACTAATTATTCTCATTTACTTTTAAAATCCTTATATAACATGTAAATTACCGTTTAGTCCCTAAATTAATATTTTCATGCCAAATTTCATTTTAGTCCCTAAAAAATCATTATTTTGCATAATTAATTAATTAATTAATTACATTTTTACCCTTGATGACCCTTATAATGCTATATGTGATCAATTTACCGTTTTACCCCCAATCTTCCCATTATTTCCGATTAGATCCTTTTTTTCATTTAAATCTTTCCATTTTACTTTTAATTCATTATTTTATCAATATTTTTATCATATTGCCTCATGTGAAACACTGGCATAAATTTTTGAACTGGATAAACGAGACATGAACCCTGTTGGTTCAAAACAATGAGGGGTGACCCGGGGGGATCTCCCGTACAATACAATGAACAATGAAACAATGAGGTAAGACCATCATTGGCCTACAATAGGTGAGACATCATGCTCACCACCGCAGCGTAGTGTACCTGTGGCTAGCCAACTATATCCTGTATTAGATTTAAATACCAGCTTACTACTTATATATTTCCATTCAATCCATCAATATACATGAAAAATTATCATCATTTTATCATGGTATCATTCGGCCATGATGTTATACATGTACCCATGTTTATACTTCACATCATACATCATTAGCTTAACTTGATTACATGTTAATTAATTTAATTACACCATGACCTGATATAATAACACATAACCATCATGTCTTTATACCTTACATATCATTCGGCCAAGGGTTAGCTCATTCATTATATTTAATTTTCTTATCTTTATACATGCAATTAACTAGATACCATGCCACACATTACATGCACATCATTTACATGTCATAATCATCAAGCATGTCATGAGAAAATCCATGACATACCATTCGGCCAACATGCATCGTCATCATCCACATTTTATTTTCTTAATCTAACCATACAAATCATCAATTCTAGACATCCTAAGCATGATTATATGGTTTAGTTCAATTTAGCATGCATAATTCACATACTCATACTTAAACATAATCTAATTTTCATGCTTTTCATATGAAATTAAATGGAATTTGTAATCACAAACCTCAATTCTTCACTTAGAGTCTCGTAGGCCTCCTTTTTTTTTTGCCTTTGGCTTTGGAAGGATTTTCTTCTTCTTGATTTCCTATGGAGCCCGAAATTCCACAAGGAAAATTCATCAAAATCTCACTTCTAATCACACTTATAACTACATAAACTTAATCTACATGCCTTAAAATATCTATAGGAAGTTTTGAATCAAAATAAAACTATCTAAATTGCTAACCTCAATTATACACCCAACTTTTGAATTGGAGCCAGAGCTTAGCCTCCCGCAAGGGACCGACACGGCTCGAGTGAGGATTAGTCTGGATGTGATTACGGGCTTAAAGGTGCATTTCCCACAGTTGGGGCCCTTACAGGACACCGCACGGTTATAAACAAAAAAAATATATAATTAAATTAAAATAAATTTATATTAATATTTTATTAAAAAATCATGTAGTTTCGTACTAAAACTCAAAAGTGGAAGTTATCATTGAAGAAGAGGGTTCCACTTTTTCAAGAGTCCCGCCTTAAATGATGTAGCACTAAAATGAATTGATGAAAGTGACGACATGTTCTAATCCTTTGCTCTCCACAATACACTTGGACAACAACCTGCCATATTTCAGTTTTTTTTTTTTTTTAAAAAAAAGGAAAAAGAACCTCTTGCTCTCTGTTGACCTAAATTGATACGGAGATCTTGTCCATTTTTGTTTGGAAGATCTTCAATGGTGGACTTTTGGTTGGCTACTAATGACTTAACAGTAAAGGTTCAAACTTTATTTATGATTCCTAAAGTTTCAAGAAAGTTAAAATAATACTGATACAAAAGAATTCTTTTGGGTTTTCATATTGGATTATATTATGGCGCATTTATACAAACGGTAAATATATATAATGTATTGTTAGATTATATATGTATATTTAACCGAAAAATGTAAATACATGCATACTACATGCCAGCACACTATACTTTCACTCTTTCATAGGGGTGATCATGGGGCAGGGATTCCCCGTCCCCGACGGGGACCAGACCTGAACGGGACGGAAAATTCCCGAATTTTTTCCCCGCGGGGGCGGGGAGAAAAAAATCCCCGCCCTTAAATTTTTCCCCGTCCCCTCCCCCCAAAAACATTAATATTTTATAATTATATATATATATATATATATATATATATATATATTAAATTTTTTTAGGTTGATATTTGTCGGTGTGTAAATTATTTAAGTGATATTATTAATATTTGAATTGTATGGAATATTTATAAATATTTGTATTTTAATTGTACAAAATATTTATAAATATTTGTATTTAAATTGTATGAGATATTTTTAATTTTAAGTCATCAATTATTAATTTTTGCAAGATAAATACTGTAAAATATTTTTTATTCGGGTCGAAAATTTCTATTAAAATTGAATAATTTTATTGGAGACGGGATCCCCGTGGGGGTAGGGACGGGGGGCGCATCCCCAGCGGAGACGCGGATGGGGAATCCTCGCCCCTGCGCAGGGCAATAGGTGGGGAGGCACTCCCCGCCTCCACTCCGCCTCGTGATCATCCCTACTCTTTCATACAGCCTAATTTTTGATACTAATAAAAAAAGTAAAAAGTAAGCCATCGTTTGAATTGATGAAAGCGAGAATAACTTATAATAGAATAAATAAAATATAAAAAAAATATAGAAGAGGGTAAGTGAGACTAAATAAAAAATGAAGGGAAATAACTTTTATTTCTTTTTTAAATAAAGATCAATAAAAAAAAGTGGGAATAAATAGAATAAATTTTAATTTTTATTCTTTAATTAAAGAAAAATAAATTAAATTTACTCCGTATAATTGAGTAATTTTTTTTTTTATTTCACTCCTTGCCTACTCTCATCCAAAGTGAGGCTAAAACAAGGATTCTGTAAGCGCCAAGGAAAGCTTGACTCGCTGCTTTCACTTCACTTCCCCTGTCTCTCCCAAAGCCAAAAAAATCTTCTGCTCGCAGTGTTTGTATCTTCCCGAATTTTTGCTTGCTATTGCTCTCTCTCTCCCACATCAAAAGGTAGAAGGCAAAATGCTTTCTTTGAATCTCGTACCATCTTCTCCTGTCACTTTCCCAAAATCCACCCACCACAATTACCCCATTAATGCTGCTTCTTTCATTATTCCGAATATTCTTAACAGAAGTCAAGCTCAAAGTACTCCCTTTAATAAGCCCACTTCTCAAATTGGTGTATTAGCCGCTAAAGCTTCCAACTTTGGCCAAATTCATGGCTACCCACTTGGCCTCTCTTCAAGATTCACTTCTCAGATCCATGATTCAAGCAGAGTACATGAGTTCTCATCTGGGTTTTGCTCGAAGCGCAGATCCTTTTTCTCTAAGGCAGCAGCATCTGAGTCTGATTCAACCCCCGAAGGAGAGGGTACAGAAGTTTCAAAGCCCAAGAATAAAACTTTCCAACTTGCAATTGTGTTTGGTCTCTGGTATTTCCAAAATATTGTCTTTAACATTTATAATAAGAAAGCTTTGAATGTGTTTCCATTTCCATGGTTTCTTGCTTCCTTTCAGCTATTTGTTGGGTCTGTGTGGATGTTGATATTATGGTCATTAAAGCTTCAACCTTGCCCGAAGATCTCAAAGCCATTCATTGTTGCTTTACTTGGACCAGCATTGTTTCACACAATAGGCCACATATCAGCTTGTGTTTCATTCTCTAAGGTTGCCGTTTCTTTCACTCATGTCATTAAATCATCAGAACCTGTTTTCTCTGTTGTATTCTCTTCAATTCTTGGTGATACATACCCATTAAAAGTTTGGCTCTCTATTCTCCCCATTGTTCTTGGTTGTTCCCTTGCTGCTATCACTGAAGTGTCCTTCAATTTCGAAGGCTTATGGGGTGCTATGATTAGCAATATTGGTTTTGTGTTTAGGAACATTTACTCAAAAAAGAGTTTGCAGAGCTTCAAGGAAGTGAATGGGCTTAATTTGTATGGTTGGATAAGTATTGTCTCATTAATTTATCTGTTTCCTGTTGCTGTTATTGTTGAAGGGTCTCAATGGATTCAAGGATATCATAATGCAATTGCAGCTGTGGGCAAATCATCTACATTTTATATATGGGTGTTGATATCTGGTATCTTTTATCATCTTTATAACCAATCATCATACCAGGCCCTTGATGACATTAGCCCCTTAACCTTTTCTGTTGGTAACACAATGAAGCGAGTAGTAGTGATTGTATCGACTGTATTGGTATTTAGGAATCCAGTTAGGCCTTTGAATGCAGTTGGATCAGCCATTGCTATACTGGGGACTTTCCTTTACTCTCAGGCATCTGCCAAGAAGGCCAACAAAGCTGAAGGTGAAAAGAAGAATTAGACAGATTTAGATTGTCCATTTCTGGATCTGGATAATTTTGAGCTTGACAGCTTATAGCTGCTTTTTTACTTTGTTCACTTTTGTTACAGCTGGCGATGTTTCATTTCCATCTTAATTTTATAGCCCTTACTTCCTTGTTCAATTTTTGCTCATGATGTGTAGCTTTGCTATCTATTTTATTTTCAGTTAATCTGCATATCTTGCATGCTTGCTTGATAATTACTAGGAACTAAGAAATTTACTAATTCATAATTTCATTTGCTGTGATGGTAAATTCACTAGAATTGTGTGGGTCAGCAGGTACCCATTTCAAATATTTTGTTATTGAGGTGGAAAGCACATGTCCTTTGGTTGAAAATATTGTCTTCTATATTGATATTTATATCAGGTTGCTTGTATTTTGGACTGACACTTAATTTTGAAATTGAAACACTAATCTTTCATGAGGGTAAGCACTTCTTAAGGAGTGGCTAAATTATTTAGTTATATGCTTTCTCTCGCATTTGACTTTGTTGCAGACAAGTTCTACTGTTTGAGGATAAAATATAGATTATGAATGAATTTGTTTGCTAACTCAATTGCACTTTTGTTCAAGACGAGCGAACACTTGCTCATCTAACATGATTTTTCATTATAGCTCATTGCAGCTGATTTGTGTGTCTTGCACTTGAGCAAGTAGCTCTTCAAGATTATGGGTCTAACCTCAGTATTTGGTCATTGAGCTTGTTGATGAATTTATATGATTAGGTTAGTGTATGGATAAAAATTTGCAGGCACAGATAAGTTATACTTTTCTCACCGATTAAGGTTTGCTCTGATGGAGGTTTAGACATTGCTCAAGCCTTACAACAGTAGTAATATTGATGCCTAACCTCCCTTCATATGCCGTGGAAGTGGGAATAAGATTCCTGCTGCTGATCCAATTTTCTAAGGAACACGGTCGTTTCTTCAATCAATTTTAGGAGGAGCAGCATGGCAGGAAGCACTATGAAGCTATTCAATCTGGTCCATCCTTCTTTTGTGTAACTTGTACTATCAATTCTGAAAAAAAACTGATTGTGGCACTATCTAGAAGCAAGATGCAAAGTTTGGTAATACAGCATATGTAAGTTTTAGAGTTGACTGGCAATTGGTCAAGTTTCTTGTTTAATGTTTTATGGAGCAGAGAAAGGTGTAGCTTGCAGATCTTGCAAGAACTATATAAATTTGCATTTGGCATGTCGTGTTCAGTAGTGTCTAGCTTTCAGCAATAAATTTTAGCACTCACTTCTAGATAGCCATCACTTAGGAAGTTCCCAAGTTACAGAGAAGTTTCTTAATATAATATTCAATTTCAATTAGGAAGCTGTTACCATCTGCTCTCTAATATAGTATACTAGTGTTGCAACAAGATTCAATGAGTTTGGATATTTTATTCTGTCAAATCTCTCAAAAATTTTATTCTGAAATGCAAATTTGAATAATTTTCATGAGAAGTAAAAGTTTTTGGAATATGCAGTTTATACCAAGGTTGTTCACAAAATTACCAAACTCCATGTACTTTGCTAGCAACTTTCTGGTTACTTGAACTTCTGAAATTGAAATATATGTCCTTTTTCTCAGTATCCAAAATGTATATTATTGTGTGTAACATATGCACAATGACATAAAAAGAATATCCGATAAAATAATGCTATATGGTTTTACTTGCCATATAGAAATATCTAGCACCTTAAACTTAGCTAAATAATTCATTGAGCCCCTAAACTTTTTAGGAGCAAACACTTTGCCCTTGAACTTGTTAAATTGAGATACAGTGGCTTATTTTTTCACTATATGAAACATGTGTTAGTGCATTTAAGACATGCACAATGAACAACTTATTAAATTTTGTATGCTTATAATTCAAGATTTTATTAATATCAATTATTATATTTAAATTTTGTTTAAAAACAAGTAAAAATATTAAGGAAGCAATGTTTATTTTAACCAGAATAATAAATACAAGTAAAAACATTAATGAATTCATAAAGGTGATATTATTTTATTTAGTGTTTTTTTTCATATTATCGTGCTTGTATTACACGTATTTACACATGTTTCAAATAATAATAAAAAAAGTAGGCCAATGTATTTCAATTTTACAGGTTAAGCAAATTTTTTGGACAAATTTAAAAGGACGGAAATATGTTAGGAGAGAAAAAAAAAAATAAAGGAAGGAGATGTGAAAGTGCCTTCTCTCAAAAATTAAAATTACTTTTCAATGTAAATCAGCTTTTCTGCTTGTGTCAAAGCTAAAATACTTAAATCCAATTAACAGGTGAGTGAGTGAATAATAGAGCATGGCACATTTATGAAGCAGTTTACACAGGGAACTTGTAATTCCCTTTGGCCTAAATTTTAATATGTAATTTTGTAGTCATGATCACGGCATCAATGACAACAGAAAGTTGCCTGATATATATTTAAGCTACAAATTCTTAAGGTTAAACAGCTAACCATAGTCCAACTAATTCATATTCTGAATACATTATGTTCACAGGATTGAGATCAATGATTAAATTGCAAACCTTGTTCTCTTAATTCACAAAAGAAGAGTAATAAGTATGGTCAAACTCAAAATTAAAACTGTTTAAATATTAATTTCAGATTCTGCATAAATATTTTCCCAAATTTGTCAAAATGAAAAGAAAAGTTAAAATAAAATCTTAAGAGTGCATTTTATGTTATGTTTGATTTTTAAATTACGAATCAGCATGGGTAAAACAATGAGGTCCAACAGGCCCCAAAAATGAGGTCCAGACCAAAGAGGTACGATTAAGACCACCAACTCAAACATGTACCTGTCTGCAACGTACAAATAGAGAAGTGCGTTGAGTACTGTCTGTTTCAAGAAGGCTTCTTCCCCCACCCCACCAACACCCCCCCTCTCTTCAAACGGTTTGAGCTTTTCTTCTCTGTCTATAGTTTAAGCTTTCCATTCTTCAAAAATGGCGGAACTCAAATGTTATGTCCTATGGGTTAATGGGTTTGTGCATGCCCTCCTTTGTAGTCTGTACTATCATAACTTACCTCCTCTGAACTTGTCTGTATGCATCTTTCCTATTACACATTTGCATTTTGCTTATACCCCATTAGGGGATTCTTGAATATGTGTATAAAGTTCATACCTTTTAAGTCATCTTAGTCTAACCAACTGAGAAATGTGCATATTATTGTATAAAGTTTTTACTTTTTAAGTCATCCAAGTCTAAAAATTCCGCGGTTCGGTTCTAAAAATTCCGCAACTTCGGTTTTCGGTTTGTTCGGTTCGGTCCAAAGACCGAACCGAACCGACCATTTGCACACCCCTAGCTGTATGAAACATTTTCAAGGCTTTATTTGCTTAACTGGCTAGGAAACAGGAGTTAGTTGAAACATTTTCAAGGCTTTATTTGCTTAATTGCCGGTTATCTTTTTCTCTACTTAATTTTAACCTACCCAGTAGTTGTGTTTCCTTTTGTAATAATGTCTTGAGTTTTAGCTCTACTCTTATTTTGGTGATTTAGGGTTCTATTTTGATTGCGCTCTACTCTTATTTTGGTGATTTAGGGTTCTATTTTGAAATAATATATATATATATATATATATATATATATATATATATATATATATATATATATATTGCGTGTGTTATATTAAATCGGATTCTGAAATTATTTTTTATTTTAAATATTCACAAAAATTATAAATAAATATACTTACTTATATTAAATTTGATTTTGAAATTTCACAAAAATAATTATTCACAAAAATACTTATAAATATTTGATTTAATATAATTATTCACAAAAATAATTTAAAAAATATTCACAATCTGATTTCAAAATCCGATTTAATATAAATATTCGATTTAATATAAATATTTTTTATTTTAAATATTCACAAAAATAATTTCAAATTCCGATTTAATATAAATAAGTATATTTATTTATAATTTTTGTGAATATTTAAAATAAAAAATAATTTCAAAATTCGATTTAATATAAATAAGTATATTTATTTATAATTTTTGTGAATATTTAAAATAAAAAATAATTTCAGAATCTGATTTAATGTAACACACGCAATATATATATATATATATATATTATTTCATTAAAACGAAAATATTATTTAATTTTGATTATGTACATAATGAATATATTATTTTTATATTGAATTATTTTAATTACACAAATATTACTAATTTTATATTTTAATAAATTATTATTAAACTAAATTTTTTTTTATCCTATTTATCAAATTTAGTAAGAAAAATATTTTTTATATTAATAAAATAAAAAATAAAATTGAATTTATATTTTTTTTATTAAAAAAGAAAAGTGGGGTTTGGGGGGGTGGGTAAACGGCAGCCAGGGTGGGGTGAAATGTGAATAACCCGTCCTCCTCTCTTTGAAACAAGGGGCTTGCAGCTTTCCCATTAAAAAAAAAAAATAACTTGCATTTCCGCAACAAAGTGTTGCGGAAATGTAAAAAACTCCAGTTTCCCAAATATTTTTTAAAACACCCTAAAAGTCAAATTATTTTTTTAAAAAACACCAAAAATAAAAAAGTCCCCATTTCTTCTAGTTGACAATCAAGGTTGCGACAGATAAATTATCAAATCAATTGAAGATGGGAGGAGGAGCAGAGCATGGAGATGGAGCTAAGGGTGCCCATGGGGACTTTATAGGTAAGGTTTGGAGCATGACTGGAGGTCCGTACTGCAGACCCAAATATTGGAAACGCAACACTGCCATTGCCATGGTCGGTGTCATCCTCATCTTTATTCTCGTTGCCATGAAATCTGCTGAGCTTGAGGTATTTAGTTTTTTCCTTTTCGACTGCTAATTATTCATATTCTGTCTTATTATTGAGAAATCAATGTTATGTTGAAATTTAAAGATATTTGATCTTACAAATTGTTGGAGCTTGAGGGTGATAGTATGGGCTATTTGTACCAAGACTGAAATTGGGTTATTTGTACCAAGATACTTCACTTGTGAAGGATAATGAAATAAAGACAGAGTTAGCTATATGGATGAGTTATGTCTATTTTGTTCTAACCAGTTAATCTATTTCCATCCAAGTTTCTAAAGTTTCCAAGGAATGAAAATTTGCATAGAACAAAATAGATTGACCTCTTATGCTTCATCACCACCATTAACTTCAAAAGCATAAAGGAAATAAGTTGTAAACCAAACTTAAGCATTACAAATACACTACTACATCCGTCCCATTAAATTGTCACTTTTTAAAAAAAAAAAATTTATTCCACCAAATTATTTAACACATATATGATGTAACATTGAACCTTATGAACTGCATCAATCAAAAGTATGCCTAAATAAAAATTAACTAGAGAACATATGGTATTGATATATCTGGCCTGAAACCATAATCACACGCACCAATGCCAACATAAATAAATTGTACTCAACAACATAGTATACACACACATTAGTTTCAGATTCACTCCTCATTCATAGCAATTTGAGTCTGTTAATAAGTCTATGCTTATGTTCAAAGGATGGGTGGAGATCATTTTAAAACTTATGATACACTCTCAAGGGAAGGAAGAAAAGAAAGTAAAGTTCCATATCAACCTTTACAGTTGACCTCTATAATAAAAGTGCTTTCTTTGCACATTTAGGTTGCATTAATCTATCTGGCAACATTTTTATAAAAAAAGATTATACGTGCAAAGTAACTATCAAGCTATTCTGTGACCAAGTTGTTACTCTCAATCAAGAAAGCATTTGCCAATTACTAATTCAGAATCTTGTAATTAGGTTCTAGGGGTGGCTTAGAAAATAATCTTAGGAGCCACGTTTACTTTGAAGAGAAACTTCCTAAAGACTGCACACTGATATGACTAAAAAATATTAGGAACAAGAAGCCAAATATTAGATTTACTTATGGCACCTTGGCTTAAAGCATTGAAAAAGAGGAAAAAAAAGTTGCTAAAGTAGCACATTGGATAAAAAATTAACACATGTTGGGTCCAAGAATGTGCTTTCTGCCTTCAATAACTGTACTTGTTACAGCAGTCATTATGTGGCAATGGCAGTACTGAAGGTGTGAATGAACTAATTCTTCAGATGTTAAGAGGTAGAGATTGTATTTCCTATACTCAATGTAGGAAGTAATCCAGTGCTGGCGAATGCAAATGCATATACATGAGTTATCCATATAGCTAATTCTGTCTTTATTTCATCACCTTCACAAGTGAGGTATCTCGGTACCAATAACCCAATTTTAAGACCGAAGCAGAAAATGAAAAACTCAAATTTTCTTATGTACACCCAATGATAAGAAAACCCCAGGATAATGTAGTCAAATTAGCACATACTATCACCCTTAAGCTCCAACAAATTGTAAGATCAAATATCTATAAATTTTAATATAACATTGATTTCTCAATAATAAGAGAGAACATGAATACGTAGCAGTTGGAAAAGGAAAGACTAAATACCTCAAGCTCTGCAAATTTCATGGCAATGGGAATGCAGATGAGGATGACGCCGACCATAGCAATGGTGGTGTTGCGTTTCCAATGCTTGGGTGTGCAGTATGGACCTCCAGTCATGCTCCAAACCTTACCTCTAAAGTTCCCAAGGGCACTCTCAGCTCCATGTCCATGCTCTGCTCCTCCTCCCATCTTTAATTGATATGATAATTTCTCTGTCGCAACCTCAATCGTCAACTAGAAGAAATGGATCAAGGGTTTAAGCACAATCAAAACAAAACCCTAAATCCCCAAAATAAGAGGAGAGCTAAAACTCAAGACATTATTACAAAAAGAAACACAACTACAGGGTAGGTCGCATGTGGTCTCGCAAAGAAAAGAACGTTCTTTTGAAATGCTGAATTTGAAAATCAAGCATGATGATAAGAGGCTTCCGCTTGAGAATTTTGAATTTAATTTGGAACTTTGAGTTCCAGCTTGAAAAAATGGAAACAAGAGCTTCTCTTAGATAGGATTGACGTGGCGAGTCGGCATGGCCTAGATTGGTTAGGAGTAGGACTCACGAGTGCTAGCAACATAAGACTAAGATTATCATAATTTAATATCAAATTTATTTATAATTTGAGCATTGATGAAATATAAATGACGAATGCATCTGGGAAACTTTTTTTTGAGGAAACTTTTATATAAATCAATCCTGAAACCTTATTTATATTTCATCGATCCTGAAACCTTATTTGTGTTGTCAATTGAGATTTGAACTAAATTCTCCATCCCTAATCATGGCTGTGTTTGAACATATGAAATTCCACTCTCACCATAACTAACTGAAAAAAGGCCTTCAATATAGGCAACTTCAGCATCTCTCCTCCCAATTCTTTTTCCTCTTATAATAAAAAGAATAAGCTTACTGACCTTGATCAGTTTTCTAAATGGATAAGAAAAGTGTCTCTCTTTAAAGCTGGATAACCAATTTACAAGAGAAGAAGGTACATTTATAGACATTGCAATGGTAGGATTCTTTTCACAGGCATGAGACAGATATAACAGCACAATAGACAACATGTGGCTGCCATTTCAAAATGAACAAATAAATACAAAAGAAAACACTTTCCTTGGATTTTCAAAAACCCATTATATGCAGTAGCTAATTGAAATTGCCAAACAACAAAATAGCAAGCCTAGTGGTTCTAATTAGTGGATTCTGTAAGAAAGAAGGGAAAAGCGGATTAAGTAAAGAATGCGGACCTGACCAAATTGATGGGAGATGGCTTGAAATCCGTCTCCATTCTCCAAATCGACTTGGAAAGCGAGGGAGTAAGGAATGGTATGAAGCAAAAGTTGAGAATGAGTAGAATTGGAGGGGTAAGGTGAATGCAAGATCGTAAGGGGTGTCTTTGACCTGTGAAAGGTCATGTAATAAGTGTTGCCCTAAGTACCCTATACCTCCTATCACCAATAATTTCTTCGTCCTCTCCATCTCCCTTGATGAGCTAGTGAAGAGTCCCACTGCCCTTGCATCTAGAAGGAAGAAAAGATCTTAATTTGTCCAATTGCTATTTTGATTGAAATCTGCATTGAAAGATATAAATTAATTTGATTAAATTATGATAATCTTAGTCCTATATTGTTGGCACTCGTGGGTCCTACTTCTAACCAATATGGGCCATGCCGACGTGCCATGTAAATCTTATCCAAGAGGAGCTCTTGTTTCCATTTTTGCATGCTGGAACTCGAAATCCCATATTAAATTCAGAATTCTCGAGCGGAAACCTCTTATCGTCGTACTTGATTTTCAGATTCAGCGTTTCAAAAGAATATTTTTTTCCTTTGCGAGATCACATGCGACCTTGTAAAAATTGGCACTTGTGTATCCTTTAAGCTTTTGATAAATGCCCTTTTCTCCAATGGAGTTTTAGATCAAAAGTATTGTTTTTAGCACATTGAAGACGGAGAAGAAAAGAAACGGAAGCACAATCGGTTATAGTAAGAAGTCTACGCCCTTTTTGCTTTCTAGGATATGTTAAAAGAAGAAAGGGGCGTTTCAGAGGTTTCTATCATCAAGAAGATCCAACAAATCGAGCTTTAGCTCGCAAGGTATTTCTCTCATTTCCAAAAAAGTCCAAATCTCTATTCTTCAAATCGTGTTTGGTTGGTTTGTGCCCTAGAAATTCAGGTCTCCCTCTTTCTGGTATTCAATTTATTATTGGAGCGAAACTGAAATTGAATGCTTTTTTCGATTCATATATTTATTACATGCATTTTTGTTTGTTGAAAATTTTATTGGTTTATAAACTTTTTTTTCCGATTATGTTAAATTTATGTTTAGTACAGATAATATGGCAGTGGAAGAAGGATATGAGTTTCTATGGGAAAGATACTTTTGTGGACTGTGCACCATTAGTAAAGAAATTAAGTAAGAAAAGAATGGTAAATCTAGGTCATGAACTTTTTCTAGAGATGAAATCCCAAGGTTTTCTACCCTGCAACTCTACTCTTTCAGCTATGATGATTTGCTATGCTGAGAATGGACTTTTGCCTGAAGCTCAAGGGATATGGGAGGAAATGTTGAATACTTCTTGTGAGCTTACTATTCAAACAGTTTCCAAATTAATTGATGCTTATGGAAAATGGGGACATTTTAATGAAATAATGACAATTCTGGACCAGTTAAATTCTAGTAATTTCAGCTTCTTACATGAGGTTTACTCCCTGGCCATTTTTTGCTTTGGCAAGAAAGGACAGCTTCAACTGATGGAGAATACATTGAAGGAAATGGTATTCAGGGGATTACCAGTAGACTCGGCCACTGGAAATGCTTTTATTAAATATTATAGTATTCATGGTTCTTTGACAGAAATGGAAGTTGCTTATAGCCGCCTTAAAAGGTCAAGACATCTGGTAGATAGAGAAGGAATCAGAGCAATGTCATTTGTGTATTTGCGGGAAAAGAAATTTTATAAGCTAGGTGAGTTCTTGAGGGACGTTGGTCTTGGCAGACAGGATGTGGGAAACCTTTTATGGAACTTTCTGCTGCTATCTTATGCTGCCAATTTTAAAATGAAGAGTTTGCAAAAGGAATTCTTGAGAATGTTGGAAGCTGGTTTCCACCCTGATGTCACTACATTTAATATACGAGCTCTCGCTATTTCGAGAATGTCTTTGTTTTGGGATCTACATCTTAGCCTTGAACACATGAAATATGAAAAGGTTCCTCCTGATACTGTCACTTATGGTTGTGTTGTTGATGCGTATTTAGATAGAAGACTTGGTAAAAACTTGGATTTTGCTTTCAACAAATTGAATTTGGATGGTAGTCCAGTTCTATCAACAGATCCTTTTGTGTTTGAGGTATTGGGTAAAGGGGATTTACATTCAAGCGTAGAGGAATTTTTAGAGTTTAAGAGGCAGAAGAAATGGACTTACAGGGAACTTGTTTCATTGTATCTCTGGAAACGGTACCGAAATAATCATATCTTTTGGAACTACTGACCATTGACATTATGCTTCTCAGATTGAGACGTTTTTGTATCTAGTTTTGTAGATCTTGAACTAATATATATGATTTTATATGAGTAGAAAAATATATGATTATCTTATCAATAGTAATTTTAAGAAAATGATTATATATCCTTTCGAAATTTCAGTCATTTGGTTACTCTTTTCCCATGAAATGGTCCTTGTATTATATATAAAAGGAATGGCAATTGTGATGCCTTGTGAAGTGCACAAAATTGGTCATGAAAATTTGCATATTATAGATGTAGTAGAAAATTTAGAAGTTTGCTACTATATGAGATACTGAAACTAGACCAAGATAAGAATAAATCAGTCTACCTTTGCATTAAGATTAAAATAAAGATTCAATGTTAAAATTTACACTAATAAATGTAAGGTAGCCATATGGTGGAATTTTCTACAGAATCAGAATTGTAATATTTTGCACAATTCCGGTCAACGGCAAACAGAAAAGCTGATCACTAGTTAAGTGATGTCAAAAAGGAAAAAAAAATTTGCAACTTGGATTGCATGCTACGGAATGCAGGAAGCAACCCAATCAATCAGCAGCTTACTGCAATTCTTTTTACCCATGGTCCAATGAAACTTCTTTTCTGCTTACAAAGTAAACATATCTTGACCATTGAAGCCTCAGCCTTGATGATATTACATATTCACTTTAATTCTGACCACTTTCTGTGCAGTCTGGGACTTCTCCATGAGCAACTCTAGTTTCTGGTCAAGCAAACGATAAGAGCATGCCCGGTACACTTCAAAACTAAAAACAAATGTAACTATTTTGCTCTTAGCAAGAAACTCATTTGAAAAATCAACAAGTACATTACGAAATAAGGGATTTAAAAAGACAACGAGCTGAAAAATATATTCAAGATTGTTCGGGCTAATTACACTAATGGTTATTGAATTTATATCCAAAATAAATAATTATTACAAAAGAATTTTTCATACAAAAATATAACTGAAACATTTTTTTAATTCACATGAACACCAAAGACATTGGTCGAATTTTGACCATTGACTATGGGGGGTGACATATTAGATTACCACCTAATACAATATCCAACCAGAATATCTCGCATGTCATACACCACCATTAACTCGATACTATTGCCATGTCAAATGTTGATATAACACGACACGTGGCAAAAAAAAATGCAATGCCAGCTAGTTGATGTGGCACAAATTAATTGCACTAAAAGTCACTATAACTTAAATCCTAATTAATAGAAAGTAACAAAAATTTTATAATGGAAAAAATACATAAGCTATATAATATTTGCATGGAAAGTCATTTTGATCGATAAACACTTCAAACTACCTCGTCATATTTTAGAAAGTCTAGTGTGTAAGTGGTATACAATATTTTCTGGTAGAACCTAAAGTATTTTCCCCCCAAAATATATTTTCATGCAAAATTTACATAGTTCAGGTATTTTCTTATTATAATAAATTTTTTTGTCATTTTCTGATAACTAGAGCATGAACTAAGTTCAGTGATCTTTGGTGCAATTTGCACCTGCCAGATCAACAAGCTAAGATGTCACTTTTACCATGTGCGATGTCACATTGGATGCTGACATGTCATTGAGTGAGGTTGCAATGTGATGTGGCATTTTCCAATTGGATGTTATCTTAGATGGCAGTCCATCATGTCTCCTGTCAGAGTCAGTGGTCAAAATCTTGCCAAAGTGATATTTCTGTGCAAAAAAAAAAAAAATTCTTTTGTGACAATTGCATATTTTGGGTATAAGTTGATTGACACCGGTATAATTAACCCAGATTGTTCACCACTATATTCAGTAACAAAAACATGAAAATATTTTGATAATGAAATGTTATAAGAACAGTAATGATCTTCAAATGTAAAAGCAAAAAATGCTGTTGAATCTGAAATATGCTCTGAACTCTTTTATGTCTATGCTTTTGTCAGAAATCCCATAAAGATTTTATGTATTCCGCACCTTTACTGATTTACTGACTTCTTCAAGCTTATTTAGCAGCAAGTCTTACCAGATTTAGCAGCAAGTCACCAGGTATTTAACTTCTAGGCTCCAGAGATGGAAAACGTGGAGAACATGTCATCTGCATAAGTAGGTAGTTATTAGCGGGCAAGATACATATCAAGTTATCTACTGAAAAATCAATATACCAAAAATTACTAGATCATTATGTTCCTCAAAATTTTCTTTTACAGAACCATACGCCTATGGGAAGTTGAGCATCAAGTGAGCTGCCTACAGAACTTGAAAAGCAGAAGGCTGCCTTGTAGCATGCATCTAAAAGAAAAGGTTATTTCATCTAAGCTAACCCTCTTTTACAGCACTAAACCATATGGCTTTCCTGCCAGCAGACATATATATATATATATATATATCTGTGTGTGTGTGTGTGTGTGTAAGAGGCAGTCTTTGCGACATATTGTTCATGATGAGAAAATAGCCTCAAATGGAATGTGAAAACAAATCCTTTTATCAATCAATATCAGTTCCTTTCAATTCTCTCAGTGTAAGCTCTGAGAAATCCGTGGTGCAATGAGAAATTATCCCTCCAGCCCATTAAATATCCCAAATTCCAACCATTAGCCTCAAATAGAAAACAAATTAAGTCCCGGATAAATCAGCCAAAACTTTTTATCTCGGATACTTCCTTATTCCTGTGTCCACTATCATGGTAGCTTGGTTACACCAAAACTCTCCCGAGCAACTGGCAGCATCTTTTGCACACCTCAGCAAACTGTTGAGAAAGGTAATATTTCATAATTCACCTTGACCACTAAGTTATTGTTTCTTCACCCATCATTCCTTAGATTCTAACCACTACATTTTGAAATGGCATAACCTTCTCCATAAGTTAACGCTAAATCATAATCTGTGACGGCTCCAATTGAAACTGGCTGCACTATCTACTTTATTACATAATAAAGCTATGCATACTGAGTTCCACAACAAAGTGGAAATAGAATGTAGCATTCAATATGCTAGTAACACTGGGATAAACATCTAATTTCATAATTGTTGCAGGCTTCCCAGAAGCAAAGAAATAAAAGCTCCATTCATGACACAAAAAAGACAGTGATGGAAAAATTGTCATTGTTTGAGTACATAGCATTGACATTTTATATCTGAAGAAGACAAATTTTCAGAGAATATAGAATGAGATTTTCATTACCTTCCAGCTTTTGCTTGGTGATTTAAAAACAGCTGGTCCCTCGCTTAATGATGCTATTCTAGATACACTTTCTCCTTCCCCTGTGAGACTAGCAAGTTTCCAACTTTTTCCATCATACTGCGTATTCTTTGCAGCTTCTGTTACAATAATCTATAAGAAAAGCTAACGCCCATTTAATCTAGCTGATGTCCACTATTCATTTTGTTCCGTTAGTAATCACATCAGAAATACAATAAGATAAATTAAGCAACCAACTTCACATTACTTTCCTCAGAAGTGAAGGATTAACAACACCCTGGACTTGCAATTCATATACTGGTGCAGCTTTCCCATGTGATATGCTTTCAACTCTAAAGGTGGGGATTCCATAGAAAGACTGTAAGCAACCTATAAAAATGAGTAACATGTAAACAAATCATCAGTCCAAAGAAAATATTGTTCACCATGATTGTGCGGTCCACACTCAAAAAATGTTAGTTCACCAATCATGAAGCTCTATGATCCATAACCAGTATGAGCACAAAGTACAAAAATATAGTAAGATAAAACCAATGCCATTAATTAGAAGTTTCCTTTCACTGGTTCAAGTTTTCTTTTTCATGTTTTTTTTTTCTTTTGCCTTTTGGAAGAAAATTTATAGCACCTAAAAATGAGCCTAAGTTTACAGGTCAATAGCTGTTTAACAAAATGTAGAATGGCAGAGAACAATGAGGAGACAAAACGGTATGATGATCATGTTTTCTTCTTTTAGACCATGGATGATAACACGCATTTATACATGCTTCTATTTAAACAATATAGCACACATCTAGCACATCGAGTAATAAAAAGAATTATTCAATTGAAAACAGGAGCAGCATCAATACCGCTTCTCAATTGATGTAACTCCCCAAAAGGGTATGAATGATGGCCTTGAAACCTCGTAAAAAAAAAAAAAAATAAGAAGAAGAAGAAGAAGAAAGAAACAGCAATTGCATCTGAATCAATATTCCTGGCCCATCTTATAAGAAACATGAGAAAAGATACACACTCACTCCATAGAGAGAGAGAAGCCCACATTTGAACAAGCATGTGTACCTTATAGACTATTTCATTGGAAAGAGCATTCGTGAAGAAATCTCCTTTTGAAGAACATGTCTTCTAACAGGCAAATATAGCAACATAAGGATACCCTACTCCCCAAGCTAAAACCAGCAACAATTATATGGAAACCCAAATAACAGTATCATACATCAATGTATTTTGTCCAATTTCCTCAAAGGAAACTGTATACAGTATCTGTTCTGGTTTTAATTCCTCCTCCTCCTCCTCATCCAACTCAGGATCAGAATGAATCTGATAAACCATCTTTGTATCCCGTCAACATTATCCAAGTTCAGAATTGAAACTGAATGTATAAAAGAAAACAAAGCTTAATCCATGTTCAAGATCCGAGAGCTCATAAAGATAGAAGAAACTTGTTTGCTCTTTTTTATTATTTTTTTTTTGAGACCACAGCATCTTTGCATCAATTGCTTCGAGTATAAAACTTGGCAGATGAAATTGCCTAACGATTTAATGATTACATGATTAAAAGGAATAATGCCCACCAGAAAAAGACATGCGATCATTGAAAATTGGTTCTTGAACATCTTAAAGAAGCTTAAAAAATGAAATTTATGTTTCACAAAATAATGCCCACCAAATCAGACATGCAATGTTGCCCTAGTTAACCTAAAAAAATGAATTTACCTACAGGATCTTAGAAATTAAAAAAGATGGAAAATCAAAAACCCATTTTTAAACAATCAGAATAATTTCTTCTCGCAACCAAACAAACAAAAGAAAAAAAAAAAAGTTCAAAAAGAGGTTACCTGGTAGCTGAAATCGAAACCTTTAGTCGAAAAAATTGGTGATGTTGACAGTTTAGGGTTTTATAGTGAAATTCGGGGTTTTGATGGTGGCCGAAACTACGAGTCCATGTTACAGTGCTCTCTATACTGGCTGGCGGTTTGGTGCTGAAATGCCCTCCAACTAAAATGCCTCAAGGTACTAAAATACTCCAGAATTCTAAAATACCTTGAATATTTATATTTTTTATTTTTATATTTGGTTCTTCTAGACATAAATATTTATTAATTAAAATATTTTAATTAAATAATAATATTTTCTTTTAAAAAAACTAAATAATAGTATTTAAATTAATTTAAATATCTAATAAATATAAATTTAACATATTATCTAATATTAGATCATATTATTACTTATTCTGTCTCAATTTGATACGTAAATCTCTCTTCTATTTATATTTATTTCATATTATAACTCATTTGATAATTAAAATTAATTGATTAATTTTTAATATATGCTTATTTAATATTTTTTTGCTACCTATAAACATTGATTAAATATCTCATACTTTTTATATATATCCCTAATAAATTTAGGAATTAGAAAAGAAATTAAATTTGGAGGCTAGATATCTTGAAGCACACAAAGAGAAATAATATGAAATCTCCATAAGACTCAACCAAAATCAGCTAAAAATGGCAAAAAAAACAACAAAACGAAAATGGCCGAGAAAATTAAGAACACACAGATTTGAAAGTATATCAGAAAAGCAAAAGATAAAGCAATATCATACATTCTCAAATACATACCTGGCACAAAATCGAGTGGGGGAGAGTGAGATCCAGATAGAGAGCGAGAGCGAGATTGGGAGAGAGAGAGAGTGATAACGAGATTGAGACAGAGAGAGCGAGATTAAGATAGAGAGAGGGAGATTGAGAGAACGAAAAAGAAAATGGTCGGTTTAGCAAATAAACTAACCTATTATTCTATAATCCGATATAACCGAAGTTTAGATTAAAAATATAACCCAATCCGACTGAATAATTACCAAAACCGTATTTTTCTGGTTTGGTCGGTTTTGACTCGATCGGATTGGTCAGTTTAACGCAAAATTTGAACAACCCTAGCTCTAAGGAACTCATTTTTCAGAGCTCAAATTGTGAGAGGTGATTTGCCATCTGAATTCCAAAATGAGCACAAGAATTCAATAACCATCGACTAGGTCTCCAGCAAAAGACAATTAAAATGTAATGTTGTTTGTGAAGACCATATTTATGTATCTCATGCATCTAGCTCTTAAGAATCTCAACTTTTGCAGAAATTAATACTTGGAAAGACTTAGATTTTATATCTTATTTCTTATGTCATATGTATTTTTTTGACATTTGTGCACAAGCTTACATATGAGATACAATCCAGATACAGATGTGGCTTTTGGGTACACGTACAAGAAGTTGATTGGAAGTAAGCCTTTCAAACAAGGTGAAACACAGATGAGTGACTTAAAAATATTCTCATATGGCTTGAGGAAGATTCAACGCATTGAGGATGAACCCCTTCCAAAAAGGATCCACCAGAAAGAGTCCAACCAAAGCCTACAAGTATTATGTTGCATGGAGAAGAGTTTTGGCCCCTCCCAGGGAAATAATACTTTCATGCAATGCTATTGAAATCGGACCGGATAAAAAACCGGCAAGGCTGAAAGTTCGTGATTCGACCGGGTTTGACCGAATTTTTTTCTATTTTTTAAAATATTATTAATTAATATAATTTTTATAAATACTACTGTATAAACACTCAAACAAAAATAAAATCCATCAAAATATTTGACACATATTAAATATTCAACAAACATAAGTTTTAAACATTTAAACAAATTCATTCTACATCATACATATTTAAAAAAAAAAGGTCATATTCATCACTCATCATCATCGTCATTCTCACCATCGTTGTCGTCATCTCCATCACTATTACCAATACCACTTCCTTGAGATTCTTTTGCACTAAACTCATGCTGCTCATCAAAATCTAAAAAAAAGAGAGCATACAATTTGATTCAATTTCACACATTCATTCAACATTTTAAACTAAAAGCATATAATAAAATATAACTAATATTAACAAATTATATAAAAAAAACAAACCAGTCACAGTTGATCCTGCAGCATCGTTTGGAAATTCTACTAGCATATTCTCAATCTCATCATAATCAAGTTCTCCTTCTTTTTCCATGATCCAAAATTCAGTTTTATCAATTGAGTTATAATCAATCGGATCAAAAGATTTCTTGGATGATAACCTAATAATTATGAGCAATAACAAATTTACTTTGATGCAAAGAATAAAATTTAAATATAATTAAATATATGAATTAGAAATAACATACCTATTTTTCAATCGCAAATTATAATGAATATAAACCAGGTTATTTAATCGCTCATGCTCCAACCTATTTCTCTTCTTTGTATGGATGCGTTCAAACACATTCCAACTGCGTTCACATCCAGAAGAAGAAGCGGTTTGACCAAGAATTCTGATTGCCAACTTTTGTAAATTTGGAACATCATAACCAAATAATCTCCACCATTCATCTTTCATTGAATATAAAAAGCAAAATAATATAATTTAAATTAGATACAAAACAATTTAAAGTAAAAATGATAATAGCAGTAATAAGAGAATGATTCTTACCCGGTTGAATGATTTTACTGCAAGCAATCGCTTTGGGACGAGAAAAGCCCATTTGATGCTCTCGAAAGATTTTTAACTCATCTAACATCGATATACCAGTCGACTCATCCAGAATCTTATCCTCCAAGTTCAACATGCCACGCATAATTTCAGACTCCGTACAAAATGAAGACTGATCATATTGAAATGCAGGGTTCAAGAAATATGCTGCTGCATGAAGATCTTGCCGCAACATGCGATCCCATCTATTATCTATGATGTCAATATAGGACTCGTACAATTTCTTCTTATTCTTAAAAATATTCATAATTCCCAAACGTGCCCTATGCATGCCCTCGTAAACATAACCCAAAGATGGCTTTTCATCGGTGTCACAAACTCGCAACAAGCGTATTATTGGAGTCATAACCCTCACAATCATCAAACAATTATTCCAAAAATTTTCATCCAACACTATTTGTTTCACTTTTTTACCTTTTTGCTGCTTCAAGAATTTTTTATATTCACCACTAATAACTAATGCTTGCAAATCATCTTTATGTTCATACAAGCTCTGCAAAGCAATAAAGGTAGTAGCAAAACGAGTTGCACCAGGGCGAATAATTTCTCGCCAACCAGGTCTCTTCCTTAGCCAATTCAAAGTCACCTTATGATTATACACAAAAACAGTAACTTGAGAAGCAAGAATAACAAGACTCTGAACTGTGGGCATATCTCCAACATCTTTCAATATCAAATTAATACAATGAGCTGCACATGGTGACCAATAAATAAAAGGGTATTTCTCCATAAGTTTAAAACCTGCAGCTTTATAATTAGCCCCATTATCAGTTACCATATGAACAACATTGCGAGGACCAACCCATTCCACTATTTCACTAAAGAGATTACACAAATTTTCTGCATTTGTGCAAATATCAGAAACATCAACAGATTTGACAAACGAAATCCCCTTTGGACTATAAACTAAAAAATTGATTAAAAACCTCTGCCTATTATCAGTCCACCCATCTCCCATTATAGTGCAACCAGTGTCAGCCCAAGTATTTCTAATTTGATCAACAAGCAAGCTTACATGCATCTTAGCATCATTCAATAAAGTCATTCGCAAAGCATGAAATGAAGGATGCTTATATCCATGACCCATGCTAATAATTTTATCAATAGCAAGTTGAAAATATGGCGAATCAACGGCATCAAAGGGAACGCAAGCATCATAAAACCATAAGGCAACTGCCAAGTCAGTGTCTTTCCATTTTTTTGTACTTTGCATACATGCCTTAATAGAAGGTTGAGAAGGATCACTTACACCTCTTTTAAAATATGATTCAATTCCAGCAACAGCTTTTCTCTTTCCTTTCGTGACATCATTAAGAGATTGACTACTATTGTCTTCAACCACTGTCAAATCCTCAATTAATCCCCTTTTCTTCTTAGCTTTTTGTAAATTGGCATATAATACGTTTTCGACTTCATATTTAACATCTGCAGGAGCTTTTTTGCATGGATCAATGTTGCCTTTAATCCCAGCAAGGTGTTGCTTCATCCTGTTTATCCCTCCACCACAAACAACCTTTTGACAAAACGAACAAATATATATCCAGTAGAACGTATATTCGATTCAGCCATTGTTTTCTATAATAACGTTATACGTAAAAAAAAATAGGTAAAAAATTATAAAAAACATGTCAACAAAAAAAATAGATCACAATTTCAAGTAAAAAAAATAAAACTAAAAATAAAAAGCAACTTTTGACGGTAACATCACTCAAATTGTATAGATATATACCAAAAAAAATTGTTTAGAACACTAAAAGAAGTACTTATATTTTAACACTATTAATATGTTTTTAAATGGATAGATCTAAAATGAATTTGTTACCACATTATCAGTAGTTCAGTACTACAATTAATTAGTAGATGACAGAGAAATAAATAAAATATGTGAGCACAATTTAGTAAGGTGCCACTAATTAATTGGGTGGTTTGGGAGCAGATGTCAACAAACACATTCAATATTGATAAGCTAAACTATACAAAATTAGATTACTATTCAGATATATTTATCAATGGATATATGAATTTTATGATTTGACAGTGCAATCTGGAATTTTGTGGCTTAGTTTGTTTAATATACATGCCATAAATTGTATTCAATAAACTATAATTAGGTTTCCATCATTATCACCGAAAGCTTTCTTTTAAGGAATAAGCATAACTCTTCATTAACCTCTTGAACCGCTGCACTTCCAATTAATTCCTTTTCATCATGATTGATTTCTTATGTCGGTACAACCAAATTCCATGTTTATTTTGGAAGTGGAAGTGCAAAAACATAATATGCAAAATCCCTAATAATAATAATGGAAGAAAGTAGAAACTCAACAGGAAAATAAAAGCAGATGAATAATAATCAGAGAAACACTCACCGGCGGTAGGATGTAAGTAGCGGCGTGCGGCGACGGTGAGACTTCGGAGTTGCAGTGGGCGGCGGCCACTGAAGGAAGAGAGCAGGTGAAGCGAAAAAAATGAAAAAGGGCAAAGGGCTGACCCTCACGACCCTACTTTCCTCTTTCTTCTTTTTCTTTTTCTTTTTCTTTTTCTTTTAACTAAACGGCAACGTTTTTCAATTTAGCAAAAAATCCGGTTTTTTCTGGTTCTCCAGTTTCCGGTTCAATCCGGTTTTATTCCAGTCCGGTTTTATGCAGTCAAACCAACAGGTTAGACCATCATTCGCGGTTCAACCCTCCGGTCTGGTTTCAATAACATTGCTTTCATGTCATACTGAAGAAATCTTCTCTCCGTCCAATGTATAGATTGGTAAATACATTCCAAATTCATCATTTAGTTTTGTCTGTCCATTATTTCTATATATTTGTTTATATAATTCTTTATTCTCTCAATAAAAATTGCATTTTAACTGTCCTGGTCACATATGGAATGATATACTAAAATTTTTATAAATTGCTAGTTAAATGAAGGTTGATGAAACCTTATACTTAAGGTATTATATATGAAGATTAGGTGCTTAATTTTAAGTTTTCATGTATGAATATTAGGTGGTTCCAGTTTGTATCTATAAAGTGCTTCCTTGTAGTAGGATGCTTGCTTCTCTCACATACTCTGGCGAGAGGTGGAAAATGGTTTATGATGCAAAACAGTGCAAGCAAATAGGTTTTGTGCTGGATGGAAAGCATTTGCTATTGACAACAACCTGAAGATTGGATATGCATGTGTGTTTGAACTCATGGATGGTGGCACTGAGGAACTTATTTTCAGAGCCCAAATTCTCAGAGGTGATTTGCCACCTGAGTTCCAAGATGAACAGAATGGTGAGACTATGGACACTGCAATAGCCATTGAATAGGTCTGTAGCTGAAGACCAGTTAAAATTTAATGTTTTTTGTAAAGACTTAATCTACTATATGCGACTCATCTATCTATCTTGTTAAGAATATTGCATCCATTGAATTTGAATCTGAACTTGGGTACTTTTGACCACAGTTTGGAAAGAAATATGTTTGATGTGTCTTATGCTTATTTTTTATATGTGTACATGCACAAGAGACAGAGAGAGAGAGAGAGAGAGAGAGATTGTGCAATCAACTTTTCTAACCCTTTTAAGTTATTTAGTTACTGAAATTGCTTGCAAATCAAGAACTCCCTTCTTTATAGTAATTGTGAGAGTTTGCTCTGGTTTACTTGACTTTTTAACTCTTTTCGCTTTCTTTTTTCATTTCCCATCTTGGTCCAAATCAAGAAGTTACAACTGGGCTAACTCTCCCTCTCTCGTAATCAGTCCCATTCCAAGTGAGTGGCACTTGACCACCATAAGCCAGACAATGCCAACAGTATCTTGCTGGCTTATATTTCTCTCTTAAACATTTTTCAGTTCATTTCGAATTCCTCTCTGGGATATTTGAGATCTATACAGAAAGTTCAGTGCCAAAAACAAAAGGAAAATTTCTTAGCAAGAGGATTGTGTCCGAGTTCGGCTTCTTTCAAAATGGTCATATGCAGGTTTGGTTCGCATAAAAAGCAAAGAACTTGAAATTAGGCCTACAGTTGAGATGCAACTCCAGGCTATGAAGGTCAGAAGGTAGCATTGCCGACCCATGCACACCATTGCCTTTCCAACCAGGGTCTCCAGCAAGCTGGAGCTGCCAGCTTTGGAGTCATACACAACTGCTGCAAGCAGACCATAGAGGAATGATCCAATTGGGATATTGGTGATGAGGATGTTGTGGTTGACTCCCGTGCTGTTTGGTCCAAATAGCTCGGATGTGATTGACACAGCTGCTGCAAATATGAATCCAGAGCTAAGTCCAACCAGAGCAGTACATGCCTGCAATGCTTCCTTGCTGCCCGTTGCAACGATCAAAGAGAAAGCAATTGGCATGGGCATGGTTGCAACTGCTAACCATCCAGTCCTTGCAAAGTACACCTTGCTGCATTCATAAGTTTTCAACTATTCAGTTTATGTCAGCATGACAAATACTTTTATGAAATTCAGGTTATTGAATTTCTGCAATCTACAAACACTGTCTAGAATCTGCATACTTGACAAGATCTATAAACCATTGAAAGTTCCTGCACATCTTTACTTATAGCTTTCTAAGCCTAACATTAGTGTGTGTATATATGTGTATGTTAGAACTCAATTGTTCAACTATGTATTAGTATTGTGTGTAGCAAATATTTTGATTTTTGCAGTAAATACATACTCACGGAGGAAATCTGGTGCAGCTGACAGCAAACGGCCAAAGAATGAGCATGATGAGTAGAGGGTAATGAGTGAACTAAGGTCTTTATAATATCCAAGCGACTGTGCAATCTGTCCAAGATTGTTACTATAAACAATGCCTATTGTCCCTCCGCAGAAGTATGTGATATAATACAGCCAAAAATCCCACCTACGGACTAGCATACGAACTGTATGCTCTTCGGCAAGCATAGATAATCTATGCATGCCGATCACCTTCCCAAAAAAACAACTAGAACAACCTTCTTTCTCAATCATGAGATTGCCATTTGTGCTACTAACGCCTTCACTTCGAATGAGGTCTTTAACAAGCTCAAGATCATTGGAATCTACCAAATTATATCTCGTGAGGCGAGAATGTGAACTCGAATTGATGGGATGCTTAGTCCGACTCCTAGCATACAAGATGGCAGGCACACACAACGGAAAGAACAAGAGAAGAACAGCACCCCCAAGTAGGATCCGTGCTCTTGATGAAATAGAGGATAGTGGTTGCAAGAGCAGAAGATAAAGGCCAGTGAGAAAGGCCAAAATGTTAAGAATGAGAAAAATGGAGTCGTCGTGGAGAGAAGCATCTGTGGTGAAGCGATGCAAAGGGAATGGGCTGAGGATAGGAAGCAGGGCTAAGCAGGAGACAAAGAGAGGGACAACTGCATTTAAGAGGAGGTAAAGAGTGTCATTTTGAGTGTTGATAGTATTGACAATAAGGGAATAAAGAGCAGCACTCAGTCCATTGAAACTGATGGTAAGTGATAACGCTAAGGCTCTGTTGCCTGGGAAGTTCTTTATGCATATAACATAACACACTGTGTTGAACCAGCATATGCTGCATCCAGCAGTCAAGCATAGCAGAAATACCTGCCAAAACACAGTGCAAATTAAAAAAATTAACCAATCTTTACACCTTCATTCCAAACAAAAGGGAATAGATCATATGACTTTTCACCGGCTGTGAATTTATATCCTAGATTATAAGGAAAAATGATTTAGATTGGAGTTAAAAATTCTGTTAAATGTATTAAAATGGGTTCAAGATATATAAGTAGTTTGAAAATAGTATATATTATTTTACACGTGCATTGCATGTAATTATATATTGTTTAAATTATTAATTTATAACAAAATTGAAAAATTTTCAAATTTATTTCAATTAAATTATTTTATTAAATCTTCATTTTAATTGTGTATATGTAATTAATTTTAGAATATATGTAGAATTAGCAAAAATAATGATCATGGCTAAATTATACGACTTAAAAAATTGGATAGAGTATATTATATTCCAAGAATAACTTGAAACTTAATTTTTTATTATGATAAAATTAGTTTTATAAAGAAAAAGGAAGAAATAAAAATGGAATGTATTTTTGAAGAAGTCTTAATATATTTTTATTTACGTATGTATTTTAATCCATACATAAAATATTAATTTTGTTAATTATATTACATAAAGACTCCTAATTATCCACAAGGGTGTTAGTATTACCACTGTTGATAATATGATTACTGAAATTGAACAAATATACATAGGGATAGAAAATGATATTAAGAAAGAAAAAGAAAAAGAAAAAGAAAAAGAAAAAGAGAAAGAGAGAGATAATTACTCCCTCAATTTTAATTTTATTTTTTGTGTCATTTTTTTTTTATTTTCATTGTTAATTAGACTTAAATTTAGGATAAAATTAAGTAATTTAATTAATCAAGTTTTATTAAAAAAATTAAATTAAAAAAATAAATTCTATTAAAAATTCAAAAATATCAAATAAATAAAATTTAAATTTTATTAAAAATGATACATAAAATAAAAGTGAGTATTTCATGTTGGTACAGATTAAAAGATAAGCAAATTAAAGAGTGGAGCTTAGCTATCTCAATCAAGGAGAATTTTCAGTTTGCATTTTTCCATAATTGATTTGACACTAATAGACTACCAACAGACAGACCTCTCTGTTTACGAATTTGTTTCTTTTCCAAAGGCATTATGTGTATTGGAAAAGATAGATTTCTGTATTATCCGTATTGAAAAAGATGGATACCGAATAACAGTACCCAATTCAAAGTCATAGTAATTATAATTCTGATTAAAACAAAAATATTGAAATTAATTGGTAGTAAAATTATGGGCCTCTCATTATTAGATAAATAAATAATACACAATTTAACAGTAGCAACTGAAGTGTACCATACAAATACAAGCATAGAAGCCTATGAGATTAGAAATTAGATAGTACTATTTATTTAGGTAGCTTTTCTTCACCAGCCAATAAAATTATTCAATTAATCTAAACAATTTTTAAGAACCCTAAAATTATTATTATTAGGTTACCCACCAGTTGGTGCATCAACTGGATTTTTCACCAACTAATAATTTAGAGATAGAATGTTAGTTATGGTAGTTATGGTGCATGCAGAAGAAAATTTTCCAACTTTCCCAAGAAAATTCAGATATTTTCCTAGAAAATTGAAAAGAGAATAGAGAAGAGGAAAAACTAACCAGAAAATAAGGCAAAGAGATGATGTTAGAGATGACAAGCCATTGAAGAGCATAGGCAAAGAGACCCATGAAAGCAGCCAAGAACAAGACAATCCATAAAGGGAAATGCAAGAGAGATAAACCAGAACACCAACCAAATGCTTTTCCCAAATCAGAGGCCATAGCCAAGTAATTGAGTTGAACTTGAGATATTCCCAGAACTGTTTTTAATGTTGAAGAGTATGATGAGAAATCAAAGTTTGTTCCTGTAAATGCTTGAATCCATATTGTTGCAGCTAGCACCATCCATTTTCTTGAGTGGCCCTCCATCTGTTTGTAATAATTCCTCACCCAAAACAAAACCCTTTCTAATTAAAGGTTACTAAGCTTGGTGTATGATATTCTTATTCTCTAAGCTCTCCTTTTTCTGGAGGCAGAAGCCTAAGAAGCAGCTGCGCACGCCCTCAACAGCGGGATACAGATAACACTCTACGCTCGCCTTTATTGTGACGTCTGTCCATTTTTGTCTTAATTTGCAATTTCTAAACTTTTTTAATCAGATCCCGTACTTTGTTGTTACCTATGGCATACTTAACCATTTATAAGTCACACCCACACCCATTCGATTTTGTCATAGGATTTCACCACTTGTGTATATATACTACTATGGTGAGATTTGTTATTTATATGTTAGATTTTCTTTTTCTTTTTCTTTTTTTTTATATATATATAAAAAAAAAAACTTTTGTTTTAGAAAGAGCACATTTTCGTAGACATGCAAACATGCATCCAAAAATTTAGGTTTTTATTAACAATTTTCGGTAATTTTCAATTGTATTTAAAATTGAAAATTTTAGGAGATTATATGTAATTTAAACAGTTAAAAATTTATTATTTTTTTAATGGATTAGAGTTTGAATTCATTTTTCATGTGAATTAATTTTATAAGCAGTAACTGAATTTATTACCAGCTAATATTACGATGACAAAAGAAAATTGTATAATGGTAAAATAATTTAGTTGAAATTTTTTTCAATGAAAATCTTTGTTGGAAAAATTAAAAATAGACACTAAACCACTACTTTAATAATACACGTAAAGTATAAATCAACTAATTGTTAACACGTAGCAACCTATATTAACATTTAATCAAAGGAAAAGTCACGTTAGAAGTAAATGTTGCATCTGATATGGTACAAAAAATAAAAATTTTTATTTTTCAAAATTCTACAAATTAATTTGAGGGTCGTTATGTCATATTGAATGTTGATGTAGGTTATCACATGTCATATTATATCCTACATGTGTTGTTTATGGAATTTCGGCATCTAATTTTCCTTTTTTTAGAAAAAAGTTAAAAATAAATTTTCCTTTTTTATTTTATTTTATTTTAGTGATAATTAGTCACGAATTGAATGAGAGTATGTAAAATCAATTCGTTTTCGTTTCTAATAATGTAATTATAAAAAAATAAAATTGAAAAAATTAAAAAGTTATATCATAAAACAAAGATATAACTCTTTAGGGGAGTCAATTGACTCCGTGAAGTGGAGTACATGGTATTAGATTCGCTTACGTGCATGCGTGCTTGTGATTTGGCTAATTAATTAATCCGATTCATTCATGGATACGTGTTTGAGTTGAATTAATTAAGTTCAGTTGATTTCAATTTGATTTTTGATTTTATTTCTTGTAATAGTAAATAAAAGCAATTAATATATTCATCGATTTGGATATAGAGCTACATCAATCAATGCCAATTTTATATTGGGTAGTTCAACTCGAAGAAGACAAATTGTCCAACAAATTTACATATCTTAAGAAAAATAGAATCGGAACTTTATAAATTTAAGTTTATTCTTACTTACTTTTTTTTTTTTAGTATTATTTTATTTATTTTTTTGTGTTGAGAAAGACTGGTTTAGGTAATTTTGGATTTGAGGGAGGCTTACTGAACTTTCTCAAAGAAGAAAATAAGGTTCACCTAATGTTTTGGACATTGAGTAGACCCACTGATTGGGTAGGAAGTGCAGCACCCTGATTTCATAACCCATGTGGTTGCAGAAACATACATAATTATGGTACTGTTGATAAGGTATGTCCATGCTCACCTCATAATAATTTCTCAACGTTTTTGGTGCCTATACTCGAATGGAAAAATAGAAAATAAATTATTTTTACTCAATCGAACAGCTGCACGCCATGGATTAACACTCGTCGGTTTTACCATTGCCAACCTCTCTTCTTGAAGTGACTAGCAATATTCCCAAAATCTTACAAGCTCAGCGTTACACATGCCATGGGATGGTTATAATTTTGAGGATGCAATACCCCTTAGCATCTTATTTATGAAAAGTTCGCTCTAAAATTTAGAAAACAAAATTATGATGCCTAAGAAATGAGAATTACTTGAGTGTTTCAGTACACGGTGTGCACACACCCTCGAATCAAGTGAGTGCATCCAATCTTACCTGATTTAACAGTGCGCATGCGTACACGCATCAAGCACCAACACACCTAATCATGCCCCTTAGACGAGCAATATATATTTATTTAGCAGGTAATTAACTGAAATCGTGGTGTGCTGCAAAACGTCAATTATAATCATAATTGATATTCAAAATATAAACTTCAAAAGTAACTTGCCTAAACTTACTTATAGTTGGTAGGGATCTAAGTTAATGGTGAGAGAAAGATCCAGAAAAATCAATTCCATTTGTAATCCGAAAATAGTTTGTGCATGAACCTAGCATATAAATCTCAAATCAAATTGAGTCATAAAGCAGCTCAGAGACTAAACAAGACATGCTTTTCTAAGACCTTTTGATATACACATACCTTAGCGGATGCAGAAAAGAAAAAAATATATGATGGATTGCTCAGGTTAGTTGGCCTGATCGAATACGCAAACTTTCTATGAGAGAGATGAAACAAGAGGCTTTAAGAAAACTATTATTCTCTGATTTATATGAAACCCTCTCGGCAATCAGCAGACATGTGGGTAGTTTACCTGTATAGCCACGGAAATGTATGCTCATAGATTTTGGGTGACAAGAAAATGGTACAACAACAGCATCAAAACTATCCTTAAATAGATTTTCTTTATGAAATGAATCGCTACTTCATGCTTCAACAAAATTCAAATATATACGATGTCTCCTAATCCTGAAATCCGATAGCATGGTCATGAATGTTTTCTTTCCCATTTCCCTTCCCGTCTTCCATCCCTTTCTCTTCGCTCCATTACTTGCCTCGACTTGCTGCTACCTCTCGATCCATGGCGCTGAGCAGATGCAAACCCACCGGATTGTCCATCAAATGCTGACATCAATTCAGGATCCCCAACACTACCAGTGTCACCTGAGTCCTTGCTTCCATCAAAATTTTCCTCATAGCTGCTACCACATTCATCAGTGCGATCACGGGATTGAAGAATGGTCGGAGGCTGGCCTGAAAATGGTCTTGAACCAGACAAGACAACAGCAGGCATGGTCATAGATGAACTAACTGAAGAAATTTCGGGCTGTAAGCTTCCAGTGTTGGTTCTTGTGCCCCCTTCACTACCTGATCTTCCATTTTCCCTCTCCCGGTACCTGTCTCGAGGCCTGTATGTAGAAATATTCAATAACAAATAAAGCCATTTTTAATAATAGATTCCTCTCCTGCAGTTGGATTATACCACCACAACAGTGAAGTTCTCCACTAATACTAGAAAATGCTATCTTTTGGAGGCAAAATAACTAGTTAGAGATGCTTTTCTTCCTTGTGCTAAATAACAAACAGAGATGCTTCTTCCATTGTTTCAGCCAAAGCTTGTCATTTGTCATGCCTAATCATTTACTAGGTAATTTAACAATATTCAACTTCTTATCCAAGCAAGCTAAACATGGAACACATGCACAGTCACACATATATATCTACAACTTTTCAACAAAATATTTGTATATCAAAGAAATTGTAGTTTTATAGATAATGGGCTAAAAGAAGTATTAATGGACCAACAAAGTATAACTTAACTATATATATAACGTCGAGCTAAAAGTTCAAACAATTCACTAACCTATTACAATCTCAATAAAAACCTGTGTATGTCTTAAGGTTTTGGTTTTCTTCATTCTTTAAGCATTTATTCTATTTAACCTTAGATTTTCAGAATGCTAAAAGATAAAAAGAAAAAAAGAGAATGCTATATTGCAATTAAAAGCAACCTTTCCAATGCAGATTTATGAACTAGTTGCTTGATGATATTGAAGCAAAGAGAAATTAAAAGCAATTTTTCCAATGCAGAGTTATGAACTAGTTGCTTGATGATATTGATGCAAGAAAAAATTAAAAGCAATTTTTTCAACGCACAGTTATGAACTAGTTGCTTGATGATATTGATGCAAGAAAAAATTAAAAGCAATTTTTTCAATGCAGAGTTACAAAAGGAAAAAATTCTATCAGATCCATTATTCCAACTTAGAGGTGGTGAAGCTCACCGCCAAGCCCATGAAAAAATTTAAAAAAGAAAGAAAAACAAGAGAGAGAGAAGGGTTTCAAAACTGAAAGCAGAAAAATTTTTGCGATGTGGGTCTGGATCCAACCAACCAAAAAAAAAAATCTGAATAATTTGATTTTTAGATTACCAAAAGAAAAGGAGCCCTTTTCACATTATTGACTTCTTCCATTTTCCCTTTTGTTTATGATTTAACACATTAAAATCTGAAACTTGAAAAAAAAAAAAAAAACTTAATGATCCAAAAAAAAAGCCCTATGGATGAACCTAATCCATCTGGAACCAAACAGGCTCAAACATTTTCAAAATGGACAAAAACTTAAAAATGGCAGACCCCAAATTGATTGGACCTCTGCTTCAGAAGTAATTCCAATATATAAATGAATTTTCTCACCAATCTTATATGGTTGCTTAGCAAGACAATTAGGTCTTACATGACTGGTCATTTGCAATGCACAAGAATTAGAACAAACAGAACAAAGTATGATGTTACATGTATAGTGGAAGTAGCTCAATTGGTTTACCTGCATATAAATTGCAGGCGGAGATTGAAGGACTTCATAAAAACAAAAAAAAAAAAACAAAAAAAAAAACAAAAAGTCTATCAAAAAACGTAATAACCATGGTGGAATCAACCTCTTCTAGGCAGTGCATGCCAGGTAAGGCAAGACATGTAATACAATATGGAGGATCTAGGAAGGCTTTAGGCGAAAAACCTTTTTTTTTGTCTATGTTCTCTTTGTTTTCAACTCTCATGCATAATTATGCCTAAATTTGAATTGTTGATATTTTCCTAAAGACTAAAAAGAAAAACCTGAGCAAGAACTTTTCTTCTTCTTTTTCTTCTCTCTTTTTAGATTCCATCACTGGAGGAACCAGTCTTTTTCTTTTTATTTTATTGGAACTATATATGCACTGGAGTGGCTTAGCCCATAGTTTAAGAACCACTGTTACCTGCTATGAGTTGATGAAGAAAAGTCACGCCGTGACGATCGCAGACCAGATTCAGCCTGCTCCAGTTCCCGCTGAAGTTCTCTCTGCATGCAAATATGCACCAATGTTAAGCAAATCCATGAAAGCCAAGAATCCAAATAAACCATGAATTGAAAGAAACTTAGGCCATTCAAATCTCAAATGATGTTGGCAGAAAAGCCATTTTTCAACCAAGAACAATTGTAAACTATACGGTGTAAGATTAACTTGATATCATATCACAAAATGATGTACATAACAAATACAAGTGAAAAGACCATAGTCTGGAAGACTATATTTTGGGTGAGAGAGCTGGGAAAAGTCTTACTTGTGTCTGCCTCTCTTTTTCCATATCAAGATTGTGCCGAAGCTCCCTGGTTCTTGCACGCTCAAGTTCCATCTGCCGCTGTCTCTCAATCTCCTTCAATGCTTCAGCTGTCCTTTCCCTGGAATATATTTTGGTGCTAGCTTTAGCAATCATTGCCTCTTAACTGCATCTCACAACAATTTAAGAACATAAATACTACCTATCAAGTTCTCGCAAAAGTTCCTCTTCCCGTAAAGCAACTTCTTCTAGATACTTCTGGCGCGCACGTCTCATGAGTAGCTTCCTTTGCCTGCGGGCTACAATGTCTTCTTGGAGTTTGGCCTTATCTCTGATGAAAGAAAACAACAGTAAGTCATAATATTTTTATACACAAACAATTTTATCTCGTAGTATTTTGTCAATTAGTACTCAATGAAGAAAACTAGAAGGATTGCATTTTCCAATTAGACAGTTAATGAATTCAGTGCAACAACGAGGATCAAGGATCAAAATAAGGTAAAAAATTTTCACAATAGAACATTGCTATGATATGTAAAAATAAATAAATAAAAGGAAAGGAATACAAAGACTAGATGAATTGGTCTTTTGCTTCCACAAAGAAAGCTAATCAGACAACTTGATTGATTGCAACTTTTAAATGCAAGCAATGCTAGGGACTTAGAATATGCTTGTACCACCATCTGAGCTCTTATTTGACAGTTTTGGTGTTTGGACAAAACAAGGTTCTGTTTTATCCTTTTTTTTTTGGGCAGGGGAACAAAGTCATGACTGCTACATATCTATGAACTTAAAATCCACATAAACAGTATATTATGCAGCTTACAAAATGTGTCAATACCACAAAAAGTATAAGAATTAGCTTTGATGTTCTCCCTTTTTGCACAAAATTTCATTTATTTATTGCAAAATACAGCTGGAGGTGAAAGCCAACACGTACAAGGAATGAATCTGATCCTTAATTTCCTGCAGCCGGCTATCATGCATTCCAGAAGCTGGACAAGAAAATATGGAAATACCAAAAATATTAGCAATCATAAAAGGGTTGCATTACAGAGGTAGAACTTTCAAGTTTCAAATAATTAAAGAATAACTTTTGCTCGTGTCATAGTTGTTACCAGCAACAAAAGAAATTTGTTTCTCCTCCTTGGAGTCTTTTGAAGGTTCTCGTACTGCATACTCTTTTTGAAGAATATGCAATTCTATTTCAGCCTCCTCAAGTTCCTACAAGACATTCAGGCATATTAAGTCCAATAACTAACCTGGGAAGTGAAAACTTCATGACTAGTCATCAGAAATGTTTACCATTGCCTCTTCATCAATTTTGCTTGAGAACATTTCAAAGTATGAATTAACTGAAGTTAGATTGGCAAGAACCTATAACACATAAATTAACAAATAATTAGCAGAAACTAGAAGACACAAAAAATTTCCACTTAACTTGGATCGCGAAGGAACCATAGAAGTATCCTCTGCTGCAACAGCAAATCTGCTAATATATTTTATATTTTTTCTTACATGAAGAATTGCTTCGCGGGTGCTCCCAAACTCAGCATCAACTGCTTTTGAAGAATTTGAAGATAGCACTTCTTTCAAAGCCTTATAAAAGAAAAGTATGGTTCAGTTAATCATAGAACTGCTAACAAACGGCAGCTGTTAAACCACATATTGAAAGACAACCACTAAATATAAAACAATGCTATGTTATTTTCCCATGTAAGTGCCTATTGGCATACATATATGTGTGTGCCCTTGCAAAAGTGCTTTTAGCTTAGTTCTGGAGCAAACCTCTTTCGCTTCATCCCCTTCATTTCTCAATTTACACAAGACTTCACAAGCATTTTTCTCCATATCACCAACCTTGCTTCCTACAAAGTAAGAAAGGATGAAAAGGAAAAGTTAGATAATTTTGTTTCTTTAACCTCTCTCCACCTCCCCCCTCCCCTCAAAACACCTTCCCCCTCTCTCTCTCTCTCCTCTTTGAACTAAACAAAATAACAGGGAACTCTTACCAGTTTTAGCCAACCCTATACTCTCAATATTTCTCCAAACGCTTTGAGGTATCAAAGAAATATCTTCAGCAGGAGCATATAAGCAGGCACCTGCAACAAGGGCTAGTGAGAGCTGTAGTAATGGCCCCTCACACGTAGGATGTGCAATTTTTCCCAGGACATGAAGCACATTATCAGCTCCAGCAAGAAAAGATTGTAGATGGTGATGAGAAGCATATGGAATATAACTCATGAGCAGAACCATAGCATGAATTCTTAGAGTTAATAAAGCATCTGATGATGCCAACAAAACCACCTGATCCCAAGTACTTGAAACCAAAAGTGACAGTAATGGCTCAGGAGCTGAAAGGACTGAGCCTGGCTGAAGTAAGTTAGTAAAAAAAGTCTTAGATTGTAGAACTTCTTCTACATTTGTACCTTGGCCAACCAATCTACCCAAGTGTCTAAGTGCTATAAAGCGTTGCTCAGGTTCTGCATGACCCAGCAACGTAACGAACATATCAGTGAGAGGCCCGTCACTCTCATGAAGGTTATGGGTACCTCTCACCAATAACATTGACAACCATTTATCAGACCTCAAACGCCAGGAAATTTTTGGTGCACAGCAAGAAAAGAATTTTATAGCACAACAAATTGCATCAATGACATAGTCCAGCCGAAAATAATAGGGTACACCAAGTAAACACTCAAGAACCAGAGATGCGATCTCCCAGCAATGATTTTCTTGGAGCTTAATGGTGATATCAGCAAGGCCCTCTATACCAACCCTCCAATGAGCTGCAATATTTTCAAATGATTTAAATGCAAGAGAATTCTCACTGCTTTCCTCCTCAACATTTTGATCCCGTGGAAAAATTGAATATAAGCATCTTGAGTACACAAAACACTCGGCAGATGTAATAACAAGCTTTTTTACCAAACGATGATGAAGATTCCAGCATAACTCCAATGTTGGATAAAGCTTTGCAAGGATACTTTCCAAGCCTTTAGAGAAGTCTTCTATTTCCTCTACAGATAAATGATAATTCTTTTGCTTTGCCACTATGCTATCAAAGTCATCACTTTCCATCTTCTCAGAATTATTGGGTGGAAATGAATTGTGGCGGATATCACTAAGAAACCAGGAATTCATCTCCAACCGATTGTCAGGAAGTGATCCTGCATTAACATCAGAAGAATGGCCCAAGTGGAGGGGTAGAAAACCAAAGACTCTTAAAGTCTGAACTAACAAAACCTTGCAGCTCTCCATAACTGTCTGAAAAGCACAAAGGTAGTCATGGAAATAAGTGGTTGGCTCAAAAGAAGTAAAGTCTGCCCACAAAATCAAGGAATTCAATATCTCTCTTCGACGTTGAAGTGATAAATCAGCAAATAGAGAAGCCAGGATGTAGATGGTCAGCGCTCTGCTGTGGTCTTTTTCCACACGTACATCACCATTGTCAATTTGCAGTCTAATGTCAACAAAAAGCTCCTCAAAACACAGTGACTCAAAATTAAGGCATGAATCATCAACCAGTGTTTTTTCCTCATCAGATACCTTGCTTAAGGAATATGATATAAGGGGCTTTAAAAGGCGCATTACAGACTCAAGAAATGGCACATCGCAATATGAGGCTCTACAAAGAGATACCAATACTTGCACCACTCTTGGCATCTCTGGGACCATTGCATCCATGTGGTTGATGACAATAGCTTCGAGTACATAAAGGATGATTGCTTTGGCATTCTTTGCTACATAACCTTTCAAATGACTAGAATCATTTTGAGAAGTAACACGATTGTTTTGAAGAAATTGCCATGAGCATAAATCAGAAAACCAACACAAGATATCAGGCACAACAGTAGAAGATAAAGATCTCAGCTGCAATCCAACAGCCTCCAAAATGTGCTCCCCAAAACCTTCAAATTGTTTTTTCAAGTTTGGAAAGAACTTATTGAGATCGGGATAAATAGCATGAAAAGACTGGTCTCCATGTACGCCTGGAAGCTCAAGCCTTTGATGGATTAGAGAATCTTGATCTGGTCCTGATTGTCCAATTCTCCCATTCTGTTCATGGTTGACAACATTATCAACCGCTGCAAGCTCATCAGAAAATATAAAAAGTAAATAAGTTAGCTGTGACAGATCTGAAGCAAGGAAAAGATGCTCCTTCATAAATTGTCTTGCATTACGAGATATTGCCATCCATCCAAGAAACCTAACAAGGGGATAAGAACTGTGAGAAAATGTAGATATTCTCTGCACCCAGGCTGACGGTGGAATCAAGCTTCCACACCGAAATCTGTTGTTGACATTAATAGCAAAGTCTGACCCCTCACTACCACTTGAAGCAATTACTAATCTTTGAAGTAGTGTCCAACGTCGTTGGATCCCATGTATCTTTTCCGGATCAAACCGCAGATTGCCTTCTTTGGACTGACAATAAAATGAAGTCAGCATTGCATTAAGGTATTCAGCAGATCCTAATATGATATCAATCACTTCTTCGGGAGCACAGTACAGTTGTGTGGCCGAGTGTAACAAAAAAACAAGACAATGCATAAGAATTTCATGCATAGAATGTTGCTCTCTTCTTAACCGTCGAATCAGAAAACAACATAACAGAGCTTGATTTTGTCGAATCAAAGTTATAGCATCTGCAGACTCTACATCAGCAGAGCCCAAATTTATGACTTGGTCATCAGTTTCTTCAGGATAATATGGACCAGACTCACCATCGGACATGCTTCTCTGAAACTTTCTGTCTAACTCAGCGGCCTCAAGCAGTAGCTTAAGAACTATTTTGTCTCTTTTCTTTTCAAGAAGAGCTATTTTTTCCAAGTCGGAACTAGTCTTTTTAGAAGCATTCCCGAATTCTGGAACTTCATAATTTTTTGTGCTTCTCTCATCAAAATTCACCGGGCTTGTTAACTTTGGACTTGGTCTGACAGACATCATGAAAAATGGATTCACATAGCACTCTGCTGCGAGGAGCAATGCATCTATAGCAGCATCATGACCTTCAACAGCCATCTCATTCTGTGAGTGCAAGTCCAAAGCTAAGCGTCGAAACTCAGAAGCCCTAAGTTCACAGTCATGATAATTGACAAGTTGAAAAAAGTCTGCTTGCAAGTTGAAGTATTCAGCAGTGACACCAGCATCTAATACTAAGCCATTTGGAAACAGATGACTAAATTGTTTTTCAATCACATGCTTCAATTCAGAACTGGCATCCTTACAGCCAGAATCCATCTCCTTCGGACTGCTAGAAACATTTGTCAGGACTATGGTTCGTAGTTCTGCAGGAACAAAAAGAAGACTGACATCTTCAAATATGTCCATCTTTGCACCATTATCAACAATATCAACCTTCCCATCTGAATCATCTTGGCTGTTTGGTTTCGAAGAAGCTCCTGAATAACGAAGGACAGAAGAATGCAATGGAGCAGTTGACACTTCGTGCTCAAAATTTTTAGAAACAGGGGATTTGCAAAGGTCAATTTCAGGAGGCAGCTGTATGTGAGGTTCCAATACCGAGAGAAGTACACTGTAGAAATTACACTATCACTCTGTTACAAACCAAAATAACAGATATATATGCAGCATGAGAACCAAGAGTTTATCTCTAATGCTTTAAATTATTGATAGGGAAATTTGCGTCAGTTTTCTTGCATCTTGCCACTAGTTGTATAAACATACCAAGACATTTATGAATTTTCAATTATTATAGTCTGGGACTTTCCTAAGAAAAACTCTGAATATGGATGAAAAACATTGTAGCAACATTATCATACAGATATACGATACCTAGGAGCAACTGACCCACGCCTCCACTCGGATTCCAAAGAAGAAAGAACATCTGGCTTTTGGACAGCTGTACGAATGATGTTGAGAGCAATTACACAAGTTTGCTCCTGTTTTTCCATAAATGTGAAAGAAACATCACCAAATGCTATGGTGCTCCTCAATGCATAGATGGCAGGATCAAGAAAAGGCTCAAGCATCTCAAGAAGAAAGAGAATTTTGTGTTTAACTTCCTGAAATGTTCATAACCAATACAAGGAAAGAAAAAAGAAAGTAAGTTAGAAAATTCGTCTTCAAAATGAGAGGAAAGATTCATAAAAAGCAGTGTCAGAACTGTAAATAAAAAAAAAATCATAAATCCTAACAACTCCTATTAACACTACCCATCTTCTCAATTTGTATGATGTGGAATTTTGCCAGGATTGTTCTGGCATTCAATTTTACAAACCAAGCAATTATAGAATTCAGAATACCTTATATTTCCCTAATATATCATCCATGTGGCCAGATAAAGCCAGCACAATGTATTTGAGAGCAGCACGTGCACGTGCTGGTGAATGCCGAGCACCCTGAAAAGGAATGCTAGAACAACATCAAGACCTTAAATATCAATATATGCACAAGATAGACTTATCAGATGAAATGATGAAGCAATAACAACCAACATACAAGATTACTGGTTGCTAGTTGAATTTTTTCTTTCCTCATCATTATAAAATAATTTTCTTCCCATCATGTCCTATCTCCCAATTTTCAAATCTTTGTAACAATACCTACTCCTGCACTTTTGTAAAAATCTCAATAACAAGGATATGAGGGAACTATCTTGGTTTTTTTTGGTTATTATAATCTGTTTGGTTTTCCATAATCTATTCATTTGACTCCTATACTAGATGGAAGCAAATTCTCTTTGCATTCTCCTGGTAATTTTTTTTGCTTATCCTTTCCATCAATATTGTATTTATTCTCCTCATCATCATTGTTTCCTCTCAGACAACAGAATTTGCAGAGCTGGAGTGTCACTAAATTAAGAACTTGTATTTCTCCAAAGGACTATACTTTCTATTTGAAGCATTATAAAGGCATAGCAAATTTCGCTTACTGCTCTTACTTGCAATTTGGAACATCAAGATGTTTAGAGAAGTTTAGAAGATTTCAGTCTCAAAGAGATTCAAAATTTCTTGATCTTTTTTCTTTCTTGCCTTTAGGGATATTTTGACAAAGAAGATTCTTAAAACCCAGAGGTTCCATTTTTAATTCACTGTGGCACAAGTTGAATTTTTATTTTTTTAATGTTTCTTTTCGGGGCTTATCCATCAGTAGCTTCCCAAGGATGTCTTTTCAATTCAAGTCTTATTCAGCTAAATCCACTTCAGGTCTTGCTAAAAGATGAAACGATATTATTTATTTATTAACTTATATTCAAAGTCAAAGTCGCACATCTTTTGCAGGATCTCTAAGTAAGCTCTCAGGTACATTCTGTTTCAACTTTCTAGCTTTCATATAAATGACTGAAATTGGAATTTCATCTTCCATTAACTTATTTCTCCAACCAATTACTTGGAAAAAAAAAATTACATCTATTTTACAAGAAGTTAAAAGAACACATTTTCAAATCTAGAAGTTATTGATATTGATTGGCTGGGATCAAATGTTTCAATTCCAGAGGAATATATCAGTCAAAGTTCACAAATGTAATTACATGCTCTTTGCTTGACAATTGAGTGTAATGTTATTACTAGATAGAATACCAAAGACACACCTGAATTACACCCAGAAGGTCCTCTAGAAGCTCCACGGTTAGATCAACCTAAATCAAAGCCACCCCAAAGGGGAGAGAGAGAGAGAAAGAGAGAGATTAAAGCAAAGTAAGTAAGAAATTGAAGACAAATGGCAGACCACCATTGCACCACCAACCTTCGCAATGACCTGTGCCATCCAAGGTCCTAACACGCTAGAACACAGATCAATCAGAACACAAGCAGCTTTAGCCTGTAAAGAAAATTTTAGCAACGTGTTTCTGAATTAGAACAACAGATTAGAAAGAAAAAGAATCAGAATTCGGCAAAAGGAGTTTTGGCTAATAGAAAAGGATAAAGAGCTATGTAACCAAAGCATCAGTTTTTGCTTGTGCCTTGTGGCATTTACATCACACAAGGTAAGGGTTCATCTTAGATTGCTAACCACTTTCGAGAGACAAAAAGAAAAAAAAAATGCTACATCATTTGCTTGTATGATCACCTTATAGGTCAATTCTTACACAATTCCTCTGATTGCACAATTCTAATGAGGCACAAAAGTTGTAGGACAAGTTCTCTTTCATTCTTCTGGTACATGGGAACATGCTTAAATGTAAAAACCCCTTCGCCAAAATGTCTCATCTAATAGCTATGCATTACAAATAAATGGATATGTGATATGTGATGCAAGTGTAAAAAGAGTTGACTGTGAGAAAGGAAACAAACATGTGATGATGAATAGGATGACAAATAGCCAGCACAGGCATGAAGAAGAGGACGGTAAACTGTCGAACAAGACGTAGCTACAATCTGCAAAAATAACATCCAGGGTTAGGACAAGACATTATTAAATGTAACCACCAAGTAACTCATAATAATAAATAAAAATAAAATAAAATAAAAAATAAAAAAGATAATAGTAGAAGCATTGATGTAACCTGAGATAAGGCTTGCTGTACAAAAGGCTGTTTCCATTGAGAAAAGTTGTCATCAACATTTTCACCAAGGCTGCTCATGGAAGGACGAAGCGCTAAAGAAAGTAAAAAATATACATGTCAAATACATTTGTCAAAGCAATCTCAAGAATTTAGGTCCATAATATATCAATGTTTGAGAAGGCTTAATAAGCTTCTTGATTGAACCAAAAGCCCATACAGAAGCATAGCCTACAGACTGATTGAAAAAAAAATAAGTAATTGATAAAAGTAAGAAACAGAGGAAACAATGAGGAAGACCAATCATGGTTGGAAAATGACCAAGGCATCATAAACCCTATAACAGTAATTGTAACTTAAGGAATCTTATATGTGATACTTGACCTGGAAGCAATGCTTGTACAAGCGGTAAAGCAGACCAAAACTCAGATGTGCTCTCTGCCAATCTACAACAAAGCAAAGGCTGCAACAGAACAGAGGTTCGGAGTTAATTGATGGATAAAAATAGTAGCAAATAGATATTTAAATTAGACATTGGTTCTTGGAGTGTTATATCCCTAATACTGTAATCAACCTGAGACGCACAAGCATAAAGAACGTGTAAAATGCCTTCTTCAACAGCCCCTATATCCAAGACATTTATAATGCTAGAATCCCAATGATCATCAGGTATGTGGAATTCTTCTCCAAGCAAGCTTGAATAATCAACAAAAGGAACAGGATTTGATACTTCAGTTTTTGATACTTCATCTAAAGTAGATGCAACTTCACTGGCAGCAGCTGGAGCTTCTTGCACTTTAACAGGTTCTATAAGCTTGTAAAGGACTCTTGAAGCCTGGACCAATTAACAATTTCAGTAGAGCACTGATAAGCCGATAATTCTCCCTAAACCATGAAGTAGCAGATGTTGATCCATTACCATTCTACAAACAGCTCCCAGATCATATTCTCTGTATGCTTTTCTCAATAAAACAAAAATTGCATCTGAGCGGAAGACCATGGAACTGGAATTTGATGAGATAAATGGAGACATGCTTCTTGATCTTCTTGGCTGCACTTACAAAAAGGAGACAACTTCAGTTCCACTTAAAGTAAAGGAGAGTATTAGAAAAACAAAGCTAATGGTGATAGGAAACAAAGCTCCATATCAAGATTGTGACGAAGTTGTGAGAAAGATGAGAATGATGTGGAAAAATCATGAATAATCACATGTGATGTTCATCCAACATTTAACCCTGCAAATCCTAGGAGAAACATTTGGTTGTTATCTTCCTTGGCAAATGTGAGGAAAACTATCAAATAATCAAAATCATTGAACAAATCAATCTTGCATGTGACAATCCAAAAACAAACAATCAGGGTGACGAGGAAACAATAATATCAAAAGAACTAAGACACTACCTCAAAGTTCGAAGAAACAGTTAAGGAAGATGACGGCTGAGTGTTCTTAGGAACTTCAGTCTCAGAAACACTGCCTGAAGACCTTGCAGTTTCTCTGGAGTATCAACAGAATATTAGCCATCAAATTAAAATAAACATGGGAGCACCATATAATGTTTAAAAAATATCTAAAATAAATCATGAAGATCCTATTACTGACCAAATAAACAAATAGCCACGAGAACCAAACAGTAGACCAGAAACAAAATGGGGCTCAATATCTTGCTTTAGGAGAAAATTGCTACACATGTACATAAAGAGTGAAAGTCCTAAATCACCTCACTTGCTATAGTGGAAGGATAAGAGCATAACTAACTGAGCTAAACTTGGAATGTCGTCAAGTTGCACGAAAACTAAATTCAAGTTTGATATGAACTCTAAATGCAAGAACCAAGAAGGGGACATAATGCCAAAATAACACACCAGGAATTCACCAATCTCTACCGACGGAAAAAACTTGATCTAAAAGAACTCAAAGACGAGGACTCTTTTTAGTCACTCTCACCTAAATATTAATTAAGCTTGCTTTATTTGCACAATGTTGGAACCTTCTAGTCAAATCCACATATGAAATATAATTCATTATGTCCTTTCAGCAGGGAAAATCTATGCACCAATGCTGGAAAAGATACAAAATGTGGCCAATTCCAGCTCAGAAGAGCATCAATGCTCCAAACCGGGATAGCAGCAACTAATATTAATTTAAATAATATAACTAGGAGGATAGAAAAAAAAAGGAAAAGGCTCAAACAAAAACAAATATGAAGAAAAAATTTACAACTCTAACCATTTTCACTCGTTTATTTCCAATAACAGAATTTCAATAGCACTTTGATCATAACAAATGGGAAAAGGTGGTGATAGGTTCCAATCAAGGGGTTGGGCAGACCTAATTTCCAAAATATGCCTTGTAGCTCTAATAAATTTGGAAATGCAAACATAGGCAAATGTTCAACTTCAAACAAAGGTACTGCACGATACTTAAGATCTTCATCTAAGACAAAGTGTCGCCAAAGGGAAGGGCTTTATCAGGGTTGTCATCCTTTAAAGGTGAATGCCAATGACTTGTTGCAATATTCTATCTCCAAATTGGTGTGCCATGTACTGTTAGCACAGAGAATCTCATTCTCACTTTTTTTTACACTTTGAAATCATTTTGTTTTGAGGACAATTAGACATGTCCAAGCATTTTTCAGACTTTTGAAGGGTTAAATTGAGAAGCTGTGGTGGTAGACTGGCTCCTATAGTCTTGTAAATATGCTTTCTTTTGCAGTGATGCAGAGCATCTGCATAGTAAGAAATATTTATATTCTCAAGGAAAAGGTTCTATTTGCCATCCATTACCAAAACAAGTGGTCATTTTGACTTGGAGACTCTTCAAGGGTTTCTTTCCAAGTTTTATGTAGCAATAGGAAAGCTCTGCTTCCTTCAGTTACAAGGCCACTGTATTTCTTAAGAGCTCGGTATTGATACTTGCCTCCGTGTATATTGCTTAACTTATGAGATAACTCATCCTCCAAGCTTTACTTTAGAATTTCTTTTATTATAGAAACAACGATATTTTAAGCCAACATTGCTGCTACCCCAACTAAAAAAGGGGAAAAAAAAACCTCATATTTCTATAAAATTGTTACAAGTCATTTTCAGGTTTTCCTCTCCATCAAAATCTTCAATGTTGACAAGTATCAACATTAGGACACAAGCATTACAGAGCATGCAAGGTGAGAAAAACAGTGGTTTCACATGACTGGGCATAAAGGCAAATAAAGAAATGGAAATTGAAACTAGAAACTGATTCAATCCAGATATCCTAAATATTCGAATTCTCTTCGACGACATAAATTTTCACCTGAATTCTGACAACCGATCACAAGTCAATCCGCCACTTATCAGCTTTAATCATACATACTATCAAACCTATTCTTGGATTAATTTTTTTTTAAAAAAAAAATAAATAAGAAAGAAAGAAAATGCTGTTCTGAACGAATAGTTAAAAGTAGAAAGAATGGAACACTGCTATAAAGTTTTCAGTTTCTTAATTTAATAGAAAAATGTTATGACACAAAAGCTTTAGCTAACACTATAACAACTTGTAAGCCAGTTCTGTACATACACAACTGATATTCAGCATGTTAACAAACCTTTCATTCACAATGTGAAGTATTGGATACCATGGACCCACAAGCATGGCAAGAAAACGCAAGTTCTGATCAGCAGCATCTGAGAAGCTGGTTAGGTCTCCCTGCACAGTGATGACATTTATGCCAATCAATAAGCAGTTGACCTCAATATCGAATTAAGAAATGAGAAATAAAATCTCCGTGTGACATAGGATAACAATATGTACCTCAAGTTGGGGAAGAAAGACTAGCAGCCGGTTTGTCATGTCTTGAAGCAACTACAGCAACAAGCATCAAAAGATAAAGAAATATAATATAAAAATAACACATTAAAACTTATAAATGGCAAAGAAAACACAATCATGTAATCCACCTGAAGATGCATATCATGAGCATCTTGCTTGTGTGACATGATGTGAGGCAACAAGTGATTGACAACTGGTTGAAACTCTGGTTCAAGACCAGCAACTGAAACCCCAATCAGCTGCAAAGTAGGGTGAGCAGAACAACTTCAGAGACAGTAATGCAAATCTCAGATAAAATTAGAGTAGGAGTTTCAGGAAAGCATAGGAAATGAGCTAACACTATTGGGAGGTTATATATATAAAGTCACCCAAATTAATAAAGATTGTACACAACAGAGCTTCCAGAAAAATAACTTTCAGAACATCAGATAGTTGCATGCCCTAAAGCACTCATAATTAAAATGTTACATTGGAAAACTACAAGATAGCTAAACTGTGATGGCACATTAATCCAGAATACACAGCAGAAAGCGCAAACAAAATTTTCATACCTGAATGAAAAAAATGGCTATGGGGTTTCCCCGTAAACAAGATATTCGCACATAGCGGCATGGAGTGTAGTTCATTGGGTATATCATATCACGGCGTGGTGCCTCACAACGTGGCCGAACTTTCACAAATGTCTCGGGCTGAGCAGAGAGAAAAGGTAGTAAGTAAGCATAATACATGATGTAGTGCCTTCAACAAAAGTATGACAAAAATCCATGACACAGACACCAGGGGCACCACTTAAAGTTGGATGAGACTATAATGCTTTTTCAAAAGCTAGCAATAACTTCACACCCTTCTTCAAACCATTTTCATAAGGATTAAAGCATGGTAGCTCAAATTCTAGATACTTGAGTTGCAATTTGCAAGTCAATTTTCACTCACTAATCAATAAGTAGAAAACCTCTTTCTCTTATACGGGCCAGTGAAAATTCACCATGCCAAATAAAACAAATTTGAAGTAAAGTAATCAGAACGTAAAAATAATAAGAACCAATAGCTAACCTTATAACGCAAACCAACAAATATTTCCCACTCAAGTACTGACTTATTATATATCCGTAAATGCGAAAGCAAGCAAGGCTCCTGCAACCAAGAAAATCATAACAAACAAACTCAACCAAGCGAAGCAACTTACTAAACAAGAATCTATAATTCTCTACTAATTAAAAAACAAAACTCATCTAAAGCAGTTAAAAGCATAACTAATAACGAAATGCCTAACTTGAACAATATTTGTAACAATAGCCGTTGAATATACTTACATCGAGTTCGAGAAGGATCCACTCTTTGGTGTTGGTGCCAGCGGACCAGTGGGAGCGGAGGTCAGTCTCAAGTACATGAGATGCTTTTTGAGATGGCGATTCTCTCGACGTTCCCTTCACTTTGTAGCTTAACGGTTTCACTCTTGGCTCCAATTCGATCTCCATTTCTCTCTCTTTCTACTGTAGTTAGGGTTCAAATTGCATAGACCTTTTCTTATATTTGTTGCCGGAAATTGAAAATTATACAGGAAGAGGAAGAGGAAGAAGAGGGAGAAGAGCTTCAAGCGCTTGTTTCTGATCAAAATTTGCTGTTTCTCCTTTTTCTATTTCGGGCCAGTTTTTAAATAATTATGAGTTAAATTAGGCCTAGCCCAGTCCACCAATATCACGTGCTGCACGTGACATGAACTCTGCTTTAGTAGCTGCACCACTTCCTGCGTCTCCCATCAAAGGGAAGGTACGCTTTCTGCTTCTCTTTCAATTTCTCTCCGTTCTTTGTGATTTGAAGTTCCTTTTCTAATTGCATTATATCATAATGTGAAAGCCTTTTATTTAAGATCCGATTCTAGTATCTGATTTACATAGCTCGGATCCCATTTCCTGCATTTCTTTCAGTGGCCAAAACCCTAACCTCATTTTGTCACTGAGAAAGATAGGAAAAGAAAGCATAATAGAAATACTCTTTTTTGTGTATCTTTGTGTGTGTTGTATAAGAATTTGATAATGTGTGTGTTTTTTGGGCTTAGGTTATGATGGCAACCATTAGAAATTTGAAAATCAAGACAAGTACTTGTAAAAGAATTGTGAAGGAGCTACATTCCTATGAGAAAGAGGTTGAAAGAGAAGCTGCTAAAACAGCAGACATGAAGGAGAAAGGAGCTGACTCTTACGACCTTAAGCAACAGGTATGGCTCAATGCTCATGAACGTTTTTCTTTGAGGGGTTCTACTACATATTTGAGTGGTGTTTTGTCGATCTTGGTGCTGTCGGCTTGTGTTTGAACTCCCTATTTTCCAGTTCACTTTTTGATGTGGTGAAAAATTTTGCTACTCATTTGTTCCTTGATAAGATCTAGAGCTTATTGCAAACCGAGCCTTAAAGGATAAACTTTGAAATACTTAGGGAGTAGAGAAGCAGAAAAAAAAAGTTTAAAATTCGATCATAAGAAAAGAGAGAGAAAAGGACGAAAATGAAATCCTAGGAATTAGAGTAGATAAGTACTGACAGTCTTATTCGAATATTGACATTTTGGAATCATCAGGCAAGAAATTTCGAAATTTAGGAACACCAGTAGGAGTAGGCAACATGATGATTATATAGTATTTCAAATATGATGTCTTGATAACTAAGATCATTACATGTGGTTTTTCTATATTTAAAAATCAATTGAACATGAGTTAAGGTTTTCGGATATGTATCAGAACCAATGACCAAATGAGGATGGTTGCAAATTATATTTTGTTTACAGGGAGAGTGATTTTTGCAAACAGTTATTGCTCTTAATAATACAGATTGAAATTTGGGTTATCTAAGTCAAATTCAACCATCAACTGTGTTTTAAATTTATTTTGCCCTCATTAAGAATGGAGTTTTTGTTAATTTGAGCAACCTAGTACACTATTATTTGCATATAATTAACAAATCGATTCACGGAATTTTTCTGTTTTATAGTATGAGGTCTAACTTTTTTTGGTTGATACAGGAAAATGTGCTGGCTGAGTCAAGGATGATGATTCCTGATTGCCGCAAACGGCTTGAAGCTGCATTGTCCGACCTAAAAGGAACTTTGGTATGATATCACATGCAATTATTATTCTGTGGATGATCACCTCTTTGAATATACGCACTTAAAGCTCTAAAATTCTTTTTACTTTGCACAAAGCTGTAAAGGTCTATAAAATTTCATAACTCGGAATAATTTTCACAACTGCGTCAGTAGTCTTTCTTGCTTGAGAATTTGAGAAATAAATAATTCTTTTTTATGAACTTATTCTTGGGTTAGATAATTCAATGGGGTTGATGATGTGATGCCCCCCACCTGGCAGGAGGGTTGGGCATTTGCCCCGCTACAAGACATTTCTATCACACATTTCACATGTCTACCACTTCCAAATAGAGTCGCTGAGAATAACATTTAATAGTTCCCTGCTCTTATTTGCATATATATTTTATAGGGTACAAGCCTTAAAATCATCAGGTCCTGAATTAATGATACGTGTTCCGGATGATTCTAGAAGGCTTGTCACCTTCTCCTAAGAGATCAGCCATTTTGGTGTTCTATCATACCTAAGTATTTATATTATATTGGCTTGTTCCATCTATTTGCTGTTTTATTTGAGAAATTCAAGAATGCAATATTTAGGTCCTAGAAATGAGTCTTGAAGCAGTCATCACCTTTTTATTAAATCTTTCAAAGGAAAAACTCACATGCCTTCCAGATTTTGGTCCTGGTTCTCAACACTATTGGTGATGGCAAATTTGTAAGATCTATGGTATAACATGTAAAGTTGGAGCAATTCTTGTGAACTTATTTCTCTTTATTAGTTATACAAATGCACTAGGACAAGGCTAAAACAGTGTTCTGCTCTGTGTATGCTACTTTAACTTGGTTTTTCACATAACCAATGTGATGAGAACAACAATTTTCAGGCTGAAATGGAGGAGTCTGATCAAAAAGATGGGCCAGAAATTGAGGATGCCCGTAGCACAATTACAGAGGTTGAGCAATTGTTTCAAGCAACAGATGCATAGGGTGCATTGATAAGCGCAATGTAAAGCTTTGTACTATGACATGTATGTCTGGTTCACAAACAGTGTGCATTTCCCCATGGGTTACTGCTGGCTTGGATTTTGATAAAATTGTTGTGTCCAAACACTAAAATGCTAGTTAAGGGCATATTATACTTTTAACTTTTCACTAGTATGAGCTCAGTAAGATAATTCATTTTCACCAGTTAATAAGCTTTTAGTTACTGAAAGTGAAATTGATAGAAATAATAAAGGCAATGTGTAAATCATAACTTTGCCCCGCGTATATGGGCATTTGTTGGGACTTCCCGGCGGGCCACCTTAAAAACACTTCAACAACTATACCACTTTTCCAAACTAAGTCTCATCTACAATTAAAATCATTTCCCACCAAGCAGCAAAGTTAATTCCCTCGTAGTTTTCTCAGCCGCTCTCCTGTTAACTACTTGTTAGGTTAGGTATGACTTGTAATAAAAACTTCACTTTTAAGCCATCTCATTCAATAGTTTTTGGACTTTGAAACTCGTGTTTTACCCATATGTAAAGACTCAAACAAGTTAAGTTTTTGGTTCAAACAGCTCACACTCAGACTTGCAACCTTAAAGACTCGCAGTCTTAAAGATGACTTGCAATGTAATTGATCCAAAGCTCATTGGTTAAAGTGTCGTATTAATTTGCCTGCAGAAAGTCTGAAAGCGATGTAAAGTCCTCTAACCATTCAAGTCATTCGCTTAGGTCAGTTTGGGAACAATCTGAAGTAATTTTTGTAGGGATAAATGGCAAACTTACATGAAGCTAAAATAGAGAAACTATTGCAACAAGAAAAGGTAAAGCCAGGGTAGATAGGTGTGGTATAAGCTGTAAAGATAACTTAGGAGTTATGACCACTTTATAATTTCTGAAAGAGAAATAAGTAAAACAACAAATCCTGTACACAATGCCTAATTTTAGAGAAATCAAAGAGCAACAAAGTCATTCTTTGTTCGTAAGAATTAACCACCTTAATTTTTTTTTTCTTTCATGCAGAATGGCGAGACCCTATTTTAAGTCTCCTGCGGAAAGGTCTGCATGCGACAATACTAAGATCAACTGCTGCAGCAAGAGCCATAAAGATTGCAGCATCCTCTACACATGTCACATGTCGAATGGCTAACTGAACCAATGGCTTGCTATGCTTTCCTTCCCCTTGCACTCTACAGCTCATGACAAAGCCACCAGCCGGTCCCAACCCTGAAAAGTCTCCACTACTCTGTGGACTCGGTATTGGGGTTGCCATTCGCATCTGCCTGTCAGTGTCTATGAAAAACTCCCCGCCCTTTTCAGCACTGATGAAGATCTCTGACATGAGAACCTCACCCCCCTCTTGGCTTTCTGACAAAAGATGAAATCTGCAGCAAATGGAATCCCTCAAGCCGCGCTCACGCCATGCCTCCAGCTTTCCCCACGGCTGCCAGCTCTCAGGCCTGCAAACATCAGGACGAACTATCAACCAAGCTCCTGGATTTGACTTGGCAACCCAATCACAACCTGTTGATGGCACAAAGGGAGTTGTTATGAACGCTGCCGCAACAGCTGAGCCAGAGAGATCGTGTATCTTCACCTTCCATCCTTTCCGTTCTCTTCGCTCTGTTTCGAAGTCAACACCATCAACTGAAGCTGACCAGTAGGTGCTCAATGGATCCACCTGAGTCACCCTGTCAGTTCACAGCCATCAAAAGTTTCATTAAGAATGATCTAGTGATTGGATCATTGCAAGCATAGCCTATTATATGCTGCATCAACCGCAACTGCTAAGATGATTATAGAACCAGTGTTCATGACATGTTAATTTCATTTAAACGACTTGCCACTCATCACTTCACACAAATGAAATGAAGCTTCGAGGTAGACTGCTGTTTCTTTTTTTTTTTTTTTTTTTTGCCCCTTCTGGATTTATGTATTGTTTTTCTGCTCAAATTATTTAGTCAGGAAGCTTCTTTTCTTAAGTCCCTTATGAATTTATGTATTGTTTTTCAGCTCAAATTATATACAGTAAGGATGCTGAGGATAGATAAAGTTCAAAGAATTTAGAATCAGTTTCTTGAATTATTGTTGCCTAAGGCAACGGAGAGTTCAATATTCTAACAACATCTTAAGCTTACTGAATAAACACGCATAAGGAACCACATAAATCATATCACCTGTCTCGACTGAACTTGCAACTGAATATGGGTTGCTTGATAGAGCCTTGAAGCTGAACTATCTGAGGACTTGATGTGGTCACATCTTCGAACTGGAAAACATATCTTGGGTCAGGATCTAGTTTTACTTTCAAATGAAGTTCAGCTCCTGGTTTTCTGCTCTCTTGCTTGTTTTTGCCAATACCTATCCACCCATTGAAAAGAATCACTGGCTTCCCTTGACCCCATTCAGGACCTACTTCGAGCTTAAATGTTCCAATCTGCTGCCTTTTGATGCCAACGCCACAATGGGACCCCTTCCTCCCAGTGAATACAATAATCTCAAGACAGGCATGATGTGTGTAGAAACAGCCAGGTGCTAGTAAAGCTTTCAGATCCGACTCTTCAAGATAAAAGCTTGAGGCAATGCTGTGGATATCAGGTGTACCTTCAGGCGAGGATACTAAAGGGACCAAACTAGTTTGCACAGGAAAACCACGAAGCCGTATCTCACACGAGCATGGAGAAGTGAATGTACGGATTCCTGACTTTGCAGAACTTAGAGAAGTCCCCGGAATCCTCAGCCCAAGGGAACCTATTGACAACCTAATAAATGACTGAGGATCCATTCTGGTCACAAATTGTTCCCCATTGGATCAAAAGTTATGTGCTTGGCCAGCTTAAGTACCCTGTCATATCAGCAGGCAACAATAAAATTGGCTTACGAAAAATAGTATAGAATAATCCCTTTCTTAACCTAATTGGATGTTATCATTTTATTGAGAATACTGTGTAACACTAATGGAACAATGACTTACCAGCTCGTATTTATTTATCATACATGATAATCAACTTTTTATAGACTTTCCAGGCCTACAATTCATAAGAAACGAAAGCAGGATAACTAATAGTAGCTAAATTTTACAATCTCTCCAGAAGTATTCTCTTATTTGTGAACTGTTTTAACTAAATAGAAAGAAATATACAAGGAAAAGGAACTTGCAAAAACCAATGATCCAGAAATTTGAAAAAAAACATAATATATATATACACCAGTTATGTCTACTACTGGATGCGCTTGTGCTTCAAGGCTTCACTCACTTATTATAGAATACCAGTTACAAGTAGACATCCTGATAAAAGGGAAATTATAATATAATAATTAAAAAAAAAATCTCAAATACTACAAGAGAAGTATCTTACTTATCTATTTTATGCTTCATCGGATTGCATTTGCATGATAACAAACTAGCACATCACAACAATGTAAGAACAACCTACTTGTCTCGACTAAAAATATGATCAAATCCTAATACTTGGAAATGGCACTTCTTGGTGCAAGATTACATTCCCATTGACAACAACAAGTATTGACTAACTCACAAAATAAACAAGCTTTTCAAAAATGATGTCCCAATATCTCACAAAAAAGATCCTAATTTTCTTTGAACTCAAGGTCATTCCCTTCATAAACTCCAAAACTGTTTATTCCACCATGACATATAATATGATCATGCCAAAATAATGCTCCCCTATGTGTTTTTACTATTTGGGACTCGCTCCTTGGTTCCCATGCAAAAGAAATTTATCAGCCTAAAGTATGCAATCCTAACATCATCTTTGTTGCATATTTCTTTCATATGATTGCAATAGATCCACAGTGCTAAAAAATGGTCTGATCAGTTTGAGGCCCACATACGTGTCCTTACAAGTTTGTCCAACATCATCTGATATTAAAGGATGCAACATTCCTCTTCGAACAGCAAACCCAGTTTAAGTATATATGAATGACCCATTTTGCTCACTCTCCGCTGAGCAGATTCATAGTCGAAATCAAGAAATATTTCTTATGTTTGAAAATATAGTTCTAAAATGCAACATAAGTTGCAGCTTCAAATAAATGGACTAGATTATCGACTAGCTTAAGAACCTGCAAGTGAAATCTTGCCAGATACAGCATTTTTTCCCAATTGGATACAAATAAAATATAGTGCCATTTTGGTTAGAGCTGTAGTGTCTTAAGATTGACAAGTTTACAGAAGCTGCAGATATAAATGATCGAAAGGATACCATTTCCAATTAGTTCCTCCATTTTCTCTGTTTTAATTTTCATTCTGGTCTCTCTTATTATTAGTGGGAACCAAATAAATCCTATAGCATCTTCAATAAAGCAAAGCCAATCTATTGTCCATATATTGTTACTTTTTCCATTGTAACATTACTAAAGATCCTATTTTGGTAATAGATTTCCAAAATGATACACATATTAGCGATCTCAACCAAGATTTTGTTATACAAGCAATGGTTCCAGGAAGTCCTGCACTCAGGGCGTGCTATTCTTGAGGGAATCTACATGAATTATGTGACTAAATTATAATTAAAGTAATAAACAGCAAGATAAATCCCAATTTAAAATTTAATACAATTGGTTGACCTTTCTATTTAGACACTCACAAGCAACAAAACTATAATCTTATGATTCTGGGTCTTCCATAATTTGAAAATAAACCTCAACCGAGCTAAATTGAGAGCAGATAGGACTGAGTTTTGTAATACTTTCCCACCAACCAAACAGAAGACTACGACTTTAACCCATACAATTATACTTAAAACAGGATACCAGGAAAAAAGCTTAAAAACAAATCATAGTAAAAAGTGGATAACCACCAGCATATCCCCCTAAACTAACCAATTTTGTTTACCAATAATACCACATGAATCCATCAAACAACCACAGAACCAAAGTCAAACTCACACAAACAATCACATGCACAAAATTAAACAAAAGGAGCGGAGTCAAGTTCACAAATAGAACCCAAATAAAAGAAAAGTAATACAAATACATGCATATATGTTTACATACCCACCTGAACATCTTAGTTGAAAAAGCTATAATTCAGCTAGGAATCTGAAGATGGAGAAAGAACTATCAGGAAAACAAAAGAAACATCACTTGATGAGAATCCAAGAAATTCAGAAAACCCCACATTCAGAATCAACGAAATTTGTGACAAAAGCTCTCTTCTTTCTCTCTATTAAACCTCTGTTTCTTGCTTTCTCTCTCCAAAGAACCCAATAAGAATGTGACCTTATTCTTACTATTACAGCTAATAAGTGGGAATGGAAAGAACAATAAGGCAATCTGGGATTTCACGTAGACTGTGCACGGATCACGAGGAAACATACCACATAGACTCCAATTTCTCTCTCTCTCTTTTTATCTTGGATATATATTTATATACATATACCCATAGACATATATTTATCCAATCCCAAAGAGAAAATGCCAAACAGTAAGAAAAGGGAAACAATAAAAATGCGAACTTTCTTTTTCTTTGGTACTGTTTTTGTTTGAAGCCACGAAATAGACGGAGAAAGAAAAGAAATGTTTTTTATTGGATTTAATTATGGAAAACATTGGATTTTTTTTTTTCCTATAATTCTGAGAAAGTTTAGTTTTTTATATGTATTTTAAGGAAAAAAAAATAGTATATATTTCGATAAAAAGCAAAGAAGAGGAGGAGAGAGAAAGTAGTGAAGACAGCTGGAGGCAACGGTAGTTGGCTTTCAGAAAGAGATGGAATCGCTTTCAGACGCACATATGCCTGACTTCATCTTGTTCTTCTTCTTTTTTTTCATTTTATTATTAATATACTATACCGCTCCTTTTCATGATATTTATCATTTTTTTATTTTTATTAAAATTAAAAAATATTAATTAAGTCTAAATATAATAAAAAATATTTTTTTATTTTTATTATTTCAAAAATTATAATTTAAATGTAATGAATTGAATAATATTAAAAATAAAATATGAAATCAATATTATATTGAAAATTAAAAAATGAACCTTAATATTATATTAAAAATCTAAAAATGACATATAAATTCTCTCAAAAAAAACAGCAACTGTAGAATGGAGGGAGTATATTTTTTTTTAAATCATTTTTCAACAATATTCACTTCTTGATTTTTTTTTATATATTTTTTCTTTTTAATTTGATGATTTTTTTTTTTTATTATTGATACTTCGATCAATTCATGCATGTGAATGTTTTAGTAAGATTACAAATAAATAAGCTAGTCCAAAATTTGTTAAATTCATATATGAACATTCTTCAATCAATTTTATGGGCATGTGACTCAAAATTCAACGACATCATAAATAGATTGATTTGATTGGTTTGAAATTTAAATTATAACCAAAATGATTATTGTTAATGGATCATTAAATAGTACAAATATCAAGATTTTTGATACTATTTTTTTCTTTTCTTTTTTAAATAAAAAAATATCATAATTATATTATAAAAATATAAAATTACAAATAATATAAATAGATCGTAAACGGATTATATAACAAGGCAAACGGTCGAATATTTTAATATAATATAAAAAGCTATGTAAAATAAGCCTAGCCCTATTTTAACCTTGTGATTTTAGTTGGTTCGAGTTAAACGGAGGCTATGATTGAAATGTATCGGTCACTTTGCAAATCAAACGGATTATGTCGCAAACAAGTTATTTGCATATTGGATCGGATCACAATTTGCCACTTCAAAAAAGATAGTATATAAAGAATTAATTGTGAAATTAGTGATGATCTATTTTAATTGAATGAAAGTTTTTAACATTAACTAAATAAAATGTTAATATAGTGTGAAAATTGAAGTTGATTAACGTATTTGATTGCATTAATTTGAAAAAAGAATAAGGCGCTTAAAATAATCAGCAACTTTTGTTAAATATATTATGGTTATAATTTGTATTAAGAATATCCTGATCTTTAACAAATAGATTAGTAAACTGAGTTTAGTTGAATGTAGTTGCTTATAGTATAATAAATTGGATAAAATATTATTTTTCTCTTAAATTTTAGGTGAGGGGATAGACTTTAGATTTTATCCCAATTATAAAAACCTCTAAACCGGAAGCAAAACCTTGAATATGACGTTTATGTTTATATATATTATGTATTATTTTAATTCATTTAATTAAAAATATACTATTTAAATCTATTTACTTTATAAAAGCATTATTAATTGATAATTTACATTAAATTATTTTTTATATTATATATAATTTTATACTTGGTAAGGAAAAAAATTGGAAATATTTTAACATTATATAATTTTGAAATAAAACAAAAAATGCATTGGAAAGCAAAAGATAAAAAGAATCCACTTGTGTAAGTTTTGGATATAATTAAAAAGAAAGAGAGAAAAGACAAAAGAATGTTGTCTTTTGAAATTTTAAATAAATCCCAAAAATAAAAAACTTTGCGTGAGGCGAGGGATGGGAAAACCCACTTTCTATTGTCTAACTCTAAGCATTAGGGATATGGAAATTTATTTTATTTTATTTTTTTGCCCCTTTACTTTTTGAAATGGACTTAATTTACCTCTATATTTTTTTTTTTAGCCCAATGAGCTTTCCAGCTGTTAAAATCGTGCATATTTGCTATGAGCTGGCAAGCATACAGAAACCAATAGGAATTTAACAATTAAAAATGACAAATGTTAAGACCTCCGCTAGATAAACATGGACGTGGCAATCGAATTTGATGACGTGGCAAGACCTCTGTGATTTAACCCATTTAAGCTTATTAATGTTGTTGCCCTCCAAGAACATTTGTCCTCCGTTTCTACCATCTCAATCAAGCCAAGCCAACACTCACGTCTCGGTCATCAAGAACGCATGGCTCTCAAAATCCAAGTAATGCTCACAACAGCAACTTCACCGGTGGGTTGGAGCCACTGCGCTTGACTTCTAGACTCTAGTCTGCCAACAAATCCAAGAAAGAGTTCCGGCGGAATTTGGTGGGGGCCCTATCTCGTTTTGCTATCTTAGGGTTTAGTAGGTGGTGGCCGAAATTGAATTTACTTGTGAGCTACTGTTTAGATTTTAGAACAAGGATAGGTTATGATTACGTAATTATTAATTTTAAAATTATCATTTCAAAACGAAACTAAACATAAATGGAGAAAAACATTAGAAAACACAAAGGTTAATTAATACATTAATGTAGTATCCAACTATCCATTACAATAAAAATAGTAAAATTAAAATAAATATAAATATAATAAATACTGTGTTAATTTTATAAAACAATATTTTTTTTTTAAAAAAAAAGGTGATGATTTACGTGATCAAAACCTTTAAACCCTTTTATAGAGGAGCTCCTTTCTCTATTGGCTTTAATTATCCAAATAATATAACGGTTGTACTGCATCAAAGTAATGGATCTGGCTTTTTTTAAAAAAAAAAAATCCTTCGAGAAAAGGAGTTTAACTAGAGTTGAAATGAACATGAATTGATTAATGGACATATTAATAATTTTTTAATCAGTACATTAATATTAATTTTTTTAAATTATTAATTAATTTATTAAATTTGATTAACCAATATATCAATTTTAGTTTTTGCGGCCGATTAATCAATATTTTTCGATTAACCATTTATATTTTTAACCTACAATTATAAAATAAAAAATTAGTCAAAATTCAATTTCATTTCAAATATTAAAAGTAATACAAAATAAAAGTTATAAAATAAACATAATAATATGGTAATTAGCATCATTTCCCACCTTTTATGATTAATTATTTCAATAAATTAATAACTAATATTATAAAATGGATTTGATATATGGTAATTAGCATGTTTAATTTTAAGTCAAAGAAAAAATTTGGACAAAATTAAATGTTTAAACATATACTCTAGAAATAAGAAAATGTCATAAATGCTATCAAGTGATGAGATATATATGGACACCAATAAATATAATAAGAAACAATATATATAACATATATAAATGTTGATAGGTTATTTTATATAAGTATTATCCTATATAATTAAATAAAATGACATATATTTAAATGTATTTTAAAATATTATTTTATCTAAGTTTTCGGAAGAAGAAAGATAATTTTTAAAGAATAAAAATAAAAATATAATATAAATATGAATCAATTAACCGTGCATTAACGGAACTCAAAAATTAAAATCAAAATTGATAATAGAAAATATTAAAAATAAAAATCAAAATTCAGTCCATTGAACCAATTAATTGAAAAATTCGATTCAATTTCGGAAACGATTTCCCAATTAATCAAATTTTTATTTTTATTTTTTCATCTAACCTAATCTTAGGATAATCCTTTTGTGAAAAGAGAAATGAATTCAAAATTTTAAACTCTTAAGAAGGATTAAAATGGAAAAATATTTTTAGCATGAGCTTATTTTTGTTACGTAAAAAAAAAATGAAAATAATTAAGATTTAATTGGTTTGTCAAATGTGTTAGTGGTAATCGCAATAGACTTGACTTTTAGAACAACAAAAATTTGATTAGGAAAAGGTTTTCGAAGTTGATGGCTCACTAAAGTCAAGTACCAATATAGTGTTAAAAGATAAAATATAAATCGTAAATATGCTGCCAATTAAATTGGACCGATTTCATATTGTATATTAAAATAAATAAATAAATAAGGGAATGAGATGTTTTTTCTATAATTTATGGACTAATTAATTATTTCTAAACTATATAAAATTTTGATGAAAAGTCGTAGAGTTTATATTAATAGTTTATTTTATGAGGTAAGCTATGACTAAAGTTGTATTTAAATTCCATCACGAAGTGAGTCAACACAACACGGCAAATTGCTTTTTCTTGTACGGTATCAATTGAAAAATTGTTTATTTATTTTTTCAACTCTTTGAACACAAATTAAATTAAATTCCCTTCTTTCACACACCAAATAATTTAAAAATATATATGATTTCTTGTTTAGTCACATGGTTTTCCTGAAAATAAATACATAATTTCTTAAATATAACGTAATTATAACCCCAGCATGACGAGAATTTATAGATGGTAAGTAACAGTCCATGCACCAAGTAAATATGCATTAGATACTCACGTTACATGTATTGAGAAATCGCTTAGGATATGTTTGGTAAAAGAGATAGTAATGTAATATAATTAAAAGTGTAATTAATTTTTTGTTTGTTAATCTAAAATTTGTGTATTGTGATTTAATGGCAAATACATTGGTAATTTTAAATACTCTTACTAATGTATTTTTCAATTCTTAAAATTAGTATTGTATTTATCATTACAATGTAACTATCTTAATATACTACTTAACTCTTCTATACATTAATTATTTTATTTTATTATCACATTATTATTAAATCTACTCTCTAATTTTATTTATGGATTAAATTTGTATGAATAAATTATATTTTTGTACTCAGTATAAAACAATAAATTACATATAAATTATTTATGCCATCATATTCAAATTTTTAGTGGAATAAAATCAATTTTTTTTTCATTGTCTCGATATGAAAAAACTTTTTATTATATATATATTCCATTTTTATTTATGAACTAAATAAATGATATAATATTATTCATATGAGAATTAATTTGATCCGTAGATGTATTTGGTGAGTGCAAATTTCAACCGTTAGATCAAAATTTTATAATAATGTAATAATTATTATATTATATTACTAATACAACCAAACAGAGTAATTACATTATATTTCTTAATCCAGTACATTACAATACAATACATCATACCAAACATACCCTTACAGTTTAAACTGTGGGAAGTCTGATTGCTAATCTCATTTGACTCCTAATACTCCCTCCGGTTTTTTATGTTTGACGTTTTAGAATTGTTAAAAAATTCTTTTATGAATGATTTTTAAAACTTTTGATATACTTTTGGTTGGTTTGTCCCATATTTGCCCTTAATTAATTTGCTTATCTTAAATGAACACTATTTTCAAGGAGGAGATTAATAAGGATAAATTAGTCATATACATAGCCTATTTAATAGGTTATTGGTTTTACCAAATAACCTTAAACGTCAAACATATAAAAACGGAGGGAGTAATATTTAAGAGGTTTCATTGATATAACAATACATTCAAATTGGAAAAGAAAAAGAAAAAAAGATTGTGAAGGTGAAATTAAATAAAGATGAAGGGATACCAAGAAGTTGGTTTGCATGTGCAATTGGGTCCCTTAATTAAACCAATATGCCCTCAATAACATGCTAAAAGGATATGTAGTCGTTGCTCTGCTAACATCATTTATCCATATATATATATATATAGTCTTTTTCAACCTTTCTTTCAGTTTGTCTTCCTCAACTACTAAAAATCATTAGTCATATTTTCATCAAAACAACAAATTAAAAAGGAAATATATTTTCCAATATCACTTTATGTCATAAGCTAGTCTATATTTTTTATTATGCACGTAGAATTAAAAATTATAATAAATAAATAAATTCCATAAGGAAAATAATAGCATCTATAAATAATGAAATCTAATGTATATAAAGCAAGAAATTAAATGCTGAATATAAATAAATTCTTATTTATTTATTTAAATTGACATAATCTCAACTTAGGGCAAAAGGAAAAACCACATGGAATTGAACTGAATTGGATATGGGAAAGAATAGGTATTCTATTCATTAATTTGAAGGTCACCTATGTTCATACACTCTCATTTATCACCCACATGGAATCTAGTTGGCAGTTGGAATTTCCCATTGTTTGCTCACCTACTAAGAAATAAATTAAGAAAAAAAAATAATAATTAAAATTTAGGAATTTTCAAAATAAAAAGAAGAAAAAACAAAAAACTTAGTGGACCTTGTTAGGCTTTATTTGCCCCTACACAACCTGATATTGTAAGCAACTACTCCCTCAAAAATAGCCATGTTGCAATTGGGTCCATTGGATGGCACTATTCATGGAATTAACAGTTCAAAAATATCAGACACGTAATAGACAAATGGCTTTATAAATTCTTTCTTTGATCTTCCAAAATCTCTATGACTAATTTCATAAGATGTAAATAGGAATAATAAATAATTTTAAATAATTAAAAAAAATCACTCTCAAATTTCTCTTCTTGCCGATAGCATGCATGTAATTAACAATTATATGAGAATTATATGAAATTTAAACGGTTAAAAATTTGTCAATTTTTTTTTTTTATCTCGACCTTATAATGTTTGAAGTGCCTGCTTAGAGAATATAATAGATGTAATAATTTTAGTCGTTTAAATTATTTTCTGTAGTGTAATATTTCTATTTGAATTTTTTTCCTATTTCCAAATTTAGGTTATTTTTATATAGTAATATTTATATTGGAATTCTTTTCCATTATAAATTATTTCCTATTATAAGTGTGCAAGTGCTTAATTATTCTATGAGTATAATATCCACGAGAGGATTCAATTCTTTGCACCTAATTGAAGAAACGTATTTTATTTTTCCTTACCAACTAAACTAACCCCATTAAGTGCTTATTTTATTTTATAATCGTATTAGAATAAGTTCTTAAATTCTTGTCCAAAAAAAAATCTTAAACGATGTTGAAATGCATGTATATTAATACTCCATTCATTCCATTATATATGATGTTTTTTATCAAAATTCAAATTTCATTTATATGATATTTTTAGATTTTTAATGGAGTTTAATTTTATTTTTCGATTAAAGTTGACTTGTTTAGAACCAATTAAATTTAAATTTATCCTAAATTTTAGTTTTAATTACTCAATTTTATCATAAATTTAGTTCTAATTAATAACTCCCTAATCATATTAAAAATAATACAAAGAATGGAATGCATGAACATTACCCTATCTATCAATAATAGAAAAATCTTACCACAATTAAGTCTATACTAATCAAACAGAGATTAAACTAAAAGGTTCTTTAAGACTTTTGAAAAACAACCTTTGTTGTTCCCAAACTATTAAAGGTATCCAATTAATTAACATCATGGCTTTGTGAAAACAAACACATAGTTCTATCTTCTCCCACCTAAATGAATTGCATCATAAACGAAACGGAAACGGATCGATTCGGTTAAGTTACCAAATGACTATTCGTTAAAGATTCAATGCTAAACAAATTGCATCACAAACTAAACAAGTCATTTTAAATGCATCATTATTTTGAGAGTTGTAAATGCATTGGTTAAGTTATCAAATGACTCATTGATAAATAAAATTGTGTCATAAACTAATTGGATTTGGACCTTTGGATTGATTACAAATGCATCATTATTTTGTAGACTATAAATTGCTAAACAAATTGCATTATAATCTAAATGAATCGATGTGATTTTTTTTTCAATTTTTTTAAAAAGTATTCATTAAAAAATATATACATATATAACCTATAAAAAAATTATTGTAAAATCTACCAATTGGATTATAAAAGGATCAACAACGAATCAAATCAAATTTTAACAACTTTCTATCAACCACTCTCACTAGTATATTTGAATTTTTCACCTCCACCTCTTCATGCCAAATGCAATTAGCTTGGACTTGTTAGCAAAATGCTTATCATCCAATTTGGTTTTTTTTCTTTTTTTAAAAAAAGGAAACTCTTCATAACCTAAAAAAAGGATTATTCTTTGAAACTAAAATTTAAATAAAGGCTAAAAATACATTTTTGTTCCTATCGCTTGTCAAAATAGACAAATTTGGCTCTAACGTTTTGCGCTTAACGTTTATAAAATAGGAAATTTTTATCCCTACCGTCAATTGCCGCTAACTTTGACCGTTAATACGTTAGTTGACTATTAGTGAGACATGTGTCATACATGTATTGGACGCGCGAATCAAACGTTTAGGTGCTAAAAATGTATTTTTGCCCCTAACGTTTTTTCAAACGTACAAATTTGCCCATAACATTTGTAAAATATGAGATTTTTGCCTTTACCGTCAATTACCTGTAACTTTGACCGTTAATGCGCGTTAGTTGACCGCTGATGGCGAGAGCAAAAATCTCTAATTTTACAAATATTAGAAGCAAATTTGTCCCAAAATAAATATTGAGAATAAATTTATTCATTTTGACAAACGATAGAAGTAAAAATGTACATTTGGCCTTAGATAAATTGTCAGGCAAGGAGCAACCTACTCGAATAAATTGTACGATTCCTAGAGAAGAGGCATTTTAAACCCGGCCGTTAAACCTCTAAAAGCCTGCAAGAATAAACTAAACAAACAGAAACAAAAACACCAACTTTACTTCCTGGAGCTAAACAAATAAATAATTCAATGCCCATCATAGAGAAGAGCTTTTACAAATTTTATAAGAGGCCTGATCATACACCACCTTTTTTTCCATTACACAAGAAACCAACTCCATCAGCAATATAATACATTCATGTCATGAGAAAACTAAAACCAGAGTCAAATGTAGTAAAATAAAATAAAAAAGCAGTCTTTGAAAAACCAAATCAGATAAAAGGTGACCGCACTGTGTGTATGATAGGAGAGAGGTCGAATAGCCAGAAATCACTTCCATCTCTTAAAGAATTTGCCCTTGTGCTTTCCAAACATTCCATGCTTTCCAAACTTTCCGTGCTTAAACTTCCCATGCTTGAACTTCCCATGGCCATAACCGCCATATCCGTGTCCGCCGTGTGTCAGGTGATGAGCCCCATAAGCAGCAGCAGCCGCGGCAGCACCCCCAGCTAACATTGCCCCCATTCCAGGTCCATGCCCTGTAATTATTAACGGTCAGCTAAAATCATAATGGATAAACAAGGTTCGCATGCAATAAGAACACAAGTTAAATATTGCCTTTCCACTACTACAAGTTCTAAGAGAAAATAACATTTTTGGCAAATAGAGAAGGTCTAGCTTGCATGACTGTGAAGCAGGGGACAGAAGGTGACAGTAACTCCCATCTTCACAACAACTACAAGAAATTCAAAATATTACTCAACTACATTCTCTTCATGATGAGATGGTTGGGTTTTGCTTTCTAATGGCAGCAAAATTTGACAAAAAAAAGATGATCCTACAATAACGAACTAAAAGTTCTTTCGTCTCTCCATGTCATTATGTGTACTCTAAGCTAACTTCCAAATCACAGACATAAAGACATCAAGCAGCTACAAATTCTCAACCTCCAAGGATAACCCTATTAGATAAGCCCATTGGTGAATGTTCCCATATTTCTCATGCATTAATAGCATAGCCTCTTGGTCACGTAATGGGAACACATCTGCTTACAAATAGCGTGTACATGCAAAGCACAAACATTGACATTTACCACTAAGGACCATAGTCACCTAAAGCAAATAGGGATTTCCATAAGGAGTTCACTCAAAAAGATGTTAGGGGCAGGTCCTCAATCTTTTCCATCATAATAACAAATAATATAGACTAAAGTTTTATAGCTGACAAATAATAATGCCCAATTGACACTAGAGTCATTTAGATAACAATACCAAATACAAATCACTGCTAGATGAAAATTACTGCCATAGAACAATGAACATGCCTGAATGATGTGAAGCTGATGGAGCCGGATAGCCAGCAGGAGGGTAACCACCAGGAGGAGGATAGCCTGCAGGCGGGTATCCTCCTGGGGGAGGATAACCTGCAGGCGGGTATCCACCTGGTGGAGGATATCCACCAGGAGGAGGATACCCGGCAGGCGGGTAACCCTGTTGAGGAGGATAACCATGTGGAGGATATGCGCCATGTGGGGGATAGTGACCAGCAGCATATCCAGCAAGACTCGATAATAGCCCTTTGTCAGTAGACTCATTGTCATGCTTGTCCTTTCCACCTCCCATCTTTCTCCAACTTAAATTTATCTCTATACAGGAAACCAAAAGCAATAAGTTGAAGTAAAGAAACAAAAAGGCAATAAATTCAGAAAATGCATCAAGAAAAACCCATAGAGGGAAAGAAAAAATAGAAAATGTTTTCACATGAATGCTGGATTCCTAGGACTCAAAAAACTTGCTTGCAAAGAGGACTCACATTCTTAGTTCGACATTCATCAATATATATATATATTTTGTGCCCTTCCCAATTCATACAGAGATTGGAAAAAGGGCAAAGCACACTGCACCATTTCAAGTCCCATGGGTCAAGAATTGAATGTGGGATACATAGAAATTATTATTCCAGTGAAGCTCTCTCCTCATGCTTCAACCAAAATTGGTGTTAAAAATCACGTTCAACACAAAAAACTCTATGGTCAGACTCTTTGTAAAACTAGATCCAAAAGTCGTTATGCTATATTAAGAGTCAAATCCTACACAAAAAAGAAGTATACACCTAAAAGGAACTTGCACCAGTAGCAATATGCAGAATAGCAGTAAATCTATCATTAAAAAAAATACGTGATGCAGTCAAAAAGATCTAAACAAAAACACAAAATCCATCATTTATTACAGATAAATTCTATTTTCATTTGGAACAAAGCAAAACACAATTTTTCAATAACAATCACTGGACGATACAAAAAAAAAATCCCATTTTGTTGAAAATAGAGTAAATGAAAACAAAGTCACCATCAAAAATCACAAATGTTACAAAAACCAGCCTAAAATGAAGTCAGATATATATCAGTAGCATGTGGATAAAAGAAAGGTTTTTTCTTCTATTCCTATACAACTTAACTTTGAAGGCATTTTCTTTCAAATCGATAATATAGAATTCTCTCCCAATTTTAATTTCTGCAACATATTTGAAGTATGCCAAGGGCCACAATTTTTCTTCTGTGTGCAGATAATATCAAACAATCGGACGATGAAAGAAACACCTTATGACTGCTGATTATGTGATGATATCATATTGCATAAATTGCACGAGTGAAAAATGATTGTGATCTATGAAAGAAAGGGCAATAAAACAAAGAAATCTCCATCTGAAAAGCTACTTAAATCCATAAACACACAAGATAATTACCATTAAACACACACAAATATATATATATATATATATATATATATATATATATATATATATATATATATATATATATATATATATATATATATATATATCACGATTGACACACCCAACCCTGCAAAGGGAAGGAAAAAAACAAAAATAACTCAAGAAAAATGTTCTGGACAGCATTAAAAATAGAGAAACAACAAAAGGGTATTCACCTAATCAACAGAAAGAAAGAAAATTTAGAGGATGCATACCAAAATTCGAGTTGAGTTTTATATCTTGCTTCTTGTTTGTCTTTAACTCTTTATGGCTATTAATTCAGAGATTGTTGAAAGCCAAGAGTTGATCTTTTAGCGTGGATATAATAAATATCAATGGGGCTATAAAGCCGAGAGCGATATGAGAGGAGCTCCGATTTGTGTGCACATCTGAAATTACGCGTTGCTTAGACGCGTATAAGTGATTTCTTATTTTTTGGGATAGAGACGCAAGCACCTGAAGAAATCATATTACAGTACATACGAAGGATATCATCATATCATATAATAATAATAATATCTTTGTTGAAGTGTTTATATTTATTTGCTTATTTATTTATAGGGGTAACCGGTCTATAAATTAAAAAAGAAATCAGTTTATTAATATCGATTTTTTGAAATTTTAATCCATTAATAAATCCGTTACTATTGATTAATTCGTTCATCGGTTACGAGTTTTCGGACCAATTAATCAATATTTTTTTAATTAACCAGTATAATTATAAAATACATTTATAAAAAAATTAAATTATTAAAAATACTTAAAAATTAAAATTAGAAATCAAACATAATTCAACAAAATAATTAAATATAATGTTCAAACAATAAATATAAATTAAAAATATTAAAAATATTTGAAAATTAAAATTAAAAACCGAATATTTAATGATCAAAGTAGTCCAACAAATAAATTTCACATAATAAATTATTAATTTATTTCATAGAAAATTTAAGACTAAATAATTTTCTAACTTGTTATTTAAAAATACTGATTTTTAACAAAAACTGTTTGCCATCTGTCTCATATTATATACATTGCCCATCCTTCAATAAATTCAGCAAAAGAGCATCTATTTTGCTTCCTATAGTTTGAGTTATTTTTGTTTTTATTAATAAAAAAATGATTTATTCGATAATATTTGACTCTAAATTAATCGGTACCTTAAGAAATTAGATTGGATACTGGAAGATAGTAGAAAAAATGAAAATTCATTATTTTAAGAATAAAATTACATTTAATAACTTCATAAGAATACTCTCTCAATATATAAATCAATTGTATAATGAAATTTTAAGTAACAATGAAATATATAAATCAAAATAACTCTGTTAATTTATGATCTAATTTAAATCCGTCTAATTTAATTCATTTGTTATTTATAGATTTTAACGATTATGGTATCACGTATTATTTTTGATAGTGTATATTTTTTTTACTCTCTAATTTGATGCTAATAAAAGGGATATTATTCTTTAAGCAGCGGCCAAAATTTGAAGTTCATATCAGAAATGGATACAAATATATTTCTATATTTGCAGTGAAAATGGAATAAATACTTCCACTCTATATATTATATTATGTTATATAATCATTGGAATGATAAGACTACACGTGTCATATCTGTGTATGATTAAATTAAAAAGTAGTATGTTGGTGGCCAAATGAATATATTCCATGTTTGTTAAGACTGGACCATTTCGACATAACTTCGACAATACAGGTCAAAAAACGGCTTAACGATCGTTTAGTGCTTTTTAAAATACAGTCATTTTAAATGAAATTTAAATTTTATTTATCTAATATTTTCATATTTTTATAAAAATTTATTTATTTTTAATATAAATTAACTAATTAAATTTAAATTTATGTATTTAATTATTTAATTTTATTATAAATTTGAACCTAATTAATAATTTTTAATTTCAGTAAAAACAGCAAAAAATGAAGCATAAAATAAAATGAGGAGAGTATTAAAATCATGCTAAATAAACTCTTAAATAATCAAAATTAAATGCATAAGTTATAGTTCAGATAAAAATGAATTATCTATTTCTTTCCCATTAACATGTTTATGTTACGATTTCAACAATTCTAATCTACCACAACTTTAAATATTGAGTATTTGCTTCGTTAAGCTGAATGGCATGTTATATTAGACCCTATTTGATCCAATTTTGATTATTTAAAAGTGAACTTAACTAGAGCTGAAAAAAAAATTAAAAATTCATTAAATCAATAGTTAAAATGGAGTTCAAACCGGTATATTGTGGTTAATCAATTTCATTTGATACGGATGTAGATTTTAATTTTTAAAAATTAGAATTACTGGATTTAGATTTAATATTTGATTAACAAGATCTTATATGTAAGATACACATGTATAATAAAAATTACTATTCATCTTAAACTCATAAACAAAAATTGATGTTAATTTGATTTTTTTTTTTATCGTCTTGTAGAGTCATTTTATCTCGTAAAAAATTATCAACTTGTTAATATTGATATTTTTTTTATATTGATATTAAATTGTTAATATTGATTTTTTTTATATTTATATTAAATTTTTATGACTTTTATTTATGATTTGTACTTTTATGTTTAAAACTTCTAAAATTTATGTGTTAAGCTTATAAATGATTTTTTTTATATGTTCCTTAGGATAATTGTATGTGTTGATTTTTTTTTTTTAATAATTAATCCATCGAATTTAGTGGTTAACCGATTACTAATTGACTGAACTTGAATATTAATTTTAAAAAATTGATGTTAATAGACTGAATTTAAAAAATAAATAATGAATTGGTATGTCTGGCTATTCCTAAATTGAACTGTATCGAAATATGAAGAGCTTAATTATTAAAATAAATTTGAGAGACCTATTGTACCTTTTGGGGAAAAAAAAAATTCTAACTTTGTTATTATTAATTAGGATTTGAAGCAAATTGTAAATAGGAAAATACCGGCTAAATTCATAAACTATCAAGTTTACAAGATAGTTTTTATATGGCATATATTACAACTTATCATTATTTTAATTCCGGATTGATTTCACAAATGTTTATCAAACTTATATCAAAACTACGTAAAAATAACTAAATAATTTTTTCTTTCAAAAAAGTAATTGAATTTAAAAGAATTATACACAAAAATCATTATGAACGGATTCCGGTGTTGACTCTTGTTGACTTTTACCGCAAAATTTAGTCGGAATCTGTTCATAATCACTTTTGTGTATAATGGTTTTAAGTTCAATGACTTTTTTGAAAGAAAAAAACTATTTAGTTAATTTTGCGTAATTTTGATATAAGTTCGATAACAATCAGTGAAATTGTTTTAAGTTTGCATGTGCATATGCGCTATCTGCTAGATTTTTCAGTGAGCGTCAACACCGAAATCCGTTCATAATAATTTTTGTATATAATTGTTTTAAGTTTAATAACTTTTTTGAAATAAAAAATTATTTAGTTATTTTTGTGTAATTTTGATATAAGTTCAATAACTATAAGTGAAATTAACCCTTTAATTCCTGATCATAAGTTAATGATGCAATATAGACAAAAAGTTCGTCTCAACATCCCCAAGTTTTTAAGCAAGAATTGATTAAGAATGAATGGTGGCCCAGACTGTTCAAATTTCACTACCTAAACTTTTGGCAAGGTCCTGTGACAATTTCTTTCATGTTTCCTAATATACTTCTTAACCAATTCTCTCTTCCTACACAAATGAATTGTCAACTTCTCTGTGTCATGCTGATAGATTCCTATTACTGTTAAATTTTCATGCAGTATTGAAACAGTCCAAACTACTCACCATATAAACTCGGTCCTCAAGTTTTCTTTATGTTTCTTGAGGACACAAGAAAATCCTATTATTCACACAGATTGATATGCGTGAAATAACTTAAGGGCACATCAGTTCTTTATGGTCCGACACCCTAAATATAATCTGTTCTTTTCTTTATTTTTCTTTTTTTGATTCTAATTGTCCAAATTGCCTCAGACTGCATATGAAGAATTTAGTGTTAAAAATGAAATAAATTAAAACAAGATATTCAACAATCTGAATTCTCTTCCAAAAGATACGATTATCAAGGGGATTCTCTTTCAATCCATGAAAAAAATTTAAGCTTATGTACTACAAACAGCAAAAATGGCCTTAAAAAAACGTACACCGGACTCAGAGTTAGATAGGAACTAGTGCTGAGTTATATAATGTTGACTCTCTCTTTTGCCTAACAGCAGTTGTAACATGAAAAAGAAAATGGTTAATGTGATCCTAAATTCTCTCGCTGTGTTACAAAACATGGTTAAACTCCATGAGCTCGAACTTGAACAGATCTCTCAGCTCTCCCATCCAAACTTGGAACAGTCAAAAAAGAGAAATGCTTACTTGTTATTGTGTCTGCTTCTTCTGGTACAACCTTCTATAAATTTTTTGCACCTTCAAATTCTGCATGGATTTCTCTCAGTCCTTATTCCCATTGGGTTATTCAATAGCCAAGAAATGCTTACTTGTTATTGTGTCTGCTTCTTTTGGTACAACCTTCTATAAATTTTTGCACCTTCAAATTCTGCATGGATTTCTCTTTCAGTCCTTATTTCCATTGGGTTATTCAATAGCCATCCATCATTGTCACACAATATGCTTTGGTCAATTTCATTAATGTGCTGAAGCACATCTGACTCTGCATCAAATTGATTCCTCATGTCAAGTGCAACATCAATTACATCAGACTGCACAAAAACCTGTTCATGCACAAAAAACAAAAAAATAATTACTGATAGATGTATAAAGTATTGATAACAAGGGACTTCATATATGAGCGAGTAATTTCCACAAAATAAACTTTCTTTTTGAAATCATACAAAGTATAAAAATAGAAAACTGCCCAGAGAAGTAACATTATTCTTTCCTCCCCACCCACCAAAAAAAAAAAATGCCCTCTCATGAAGTTTGAACTTAACATCATAACATGAAAGAGAAAGCAAAAGATACTATATTCACCTTACACTCTTCAAAGCAGATTATATTTTCAAAGCCCTCTCATTGGCACCAATAATTGTTACTCCAATTCAAATTATGGTCCTTTTAGTGTGGAAAGGTACTTGCTATCCTTCTTTGTTTCAAACTCTTCTAAAAAATGCACTTTCTATCACACTAGATATCTCCTACTTCGCATATTAAAAACTTTGTCAAGGTCAATCTCCCTTGTAAGAAGTAATTTGAAACAAGTATATATACATGCGCAATATCATAACTTTGATATTCATACATCAAAGTCATTTTTATTTTACCAGTTAATTTGCCATGGTTCACAATAATTATATAGGAGCTAAAAATACTGTCCCCATCTACCATCATTATGTCTAGGATATCATTTCAGCAGCAACTCAATTTTTTGCAGGATTGATCACTAAAACATAGCCCTTTTATAAAATCTTATCAGTTCCGGTTTCTTTTTGCCAAAACTATTTTGACTTTCATCTCAACAAAGAAGAAACCAATAATTCGGGAATCACCTTGGACTATTCACAAGATAACAGAGAACACATTTCACAATCTACTTAGGAAAAGAAGCATCCATTAAAAGAACTACAAAGCCAGCTAGTTAAACAAATGTTAACATCCTTTCTAAAATCACATCCAGGAACCCATACCTTTCCTCCAGGCACCAAGTTGTATATGATGGAATCTACTAAGGGCTTCTGCACAACCCTTCGCTTATGATGCCTTTTCTTGAAATGAGGATCTGGGCACTTCATAAAAATTGAGGAATTCAAGTTCATTTGGTCCAAAACAACCTAGAGCTATAGGTAGAGAGTGTATCAAGTAATAAATCATGTTGAATCTTATTGAATAATGCCAGCAGGATTTACCAGAATCGAAACAAACATCAGGGGTCCAGGGTAACTGAGAACCAGTTGTCTGAACGAAACTGTAGCATTTGCAAATAGGAAATGCCTGTGATGCAATTACATTTTCATCATTGAGACAGCCAATATAAAATTTTGGCTTCTTTTTCCTCTGGAGAAAAGAACAACAAAGCCTTACATGTTATCAAGAGCCAGCTCTTTTACCCAAAGCTCAGCACGCTTCACCAGCTGCATCAGGCAAAAGTAACACAACTATGAAACTAAGAAATCGCATTTTTAAGTTGAAATGAAAGAGTATCAGAACAATCATGAGTTAATTTGAGGTAACCAAGGAGTTCATTCCCATACTTTCTGCCGTATTTCAAGTCCCAAGTAATTTCCTGAATCTTGATTCTTTTTCGCAAGCCATATCAGAAACCTGCCACTACCTGAGAATTTTACATATTCTGTTAGGAAGATAAATTCTTGAAATACAAGCTTTCCATTCCTCTCTCCACAAGAAGAAATAGCAGTAATCACTCCAAATATTAAAGCGAAAGGGTGTTAATTCTACACAATACAATAAACCTTTAGTTTGAACTACAAATATCAAGTCTTTGAAGAACGCATGTCATCCAAAATTATTGCAGGCTGACATGAAACCTAATTGCCTTTCCTATTCATATTCCCAAGAAGCTATGCCCACTCTTATCCAATTCTCATTTTCTTCTGTCACAATCTTTAAAATCAACCTGAAGAAGCAAAATAAGTGCTCCTTGTGAAGGCCTTTCACTGTAAACTCAGTTATCAACATCAGAACGTCAAAATCTGTACAAATTTTATAGAGGTGGATCCTCAAGTATTTCACTCTAAGCTGGTGGAAACAAGACATCTATGCATCATCCCAAGAAGATATGGCTTCCTCCAGATAAATTTATACCCCCTGAACTCAAGAGAACACTGCATAAAGTGATACACTGGAAACCAAAAATAGGAAAACAGTCATCAAATATACTAACCATTGTCACAACCAATCACAAAAGGAAACGGAGTGGATCCTGAACAAAAATGTTCCCATTGGTCATTAGAGATTCTATTATGGAATTGATAAGAGGTATCATATATGTGCTATGGGTGAGGTAAAGAAACCAAGATGTGCGGAGGGGGAAGCTAAAAGTTTACAGCCAGCTACCTCTAATTTTCCTGATCTTAACCGGGTTTTACCCTTGATTTACGTCCACAATGATAAAATAATTTGATTCGAGAACTTCCTAGAGGCATAGAACATCCAATCTAGAGGTCCAACATTGCATAGCAAGAACTAATCATTTGAAACGAAGCCAGCAAAGCATTGCTTATAATGAAGCACATTCCTAGAATATGTTTAATTGTCCAGGTATTCATTCTTCTCCAGATTTTGAGTTATAAGAACACATCTAACTGTAGAATATGCATAACAAGAAGCATATGGTAAATCTTTTTTTTTTTTTTTTTTAAAAAAAAAGAAAGGCCTACCACTTCCAATATCCACCATCAGCGGTAATGCGGGGTCTCTGAAAACTTCCTTCCAATCAGGTACTTGTGCTGGCACCTAGCTACCAAAATTTAATCAATGAAGCAAAGCTTCTTATGATACAAAGCCATGAAGAACTAAGAAAGAGCTTGCTTTTGTCATAACTCAAGCAATATTTGAACAATCATTATATCATGAAAATCTTTAAAATTTCCATACTTACAGCAAAAGAGGAACTCAAAGGATTTACATGTTGCCTGATTCTCACATGCCCCACTTCCTACAACCCAAAAGAAAAAAGGCATATAATTTCAGTGCCCCGAGAAGAAAACCAAATAATATATGAATACATAGGAAATGAGATTACCCCAGAAATGCTATCAGTGAGGTTAAGGTCGGCATACTCCAAGGCTACCAGGTCTGGACTTCTCAGTTGTTTATAGCTAACACAGGCTTTCACTCTGTCACTACAATAATGGTTTCGATAAAAGTGAGACCTTTTAGAACTTGTAAAGGAAGATGAGAATGGTAATTTCAGCACTAGAGAGGATACAGCTTGCTTTGCAGACATGGCCATGGGTAATGGATTCGTGTTCTAGTAGAAGAACTGTGAGCTAAATGGGGGACAAAGATTTTTTTAGGGTGAATTTAAAAACTTATTCCCGAAATAGGGTGTTTCGGAAAATAATGATGGGAAAGGGGGCTATTTAAGTCAAAGCCGCAGGTTAAACCTGCGGCTTTTGTCAGACCATGCCAGATGTCGCAGGGAATCTCTGCGGCATCTGGCGACGTCAGTTGCCGCAGCATAAAGCTGCGGCAACTGAGTCAAATGCCGCAGCCACTGGCTGCGGCATTTGACCGGTAGGGAGCAGCTCCCAGCTGCAGGCATGCAGTCAGTCACGCGTGAACAGTGTCACGCGTGACTTACATCCCATTGAAGGGATAAATGAAGCAAATTGAAGGGTTGGGGGATGTCCGAGCCCTTTATAAGAGCTGGGTATGCTCATAAGCAAAAACTGTCTAAAATTGCTTGTTATTTTGCGTAGAAAAAATTTGCATTGAGAGTCTTGTAGAAAGTTTGTTCAAATTTTTTATTAAATTCGGTTAGGCGTGTGCAAAACCCGACCCGACCCGTTAAACCCGAAAATCCGACCCGAAATAGCTATTCGGGTAGGATTATTCGGATAATTAAGGTCGGGTCGGGTATATAAAATATGAATATTTCGGGTTCGGGTCGGGTCGGTTTAAAACCACCCAAACCCGAACCCGACCGAAAATCATATATAAATTATTTTTTTTTTTCTTTTTTTCTCATTTACCCACCCATACCCACTTACCCAGACCCACCCCACCCTCCTCACCTCAGTCCTCTCTCTCGATTTTGCTCCTCCCCTCTTCTCTCTCTCTCTCTCTCTCTCTCTCTCTCCTCCTCTTCCTCCTCCTCCTCCTCCTCCCCCTCAGATCTGCCATAGAAGGTCAACTCCCTCCATCGCCGATCTCTCTCTCTCTCTCTCTTCTTCCTCATCCTCCCCTGAGCCCCTCAGATCTGCCATCGACGAGAAGATGGCGACATCCATTCCGGCGAGAAGCAAACAGTGAGAAAAGGAAAGAAAAAACAAAAAATAAAAAAAGGAAAAAAGGAAAAAACCCAGATCCAGTGAGATCTGAGTTTTTTCCTTTTTTTTTTCTTTTATTGTGAGAAGCAGATTTTTTCTTTTTCTTGATATATGTTGTTTAATTTTTCGTTTTTTATCTAAATTTTTTTATTTTAATTTGTTGGATTATTTTTTGGATTTTTATTTTTTAATCTGAGTATTGTTTGTTGGATTTTTGATTGATTTATAGTTTGATTTTTTATCTTAATTTTTGGCTTTTGATCTTTTATGTAGATCTTGATTTTTTTTCTGGTTTGTTCTTGGTTTGTAATTTGTTTTTTAAAGAATTTGATTTTTCGGTATTGTTTGTTGTAGTGCATCTGATGTAGAATTCGGGTTGATTGGGTTGTTCGGGTCGGGGCCCGAATAATTTCGGGTTTATCGGTTCGGGCCCCTACTATAATATAGGGTCGGTTCGGATTATGATATTGGGTATATTTCGGGTGTCGGGTTGTTCGGGTTCGGTTCGGGTTGACCCGAACCCGACCGATGCACACCCCTAAATTCGGTAAGTGTAGCAATTATCAATTATTTATATCGTCAGTATATATTATGTGAGTTAAAAAAAATTTTTAATCAAATATTATACTGTGTTATATTTGTTTTTGTAGGTACTTATTTTAGCGGGCTGCTTACGAATAATTTTAAAGGCAAGTTATTATTTTGAGTTTTTTTTAGTAAAATCAAATATGATAAAAAGAACAATGAGAAAAGGAAAAAAATAATAATTATAGAACAGAAATGAAAAGTAATAGAACCTAAATAATATGTGCAGAAACGTGTACTTATTATATTTATTTTTGAAAGTAATAACGCAAAAATTATAATATTATGTCAATAAGCTATTTGAATTGGTAAAAAATAAATTTAATTTTGGAACATGAAAGACAGATAGTATTTTACACTAATTATATTAATTTGAAGCAAATATGGTTAATTTGTGAATACGTGGGAAATAAAATTATTGTTATTTGATTATATGTATTATTATTAAAATATGTGATTATTGAGATATTAGAGATGAAAATAATGATATTTTTAATGAAAATATGAAATCAGATATTTGAATGAATAGAAGTGTTTTATACTTGTATAGGGTAAAGTAGAATGATGATAATATATTACGTTGTAAAATGGATTTATAATTATATAATTTCAGCAAAAAAAAAAAAGAATGAAATATATTAATATTTAATATTTTGATATATTTGTGTATAGATTAAGAAATAATGCAATAAAATTTGTTCGTAGGGCGAAAAAAATGAATCAATTCGAAAGTCGACAATATATAAATCCTGGTCCAATTGTCGGTGAGCTGCTGAAATTACATGGAAAACACCGTGCAGATGCTGTTTGGAGTAATAATGTATGTATAAATACGGACAAATTATTTTAAACAATTACTATTTTTGTACTAAGTACATAATGATAGACACCTGCGCGACTGAAAGTATTTATCTAATTTCGCAGGTTGAACACGAAGTTTTGTTTGCGCGCCGATCAAGTGTGGAGAGCTATTATAGAAACATTGATCCTAGGATAGTGCGATACCTACAACAGGCAGGTTTTTACGGGGTTGCGCAAATTGGAGTAATGAACGTAAATTGCCAATTAATGACTGCACTTATAGAGAGGTGGAGACCGGAAACACACACTTTTCATCTGACTGTGGGTGAAGCGACGATAACACTTCAGGATGTTGGAATCCTGACCGGTCTACCCGTTGAAGGGATGGCTGTAACTGGACATTTGCAGTACAATTGGGCAGATGTGTGTGGGCGGCTATTGGGACAGGTGCCACCAGATGATGTCCTAAAAGGCCATCAAGTGAAAATGACATGGCTTAGTCGAAAATTCGGTGCACTACCCGTAGAAGCAAATGAGTACACTGTACAGTGTTTTGCTCGCGCGTGGATATTGCGGTGTGTAGGGGGACTGTTATGTCCTGGACAATCGAATAATTACATACACCTAATGTGGCTGCCGCTTTTAGAGAATTTAGATGAAGCTGGCAATTACAGTTGGGGATCTGCGTGTTTGGCATGGTTGTATAGAGAGTTATGCCGTGCTACCCGTCCAAGTGCTAATGGACTAGGTGGTTATCACCAACTTCTTCAGATATGGGCATGGGAAAGATTTCCAAAGTTGCGGCCTACATTTTTGGAGAATGTTGTGATTAATCAGGCGATGGCATATGGCTTTAGGTAATTATTAAATATTGGTAGTAACATATACATATGTTTATAAAGGTTAAGTCTAATATAAATAAATATTTACTTATTTATTCGGTAAAATAATTTTTAATTTGTTTTCTTTGTTAGGTGGCGCGCTCCCCTTGATATGAGAAATAACCACAATAAAAATGTCAATGACTATCGTTTGGATTTGGACTTGCAACGACCGGATGAGGTCTGTTTAATTTAGTAGCTAATTAATATGATTTGCAATTTAGTATTGCTAATGAAAGTGACTGCCAATTATTCATTTTTTTCAGCTGGAATGGGAGCCGTACAATAATGTGATCCACTTGTTGCCCCAGTACTGTAGAGACGGTGTGAATAGTTGGCGATCGGTAGTGCCATTAGTATGTTTTCACATTATTGAGTGGCACCAACCAGATCGGTGCCTACGACAATTTGGGATGGAACAACTGATTCCATGTCCTCCACAGAATAATGATAGTGTGCATTCCGTAGACTTGCGAGGGCACAATGATATTAATTGGGAACATAAATTTGCAAGTTTTATTTTTGAGTGGGGAAATAGATGGAATCGGGTGGTGGGAACGCAGTTGTTGAATGCTCCCCTTCATCCGAGATCGCAGTACATGCAATGGTACACTCAGCGTACTCGACGATGGATCACACAGATTGGGGCTTCAATGGGGTCAACGGTATGAGATGTTTATGTATTAAAGTTTGAGTAAACTGACTATGCTTTTTCTTAACATTAATTTGTTGCAATGCAGGCCGATGGGGTGGAAAGAATTTACAATGCCGGCAATGCTTCGTGTTCCAATGAAGCTGATGAGATTCGTATGACATCGGAAAGCATTTTGGGTGCGCTTGGAGCAAGAGGAAGGACATCTGTTGAATATCCGCGACAGCCGGTTCCACATGGTGTTGAGATTCAACCCCTTTCAACACCTTATGAAGATTTTCGGTCTACAAGGCGTAGCCGAAGAGGAATGTCTGAGAGGCGCACCTCAGTTGCATCCATCCCCATTAGTCCCGGAGTCCATCAGGTCCCGCCACCCTTGTCATGGCCATATCATCCATCTGATAGTCCAGGTGCATTTGACATTCCGAGTATGAGTCACCAACAACAATTTGATCAGCATCAATTTTGTGAAACTGAAGCTGGTCCATCCAATTATTACGAGTCCGAAGCTGGGCCTTCTAGATTGAATGTAGATTTGAATGTCAGTTTATCAGAGGGCGAGCGTCCACCGACAAACACTTATGGACAAGTCGATCCGATTTTGCATTCTGATGATTTTATTAATGATTTCTTCTATAGTCCCCATGTTAGTGCTACGGCCGGATTGGGAGATCGGCCGTTATATAGTGGCGATTATGATGATGTCATGCACATGACACAGGATCAAAATCTAAATGAGTTGGATTCTCAATACAACATGGACGCTAGTTCATCTCGTAGTAGTCGGAGGAACAGTAGGAGATTTTAAATTGGCTGTATCACTTGTATCAATGTATTAAAATAAATTTTGGTTTTTTTGTTTCTATTTTAATTAAAAATTATATTTTTAGCGAATTAAATTAAATGCTTAGGAAATTCTATCCTCATAAATGTAACTGAACAAAAACTAATTATTTATTATTAAAATTAAATAAATAAAACACATAATTATGCCAAGAATTAATCTAAAATATTAATATAATTGCAACTTATCAATCGTCATTCCATAACTGTCTTAGAAAAATATACAATGATTCGGGGCACATGAAAAAACACATATGTAACCAGAGGGCATAGTTAACAAATGTTAACTTCAGTACGGCCGATTGGATGGTCCTGCTGCATTAGTGCAGGTTTTTTTGTTGTGTCCGATGTTTCCACATTTGCTGCAGTGGACAACGTTGCTTCTCTCCCTTCTATCCATTTCATTGCGTATGCGCGAAGTTTTAGGCCGGCCTTTCTTTCGCTTCAGCTCTAAATCGGGGACTAACTTAGGACCATCCCACATTGGCCAATATGCTCTATGTGCGAGGGGGCGAAATTCACCATCGTAACATTTAAGTGCCTCTGTAATGGTGTAGCACTGATCCACAAATGTGTACATGTCAATGTGTCTGTGCATGCATGCAACAATTGCATGGGAACAAGGCATTTTAGTCCCCTGAAACTTGCCACACTCACATTCACGCCTATCGAGACTGACTACATATGTGTCACATTCAGTACCCGCGTCAGGTGCCCTGCCTGCTACGACGCTGAACAATCGATAACGACCATCATAATCAACAACCATGTGCCCACGAGCACTCATTGCGCGTTTGTTCATGACTTCCACACATTTTGGAGTGAACCGGAATCCTTCAGCCATTTTGCTCATATACATGCTTCTTCTCATATCAAAAAATTTGACCAATCTTCCGAAAACATGTTCCACTATGGCTGTGATAGGCATCATGCGTACGCCCTTAAGGGCACTATTGACACTCTCTACTATGTTTGTCGTCAGATGGCCGTACCGATATCCACCGTCTGCGGACAATGTCCACCGGTCTAAAGGAACCCGCATTGCCCAGTTATAAGATTCCATGTCAAGCGCTTTGACCTCATCCATATGCTTATTGAACTTGCGCGGCTGAAACTGTGCGCCTTAACATAGAATGAATGTACATATAAAAAACCACGTTATAAATAAATAAAAGCAGTTATAATTAAATATCTCACCAGCCTTATAAAGTAGGTCTTTGATCGTTTTGTTGTGATGATGGTTGTTGTAGTTGCTGACGAAATGGCGCAAATATATTATGTGAAATGAATGTGGCTCATTCCAACCACTTCTTTCATCTCGAAAAACAGCCATTATACCAGCATGTCTGTTCGATATAACAGCTATACCCTCGCGTCTCGTCACATGCTTTCTAATTAATTGCATGAACCATGCCCAGCTAGATTTATTTTCTGACTCTACCACAGCAAATGCGACCGGGAACAGCATGCTGTTACCATCGACGAAGCTTGCTATCAACAGTGTTTGTTGGAACTTACCCGTCAAGAAAGTTCCATCGATCAACAATATTGGCTTACAGTGAAAGAGCCCATCAATGGAAGGCTTGAAACTCCAGAAAACCCTTTGGAATTGCTTCATATTTGGAAGGTTCGTATCTTGCACATTCAGCTCATACACAGTTCCAGGATTATATGTTTCTAGAGCTAATAAAAAACTGGGCAGCTTTGAATACGACTCTACATAATCTCCGAATACGGCCTCCAATGCTCTCATCTTTGCGTACCATGCCTTTTTGTACGATACTTTAAATTTAAATTGCTGCTTAATGGATGCTATGATTACATCAACAGGCATGGTAGGATTTTTACTTACCATTCCAATAATACAATTTCGAATGATTTTTGATCCCAGTTGTCTATGATCCTTAGACATATTGACGGAAAGGCATGTATGTGGTCCCTCGTACCTAGTGATTGTCCAAAACGGACTATTCCCTTTCATTACAGCCCTTAACCTCCAATTGCAACCGTCATCGCCATTAGCACAACGCAAAACCCAAGTTTTGGCTTTCGATTCGATGACTCTAAAGTCAACATTTCTTATTATTGAATACTTTTTCACACTGGATTTAACTTCTTCCTTACTGTTGAAAACCATACCGGTAGATAACTCGGACACTCCATCCCATGAGTTAAGTTGAACTCCTACTGAAAAATCAACTTGTGCGGCATCAAAGTCGATTTCAGTATAATGTTGGGAAGGAAAGTTGTACCTTGAATAACCTGTATCCTCTACGGGATGGAGTGATGCCAAAGGACTTGCAAATTGCGTAGCGTCAGATGTGTCACTATCTCCACTGTTGGATTCGTCACTTTCGTCAATCATGTTTGCAGCTGCCCCCTCAACATCATCCTCAGATTCGAACTCGTTGCTCAATAAAAAAGTCGGGTCATCATCCGAGTCCCCCATCTCATATAAAAGATCTTTGTCATGTTCTGCTCCTGTTGGATTACATGATATTACATCATTCGCATTGTTATCCGCAATGTTAATGGGTATGGAATCTACCAATAGATCACCATCCCTTCTACTACCCGACTCATTTCGCATATTTGATTTTTCAACTGGATTTTGGGATAACGATTGGCTTCTACTACCAGCAGGAATAGTAGATACTATTCGTTGTCTGACGTCTAAAATTTGCGAAACTGATCTCCGCGCCCCAATTTCTTTGGTACTAGGACTACCTGCATCATTACATCCTCTGCCGGGATTTAGTTCATTCGACCTACTACCAGATCTTATCCCAAATATTGACTTACTGAAAAAATTACTGACTCGCCGACCAATCGATTTTCTGGGCTGACTCATAGAGCTAGTAGGTCTCTGGCTAACAGATCGTCGTAGATCACCGTACCCGAATCCTCCACTTGTCCCTATTCTGTTCGCATCACCAGGCATACAACTGACAGATTGCCTAGGCTGAATAGGCACATCTTCCCTTACATTTCGATCCGATTGCTCTTGTTGACTTTCAGTTACATTATATCTTACATCGGCATTCTCTCCTCCGTACTGATGACTTTGGGGTAATAGTTCGCTATCATGTCTACTTACATCTTGCATTGGCTGACTTCCTCCAATCTCATCTACATACATAGGTTGACTTGGACCTACATCAATAGTCGCTATATTACCAGATGCATGGGCTTCACTGACCACAATAATTAATTCCACCACCGTGTAATCATCATTACTTCTTAGCTTATCATATATCATCTCAACATCGTCATCATCCACCACATCAACCGATGTCCAACATATTGAACCTCGATTATACATTGGACTCTTGTATATAATTCTTGAAACCACGTCATTTAACCCCATTCCCAATTTAACGTGAATTTTGTGAAGCAATTCAGAAAAAATAGGTTTATTCCTAAGCCTTAGCCTCCTCGTAATGGCATTTGGACCTGATATATCATATTGAAATCCTCCTGATCCATAACTTATTTGGCCACCAGTGTGCAAATAAAAGTCTGTGTATGCTGACATATTCAAATTTCCTATAAGTTCAATTATGAAATTATTAATCTTTATTTAGACAACTCACATTTGCATACTTTAAATAAATTAATTTATTACTTATTAATAAATTAACTCATTACATATTATCAACCAATATTAATAATAATAACAATTAATATAACATTATTATATTATTTTCTACGATAACTCAAATATTATTACATCATATTATTTCACATAACTACTTTATTTAACATTCAAACACAAAGTTCATTACATTATACAAAATTTTAATGAACGTAGTGTACAGACCACATATTATAATTATACCACTTACAATAAATATTTTGTCCCACTGGCATCGTATCTCTGACTTTTAAATACTCATCTTCACTAAATTCCATAACATATTTGACAAAAATTAAAACTAACTCCTCATATTTTGTCACATCCTCGCTATTCCATATTTCCATTAACGATTTTAAATAACATAAAGGTATAGTCATATAAAGAGCTTCCACCATTTCCACTTCCTCCATTTGATAACCCCTCATTATAATTTCTTGTAGCCTTTTATTAATCGCAATAATATGATTGAACATTTTTATGCCATATCCCACCCGACAGTTATATAACTCCCGCCATTTTTTTGCAACATTTTCCTTAGCATCATTGTGCATCATAGCTCTTGAAGTTAAAAATGTGCGTACCATCTACCACAATCACAATAATTAATTTATTAACACTACAATAACAAATATTACAATTTATATTTCAGGCTTATACGCATACATTATAACAACAAATTACTTTCATTTAATTAATTAATTTTTAAAAGTCATTATGATTCTTCTTACTCAATTTTTATAATTAATTCACCAAAATTTTTTTTAAAGTTCATATTTCATACTAAAGTTCATACAATAAAATGACTAAATAAAATGATTTAAATTAATTATTTTTAAAACATACCTTCAATCTCCTTTGTTTTGATATGAATCTCTGATAATAATGTTTAATTACACTCAAACTGTCGCTCTCGCTTTCGGTGATAAAAAATTTTGTTGCTTTTGTTCTTGCACAATTGTAGAAATTGCAAATTTAAAGATGGTTTCCGGAAGGGGGGGGGGGGGGGGGGGCAATTAAATGGATCTGACGCCGCAGTCAGAGGCTGCGGCGTCAGATCAAATTCCGCACCCTTGGTGGGACCCACCGTACTGAAGACGCTATCCTTTCCTGCGTCTTCAAATTCACCCCCTTCACGAAAATACTATTTTTTCCACCCTATTTCAGTAAAAACTTTTCCTTTTCACCCTAAAAAAATCTTTGTCCCGCTAAATGGCCGTTATTCGTCTCTCTCATTTCTTATAAAACGGGCCTCTTTAAGAGACAGGCATCAGGCGCATCACGGTTACGGCCCATTATCTCTCCCTTTCTGTTTTTTATTTCTTTTTAATTAATAATTTAATATGACATTATGACTCACCTTTTGGGATTTTTATTTTTATTGATAACCTAATAAATTCTAACAATATCTTTATATTACTCTTAAAAAATATCTTTATATTCTTTCTTTTATTACCAGGGTGCGAAAAAAATAATTGAAAATTTCAAATAATATGTCTCGGTTAGATTTTCAATTTTCAAATACGATTTCGATTTATGACATGCTATTAACAATTAATTTTTATTTTATTTTATTTTGAATGATTATTTATAATTTAGTTAATTGTATATTTTATTTTATACTTTGTATAATTAAAATGAGATTTATAGAATTTTGTTAATGTTTGCAAACTCAAAGTTTTACCGTATTAAAAATAAAAAATTGTGAATAATCCAACCATAAAAATGAAATGGATAATCCAACCATAAAAATGAAAATGATGGAACTATTAATCAAAGTGAATTATTACATTAGTGGTTGATAATTATCAAAAATCAACATTAATGAACACACCTACTTAAAATAGACGTTGAGTGAGACTTGAAAGGTTTTTACTTATTAAATTCCATATAATATATGTAATCTTTTTTTTTTCGAAACCATGCATGTAATAATATTATTTGTACTAGCCTTTCTCGCAATATTTATAAATTTAATTTTCTAAGAGGCTCTTAATAAGTGGAAATTGAACCGATATTACACATCAATATATATATATATAAAATCTTCTACGTTTCTTTTATTTACAAAAATATTAAACTATAATTTAAGAAATTTGCAAAATGAAATATAATTTATAGAAATTTAAATAATAGAAAAATTAATAAATGATATATGATCAGCGGGAAATCACAAACTGAGAAAATGTTCAAATGTAACTTTTTTTTTAAAAAAAAAAAAGAAAAAAAAAATGGAGAATAAGGGAGAGGCCCAATGATCACATAGCCAGAAGGTTGATTTTTTAAGGTAGAGAATTAATGGTGGGGAGAGTGTGCACATCATGCTACTTCACTATCTTCCTCCCAAACCACCATAACTGTCCAAAACAACCGTTAAGCTTTAATGGGTATGGCTCTTGCCTTATCTCCATTTCATTTCAAGACCCATTCTTCCTCCTCCCCCTCCACCACCACCACCGGCCGCCCTGCTGTCATTCTTCCAGTTACTCTCCGTTTCTTCTCTCTTTATCCATTTTTGTTATATATATATAAACAACGGTAGAATGTATTAAGTAGAATTTGATTTATTTCAGGGTTTAGGAAATAGCACAGGGGATTATAAGAATTTGGAGTTGACACTGAATGGGTATGGAGTGCCTACAGTTGTTGCTAAAGTGTCAAGATTTGATTGGTTTAGGAATGCTGCCGGTTTGCTGGATCCCAATTACTGGCGTGGCACTCTGCGGCCTCGCCCAGTTCTTGATTGGTGAGTATATTACTGCTCTTCGATGTTTATATTCAGCAATGTACTGCAAATTGTTTTTCAAAAAAATTTACCCTTTATTGGTTTTGTTGTGTTTGTAATACATGAGTAGCTAATTGCAGGTATTTGAAGAGAATTGATGAGGCAATCCGTGAGGCAAAGGAGCTGGCACAAGGTTTCTATCTTTATCTCTCACTAGTCATTTAGGTTTCATTTGATGATTTTGATGAAGACTTTCAGTATTTGGCTATAAATGATTTAATCCCGTTGTGCTTGTCTGTATTGTAGACACTGGCTGACATCTTTTTCAAGAGATAAATGTAATTTCTTAGCTGCATTGCTCGGTTTTATCTCTTTCTCCTTTCTTGGGGGAACAGACAGTTATGTTGTGAACATATCTACAAATTAGAATCAAAATTTATCAACATTGGCAGCATATATTAAATTCTACAATCAGGAATCCAAATTTTTGAATAAATAACAGGAATCTTTTCTATCACTATGTTTCTTGGTAGAATTTAAGCAAATGCAAACTCATTAGGTAACCTAATGTTTCTCCTTTCAATATAGGACGAATGAACAGACACCATTTATCATTCTCTTTTCCTTGTATCTTAACTTTGCATCCTCTGTTAACTGTCATTCTATATTAAGCATGATGTTATATCTTCAAATGCTTTGTGCTTACCGTAGCTTTATCTAATACTCTTGTCATCATTTTGTTTAGGTGAAAATTTGTCCTTGATTGGTCACTCAGCCGGAGGGTGGCTTGCACGTGTCTACATGGAAGAATTTGGGCTGTCTGATATCTCCTTGTTACTTACCCTTGGTACTCCCCACTTGTAGGTCACCAGTTTCATTCTTCACATATTCCCTATAATTCTTGAAAAGTTTGACTGCTATGTCATGTTAGTATTTTGAGTAATTTTAGGGAAAATAAAAGTATTTCGAGTACTTTTCCGAGAGAGCTAGTCTGTTGGCAGATAGGCTGGCGACTTGAGTTGTTACTCTATTTGTGGGTTGAACTTCAATTTAATAATGAGATAGTTATCAGTAACATTTTATGATTTTCTTCAGGCCACCTCCCAAAGGAGTACCAGGGGTTATTGATCAAACAAGGGGTCTACTTTATTATGTTGAAGAACACTGTCCAAAAGCTGTTTATACTCCTGAATTGAAATATGTATGTATCGCGGGAAGGTAAATCCGAATTCAGAAACCTGTTTCATATTCTTCTATTATTGCTTATGTCCTCTAAACTAAGAATGAAGTCTTTAGTTTCATACTTGTTTTCAGTTTTAATACCTGCTTTGTCCATTCCAACTGCCTTTTGATCGCCTCTATATCTAACTTAGCCTTTTTACAATAGCTCGTTTTAGTAGTAACTTTGATTTGGTCCATATCAAATGCCCCCGAGCTTACAAAAAAAACAAAAAAAGAAAGTACTTCCGGCTCCTGAACTTCTTTTATTAACTGCAATTTTTTTTAACACTTGGACATTCTGAAATGTTAGAAAGAATGGCGCGTACAAGACATGTGATGCTAATGTGTTTATAAGCCATTGCATAGTTGACACATGGATTGATTATTCTTTTTAATAAACAAATTAATTCAACTGTTAATTAAACATTCTAATTAAACCCATAAACCAAAAAACGATTGAACATTTTCAAACCAAAATCTGATTTTCTTGTAAAACGTACCTAAAAATGGAGAAAATGGACTTGAATTAATACAATTCCAAATGCTAGCTTATGAAGTGGGACTTTTCCAAACTTTTTCATCATCATTTTACTTGGATCCTCATTTATATAGCATTCTCATAATCGTTTCACCTGTATCCTCATTTATACAGCATTCTCATATCATTTCACCTGTATCCTCATTTATATAGCATCCATGACCATAACTTGAACCAAGGGGTATGTTTACAGCTGCAGGAGTTTTACTCTTCTTCTTGTTCACCTTGTGATTCCTGATATGAGAAGGCTTGGACAATCCTCACTTTATAAACTAGTTTTTGGAGCTGAGTTAAGTCCAAGTCTATTTTATGTGTGTTTAGGTATGTTTTACAAGAAAGTCAGATTTTGGTTTCAAGATGGAGTTTTTAACTTTTTTTTGGTTTGTGGGTTTAATTAAAATGTTTAGTTAACAGTTGAATTCATTTGGTTATTAAAAAGAATAATCAATCCACATGTCGGCCATGCATTGGCTCATAAACACGTCAGCATTGAGTGTCCTAAACACACCATTCTCTTTAACATTTCAGAATGCCCGAGTGTTAAAAAAAAATTGCAGTTAATAAAAGTGTAGTTGTTAAAAATGACTTCAGATGCTGGAATTATTATTATTATTATTTTTTACAAGTTCAGGGTGCATACGATGCATTTATCCAAGTTAAAATGATTATACTGTGAACTGCAGGTATATCCAAGGTGCTCGCTTAGCTGGGAGCTCAAATACTGAAGTAAATTCTGTAGTTCCTGTGGTCAGCGATCAATCAACGAGGGAGGTTGTTCTAGTGAATGACACAAGCAATTCAACATCTGTGGCAAGTAATTTTCGTGCTCGCTTTGTAGGGCAAGGGTATAAACAGGTAATGCCGGGAACTCATCGGCAATTACTTAAGTAGATGCTGTTACCTGAAAACTAAATTCTATCCATTGTCTAGGTATGTGGACAGTCAGATGTATGGGGTGATGGAGTGGTGCCAGAGATATCAGCCCATCTTGAAGGTGCACTCAACATTAGCTTGGATGGAGTATACCACTCACCGGTTGGTTCAGATGATGAGCTGCGACCATGGTATGGTTCTCCTGCTGTTGTAGAGCAATGGATACACCATCTCCTCAACTAAATTGGTCTATATACTGGAAAGGGAGTGCATATGAATTGCTAGCAACATTAAGATTCACCAGCAAAACATTCTAACAAACTTATTTTTTATTTAGTCAGGTTTCTTTTTCATTTTTTTTTTATATGGTCAATTGAAAATGTCATAAACTTACAGCATTTTCAGCTGTCTCCCACCTTATCATACTAGGAAGAATGGGAGTTTCAGTAACTTTCTGATATTTTTTTGTATGCTTGTGATGGATTTTCCGTTTAGGTCATCGATTTATCTTTTGGGGTAGACCCCTTTTTTTTTGGCATCATTCTGATAATAAATTCCACCACCCTAGGCCTGTTTTGACCCATTCAAATTGGAGTACTATATTCATTAACAGTCATTTGAGGCCACATTCTTCTGCAAACAGATTCTTAAGCAACCTGGTAAACTGCCATTTCCTCACCGTGTGTGCCTTACCAACAGTTGCTACTGCTGTCAAAAGCAATTCTATCAATTCCGTGCTCAAGGAGCAGAAACATATTGAACAGTTTTTCCCCGGCCTTGAGCAAACCAAACCCCCAGCTTATTTTGTTACAGATGGCAACAATATAGCAGCTTCATCTTTCCAGTGTTTGAAAAAACCAAACAGAGAAAATAATATTGCAGCGTGATTTTACCATTTTCTGTGACCAAACCCTCTGCTTATTATGGCACTTATGGCAAAATAGCACGCACGAAGTTTCCATTGCTAACCTTTCCAAGGTTCAATGCCAGATTAGAGGATCATCAATCAGACCACTAAAATAATGCGAGGATCAAATAAACTGAAATTAGCGAGCATGTTAAATGCCAATATTCTTTTGCTGCTAATTTTTACAAGTCCAGCTAAAAAGTTGTTAATCCGCACACAATCCATACAAATTTTGCTTCCAAACGAGCAAAATATCAACATAAAAGCATATGAAAGGATCTTAAATCAGTAACTGAGAAGTTGCTCCACAAAATGTCCAGCCACAAATCAGAAGCTCAACTCTGTAAGTTATGCAGCCTTCACAAAGTGCTTCGACAGCAACTTCCCTATCTCCAGGAACCCAACTTTTTCTTTCCCATCAAATATGTGCTTCAACTTTGCATCACAAAAGATCTCCTTCTTGTCCGCAGGGTTCTGCAGGCAAAACCGCCCATTAAACAAACCTTAGCGAACAAGGTTACTAATTCTCATTATTAATTGCCACAAGGAGAGGATAAATTGATGTTACACATAACTGGCAGTCGGTAAAAACAAAAAACATCAAACATAGTAAGAACCCTATGGTGACCCGAAGGAGTCTGGCCATGGGTTGAGCCATTCAGGTCAGGTTTGAGTGATTCATTTTTTTCCTTTTTTATTTTTTTTCCAGCTCTAAAGTAATTGCTTTTTGAGCGGGACAGGTTAGGTAAAAAAATTTCCAGCCTTAATCTTTACATGCACTTCCTAGCATATACATTTTTGTAGGGCTGAAAGAAAAGAGTCGGAGAAAATCTTAAAGCCCCAGTTCAACCCACCCCAACCTCTTGGGGCTATCATTCAAGACCCGCAATTTTTTATTCTTATAATTTGGTGTAGTTAAATTGAAAGGAATTTTCTATGAACTAGGCAACTAAAAACCAACCTTGATAGCTTAAAGTGACATGCTCATTAACTCTCATAAAATTTTAAACAAGTACATAACAAGCTTAAACCCAAGCTTGTTGATAAACAAAATCATGTTAAGCTCGTTTGAGCTCTCATTAATTCATTTTTATTAGGCACCTTTACAAGTTATTCCCCCTGTATACTAGTTAACTATAAAAAGGTCGAAACAGCATTAAACACCAGTGGCTGAAATATTAACGACATAGCTCTTATAGTGTATAATACATTACTGCTGAATGAAAAAGAAAATGCTAAACTTCAAAACCACAAGAAATGAGAAAAATGAAATAAATTTATGCAATTTTCAAAATCCTCACACCATTTTAAAAAAATAAAAAAATAAAAAAGAGAAAATGGGTATCCAAAAAAAATAAAAAAGAAACCTTCTTATTTTCAAGTTTGAGCATTTTTTATGATTTTCAATGTCACACTGATTGCTGCAAACATGACTATCACTGAGAAAGAGAACTTTTACATTTGAACTGATCAAGAAAAAGTCCTAGTTCCGCCACCCTGTACAACTTTAGCTATGAGGTCAAGTACAAAAATCATAACCATCCGAAAAGAAAAAGATTAAAATGAGTGCTTAAACCCTAAATGGTGGAATCGCACCCAATGCTAAGGTTTAGTCCACGCAAAAGAACAAAAAAAGAAATCTCCCTTAAAAACAGAGATCGAGAGCGACAGAGAATGGGACCTGGAGATTGTTTTGCTTGATGTAGACCCAAATCTGCTTGACGGCTTGGGCGCGAGAAGCTTCGGGAACTCCAAGAAAGTCGCCGAGAGCAGGAGAAAGAGGGGTGGGCTTGAGAATGCCAGCAGGCTTAACCGGCTTAGCCGGTTTCGGCTTGGGTGGCGCTTTAGTAACGGTGGTTTTTGAAGCCGTGGTTTTTGTTGTAGCGGCGGCAGCAGACTTAGCCGGAGCTAAGAGGGCCCTGCAGCCTGTGAAAACCCTAGATGTTGCAAAAGACATTGTTGGGTTTTCCTTTCTCTTTCCCTCTTTTCTATCTCCAAACTCTCTTCCTGAATTAAGGTTTGACTGCTACCGGTTTATACTGCGAAATGGAGACACACCAGTAACTGGATCGACCTTAAATTGAAATGCTCTCCCCCGAGGTTTCCCGTCTCACCCACAGTAGCACGAAAACTCTGTGCAACTATTGGAACCAGCTGGAGCCCATTCTCAGGCCCAGACCCATTATCAAGCCCACAACAAATCTTCCCAGTGCCTAGATACACTTGGATGAGGTTCACAGTGATACGGTGTAGTGTGACATAATATAGTAATATATGACATCGTTTAATAAATATTTGATATGAAAAAATAAAAAAAAATAAAGTAAAATGGAATCTTTAAAATTAAATAAGGGTTAGGGGTGTGCAAAACCCGATCCGACCCGAAATATGCATTCGGGTAAGATTATTCGGTTAGTTATGATCGGGTCGGGTGGAAGATTTTAGTTTTGTTCGGGTCGGGTCGGGTCGGGTGAAAACCTTGCATAACCCGAACCTGACCGAAACCCTGTATATATTATTCATAATATTTAGTTTAACTTAATGAGATCTGGCCTAGTGGTGAAATCCTTATGTTCTACTTCCTATTTAACCTGATCAATTCCCATCCTTTGCAAAGTTTTGTCAACGATTTTATTTTTTTATTCTAATCTTTCATTCTTTCACTTTCCCTTATTCTCCTATTCTAGAACCATATTTCTTTGCTCTCGCCTCTCTTTGTTCTTTCTTTCTTTCTCCCATACCAAAAAATCAAAATTCCTCCCTCTCCTCTCTCTCTCTCTACTCTTACTCTCTCTCATACCCATATCAAATCAAAATCCCTCTCCTCTCTTTGCCTTATTTTAATTTTAATTTCTTTTGTTAAATTTTTGATTTTTTCTTAAAATTTTTTTGCTGTCCTCGTGGTTCTTCACCTGTAGCTATGGTTTCTGCCTTTTTAGTACAAATTCAATCCCTCCCTCTCCTCTTTCTGCTCTCTCTCTCATCCCATATCAAGGAAATCAAAATTGCTTTACTCTCTGTCTCCATTTGATTTTTATTGTTTTTGTTAAACTTTTGATTTTTTTTTTTGTGAAATTATATTTGTAGTTTGTAGTTTGGTTGAATGCTGCAGATTTGAGGGATAAATCCGATAGATTGCAAGATAGTGTAAAAATGATTTTCGTTTGATTTTTATTGTTTTGGAGAACTTTTGATTTTTTTGTGAAATATTTGGAGTTTGTAATTTGGTTAAAATGATGCAGATTTGAAGGCCAAGAAGGGCAAATCCATGGATTGCAAAATGCTGTAAAATGATTTTTTTTGGATGGTTCAGCTCTGATACATGGAAATAAAATTCGGGTCATTCGGTTTATTCGGGTCGGGCCCCGATAAAAGTCGGGTTATTCGGTTCGGGGCCTTATTAATAGTTAGGGTCGGTTCGGATTGATATTTAGGTTATTTTTAGGGTTATTCGGGTTCGGGTCGGGTTGACTTGAACTCGACCGATGCACAGCCCTAATAAGGGTCGTAAAATTATTGATAACTATAAAAATGTCATCTGCTAAAATCCAGACAGCCAGCTCAATACACCTGGCAAGCCCCAAATTCCATCAGCAAAGAGCACTAAGAGTGAGCTAGAAATTAAGACGGCGATCGGGCAGTGTCCGATCGGACTGATGGGACAGCACGTCCTATCAGTCCACTGACACAAGACGGCGCCCATGCCCTTCACCTGCTCCCTGTCACTTCGCTGCTCACCTACTCTGACTGCCAGTTATCACATTTCAGACACTTAAGTGCATCCCTCATGTCTCCTATAAATAACCCAATGTACAGTAGCACTAGGTATTGAATATTTGAGACTCTCTTTCTAAAAATTCTTTCCCTAAAAAACTATTAACTTAAATTTCGGAGTATTTCATGTCTCCTATAAATAGTTCAATGCACAGTAGTACCAGGTATTGAATCTCTGAAATTCTCTCTATAAAAATTCTTTTTTTAGAAAACTACTAACTTAAATTTCGGAGTATTTACATCTGGTCCGACCGGATATTTTTTCTTACAGATTACAGTCATCCGATCGGCTCTTCATTTTTTTCAGATAAAGACATCTTACGTCCTATCAATTAGATATATATATATATATAACCATGATAAACCATCATATGATGGTTTAAAAATTCAGATAAAAGTAAATAATGACCAACCATCTAATTAATATTAAGTTCACGAAAAATCATCAATAATTGGTCTAATTTCTTTTTCGATCTACCAGTATTCAAATCTTTTCATTCTAAATATTTATTATAAAAAAAAAAATCAAGTCCACATATTGAAAATATTTTTCAACAACATTTAACCAATACAATACCATTACTTGAGTCAAATTAACGTGTCTCTAGCTGGTGGATTTTTCCTAGGAAGTGATCTTGATCATAGGCGACTCGAAAATCTTGTCGGAGAATTTGATGATGCTACTTTCGGTATGCATTCGATAATCCTGAATTTTCCCGAAACAAGAATGTATAAAGCCAATAAAGCTGCTGCTGTTATCCAAAGAGAGTTGAGCAAATTGATTGATGAATTGCAAAAAAAGGAGGAACTATGTCACGAGATCTACTCTATATCGTATATTGCTTGTGGCTATCTATCCATTGACGGGGAAATATATGGCAGTTGCAGAAATTGCAGATAAGATAATGGGGCTATTAGTTGCAGGGTATAGTAGTGTGGCTACTGCAATGACTTTTTTTTAAGATGTTGGGGAAGACATGATATATATGATAAGATCATTAATGGTAATTCATCATCTCATTTTGTTAATTTTTGATGCCATAAAGCATATCCAATGCCTTGTACAGATTTACCAATTACAAGTACAAAAGAGACGTATTGACAAATCATATAAAGTACTGGAGATTGGATATGCTTCAAGTCACTGGGAGTGAGGTTTTAACAATGTTGGATAAATTAGAGCAAATGGAGGTGGCATCAGCTAAAAAGGAAGGGGAGGTATTGAATTGGGAAGATACTCTCAAGATGAAATACTCAGGGAATGTGTTGAATGAAGTGATGAGATTAACACCTCCACTTCAAGGAACCTTTAGACATACTCTTAACTAATCTACTTTTTGCTGGCCATACCGTTCCTAAGGGCTGGAAGGTATTTCTCACTTTTCGATTTTTATGCCATTTTAGATTATCAATTCTTTACCTTGATATGTATCAAAATGGCATGCAGAGACGCAAACCGGTTTAATGTTCTAACCTTCTTTTTCTTTATTATTATTATTATTGCATTGATTTTAAAATTTTATTTTATCACATATTGAATTTAATTTTTATATTAAGTATTATTATTATGAAATTGAACTATTTTTTCTTAATTAGAAATTCGGATTCTGCCTCTAAATATGGACCATCTTTAAATATTTAAAAACGAGTACTTTGTGCTATTTATTTTCTATGAATATATTTGACCTGAATTTAAATTAATTAACCCATATAAATTTATATACATAATGAATTATACCAAACAGCAAGTAACATTATTTTATCACCTTATTACTAAAATGAGACAACTGCATTACTCCATGCATAGTCTTTTTCTTTTTTGTTACAGGACATGGGTATAATATTTATTTATATTTTTAAATGTTATTTAAAAAATTTGAATTTAATTTTTTTTTTGAATATTGGTCAAATTTTGATGGTTAAATTTTTGGGGAGAACAAAAGCATAAACTCTATCCATATTAATTCACATAAATGTTAACTAAGAAATCAATATTGGTAAAAAAATAATCGATGAGGCGTAGAGTACTTGCCCAATAATTTAATCATTATAAATATTCAAAGCCTAACTATTTACTCATGTAAATTATTTTAACAAATTGATGATTAATTTCAATTTTTTTTTCCAAATTAATTTCAAAAAATTGAGTGACAATTTTTTTTTTTAATTTTCCATTTAAAAAATCGATAAGTGTCAGTAAGATGTAAGCATTTACATTAATTTTTTAGATATTGAGGGAAAATTAGATGTAGGTGAAGATTAAATTTCAGTAATTTTTTTTTTCAAATGGTCAAAAAATAAAAACTCCGGCTCTGTTCAATTCTAAAAAATAAAATCAGTTTTTTAGAAAATTACTAAAAAAAAAAGTAAAAAAGTGTAACTAGTTGTTTAGTTGTAATATTTTTCAATTTAGAAAATTAAAAATCTATTTTTAGAATTTTTCAAAATTAAATTATTATATAGAAAATATAAAAAACATGTTTTTTCATTTTTACTTTATAAAAGGAGTATATTTTCTAAAATAGAAAATACGAGTTTTCATTAACTGTTGCCGTCACCACCACACTGCCACAACTACACCGTCGCCATTGCTGCCACCACCATATCGTCGCCACCGTCACCACTGCCACCATCGCATTGCCGCCACCACCACACCGTTACAGCCACAATCACACTGTTACCGCTGCCGTCCCTACTATCACCACACCGCCGCCGCTTTTACCATCGCTATCGTCACCACCACCACGCCACTACTGCTGCCGCCATTGCCTCCCCCACAACCACACTACTGCCGCCGCCATCACCATACTGTTGTCACTTCCACCACCATTACCAAAATTATTATTATAATACATATGAATAATTAAAAAATATACATGAATATTGATAAATTTTTTAAATATATAAAATGGTTTTATAAAAAATAAATAATAAAAAATAAAAATAGTTTTTGTATTTTAAAAATAAAAAACTAAAAACGTACAATTTTATCAAACGCACCCTTAAATATTTATTTATCAAATAACTTTTAAAATAGATGAGTAAAATTTAAACTTTAAGTCAAATGATACAACACCTAAAATATTATTAATATAAACAATAATTATTATAATTAGATTAATAAAATATAAAAAAATCATAAAAAAATAGCGGATAAAAAATACTGATAAAAAGAAAAAATCATATATTATTTTCATTTTTCAGTTTAAAAAAAAAAAAATAGAAAATTAAGAAATGAAAATAAAAATTAAAAAAAAGAAAATTTCCATAACTAAACAGCATCTCCGTGTTTCTTTAGAATTAGAAAATATGAAAATATAAAACAGGGTGGTTGTCATTCTCGTCCGCAGGCAGGCAGGCCGCTTTCCCCTTATCCGCTTATATTATATCCCAATGTACAAGCAACCAACTCTCACCTCTACTCCTTTTCTCTCTCTCACTCTCTCCCCCCTCTCTACACTATAAACTTCTTGAATTTTCAAACTTTATCTGTTTCTTCCGTGGATTTCGGAGATTAGACAGTGAATTGAATGAAAAAGAAACACACAGAGAGAAATATTAGTAGCAGAAAAACTGGAGGATGTCTTGTCTACTTCCACAGTTTAAGTGCCAACCAGACACTTTCTCTATCCATTTCAGAACTCACCCACTTCAAGGTTCAAGTCTCGCCCAATCTCGTCAGTCTCTTTCTGTCTTGTTCTCTCTCTCAACTTTCCATTTTTTCTTCAATAATGCCTTTGTTTTAGCTAGAATTGAAATGGGTGTTCTTTGGTTTAGCTTTTGTGCTTTTTGGGTTAGTCTTTAAATGAAAAAAATGCCTTCTTTGTTGTATGATTGGTATTTTGGTTGACTTCCAATCTGGAGTGCCCTTGTTTCAAGCTGAACTAAAATGGGTATGTACGGTTTTATATCTGAATTGCGTGGGCGTCTTTTTTCGGTTAGAACTAGTATAGTTCTGTGGATTTTATTGTATTTTATTTTTTTCTTTTTAAATAGCAGATGCTTTAGTCACTTCAATTAAATGGTTTTCCTTGAATTGATATCAGGAATTCTGCATATAACCAATACCGTTTGTCCTTTCTTCATTGTGATTCAAGTCGGTTATGTGTTTTTTGTTCTCTTGTTGAACAATCTCTATACAAACCTTTGTTTCAACAAGCCTTGAATGAGTATTTGTATGCAGAATTTTCTTCATTCCTTAACTTTTTGTTTTTTAAATATGTAATTCTGTTTTATGTCATAGAAAGCTAGGTAATGCTCTACTACTCCCAGCAAAACTGCATGAATGAGGTATTCTAGCCTGTAGAAAGTTGTAATTAATGTTGTATAGTTTGTTATATTAGATTTTAAGAGCTATGATTTGTTGATAGATAGTTGTGATTTGTTGAGTTTGACCTACTTGAGAGCATCCCAACTTAAGGTTATTTCAACTACATCTATTCATCTTTATAATTTTTAAAGAGTCTGCAGTTTATAGGCATTTCTTTGCTGTGTACTTGTTGTTTATTTGGGCTTGCTAATTGGTATGAGTATATAAACAGAACAATTTGTGAATTGTGTTCCTTACTTTTTGTAAACGAGAACAAGAACAGTTTATTGGCATTTCTTTACTTTTTGTGATTTTTTTAATTACCCTTCGTCTGAGAGCCACTCTGGCTCTTTGCTCAACCACGACAGCAGCAGCTATAAGAGCAGCAAACAAACTACAGTCTAATCCATTTTTTTTTTTTGGTCAAACCAACATTCACGTTCCACTTCTAAAGCAAGTGGCATAAATTCTAAAAGTCACTCTTCTCCAATGAAGCAACTTATTTTGTACTCCACGCAGCATGACTCGGTTGCTTCTTTCGCCAATTGGGAAGCTTCTTGCTTTAGGTTGAAACCAACCAATTTTTGTGACTGATTTTCTTGGTATATGAACAATGAGAGAGAGAGAGAGAGAGAGAGAGGGGCGGGGTTATTTTGAGAGAGAGAGGGGGAGGGGAAAGCACACCTTAGAGGACAAGTAATCCTTCTATATAACATTACTGATTGATTTCTAGCTTAATTTTTTAGTATTGTTGTGTAGGAGATGTAATCATATGTCATATGACCATGATCTTTTTGTTTTGATTGCTCTGTTGAAATCAGAAGCAAAGAGTAGAGAGCCAGTCTGTTTTAGAGCACAATGCATTTTATCCACAACATCACCATCAACATCAGCTGCAGTGCTTGATTTGGAGAGGCTGAGATTAACTTCTTTTGAAGCTCATTCAGATTCAGTTGCTGCAAAAAGTCCATGGACATATGTAGCGGCAATTGGTCCGCCCAAGGAGGTGCGGCTTGTTTTCTATGGATATTATTGTAGACGCTCAAGGATAAAACATATCCAACCATTAGTGTATATATTTCTTTTTAGCCAATTCTTTATTTTTATAAGTTTGTGTGTGGTAGTTTTAGTTCTGTTTCAATTTTAGCTGATTCAGAGGCAAAAAGGTTAAAAAAAAACTCAAAATTTTGAGCATAAATTCAATTTTCTTCTCATTGTCTTTCAATCACTATCAATTTTAGGAAGTTGGTGCACATTTAAATAATAGATTGTTAACACACACACACACACATATATGTATATTGTGTGCATATATATATATATATATATGTATGTATGTATTTGTATATATAAAAATATATATGATTCAGCCAATTAATGTTACCATTGTTGTGGAATTTAAGAGTACTAATTCACATATTCTAATTAAAAAAAAAGGGTAAAATTGAAGTAGGATTTTTTCTTTTCCCAATTAGTGCCACATCGTTTTATTTCTTTGGGTGAGATGGCTAAAATAATACAAACTTGAAAGTTTCAATTATGATTAAAATAATTAAATTAAATTGTGAATTTTGCATAAATGTTTGGGTTTTTTGGTCATTCAATGTAGTGTAAATAAAGTATTTATCTTGTACATAGTAATGCTGATTCATCATTTACTCTTCAATGACAATACGTAACTCAGTTATGCATTATATAGGGCAATTGTTCTTCTTTTTCTTTACCTTTCATTTTCATTAAGTAAAGGGATCTTCAATCATCTTGCCCTAATAACTGTACTCAAACTTAACTCCTGTTCGAAATCTGCCTTTTTCTGTTTATGTTGCACAAAGTGTTCTGGCTGAATTTTGGAACTGTATCTTAATTTCTACATATCTGCTGTGGACATTGTGTTTCCTGCTAAAATTTATCAATGATGTCATTGATGAGGTTGTGGTAACTTATTAATCTTGGATATACGTGCAGGCAACCTTTGGATCAAGTATGGCAACTGAAACACTTATTACAAGTGATGAGGCCGTTATTGCTGCAGCTGCTGCTGAAGCAGTTGCTCTTGCTAGAGCTGCTGTCAAGGTTGCAAAAGAAGCTGCTGTTTTGGTTAAAAATCTCCCTTCTGCAGAAACAGAAAGCAGAAGTGCAATTTCATCCACAGCTGATACCATCTCATCTAGATGGACTCAGTTCACCGAAACTGAACGAGCCCGTATTATAGGAGACTCCATGACTGCTGAAACTGGACTGAGAGGAGAAAATTCTACAGGACATCCCATCAAAGAATCTGATTATTTGGAGCCAACTCATGAAGAACTTGAACTTCTACAGAAGCAGCTTTCTGATGGTATAGCTGTGAGATCAAGGCGACAAACCGAAAGAAAAGCCAGACGAGCAAGAGCAGCTGAAAAGGTTGCTGCTAATGTTGTCTCTGTGAAGTCTGGTTCTACCAGCAAGAAAAAGCGTGCATCTCTACAGGAGGTGGACTACTCTGATCCACTACATTACTTGAGAGTAACAACAAGCACTTCTAGGCTTCTCACTGTGACGGAAGAACTGGAATTGTCTGAAGGAATACAGGTATAATTACAAACTTAAAATTTCAACACTACTGAGGGAAAGATTTTCTCCTTTTTCCTGTTAGGTTTTGAATGGGGTTTGCATCTAGAGAATTTGTTTCTTGTATGGACTTTTTGTTTGTTCCTTTTATACTAAACATAAATGGCAACTGCCAAAAGAAATCCTTCTTGAGTATGAAGAATTGGTTTAGTTTCAATTATTTAAAGACCAGGTCATACCAGACTTCAACTACCAAAAGGTTAAAACTTAAAGGAGTTTGCATTTAGACGCTCAATTTATGAAAGTTAATTTTGTTGCTTACCTATCAATATATGACTAGAAATGGATTATGCTACATTATAGCAAGTAAGGTTTTTAGAATACGAAGTCTTTTTCTCAATTTTTGGGCTTTTTTAAGAAAAGCCTTGTAATTCTTGTATGACTCCCTTCTTATTTTGAAGCTTTTCATAAGATTCTATTGGAAAAATTTTCCTTCAGTCACAACAAATATTATTATTAAATGACATGCATTGAAAATCTTAGCATGTTGGCAGTAAACTAGATTAGTATTTTAAGATATTCCCTCTGGAGTAGATAGCACAGAAGGAAAAGCGAGCAAAAAAGTTTTTTTATTTTTTCACGGATTTCTAATTTCTTCTCTTTTTCATAATGTTGCTCAGGACCTATTAAAGCTTGAAAGACTCCAGGAGGAGCTTGCAGAGCGCTATGGAGATCAGCCTACCTTTGCCCAGTGGGCTGCTGCTGCAGGCACAGATCAGAGAACTTTAAGGAAGCGCTTAAACTATGGTGTACTTTGCAAAGACAAAATGATAAAATCCAACATACGACTTGTTATTTCAATTGCTAAAAATTATCAGGGTGCTGGGATGAATCTCCAAGATCTTGTTCAGGTATGTGCTGTGCGGCCAAACATTTCAGATTGTGTTTAAAATTTATCAAAAAAATAAAAATAAAAATAAAAATATTGGAAACACCATAAAAGCCGTTCATGAAAGTCTGCTGCTACTTATGCTTCTGCGATCTGAAGTTAACTTTTTGACTCACAGGATGGATGTCGTGGACTAGTGAGAGGTGCAGAGAAGTTTGATGGTTCAAAAGGTTTCAAATTCTCAACCTATGCTCATTGGTGGATAAAACAGGCTGTCCGGAAGTCTCTGTCTGATCGATCTCGGACAATACGCTTACCAGTAAGTTTTCCTTCAATATCCTTTTTCTTTTCTCTTTGAGTTGATGAAGAAAAAGTTGTATTAGCCAATGTGATTGGAAAAAGGGAGATGGTTTTTATATTTTATTGTTTGAGCCTTTTCGACTGCGTTCTTTTGGATACACAGTTTCACATGGTGGAGGCAACTTACAGAGTGAAAGAAGCAAGAAAGCAATTGTATAGCGAAAATGGAAGACATCCTGATGATGAAGAAGTTGCTGAGGCTGCAGGACTTTCAATGAAGAGGCTTAATGCCGTATTACTAACTCCAAAAGCTCCAAGATCTCTTGACCAAAAAATTGGGCTTAATATGGATCTTAAACCTTCGGTCTGTCTGTCTTCATTCTCATTCTCCCACATTTCATATTTTTAGTGTTGAAACCCTAGTTGCTACTCTGAATTTATAACTTATGCTTACAAGTTCATGCATCTTATTTCCAGGAAGTAATTGCAGACCCGGCTGCAGAAACAGCAGAAGATCTGCTAATGAAGCAGTTTATGAAACAAGACCTGGAGAAGGTGCTGGACAGTCTCAGTCCGCGAGAGAATCAGGTTATCAGATGGAGATTCGGATTGGAAGATGGAAGGATGAAAACATTACAAGAGATTGGAGAGATAATGGGTGTGAGCAGGGAGAGAATTCGGCAGATTGAATCAAGCGCGTTCCGAAAACTAAAGAATAAGAAAAGGACCAATCAATTGAAGCAGTACTTAGTTTCATGAGTCTAATCATCTACATTTACATTTGCTGAAGATGCAGCTGGCATTCTTGTATTTCCATCTGTATTTATTTCTTCATTTTGTTCGTCCAGCAAATTGAAATGCCTTCTGTAATTTGATTCTAAATTTTAGAGAATAGTTGTGCATAGAAACAAAATTTTGAACTAAGCATTTTCCCATTTTCTTGAAGTGTCAAGAGGCAAAATATTTATGAAAGAGCTGTGTTGTTCATCCCATATATGTTAACCATGGATGGACAATTTATATTCCCTGATTGGTTTAGCATAGAAGATTGCTTATAGCGGTTGCTAATTCTAGTTCACTATGCAAAAATTTTAAATGTTGGCTAAATATGGTACTTATTCATCCTCATTATTAGATAATATTTACATACATTTGAATGATGTGCAATTAATTAGATTTAAGTTTAAAATAAAATTGAGTGATTAAGACTAAAATTGAAGATAAATTTAAATTTAATGGGTTCTAAAAAAATTAACTTTCATTAGAAAAAAAAATTAATTTGAAAAAAAAAATTAAATTTTATTGAAAATTTTAAAAAATATCAGATAAATAAAATTTAAATTTTACTTAAAAATATTATATATATTAGAATAGAAAAAGTATAATTGAAGGCGATATACGAAATTTATCTTGAGGTTAACTTAAAAAAATTTGTGTTTACCTAAGAATCGGTGTTTACTAATAAAGGAAAGTTAAAGTTATTGAATAAGCAATTAACGTTTAAAGATAAGTGATATAGATAGTGGCCATAATTATATAACATTAACTAGGGAAGCATTTATCGATTAATGCGGTCCATTAATAATTTTATTAATTTCGATTAACCGTTATATCGATTTTAATTTTTAATTAATTTTTTTGAATTGGTTTACTGGTTAATCATTATTAAATTTTAATATATAAATTTAATAAATTATATAATTTTTAATAGTTAAAAACACTTCAAAAATAAAAAATACAAATCAAATATAATATCCATTAAAAGAATAAAAAAAGTTTCATAATTAATTATAAAAATTAAATATATTCAATATAAACTAACAATAGAGTATTAATTATATACATATAATGAATAAATAATTGTTAATATTTATTTACCTAAAAATATGTATTTTAATAATATTTTAAAAAGTTAAATATCATAATATTTATAAATTATAAAAATAATGAAAAATTTGATTATAAAAATTAAAATATGATATATAAAATATATATAGATCGATTAACTGTTGATCAACGGTTAATTGTCGATTTTTAAAAGTAAAAATCGAAATTCTAAATTTTCGATTTGATTAATCTAAAATTTATTGTATTTAGAATCGCCTCGATTAACTAAAAGTTCGATTTTTGTTCTCACCCATGACATTAACAAATTGAAGGGAAAATATAAAATAATTGAGGTAACAATAGAATTGGTACCTATCTCTTGTAGCGCGTAAAACTCGTTGTCGAAACGATACAATGTTCCCTTTCTATTTGGTCACTGATCTGCCTTTTATCCACGAGCGGGATAAGAGCAGCTAAATCACAATCTAAAAGCTGCTGAAAGATTAAGACAAAAAACTTGTGAGTGGGAACGAGCAGTCTTGCGGCGTATAAGTTTCCTCGTTACCAAATCCTTAGATCTCCCATCTATTTATGAAGATCCTAAAACCTAGAAGCTTATCTCTAGTATAACTCAAAATCCTTTCTGAGATAGGATTTAGTAATTTTAATTAGATTGAATTACCCAATTCAATCTAGATTAGAACTCAATCCATAATAGAGTTATGAGCGCATCCCAATTCTATCATCTCCCACTCGCACATGACGAAACATATCCCATCTTTAATCTCCAGTTATACAGGCTAATAGATTGTGTGACCAGCATACTTCGAGAGCACTAATGCTATACACTTGTTAGAGATATATAGGGTGCGTTACTTACAGAAAACAGTTTTCTGTTTTCTGTATTCTATTTTCTTAGAAAATTAGATTATTTATTTTCTGTAGAAAATTTAGAAAACGCGTTTATTTATCAAGAAATGAAAAATTAGAGTATTTATTTTCTATATATATGTGTATGTATGTATATATAGATATACATATGCATATGCGTATGCATATCAATAAATGAAAAATTAGAGTAATTATTTTTTATATATGTGTGTATGTATGTACATACATACACATATATGCATATGCATATGCACATATATATCAATAAATGGTAAATTAGAGTATTTATATTGTATATATATGTATGTATATACATATACATATACATATACATATACATACATACATATATATATATATAGATATGTATATATACATATACATATGTATATATATATACATATGCATAGCATGCACATGCATATATTTATATGTATATGTATGCATGTATGTGCATGTGCATATGTATATGTATATATATGCATATGCATGTGCATTTGCATATATGTGTATATGTATATGCACATATGCAAATGCATGTGCATGCATATGTGTGTGTGTGTGTGTATGCGCATACACACACATACATACATACATACATACATACATATGTATATATACTCACACACACATATATATATATATGTATGTATAAGTATGTATATGTGCATGTATATGTATGTACATACATATGTGTATATATATGTGTGTGTATATTTACGTACATATATATATATATATATATATATATATATATATATATATAATATATATATATATATATATATATATATATATATATATACATATGTATATAAGTACATACATACATATATGTATATGCATGTATGTATGTACGTATATAAGTATATACATATATGTATGTATATACATACATACATGTCTATGCATACATATACATACACACATATATGTATGTACATACATGTATATGTATATATATATATATGTGTGTGTGTGAATATATACACACATATGTATATATGTATTAAAATGATTTAGAAAATTTAGAAAACATGTTTTATTAGTTTTCCAATCTCTTCTTTATTTTAGAAGACTGAAAAATCTATTTTCTATTTTCTATTTTAGAAAATTGACTAAAATAAACATGATCTCTGTTTTCTATTTTTTGTGAAAAATTTTTCTGAAAAATTGGACCAGTTTTCTGTAAGTAAACAGGCCCATAGCTTCTCGAAAAAGAGAGATCCTCCTATTCTACGTATGTCTGACCCTAGATGGCCTTCTTACAATCACTGTTTTAACTCATAATCTCATAAAACATCTTTCGTGTTCACTATTATGTTTCTACTTATAGAAACGATAATAGACATGTCGGTGAACCATGAACTCTTATGAATGTGATCAAAATGTTATCTTCTCCTCTTATTATACGGCATCCATCATGACTCAACTCGCTTTTCTAGTTAAATCCGCCAGATCTAAATTTTTTCCGGACCTCTTGAAAACTAACTAAACTAGCCACATTAAACCATTTTTCAGGGATAAATTAAGGGTTCTAAGGGTCGAAATATAAAATAGGGTCTCACAATAGGAAAAGTTGAGATCATTAATATTTAAATTCCCATCCCTTTGGTCACTTAATCACAAACGGTATAAAACATGTATTATGGTGTTCTTTCATTCTCTTAAAGGAGCGCATGTCTCACATTTTAAAAATGTGTATATAAAACACCATACAGAAGCGTAAGATTGCAATGCATCAAAACACTCAATTTTAGTCTGCTTACTTAAGAACTATTTCTAGCTTTTAAGACAGAATATGGTAGTTACATATAACTGACCATCATATTCCATACGATCCTTATTTAGATCTCAATTCAAAGCATACAATCTCATGTATGATTTTATCTCACACCTTAACAAGACTAATCTTGTAATTTCTGCAAGACGACACTTTTATTTAGAACAGGCTCTCGAGCATTCTCATATGTTCAAAAATCGTCTCATCTTAGTTTTTGCCAACTCATTGACAAAACTAAGGTAAACACCCTTGTGAGTGGGTTACTTCTCTGTCAGACATGCTTAAACTCAAATAAATAACAGTAAGTGTTTACACATTAAACATTTACACTCATGTATTACCAAAAATGAACTTTATTATTATTCATAAATAATAATGTTAAGGGATTACAAAAATAAAAATAGTACACATCAAATTCTACGCAAACCCTGGAATCTAATGTGTCTCTCAAACACATCTTTCGTTACAGGTATAGTCAACGGATCCGCAACCATTTCATGCGTAGATATGTATTGTAAGTTCACATCTTCTCGTGTAACAACATCTCTTATATAATGATATTTAATGTCGATATGCTTAGTCCTACTATGAAATTTCGAATCTTTCGTATAAGCTATTTACGACTGACTGTCACTATAGACTGTCACTTGTTCCTCTGAGGTAGTTACTCTTAAATGGTCCATTAACCGTTTTAGCCAAACTGCCTCTTGTACTGCAGCTGCAGAAGTTACAAATTCAGTTTCCATTATTGATAAGGGTACACAGGTTTATTTCTTGCTACTCCATGAGATGGCACCCTTACCAAGCAAAAATATGAAACCTGAAGTGGATTTCCTCTCATCCGCATCTACGACCCAATCAGCATCAGTGTATCCTCTCAATTGTAGATCCTTACCTTGATAACAGAGAGAATAATCTGTTGTACCTTTGAGGTATCTAAGTATCCTCTTAATTGCTTTGCAATGTGCTTCGCCTGGGTTAAATTGATATTTGCTTGCTATGCCCACTGCATAGTAAATATCAGGTCTTGTACATAATATTGCATACATAAAACTATCCACAACAGTGGCATATGGAACGTTTCTCATTCGTTTAACTTCTTTTGGCATATTTGGATACATCTCTTTGCTAAGAAACTGATTCTTGGCAATAGGGCAGTCTACGGGTTTGCAGTTTCGCATATTGAATCATTCAAGGACTTTGTTGATATATGTCTCTTGAGAAAGAGATAACAACCTTATTGAATGATCTCTTGAAATCTTAACTCCAAGAATGTAGTTTGCATTACCCATATCTTTCATTTCAAAATTGGACGATAACTAATATTTGATTTGATTTACGTACTCTTTGTCATTTCTAGCTATTAGTATGTCGTCTACATACAATGTTAAAATGACAAAATTATTTTCAAAACTTTTGTTATACACATAATGGTCTTCATCAATCATGTTGAACTCATTCGACATGATTGTATCATGAAATCTTAAATAACATTGTCTTGAAGACTGTTTAAGGCCATAAATTGATCTTTTTAATTGGTAAACCTTATGTTCGTTGCCTTTTTCGATGAAACCTACAGGTTGTTCCATGTAGATTTCTTCATTCAGTTTTCCATTGAGAAAAGCAGTCTTCACATCCATTTGATGTAACTGTAGGTCTAAACTCACCACTATGGCAAGAATTAGTCTTATAGACGTAAGTCTCACAACAGGGGAGAAAGTCTCCTCATAGTCAATCCCTTCTTATTGTGTAAATCCCTTAGCAACTAGCCGAGCTTTATATGTTTCGATACTTTCATCAGCTTTTCACTTCACCTTGAGAATCCATTTATTCCCAATCAGTTTGAGTCCTTTCGGTAGATCAACCAGTTCCCAAACACGGTTTAATTTCATGGATGCCATTTCTTCTTTCATTGCGTTAATCCATTTTTCTTTAGTTGGGTATGAGAAGGCCCCTTTAATATTTTTAGGCTCTTCCTCTTTTTGTGGGGTAATCAAAAGGGTTTCGTTCAAGATTTCGATCTCAAATCGTCGGTGAGAAACACTTATCCTTTTACACTTTTGCAGTTCCGAATCTTGATAAACATGTCTCATATATTCATCGTAATTTGGAATGCTCCCACTGAAACCATATTCCATACTCCCACTAGAGTCGGGAATGCTCCCATTCAAATCAGGGTCTCGAACATCCGGATTATGTGTAGGAGGAAAGTCTTGACCTTCTTCCTCTAACTCCCTCCCACTCGGATGGAGTGATCCTAATATTTCATCTTCCTGAGTTTCATAGAAAGTTTTAGAAACTTATTTTCCTAGAATATGACGTTTCGTGATTCAAATTTAGTTATTGAACCGTTCTCTTGCTCACCCATGAAAACATATCCTTTTGATACTTCAGAATATCTCATAAAGATACTCTTTTTACCTCTTGGTCCTAATTAACCAAATTTACTTGAGGTATCATGGACGTAAGCAGCACAACCCCAAGGTCGTAAATGACTTAGGTCAGGCTGTCGACCAGTCCACAACTCATAAGGTGTGGATGTGACAGATTTTGAGGGCACTCGATTTAGAACATATGTGGCAATCAATAAAGCATCTTCCCAATAGGAGATAGGTAAATTTGCTTCTGCCATCATAGATCTAACCATATCAAGGAGAGTCCTATTTCTCTTTTCTGCAACACCGTTTTGTTGTGGAGTTCTGGGAATGGACAACTGATGTTCAATCCCTTTTTCATTATGCAAAGCCTAAAATTCATCTAAAAGATATTCCCAAACTAGGTCAATTTTTAAAGTTTTGATTTTTTTATCTAATTGATTCTCAACTAAGTTCATAAAAGTTTTGAAGCAACTCAATGCTTCTGACTTGTGAGAGATCAAGTAGACATGACCATACCTAGTATAGTCATCTATAAATGTGATGAAGTAATGGGCCCCATGCCTTGCCCTCACATTCATTGGACCATATATTTCAGAATGAATTAATTGCAACGAAAATTCAACTCTAGTCCCTTTTTCGAACGGTTTTCTTACTATTTTCCTTTTAGGCAATGCTCACACGTATCATTCAACCTCATTTAAATTACCTAGTGAACCAGCTTTGACTAACCGACTCATTCGATCTTGCCCAATATGTTTTAATCTAGCATGCCATAATTTCACATGATTCTCATTATTATGTGAAGTAGAAGATATTAAAGAAAAACTATTTTTATTTATAAAGTCAGGATCAATATCCAAAATAATAAAATTGTTCGAAATAAAACCAAAACCATAATAAACATCATCCAAACATAAGCGCACACTGTCATTTTTAAAGTGTAAATCAAAACCAAGTTTCAATAATACAAGAATAGAAACTAAATTCCTACGAATATCTGGAATATAAAGCACATCATGTAGGAGCAGGGTTCAGCTTTTGCATAAGACTAATCTACACGCGCCAATCCCTCGAACCGGCACTCTGGTGTCATTTTCTATATATATATATATTTTGCTCCATTTGGTATTCACCAGAATTCAACAAAGGCATCTCTATCCTTTGCTATATGGTCCGTTGCTCCCGAATCAATCACCCATAAAGGATGAAATTTAATTAATAATACAGAACTAGATACACAAATTTTAGTCACTCTTGAGTTAGAATAGTGTACCTGATTAGGCACAGTGCAGTCTCTTACATAGTGTCATTTTTGTTGGCAGTTAAAATATTTCACTTTTGAGATGTTTATCTTTTTCTTGCCTTTGGACCTCTTAGAATTCTGTTCCTTCTTCTGCCTTTTATTTTTCTTAGCAGGTTCCTTATCCCGACCTTTGAATCTTTTCCTTTTATTCTGGTTTGAACTCATTCCTTCAGAATGGGACTGTACCACATGCACTTCGGTATTGACCTTAATCGATGCCAGTCTGTCCTCTTCTAGCTCCAAGTGACGAGCGACATCCTCAAATGTCTTGATACTGTCCATATGAGTACGCTGCATTTTCATATGCTCCCAACTCTTGGGTAAGGAATAGATAACAGCTTGGACCTATTGCTCGTCGGTCAACTTATGACCATATTTACTAAGCTCACTCATCATATTCTCCATCTGCCTGAGATATTTTCACATTGAATGATCAGACTTTTTCTGATAAGTATCAAATTTGATCGTTAAAGATCGAAACTTAGTTAGAGTCACTCCTCCGAACTTTTCCTGCAAAGCGATCCACAGATCCATTGCGTTTTGATACTTGCGGAATTGCTTAGTTATATCATCCTCCATAGCACTCAGTAGGATGATATGGACAGTCGAATTCTTTTTCTTCCATGCCAAATAGATATCTCGGTCTCGCCTATACTGGGCCGTATTGCTATCCTCAGGTTTAGCAATAACTGAACTTAAGGTTTCGAGAGTCTCTTGCTCCTCAAGCACATACTGGATCTTCATACTCCAGATTTCATAATTGTCGCCATTCAATTTCAAATCTTTGTTTAATTCAACGATAATTGATTTGGAAGCAAAAGCCATTTGTATCCTCTGGTTCAAATGGAATAAAGTTGCACGTTATTATAGGAGATTAGGTAATACATGCAATTTACTATACACCTGAAATAATAACCTAATAAAGTCTTCTATTAGATTCAAATTCGAAAAGGATACTACAAGTACCAATTACCTTCTAAGTTCTGATGTCTAACTTTATAGGTTAAGATTTCATGCATAGTAAATCATAATTACTGGATTATTAAGTTCTTAAACTTATGAGGAAAATTTTATTGGTTTTTATCTTATTAAGTCTCTACTTAATAATCATGCAAATATTTTACTTATAAAATATTGTAAGGCAATTAACATTTTTAAATAAACACATTTTTAAAAAAACTATTAAATTCCAAAAATAAACTCATTCATTCAACAAATAAATAAATCCAATAATTGTAAAATAAGATACTCATATCAAATATAATAATAGGTATTTTTCTAAATTACTTTTTCGGTGATTTTTTTTATTTTATTTTAAATATATTTTTTTTAAATTTACATATTTATTTTTATTTACTATATATTTTATTAAATATATTTAAACACTTTTCTAAAATTTAGCTAGAATTTATTTAAAAATAAAAAATATTTTTTTATTTGTTATAGTTATTTTATAAAATTGAAATATTTTAATAATTTTCGTACGCGAGACTAGTATTTATTTATTTCTCCACACATTTAATTTGTACTCAATTGAGTATATTCTAAGCTTACCAAAATTTATGTCATGATCAGGGGCGCATCTTCTTTTATTTTACATTATCATGCCATAGTGCAATTTTGTGAATAAGGTACTGATAGCAATGCTATCATCCAATCCCACATCGGCTGGAGATGAGGTTGAAGTGGCCCTTATAAGGCCATGGACACCCTCTCCCTGCATAGGCCTTTTGGGGCAAAACCACAGAAACAAAACCGTAAGGGATCCGGCCCAAAGCGGACAATATATGCAGTGCCCGGCGTACCTCACGATAAAGTCAAAAATGGCTTTATCATTTGGTGCTTTCGTTGAGAGACGAGGGGTACGAGGGCCAGCGCCCGATTGGCAGCGCCCAAAGCGGCCAGTCCCGACAAGCGGTTAGCGCCCGAAAACGCCCTGAAGACCTCTTCGGGAGGGGGAATAGTGATAACAATGCTATCATCCAATCCCACATCGGCTGGAGATGAGGTTGAAGTGGCCCTTATAAGGCCATGGACACCCTCTCCCTGCATAAGCCTTTTGGAGCAAAGCCCCAGAAATAAAACCGTGAGAGCTCCGGCCCAAAGCGGACAATATATGCAGTACCCGGCGTACCTCCCGATAAAGTCAGAAATGGCTTTATCAGGTACCAAATAAATTATTTCTATGTTATAGTTATAAAAGAAACACATTACAGAAATTTAAATGGTTAATACACTCATATATAAACACATATTATTGAAACACATTTCAATCAATAAATAAGGACATAAAATACACACAAAAAACTGTCAAAATATTTAAAAAAACAGAAAACACATTTTTTATAATTATTATAATATTTATTTTTAAAAAAATAAATAAAAATATTTTATGGTCATCAGAAAATTATGAAAAAATGACCAAAAAATCAGAAATATTTTGAAAAACACATTTGAGAAGAAACAGAGCTGATTTGGAGGTCGGAGCACGCCGCATGCGCCTACACGCATCGACGAGGGGAGGAAGACGCGCTCATGTGCCTTCACGCGTGCTCTCCCTCTTGACCAGCCACGTGCCACAACCACAACGCGCCACGTGTTAAATAATTACTGGTCCACATGGCGTCCACGTGGCACAACTGGTACACGTCATCGCCACGTGGCATGACACGTGTCATCCACATGACGGTGTCTTATTCGTACACGTGTTACATTTGACATGTCATCACAGACACGTGGCAGGCCTTGGACTTCCACGTGTCGTCCCCTGATTGGGCCACCTGGCACCCACGTGGCGCTCTGGTGACACGACGGAGTCACGTGGCATGACCACAATCTGCCATGTGGCTATCGGCTATTGGGCCACGTGTCAATAAGACTCATCATTTATTGACACGTGTTTGCGCGCATACCGCGCATGCGCACACACCAACTGGTGGTGGCTCGCGTAAGCCACGCGCTGCCTTCCCTGCTAATTTTGCTCTCCGAATTTCGCCTGTTGGGAGTTTTTTGGGGTCTGTGAATCTAATGGTAAGATTAAAAATAAAAAATTCCATCTTCTAGTTTAGCGTTTTGAATATCCAAATTGGTTCCCCTTGGGTTTCGGTGTACACATACACGAAATTGAGCTGAAATATATACGCTTATATATTTTCACACAAAAAATAAATTTTTGTTGCGTTTCATACTTCCTAGATCTACCAATTTTACTTATAAAATTTTAAATCAATTTTAAGCCACATGTCAGGACGCAAAAAAACGAAGGTTCTGATACCAATGAAGGGAAAATATAAAAAAATTGAGGTAATAATATAATTGGTATCTACCTCTTGTAGCGCGTAAAACTCGTTGCGGAAGCGACACAAAGATCCCTTTCTATTTGGTCACCGGTCTGGCTTTTACCCACAAGCGGAATAAGAGTAGTTAGATCACAATCTAAAAGTTCCTGAAAGATTAAGAGAGAAAACTTGTGAGCGAAAATGAGCAGCCTTGCGTCGTACAAATTTTCTCGTTACAAAATTCTTAAATCTCCCAACTATTTATAAAAATCCTAAAAATTAGAGATTTATCTCTAATATAACTCAGAATCCTTTCTGACTGAATTATTCAATTCAATTTGTATTGGAACTAAATCTATAATAGAGTTATGGGTGCATCCCAACTCTATCACAAATGATGTAGAGGTAAAAAACAAAAAATTGCTAGTCAAATGTACTAAAAAAAAAGTCTGGGCATCAGCATTTTCATTTCTTATATATATATATATATATATAAGGAAAAGTAAAAATATATTTTTTACTGAACAGAAAATGATTTCTATGCGATTGAAGTTTTTCATTTTTGATTATAAGAGCTTTACTTAGCTGGTCCCAGGTTATAGTTTATGTTGGAGATTTTTATTTATTTAGGAGAGAAAGAAATGTAGAAATAGAGAACTTCATCACTAAAAAACTTGGCATTACAGTTATTCGGACCTTACATATTTATAGTAAAATTCCTAACAAATATAATCATAATGATTCCTAAAAATATGAATATAAAACAATAAAATCAAAATCAAATTTAAACATAAAAAATCCTAATTTTCCTCTTTCAATCTTTGACCTAATCTTTATTAATCTTCAATTGACTCATTCTTCAACACTCCCCCTTGAGTCGATTGCTGTAAATGCTTAACTTGAAATGGATATGGATTTTTATTGATCATGGTTATGATATGGATTTTCATTAATCATGGTTATGGGGCATAGACATGGCATTTGATTTCTTATGGTTCATAGTTGTGAAGACATGGGCATGGCATATTTTTATTGTTGTATGGCATAGGCATATGATTTTTTATGGTCATAGTTGTAGGGATATGGGCATGGCATAATTTTGTTGTTATAGGGCATAGGCATGACATATATATTTTGTTTTTAAGATAAATGATCCTCCTTCTATTCTTCTTTCATGTTGGATTGGCTCTTCGTGGAGAACTTCAAAATCTTCTTCTATGGAGATCCAAAGCTTCAAAATGGACTATCATTTGTACTAACCAAGTTTGAAAGTTTGTTCCATCAAATTTTGGTGGCTGCATTTGTAAAAAATTTGTTTGGCCCTCCATGTGTAGATTTTGTTTGTATTTTTTTGATCCTCAAAAAAGAATGGCTCTGATACCAAATGTTGGAGATTTTTATTTATTTAGGACAGAAAGAAATGTAGAAATAGAGAACTTCATCACTAAAAAACTTGGCATTACAATTATTCGGACCTTACATATTTATAGTAAAATTCCTAACAAACATAATCATAATGATTCCTAAAAATATGAATATAAAACAATAAAATCAAAATCAAATTTAAACATAAAAAATTCTAATTTTCTTTTTTTAATTTTTGATCTAATTTTTATTAATTTTCAATTGACTAATTCTTCAACAGTTCAGTGGCCTGGGAATCTGTACACAAAACTGTACCACTTCTCCCTGCCGCTGTCCACCGCGCCGCGACGCACGCAATAACTCCCTATTTTCCCTTTGCTCTTACCACAGCCCGCGACACACGCGAAAACTCCCCATCAATCCTCATTCAATAGAAATTTCTTTTGCGATTTTTTTTTAATACTCCTTTTACCTCGATATAAATGAAAGGGAAGAGAAAAACAGCCGTAAGCCCGAAAAAGGCGCTGAGGGATGCTATGGAGGATATTAAGGACATGGTAGAGGTTCCTGTTCAAGGCGAGGAGAAAGAAAGATTTGAACTTGATTGCAATGGCGAGAATCGAGAGGAAAAGGAAGGGGAGGAAGACGACGAGGATTATGAAGAGGAAGATGAAGATGGGGAGAAAGGAGAAGACGAAGAAGAAGAAAGGCCTAAACTTGATGAGGGTTTCTTCGAAATCGAGGCTATTCGCCGAAAACGGGTCCGCAAGGTTATCTGTTTATGCATTGTTACTATCCTTTGTTTGCCTATAATTATTTGAGAGTTCTTTATGGAATGAGAGTTACTGGAATTCTTGTTTGTGTTTGTGTCTTCTTTGGGTGGATTATTTGGTTGTGCTAATGGATCCTTTTTTTTTTTATAATAATTTTCTTTCTTATTGCGATCGATGATCATGGCGAATCACTTTTCAAATGCGACACAATATAGGGTCAGCTCCAGTATCTTATAAAATGGTAAGTGAATTAGTAATACATCGTCAAGCATTAATTCCTTCTTTTTTAATCTAATTTTGCCTTAGTTGGTCGAATGCTAGCAACAAAATCATGTTAGAACATAATCGGCAGAGATGCTCTATTGATCTCTCTAATGTTGTTTTTTTTCTTTTTTTTTATTATTCTTTTTATTTATTTTAAAGGCGAGGCTGGCCAGAAACATCTAACACCTGGGAGCCCTTAGAGAATTTGCAATCTTGTTCAGATGTTATTGATGCATTTGAGGAGAGGTAAATTCTTTTTCTTATCTGGTTCGACTAAAATGTGTTGGGCTCTTGAGAACATTATATAACCATTGGCTCATGTGCTCCATTCCATTTCAAATGACCGGAGTAATAAATGATTCTGACTTGGCAATTTTCAGTTTTTTTTTGGCTAGCAAATGAGCAGAAATGAATATAGATACATGAACTTAAGATCCTTTTTCTTTTCTTTTTCCATTTCTTAAGAGCTTCCTTTTTTGGTGACCAAAATAAAATGTAGTTTCCTGACCATATAGAGTTGCATAATTACTCACAATTCGCCCTTTTTCTCTATCCCCATTTGTTTTATGGGTTTCAAGCTTGCGATCTGGTAAATCTTCTCGTAAGAGGAAACGCAAGTATGGAGGTTTTCATTCTCAGCCCAAGAAAAAGCAGCAGCGTTCCTCCGCTGGCTATAATTTAACAGGTGTTGAAATTAATGTTGTTGATAAACCTTTCTCTGCTCGTATGAATAACTCAAGGCTTGCCGATCCACATGCGGGTTCAGGTCATGAAGGTGTGAACAATGGGAATGTTACCAATAGCAGAACTACCAGGAAAGCTGATGAGAATGGGCACACCAATGGTTCAAAACAAACTTCTCACGATAAAGATGATAATGAATATGATCCAAAACTTAGTGAACTGAGAGGAACACTGTCTACCAATGATGTGAATGGGGATAAGTTAGCAGTACATTTCCGAGAAGGTAATTCTTCAGGAGGAGATGATCCTACATATGGGGTTCCCAAGTTTGATTATGTGGATCCTGTTCAGAATCATCGGTGCACAGGTGCTAAAAGAAGGAAATCTGGCTCTGTAAAGAGGTTTAAGAAAGACTTGGTTGTGTACGACCCAGCTAGCTTGCAAAGTTCACCTACTTTCTTACAACCTTCTCCATTGAATGTATCTGTTGGCTTTGGTGGGGAAACTGCACATCTGGGGATAGAAAATGGGACTTTGTCAGGAACTAATTCCAGTTGCAAGCCAGGGGGTGAGAATTCCTTAATTATCACCAAGATTATCAAGCCGGTAGGCTTCTCAGCTTCTGTGATGGACAATGTGCAAGATGTCTTGGTATCCTTTGTGGCATTGAGGTTCGTCATCACAATTCCAAATTTTTGTGGTGTCTTATTGATATTATTTTATCTTTTATTATGACTCTCTTTGCAGCTTGCTATGTAACCTGTTTGTTACACTAGAATGCTAACAGTAGAATGCTCTATTTCTTTTCCTTGACATTTTTATCCTTCCGGTTTCTGAACCACTCCTAAGTAGCGGGATGAGATAATTTTTGGTTTCTGAACTGCTTCTAAGTAGCGGGATGATTTCTGCGTTGCTCCTAAGTAGCAGGAGAGATCGTTGGATTTCTCGTGCGTTAGCAAAATCCATCTTATATGGATATGCATGTATCATGATATGGTTTATGGCTGGTTATCTATTCCAATATCTTTATTTTCCCAGTATATTTTGATGGCTGCCATCCTCATTCTAAGAGAACTATGCTGTCTCACTTCTCTATGATATGGCACGATGCCTATAGGAGTCTACAACTATTGTCTTTCTTGATAACATTAGTTGTATAGGTTGTATGCCTCTTAGACTATCTAGTTCTCATTGTAGTTTTTCCTAATTTCTTATTGATATCTTTAATCCAAATCAATCCCTTTGTGTTATCACGAAATTTATCTTGACTGCCAACTGCCTCAGAAGGGTAGTAAAAAGAAAGCGAGGAAAACAAATAAACAATGGATGTTCCTGTATATACTTATAGTAATATCATAATATGTTTAGATCATAATAATGTCAATTATATGTATTTTGGTTGAAGCTGTTTGCCTTGTTTAATTTTTCACTCCTTTTCTCTTCCTTGCTCTTTGTGGGATTTTTTTTTCCTTAATGTACTCTGTTGATGATGGCTTAATTTTGCATTTCATCTATATGTTTCGTAAGTCCCAACTGCTCCTCAATTAGATATTGTGAAAAGTTAACAAGGCAGCTTGTTGCAGTAGCTTGGGTCATGTTTTATGGTCTCCAGTTTTCCCATGTTTCGTACTTCATCCATTTCCAATTCATTTAAAACTCAGAAGCCTAAAAACATAGACTGCATGTTCAGTGGACTGGAATGGGAAGAAATTGCAACAGATAACAGCTGAAATTTTCCCGCACACTTTCCAAGTTCTCTTTATCAGAGAATAATTGCAAACTCAATAAGTTTGAATTCACCCTCACACTTTTGAAGATTTCTGTATGAGAGAATGATATTGCATAATGGCAATGAGTTCGAATTTCTCTTCACTGTTTCAGAGTTTTCTTTATCAGAGAATAATTTAATGCATTTAAGGATCTGACAAATAAAAGTTTAACGGATTGATTCCTTATAGTTGGTAGAGATTTTGTAGTCATGTTGGATCTGAGATGGCATTATCTTGAACAGTTGCCCACCACAATCTCAAATTTGTGATATTAAATCTTGATTCTCTAGAATTATTGCTTTTCAGAATATTATATTACATTGGTCTATGGGCCCAACTGTTATATGCCAATTCTCGATTGAACAATGCATTAGATGGCTATATGTAGTTAAATTCTTCTACCTAGATGTGTAAAGTAGGAATTTGTTCCTGAATGACAAATCAGCTCCTCTGCCAACATTTTTGAGAATTGTAAAATGAATGGCCGGCATGCACATGGGGATAAACCCCCTTTTCAGCGTGAGGCCATGCTTGTTATTGTTAGTTTTGGTTGGATAATGCTTAATACTTTGTTGTATCATTTAGAAACATATGAAATGCTTTTTCTGTAAATAAGTATCAGTTTCATGCGAATGCCAGAAGATTGCTGCAGTATTTTTACCTCTTGCATATTTTTTTTGTTACATGGAAAGCCATCCAGCAATAATCAAATCAATGCTTATCAATTGATAAGTAATTTAAATCCTCAGATTCTTGTATTCATCAAATCTAGACCCTGCAAATGCACCTACATACTGCATTTGTTAAACCTTTGTGCATTTGCTTATGTAAAAAAGGTGGACATGGAAATGGGAGCATTGAACTCTATTCTTATGTAAGGATTACTAGTAGCTGGAGTTTTGAGTTATATTTATGTTGGAAGCTTCATCTGACTGAATATTTTTGTGTGCTTTCCAACTTTGATAGGTCTGATGGGAAAGAAGTCATCGTAGATAACAGGTTTCTCAAGGCTAATAATCCACTTCTGGTATTAATCCAACAGATCATCAATTCTTTTATCCATATTACCAGCACTGTCTTTTTTATGACTATAGTTCCTATATTTACTATCCTTTCTGTTTTGGTAGTTGATCGACTTTTACGAGCAACATCTCAAGTACAGTACGTGAATGGATAGAGTCTTGGAAGGAAAGTTAGCTCATATGCATATCTGCTCAATCGCTCCTTTTTGTCTGTGTACAGTATTATAATTCTGTAGTTGCAGGAGATAGTGCAGATTAATTCTTAGTTCAGTGATTTATTACTAGCAAGTAGCAATATAGCTCAAGTTCATCTGTATGTCACCATGTTTCTTTTTGTACGCTTAGATTTTTTGTATTTCATAGTATTTAACTTGATGAGTAGAACTTCTCCATGACTGTAGCAGTTCTGACAGTTCCAATGAATTTTATCTTTTTGCCAATTTCTCTGTATGTGAAAATTTGTGGATTCGCAAAGCACTTCTGTGTGTATGATTTCTGTTCTGTGGTTTTGTTCGATGTGTCCTAAAATAACATATTCATGGATAATATCTAATTTAAACATTGAATGCTGCCCTAAATTTGATTCTCAGATTTGATGGCTGTAGGTAATTGAATTGTGTAGCCAAGAAAAAGAAATTGAGGAGCAGGTGCATGGTGCTTTCACTACACATCTACTCCTAACAAACGCAGTATTGTTTTTTTATTCATATAAGATGCTTCCGGATGTCCTTGTTGTTTGTCTTTTTCTGCAGTCTTGGTACTTTTGTTGATTGTATCCAATCCTTTATTATTTTAAAATGGCAAAGATTAAATATTTTCCACAAAGAAGCTGTCATAGGTCAACTAATCGCAGAATAACTGAGAGCCAGATAGTCATCTCAAACTGCTAGTAATTTTTCCTAATATTCAACAAGATTGTGCTAATCTGCCCAGTCGATCGCAGATAGCAAAAAGCATTAATGGCGAGCAAAGGGCCATCACCAGTGGTTCCATTTCTAATTGTGGGATTTCTAGGCTTGATAATCTATGGTCCTATGTTGATGTCTTTAATGGAATATATATATCCTCTATTTGAGGCAGGTGATGAAGAAGTTGCTGCAATCTCGTTTTTTACAGTGCTTCCTCTTATACTGCTTGTTCTTATACACTTGATTTCTGCCTGCTGTCCCAAATTCAGCACATGGTCTTCCACAAAACGCAGAAGCTATAGTTCCGGCTATGATGTTGATGGATCTGGTTTAGGAACATTGATTCTAGTTGTGCTCTTCATTGTTCTTTACTACATTTGGAAATAGCATCTTTCAGTCATGGTACAGATCTTTTAAATACAAAATGTGATGTTAGTTCCTCAGCTGAAAGTTGCTCTATTAGTACGGTGTGCAATTGTGTGAAAAAAATAATTGATCCATCGTCAAATTCTCAGGAACCAGTGCTTAAGTTTGCAGTACTGTCATCTTTTTAGATCATGGGAGGTATTCAACACAATCCATTAATAATTTACTAATGTAGATAAAACAACTCACAACACAGACTTTGACAAAACCATAAGAAAAAAGAAAAAAGAAAATACTAAATCCATAAAGATACTTAACAGGATAAACAAAAGATGCAGCAAGGATGCATGTTGAGACTAGCCCTAAACATTGTGAAGTGTCATCCTGTCCATGCATTCAGAGAGAACCTCTTTGGCCTCCTGCAGCACCTTTATGCTTTCTTTCAGCTTTAAGCGCTTGCCTGCAACAGAAGGTGTTTCTGCTAGCATTTTCTCTATAGCTCCACCATGAGCAACCATCAGTTCACCCAGTATCTCTTTCTCAAATTCTTTGCTCACGAGATCCTGAGCCCTGGACTTGATATGAAGAGCCATATAATCAACCAACCTCCTAATAACAATTTTCCAGTATGAAAACATTCTCATTTTCAGGTCAAAAGCTTGATACAAAACATGCTGATTCGGCTTAGGAATTTCAACCTGAAGCACTCCAAAACCTTCAATCAGTGAGCTGGTTTGCCCCTTTTCTACAACATTATCGACAAACTTCTGTCCTTGAGAAAAGAGCTTATTATATTCATTTATGTATTCAGGACTACAAGTATAATCTGTCAGCTTCTCCATTTTGACAACTTCCATAACCCATTTGGTCGACTGTTCTTTCATCTTTGCAACTGCGTTATGGCCAGCTCGTGCAGCCAAGCTCTGCAGTTGGTGATAATTTTGCGACTGATGCTTCAGAACAGATATCACGACACATTCAATGTACTGCCATACTTTTTCAACGAAGGACACAGGAATTCTTGATATTTCTTCAACTTTTCTCCACAGGATTACTTGGAAGGCTGAGTGAGGAAGGAAATTGGGCAATGCAATTCCTTTGGCTTCCTCCAAAACCTGAATCTCCTCTACTAGAGAATTCTTTGAAATATCACTTTGAGAGCAACCTTGAAGCTCATTAAAGAACTGATTGAGCATTTCAACCAACCTAGCAGTACAGTGCATATTATCATCATTAGGGTACTCCTCGTATTCTCCTCTTAGAAGAATCTTCCTTAAAGACTCTTTGGCAGACCCAATAATGCCCATGAAAGCTGACATGGCCTCATTAGCTGATGACAAAGCCTTCGGTATCTTATTCAGCTCTATTTTCTTAGCATTCAGCTTCTCATCACTGTTCCTCACAATCCCTGGCAAGCATTTAGCTATGATAGTAGCTTGAATAAGTGACAGCTTTTGAGCTAGAACAGGAATGCTTACCATAGATTTATCTATCTTGGATAGGAGAGGATGTGTTTCAAAGAGTCGTGCTTCTTCCATTCGTGCTTCTTTGTAAGATTCATCGCCAATGCGATTCCTCACGCAGACATAACCAAGGCCTATATTCACATCATCTGCAGTTACCTTCTCAAGAAGTCCTTCCGGTGCCTTATCAACTTTTGTTACCACCGCAAGAGTCCTTTCGCCCGTCTTGTCAACTTTCTGCGACATTCTTATGGATTCACAGGTTGTAAAATCGACAGTAGCTGATAAAACATTAAGGATAATACTCTCCTCAGGTTTTATATACTCCATGATGATCTCTGCTATCTGTTCATAAATATTTTCAGGCTGGCCATGGACAGGCACTCTAGTGATTCCAGGAAGATCAACCATTGTAAGATCAGGCACTCCGTATTTCTTCACCACCAAAGTCAAAGGATTATCTGATATTCCCTTTCCATTTCCAGCAATTTCATCAGTAGCAAGATTTATGACATTAGCTACATTGGATTCATCCGTGCTAATAGTTTTGCCGTTGAACTCCAAGGAGAGGTCAGGATTAGGGCCTAGATGGTGTTGCAGCCTCATAATAAGGGGTACTCTGGTGCAAATTCCCTGACCACGTGGAAGGCTGATACCAGCAAGAGATTCAAGGACACTAGACTTGCCCGAAGATTGATCGCCAACAACAACTATGGTGGGTAGTTGTATGCCCTCTTTCATCACCTTGAGGAGCCTAAGCTTGTCAACTGCATCAAGCAGAGGCCTGATCCGATCATTGTACGATGAAACTATTGGACCAATGTGTTCTCCAATGGGCTTCCCAGCACCCATTTGCATAATCAAAGAAATAGAGAGTTAAAGAGAGAGGAATAAAACAAATTGTGATGTTAATGGATTAGAAAAGATGAAAGGAGAGAAATTTATAGGATTTCCCGATTATTCTTCCTTTGAACTTGGAAAATGCAATTTGCAATACCTTTATGCAATTACTCGTTTTACTGTTCACGCGTGAACTGCCCAATTTCAAAAGTAGTTCTATTTGAAAGACGAGTGACCCGTATATGAGGTGTTTGTACAACTAGTGGAAGGGCAAGGTTTTTAAAACTAAACTGAACAGCTCTTTTTTCACAATTTAACAGTACACTGTAATGCAGTATGAGTTTTCGTTTTGTCACATCAATCCAATCAAACTTGAAAATTTATCTGAAAAATTAACTTTAAATAACTTAAAGAAATGAGTGCTTAGACTGTCAGTTACTTTTTGACAAAAGCAAAAGCCACTGCGTAGATTCTAAGTACTTGATTTTTTTTGTTTTGGGAAGTAGCCCTCGTTCATAGGGCTAAAAATGAACCGTGGGTCATTTGTGACCCCTTCTGAGGTTGTGCCGCTTAATTCCACCTGTGAGCAATTAGATATAAGTGAATAACAGAAGGAATTGGGCACCAATTCATGGAGAATTCTGAATTTTCAAAACATATAAAGCACACTGTTCAATCTATTAAACAAGAGAGCCTAAACTTGGCCGAAAGAAGATGAAAGCATATGAATAATAAAAGATATGGATTACAACAGTTTTCAATAAGTGTCTCCTACCACCAGCAATCTTTAAATTAAGGTATTTCAGACAACTGCATATGGGGCTAACACCATTGCACTCATATGACAACAGCATCCTTGAGTTATGCACTATATCCTGCACTAAGCAAATATTTCTCTATATGCATGTCCTTAAAATCTATTACTACAGACAACATTATTAATTACATCAGGAAATAGGAGGTTTCCGAGCAACCCACCCATATGGATTTGCCAAGATTAGTTTACTCAGTACTTGACTACACACATAGGAGCAAAATACGCTTTGCTCCAACAGTAGATGCCTTTCCACTGATGCCGAAATGTTCATGAGACATCTGTGTCCATATATATATATATATATATACATATATACATATATGAGGGTTCTAAAGATGCCTTAATGAGCATTAGCCGCAAGTGACAAGAAGCCAGATTGCAAGAGGCAAATGAGATTCCTGAAAAGACATTTGTGTTGTCAGAGCTCCAAGAAAGGAATTTTAAAATGACAAATTCTGGCAGTGAGTTTAAGGGATTTACTCTTATCCTTTGTTTGTATCGGAATAAGTAAGTTGTATTTACTTTAACGAATGAAAAAGAAGGGAAATGGGAGTAAAAAAAATTGTATTTCTTTTATTTTGATTTACGTTATTTGGTTGCATATAAATTTTTTTTCTTTTATCCCTTAGCATTTTCACTGTTGATCGTTTTCTTTCTTGCCTTCACTGTCCACTGTCTTTTTCCTCACTTTCACCGTTCGCTGTCCTCACCTCAACTGTTCAACATCTTCTTTAGCTCCATCGCATACATCAGTTTTTCTGTATCAGAAAAGGGTTAGAACAGTTTCTCTACACTTCTTTCACTTTCGCCACCGGCACCAACAACCAGATTTATCCTTGCATAATTCTTTATTTTCATCATAATCTCATCACTGTTCTTAATTTAATTTGTTTTCTCTCCAAATTGAGAGGAAATATTTGAAGGGTTTTGTAAGCATCGTGTCCCGGGGCGGTCCAGATCGGAGATTACCCAATGAACAAATCGATACCTGGTCCCGAATGAGCTGATGGAACTCAAAAATTTTGATCCTCTAGGCTTACGAGAAGTAAAAAGGTTTTATAGGAAAAGGGAATTTGGAAAATTGAGAGTCTTAGCTTGGTGTTTGATTTTTTGCTCCACGGACGGTCTACCCGTCGGTCGTTGAATATCCCGTCAGTCGTCGAAATCACCGCCTCTCCCAGGGATGGACAACCCGTCGGTAGCTTACAGACCCGTCTGTCATTAAGGCGGCCACCGCTTTAACTCGGGAACACGTGTCCCGTTGGTCAGCAGAGACGGACACGTGTCCCGTCGGTAACTCAGAGACGCCCGTCTGTGAGATTAGGCCTGCCCGTCAGTCATGCCTATAAATAGCAAAATTTTTCATTTGAGAGGGGTTCGAATTTTTCTTGGAAAAAAGTCACAAAAGGCAAGCCAAAAGGGCAAATCTTCCTCTTCTCAAGTTTCTTTATCTTTATTTTGACTAAATTCCCATATTTTCCTACTTTTTCTGTTTTTTTTTGTTTCACTTTTAAGTGAATCTATTTTACTTGGAGAAAGCTAAATCCATTAGTTTTCATCCATTTTGTGGATTCAAATATTTCAAAAATTCAGTAAAAATCAAGGAAAATATAGTCGTTTTCCTTTCTTGGTTCTTGCTTTCTTCTCGTGAGACGCGCAAGGTTTGAATCAACCAAAGTTTCACTCCAAAAAGGTATAATCTGAGGGTAAATATTCTGGACGCTTGCTTTATTAATCCATCACGTTCATTTCCACATTTATTGTATTTATTTACCTTTGACTTAGTTCTTATTTGCCTTTATTTTGTTTTGAAAGTTGCTTATTTAAAAAGAGAAAAGAAAAAGAAGTTTTTTTTGGCTTTTATTTGAAAACCAGAGGCAACCGACGGGCAGTAGTACGCCCGTCTGTCGCTCGAGCGACGGGCAATAAACCCGTCTGTCGTTCGAGCGACGGCGTGTTAAGCCTATTGACCGTTGGTCACATAAGGGACGGCCGTCGGTCGGTCCGCCAAGCCCGTCTCTCGCCTTTTTTTTTTCCTTTTTTTCTTTTATTATTTCTTCCTCTATTAAATTCTTATTTTATTATCGAGAAAAACGTTTTTTTTAACTTTTGCTTCGACGTTTTCCTTTTTTATGTATTTTATTTATACATTTATTTATTCATTTTACTCTCTATATGTGCTTTGCCTTAATTTGTAAATATTAATATTTTTTTTGTTTTGTGAGTAATGTATTTCCCTATTCCTGGATGGATTGAGCTATGGAAAAAAGCCATCATGCCGTCATAGAAAGCCTAACTTTGGTTTAGTTTTCCTATCCCTTTTCGTTCATTTATTTCTTTTCTTTATCCCTTATTTTATTTATTTAATTTTGTTATTTTATTCCGCGTAAATTAAAAACGGACATCTATTTTATATTAATTAAAATTGGGATTATTTCACGAAATTAAAGGACTCAATGTCCTGTTTTAGCCCAAAGAATCACATAAAAATTAGTTTTTTTTAATAACTGTATGTGAGGGCCAAAGCCCTCAAAATAAATGAATTTCCCATCTTTTGTATGTATATATATATATATCGTGCCTTTAAAATGGGAGTTGTATTCCGTTTCTAGTTTTATTATAATTTAATTTCAAACATTTATTTATATATTTTATGTATGTATATTTACCGCTTTTAATGTGAATATTTGTGCTTTTAAAATTTGCATCGTGTGGAGAGAAAAAGCGAACTAATAAACTCAAAACTTAAATGTAAAGTTAAATCAAGGTAGAAATAGATGAGAAGTCCCGAATCCGGCTCTGATCTTTGGGCTCAACGAGGCGAGAGGTCTATCCGATCACTCATTGGAACCTCCAAGACACCTCTTATGTCCCATCAAAATGATGAAAAATAATCCTAGGCTCCATAGGGTTAGAGGGTCATTCTCGATGTTCTATTGGGGTGATTGCCTCCAAGGTCCCTTTGGGTTGCTCAAAATGAAAATATGCGCCGTCTTAGGCTCACTGAGGCGAGATGAACTTTTTTAATGTTTTATTGGGTGGCGACTCCATGAAACCTCCTTGTTGCCCAAAATAGACGCACTTGCAATTTGTTGCAAGATGTCAACGGATCTTCAATTTGCCCGATTGCCCTAAAGTAGGGTGGTCAATGGGTGCTCCCCGGGGTCCGGCGCGCGTCACAGTGGCGACTCCGCTGGGGACGGCTAGTTTGAGACTTCAATTTGAAAATACCTTGGCTAACATTTACACTTAAAGTTTTAGTTTATAAATTCGCTTTCTTTCAAAATTGCATATATATCCCATTAGAGCCTTAGAATACGTTAGTTTGGTCCCTTCTTAAACCCCGGTGCATTCCCGAAGCGCAACCCTATGTTCACTAAATGTAGGGAAGTGTTAAGGATAACCACCAGCCCAAGTCTCGTACCATGTGGTATATTAAATGTGATCCGATCGGTCGTTACGCTCGTGATGAGCTAGACCCGTCGGTAGGGACCATGCTTGGGTAGCCCTAAAGTAACATCACCCATGACCAAAGCTCATGTAGTGGCCGTAGATACTTTTCCTAGGTAATATGAACCATAATTCTGTGCTTGTTGTTTGGATCCTTACATATTGGTAATGTCCAAATGTTCTGTTTGGTTACCTAGCCAAGGGTTCTCATACCCCGGTGGGGCCATGTCGATATGTTCGGACTATCTAAATATGTAATGATCATCACCCATGCGCTTGTGCATTAGTTGAGGAGTGATATGTTGCCGGATTTTTGCCGTGCACCATGTGCATTCATTGGGTCCCCGGTTGACCCATGGGCTAATCCCGCCTAGGAAAGAGACTGTGACCACGTGTGTGGGAGTTATAAGGGTGGAGGTGACCTATCTACTTGTATGTATTCTGTGGATGTTGCATATCACGAGCATGCATTCCATCACATCCATGCATCATTCTGACTCTTTGTCTGTGCAGCCATCATAGATCTACCTAGGTGGACAAGAGGATCGACGGGTAGGTTGATCAGGAACCCAGAGTTTGAGCTATCAGAAAAAGGAAGTTTTTCAGAATCTAGTTCAGAAGCCAGTCACATCACTTCGAAGATGTCAAACTCGCCAAAAGGAGCTGATACCACTAGGGTGATGATTGCCGAGGAAGTGGGAAAGAGAATCGAGGAATTCGAGGCCCGAATGCTGGCTATGATGGAAAATCTTACTGCCACTTTAGCACCGCGAGCTGGGCAACAGGCTAGTGCCTCGACTGGAGTGCAGGAGGAAAAAGAGGAGAGTAGACTGAAGCCCTTAGTAGCAGTTGATCTACCTGTAACAGAGCCAAGAGCCCCAGCGCCGGTTGAGCATAAAGGAGGCCCTGGATCCGAGGTAGACCTATGGGATGAGCCAGAAGAGCAGATTGTAGCCAAGGGAAAATCACCTAGGGTAGAAGACGAGGTGTGAAAAAAGATGGAAGAGAGGTTCGAAGCCATGACGAAAATGCTAAAGATAGGGGGAGGAATGAATCCCGAGGATAGAGAGCTGGATGGTGACGATTTGCTGCCCCAGAATTTCAAGATGCCCGACATTCCTAAGTTTGATGGTACTTTAGACCCCACAGCTCATATAAAGCAATATTCCCTGGTGATGAAGGGCACTACCCTGACGAAGAGGCAAAAAGTTGAGTACTTTTGCCTGAATTTAACTGGCCCAGCGATCGACTGGTATCACGGGTTAGATCGATGGACAAAAGAGAACTGGGAGTTATTGATCGAAGAATTTCTCAGACAGTACGATTGCAGTACTAGGATGGAGATAACTCTGAAGGACTTGGAGCTTTTGCAGCAAAAGGCGGGGGAATCTTTCCATGAGTACCTCACCCGTTGGAGAAATAGAGTAATGGAAATGAAGCGAAAGCCGGATACCCCGGACCAGATTCAACTGTTTATCCGAAATGCTAGCCCTTATATGAGAGAGGGACTGAGGATAAAAGGCTTACGAGATTGGAAATCTTTAAAAGATATTGCTATAGAAGCTGAGGGAGAATATCTCGCAAAAAGGGCTAATAATGAGAACTATGTTAAGAAAGGCTATGGCAACCCAGGGGCAAGCAAGGTTGCAGGCTCCACTAGCAGTAACAGAAGCGGGAGGACAGCAGAAGTATCGGTAAATGGGATGAGTCAGAGGCGTTTCTCGAATTTGGGCCGCCGTTGTCGTGGGTTTTAAAACGGTTGATAAAGGAAGGAAAGCTCCAACCAATGCCACCCAAACCAGTCAGAAGCCAAGGTCAGCCGGAGCACAAAGAACATGAGTACTGTGCTTTTCATCAGCATACCGGTCACTTAACGGATGATTGTATGATGCTGAGACATAAGATCCAAGATTTGATTGACAGTAAACAGATCACTGACCTTAAGCGGAGGGAAGGAAAAAAGAAGCCTAGCTATAACGCGGTTCCACCACCCGTTTTTATGATCGGGTCAAACTTACCAGAGTGGTACGTGTTACAGGACTTGTACGGGAATGACTATGTTGCCGTCACTCGCCCTGAAGTTAGTAAAAAAGAGATATCCGTAGTGGTAGTAGATTGCTGGTCTACTAGTGAGAGTAGCGAGGAAAGTGAAGAAGAAGGTCAGACGTCTGTGGATCTGTGGGAATCGGATGAAGAAGGCAGAGAAGTAGGGGCTATCACGAGAAGTGGAAGAGTGGTCCCTGAAGTAGAAAAACCGCAAGAGCCAGTGCAAGCTCCAGCAGGAAAGGAAACGGAAGATAATCAGATAGTCAGACAGCTGAAAAAGACTACGGCTCAGATATCCATATGGGATCTGCTGAAGCAGTCCCCCTCTCACAGACAAAAACTAGTAGAGGCCTTGACCGAGTCAACTGTGGCTACTACTATATCCCCGTCAGAGTTGTTGGATCTTGTAAAAGGAGGGTCCGGGGAAAGGTTAGTATATTCCGATGCCGACTTACCGGTTGAGGGCCGCAATCATAACCGACCACTCTACATTAAGGCACAAGTCAATGGTAAGCATACTGCGTGCATTATGGTGGATGATGGGTCGTCTATAAATGTATGCCCTTTGGTCGCGCTTCAGGCTTACGGATTAGATGAGGGTATGCTTAGCAAGTCGGATCTAACCATCACGGCTTATGATAATTCTAAAAGGCAAGCGTCGGGGACATTCAAAGTCTTGGTCAAAACTGGGCCCATTGAAACGGAGGCAGAATTTGTGGTCCTACCTATTCCGGCCAATTTCTCAGCTTTGCTCGGAAGGCCTTGGTTTCATAAACTAGGAGGGGTACCATCCACGCTACACCAAAAGATAAAGATCCCACATGAAGGGGAGGTGATAACCATTAACACGGCCAGGGAGAATCAAGTGTCAGCTCTAGGGATTGCCAACCAGCCATTTAGTGGCTTCCATGTGTCGGTAATAGGAGAAGAATCAGGTTTAGGCGATAGTCCTCCAGTAGTGAACATGATGAGAAAAATGCATTATGTGACGCCCGTTCCCTAACGACAGACTAGCTCAGCTAATCTTGGTTAGAGAAGGTCGCACACACACAACAGAACACATACGGAATCTGAACAATAAAATTTCATCACATAGTATCTTATCTCAAGCAGCACATGCCAAGCTATTCATAAGACATACATACATATGAGAGGTTACATTCATGATCATACATTATTACATGCCTTTACACTTCCATTACACATGTTAACTATACAAAAGCTTATACAAAATCCCAAAATAACAGCCCCCAAACCTATGCTATTCACTTCCTATTGTTGACCGTACCAAAATGCGGGGGACGTCCTTCAGTCACCTCTCGTCCGTACCTGCACGGATTAGAGTAAATCCATGCTAAGCGATAACGCTTAGTGGGGAACTCATATATAGCAGATAATTTATCACACAATCAGAAACATCATACATTACGCATTAGTAGACATGCCAGAACAATCATTATTAAAGCATGTACCATTTCAAGCATAGCTTTGTCCATTACTATGTTCAATCATAAAGCATCAATCACTTATTCACATATCCGTACTTTATTGTATCACAATCACCTCTGTTTATTATTCAATTAACTGATTAGCCGATTAGCCTTTTAGTCCATTAGCCTGCAATTCAATAACGCGGATAACGGGTATCGCATCGGTACCTCTCTGGTACCAGTAATCTCATCGAGACTACTTTTTCACATTAGCACCTTCTGGTGCTTCACATCACATTAGTACCTTCTGGTACTTCACATTATTCCACATATAATAAAATCCAGCAAGGATTATTCGCATTGTGATTCCCATGGAATCAGACACATTTAACGCATGGGGCTGCAGCACTTGACCCTATAGGCATGCCTAACTATCCACTACTTAACTCGCAGGCTTAAGTTGTTAAACAGTTATTCGATTCACTTTTCACTTTACACATTTGCATTAGCACATAGCTAAACATTTCATTTGCACACTCAGTATGCTTTCAAATTCAATTTTCACATTTAATATTCACATAACTGGTCGCATTCAGAAATCACCATGATTGTATACATTTGTGGATCACTTAACCCACATATAATACTTACTCAGGTTGTCCTTCATTTCAACTCAAAGCTTTGCCATTTGAATGGCCAAACACATTAGGATCATATTGCCAAAACAGGATTGGTCACGGTCACAATGAATTTCATTGTCACCGTGACATATTGAAGTCCAAAACAGAATGCAAACTGGGGGCATGTCACGGTCACAATCAATTTCGTCGTCACTGTGACATGTTCCCAACTCTCGGCAGAATGCAACTTGAGGGTATGTCACGGTCACAATGAATCTCATTGTCACTGTGACATATTCTCACTTTGCAAAACAGAATGCCTTCCTGGGTACCTCACGGTCACAATGAATTTCATTGTCACCGTGACATACCAAAATCCACTAGGCAGAATTGAACTCAGCATACGTCACGGTCACAATCATTTTCATTGTCACCGTGACCCATGCAAAATCACCATAACATAGTTATGTTTTTCAGCTCGTTTCTACCTTCTCATTTAGACTTCAAATCTCATTCTCATGCTTGACAATAAACCCAAAACATCAACTACTCACCCATTAGCACATGCCTGGTTTCCCTTCTTGTTTGACATTCAATAATAGCACAAATCATAATCATTCTCAAGCACTTTATCACAAGCATATTGCTACTACAATCATACTATCTAGCATCATATAATTCGTGCTCAAACTTCAATTTCGCATATCATATATTCAGTTCAAATCTCTATTTAATCAACACTAATCACACAATCACACAATTAGGGTTTGTTCCCAAACCTTGCCACCTTAGCTCCTAATTTCGACGGACGCTCGGCTCACCGATTACAACCTTTCCCTTATCTCTCTTCACTTCTTCAGCTAGCAAAAACAACACAGATGCTCAAGCTCAAACTCAAACCAATAATATCCCATCCAAACCAGCTCAACCAAGAAGAAAGAGTAGAGGATGAGATTATGCACTTATTCACTTACCTCTTAGGTTTAACCCTTAATTCTTGAGCAAATTAACATCAGTTTGCTAACACTTCATAAAGCCTCTCTAAACTCACTCCCACGCAAGAAAGAAAAGAGAAGAACACAGAAAATTGCTAGGTTACCAAATGAAACTCTTCCCTTCCCTTAACTCATTCTTGCATGCAAAAGTATAGGTGGCATCCTCTCAAGAAGCCACACGGAAACCACTTCCTCAAACCTGTCTCCACTTTCCATTAAATCATGTTATTATTTCCTTAATTAATCCTTTATTAACTAACCAATCAGCCTTTAACTCATGCTTAGCACAAACATTCATAATTACCATTAAAACCCTTAACAATACTTCTTTCTTTCAATTAAGTCCAATCCTACACATTCAATTCTCACACACATGCCAATTTAAGTTAATTCTCTTAGGGTACAAATCCGGCCATGACACATTACCTTCCTGGGACTGGTCTGGGTAAAAATTCACAGGGGCTACAGTCTGCTATTGTCACTCGAGGCCAGAAAGATTGAAAGGGCTTGGGGTATAAAGGAGAGCATAATAAGAAGAAGGCGATGCAAAAAATCCCTCATATCCGAGAGACCTTTGTGCCAGCATCATCGGTTTGTTCCTATGCTGGGGAAGCTGAGCCTCAATGGGCTGGAGATAGGATTGTGCCGGGCTTTGAGCTTTTCAACGATGTATATGACTGGGAGATGGGTATGATTAAGCCAGTAAAAGACTTTGGGATGAAGAAGTCTTAGCCAACCGGATTGTTTGGGACAGACAGGAGCCCGAGGAAGTGGTAAATGAGGCCATGGTAAGCACTCATATCAAGGGGAAAGAGAAGCTGGAGAAAATAGCTCAAGAGATAAAGCCCCTGAAGAACCCAGATGGCGTGGAATCGTCCACAGATGCTGAAGCAAAGATAGTGGGAGCGGAGGAGGAGACTAGCTTAGAATGTCTTTTCGTTCCTGAACTATTTAATGATGTAAATGACAGTTATAATTTCGTTAATGATATGAATGATTTCGCTTACTTGTGTGATGTTTCTGATAATTTTCATATGCATGATCATGATCACACTCCATTCATATTTGATATTGATTCCTCTGATGCAACTCCATTTAATCTTGGAACCTCGAAAAACCCGAAAGAAATTTTGATAGCATCGGATATAACTCCTGAGGAAAGGAAAAAATTTGAGAGAATACTAAAAAAACATGAAAAAGTCTTTGTCTGGACCTATGAAGATATGCCAGGCATCGATCCAAACGTCGCAGAGCACGCTATCCCTAAATATCCGGGTTACAAGCCTGTGAAGCAGAAGCTGAGAAGGCTCAGACCAGAGTGGGCGGATAAGGTAAAGGAAGAAATCCGGCAGCAGATCGAAGCCAAGTTCTTGGTAGAGGTCTAATATCCCACATGGTTGGCTAATGTAGTCCCCGTGGCCAAGAAGAACGGGAAAGTAAGAGTATGCGTTGACTATCGAGATTTGAATAAAGCCTATCCAAAGGATGACTTCCCGTTGCCGCATATTGACGTGCTAATAGACAGCGCCGCTGCCTGTGCAGTGTACAGCTTCGTGGATGGCTATGCGGGATATAATTAGATTTTGAACAAAATAATTGACAGGATCAAGATGGCTTTCATTACTGAATGGGAGACGTATGCCTATCGAGTGATGCCTTTTGGTCTGAAGAATGCAGGGGCTACATATCAGAGAATGGCGACGCAAATTCTGAGCGACTTGATCTATAAGGAGGTGGAAGTGTATGTAGATGATATGATGATTAAGTCTACCACCCGAGAGGGTCATTTCGAAGCATTGGAGAAGTTCTTCGCGAGAATAGAGAAGTATGACTTGCGACTGAATCCGAAGAAATGTATTTTCGGGGTGACCTCAGGTAAGTTATTGGGGCATGTGGTCAGCCAGCGAGGTGTCGAAATTGACCCGGACAAGGTTAAGGCTATCAGGGAAATGCCGGTGCCTCAGAAGAAAAAGGACGTGAGAAGCTTCCTGGGCAAGTTACAATATGTCAGCAGGTTCATTGCCAAGCTGACTTCAATCTGCGAACCGGTTTTCAAGCTCCTAAGGAAGAATCAACCAGTGGTATGGAATGAGGATTGTCAAAAGGGTTTCGATGCCATCCGAGAATACCTATTGCATCCACTTATGTTGAGGCCGCCGCAGCCAAGCAAGCCTCTGATTCTATACTTAGCCATAGAAGACAGCTCTGTAGGTGCCATGATGGCCCAAGAGGACGAATTCAGGATAGAGTTTGCCATTTACTATCTCAGTAAGAAGTTGTTGGAGTATGAAATCAAGTATGCCGAGGTAGAAAAAATTTGTCTTGCCGTTATTTGGGCTTCAAAGAAGTTAAGGCATTATTTCCACTCATACAAGGTGCAGGCGGTAGCAAAGCAGAATCCTTTGAGGTATTTACAGGAAGCGCCATCTTTGCTAGGAAAGATGGGCAGATGGTTATTGTTGTTGCAGGAATTTAAAGTAGAATATGTTACGAGGAAAACCATCAAGGGGCGAGCAGTAGCTGAGTTCCTGGCTGATCACCCGATTCAAGGAGACACCTACGAATTCAATTTCCCAGACGAGGATATAGCGGCTATTGCAATCCAGGGATGGTAATTACATTGTGATGGGGCCGTGAACAATAAAGGGGCAGGAGTAGGAGTTATCTTGACGACCTCGAAAAATGAGAAGCTCCCTTTAGCCAAAAAGCTAAGGTTTAAAGCTACCAATAATAAGGCTGAATACGAAGCATGTATTTTTGGGTTGGAAGCTTTGTTAGCCTTAGGGGCGAAGACTGTTGAGGTGTTCGGGGACTCTTCCCTCGTAATCAACCAGATCCGAGGTGAATGGGCAGTTAAAGAAGAAAGGTTAATACCTTATATCCAGCACTTGAAAGGTATAAGTAGCCAATTTGAGGTATGCACATTTCGTTTCATTCCAAGAGAGGAGAATCAATTAGCTGATGCTCTCGCTACTTTGGTGTCAATGTGGGACAATCCGGAAGGAGTGGTTATGAGACCCGTATTGATTTCCAGCTAAGATAGGCCCAGTTTCCAATCACAGTCAGTAGCGAAAGTCGATGTAGCAGATGGGAAGCCATGGTATCATGATATTATGAACTATCTAGAAAACACTGTTTTTCTAGAGGAGGCTACGGAGAAGGACCAGAGGTTAATTCGCAAACTGTTCACATAGTTTATATGCATAGATGGGGTGCTATACAAAAGGTAGGCCGATGGCATTCAATTGAGATGTTTGAATGAGAGAGAAGCCCCGAGGGTGATGGAGGAAACTCACGCCGGCGTGTGTGGACCCCACATGAATGGTTTGACACTAGCCAAGAAAATCATGAGACAAGCGTTTTACTGGCTCACAATGGATAATGATTGTTCGAAATATGTGAAATAGTGCCAGCTGTGTCAGCAGTACTCAGACTTAAGGCACTTACCTGTGTCAGAATTGCATAACCTAACATCGCCTTGGCCGTTCGTCGCCTGGGGTATAGATATTATCGGGGAGATCCGGCCCACAGCCTCCAATGGACATAGATACATCATAGTCGCCATCGATTACTTTACTAAGTGGGTAGAGGCAGAATCTTTCAAGAAGATTGACGCGAGGGACATGGCCAAGTTTATTGAGAAGAATCTGATATGTAGATATGGCCTTCCACACCATGTGGTATCAGACAATGGGGTACAATTTATGGGAGAAACCAGGAAGTTATTGGAGAAATATGGAATTGAACACCACAAGTCTTCACCATATCGCCCACAGACCAACAGAGCTGTGGAGGCTGCTAATAAGAACATTAAGAAAATATTGGCCAAAATGGCCCAAACCTACAGGATGAGAACATCTACAGGAGCTACGCCATATTCCCTAGTGTACGGGACAGAGGCGGTGCTACCAGTTGAGATAGAGCTCAGGTAGTTAAGAGTAGTCATGGAAGCTCATATCCCCGAGACTGAATGGGCGCAGCAAAGGATGCAACATTTAAGCTTACTGGATGAGAACAGATTAAGAGCCTACTACCATAACCAAATATATCAGAAGAGGCTAGCTCGAACCTTCGGAAAGAAAGTCAAGAAATATCCTTTGAAGGAGGGAGACTTGGTATTTAAGCAGATGAGACCGGGAGCACCAGACATCCGGGGAAAATTCAGACCTACCTGGGAAGGGCCCTTTATTCTCAAGAAGCTACTGTCAAAGGGAGCCGCAATTTTATCAGATAGTGACGACAACGAATTCAAGGAACCGGTGAACATAGACAGACTCAAAAGGTTCCATGGCTAAAGACAATAAGAGAAAAAGAAGAGAATAAAATGCCCTGCGGGTCGAAAATCGAAAAAAGGCGGCCTTGCTAAAATTGGGCGCCTCGACAGGGTGAAAACCGAAAAGAGGCATCCTGTGCAAAAATTAGAGGCATGAGAGAAAATGTCCAATCGAGAAAATCCGAGAGGGCCGATTGATAACAGGAGTTCTGATGCTTGCAAAATTCGGTTTCATGTATTAATATAGTTTGCATAGTTTGAATTCATAGCAAATACTGATCATGTATATAGAAGTTTTATGGAAATGTACACAATTTTGTGAAATAAAACGTGAATTTTTCTTTTCATTTTCATTATTCTTTAGTTCTGTTTCGAAAAGAGGTAACATTTAAAAGATATACATATTTAATCTAAGCTAAGCACTACCGCTACTCTCGCCAGCCAGGTACTTAAGCCCTCGGGTCCTATTATCAAAAGCTGGACTAATAACCTATCGCTTGTACTCGCTGGTGGAAGCCGCTGAATGAGATTCAAATCGGGGTATGACAGTTTTCACAGGAAGTAGGCTCCACAGCTCATGGTAGCGGGAGGCAAAAGCAATGGAAAAGGTTCCTCCTCGAAAAGACAGTGGGACTCTCACGTCTTGGGTCATCCCAAACTGACGAGCGCACCGGGCCGTAATATAGAAGGTGGCCTGACGAAGCCCACAGAGGGGAACACACCCCGAAGACCCGTCAATGACTGCATGGGGCAGAGGAAGCCAAGCAGCCATAAAGCGGATGTCGTCGTCTGATATCTCGCCAAATCTCGTGATCCTTTCATCAGGAGATGAAAGTGTATACAGTCGTTGGCGCGTGAGAAAGTGCCTCGGCGAGTACTGCGCGATGACTCGGGGAGGTGGCTCTGATAACATCTTCAGCTTCTCTTGCAGCCAGATCTAAAAAAAAAATTTTTGAAATTTTGAAAAAAAGAAAAAAAGGAAAAAATAAGAAAAAATAAATAAAAAACCGCTGGGGTAAGTAGGATTTACTTCAGGCAAAAATTAGGCAAAGGGTTGTGTGAAAACCTGAAAGGGCGCACTTCCCGCTAAGAAAAGCTAGTGCGAAAATCCACAAGGGACGCACTACCTTTAAAACAATGACGTACCTGAAGTAAGAGAGGACTTTTGGCGAATGTGGAAGAAGATCTAGAGCTGATCGAATCCAGGCCTAGGATAGTCTCGGCCAGAATAAAGGGAAAGGGGGTCAGTCCACGGTGAAAGCCATCCAGAATTCCAAATAAACGGGGATCACCAGCCGAATCCTCCGAGCTCACAGCCAGAAATCTCACCATGCAAAATAAGAAAACAATGCTTACTTGGTAGGTTGGGACATCGGAGAATCTGTCCAACGCCTCGATCAGTGGTTCCATAGAAAATGTAGATCCCTGGGGGACCAATTGAGCAGGTTCAGAAGAAGGTAAGCCCAAAGAAAGGGCGATGTCTTGGGACTGGACTACGTCGTAAAAGGGAATGCAAGGTTGAGTATTGATAGGATACTGTGCTCCAGCAATGGCAGCCAGCTCTTCAGGCAGGGGGCAGAGTTCCTGGTAGGTGAATTTGAAAATGTGAAATCGAGGGTTCCAGAAATGGGTTGCAGCTAACAGGAGGTTGTGTACGTAGGAATTTTAGGCCAGACAGGTGGGTGAGCATATTATTTTTCCAAGTGTGGGGGTCATCCAGAATTTGATACATCTTTTGAGTAGAAGCAGAAAACATTTTTTGCCAAGCCTAAAATTAAAAATAAAGGATGAGAAACGGAAGAGGTTGAAAAGCTCAGAAAAATTTTGAAATATGTAGAAAAACTCCACCGACGGCCTACCTGTGTCTCAGAATGGGCGGCTTACCCGTCGGTAGATGTCCACATGTCAACATGCATGTATCTTCATACGTCATCATGATGTCATCATGCGCGTTTAATTTTACATTAAAAGCGGGATTCAGAACGACAGACGGTCAAGCCGTCGGTCGCTCCTGGAGGCGGACAGCCCGTCGGTCATGAAATCTATGGCAACAATTTTCTTTCTTCTCCTCTTCCCATAACCGACGCCTTTGACGGTTTTTTGTCATTTTCTTCTTCTTTTCTTCACTGTTTTTGCATTTTTAGCGCGTTTTTGTGATTCTTGTATTATTGTGTATGAACCGGGACCTGTTTTTCTACATTTTCAGTCTTCTTCTTCAATTACAGGTTAGTAAATAATTTTCCTTTCTTTAAGTAAGTTAAATTTTAGTACTTTCTCTATTTTCTTCCTTTATCTCTAATTTTATTTCTTTTTTCTAGTAATATTAGTATAATCTAGTGCTAAAATGCTACCCATTGGCCTAATGAATATTTATTGTTTTACACGAATTTTTAGCTTTCCTATTTTTACTATATTTAATTTATTTAGTTTGATTAACCATTTACTTTTTAAATTAGATTGAAGTAGTGCCTTAGATAATTGGTGCATATTTAGAATAAGATTTGTGGCCTATATGTGTGGTTCCAAAAATATGAATATTCTGATTGTTAGGGCTTGAGGCCTATTGTTTTGTTTCGTGCAGGAAGTGGGGCACACCCTTGCCGGGGTGCTGCCCATTTTGTTATTACTTTTACTTTTATTGCACTATATTATATATGCCTGATTGTTAGGCCTAAGGCCTGTCCCTAGTTGTGAAAAATTTCTTGTTTTTGTGCATGAGTTAGGACACATCCTTGCCGGGATGTTGTCCAAATTTTAGTCAATATTTTCTGTGCTGGTTGAAGGCCTGAGGCCTATTGTATTGTTTTGCGCAGGAGGTGGGGCACACCCTTGCCGGGGTGCTGCCCAAATCTTTATTTGTACTTTATTTGGTTCTTCTAATTACTGATAATTTCCTTTGTTTTTTGAGATACAAAGTTTATCCCGTATTTTCCTTCTAACCCCTTGAACGCATCTCTACTGAGATATTATCGCTTTTTATCATTTACTATTACTAAATTGTCTATTGCTTTACAGGATGCCACCACGCAGACGTGTCCCTCATGGACAGGATGAGCCTCAGGCTCCCGTATGGATGACTCCGGAGGCTCGGCAGAGATATGTGGTTTTGGCTCGGGTAGAGTTCCGGGCCAGCCGTTTTGTTTCGAGACCATTCCTGGAGGCTCTGTGTAACACCCCAAATCGGGCCTAGTCGGAATCGGCAAGCTAAGTCGGTTAAGTGAAGGGTATTTCAGTAATTTATGCATGAGTAATATGGATAATAAGGATTTAGTTGCTAAGAACTTAATTAAATAAAGTAAGTAAAGGAATTATTATGGTGTGTTAGTAGTGTATGGTAGTAGGATGTTAATGGGCTAAGAGATTTCATTGAGTGATTTATGAGCATGGTACCTTGGAGATATTTGCATAAAAGAAATAATTATCAAGTGGATTATGGGTATGGAACTAAGGATGTAGGATATTTTATGAGAAGTGATTTAGTGTGTGTATGTGTATGGTGAATTGAATTGAGAAGTCAAAGTGAATCATGTGGACCTATAGGAAGTGGACAAGTGGAATTGGGTAGGTGTGCATTTAATGTGAAAGAAAGACTAAGTGTTAGGGAAAAGAGTTCCCGTTTTTGCTCTCTCATTCTCCCTATTCCCTATTTTCTTTTCCTTTTCTTCCATTTCTTTGCTCAATCTCTTGGTTTTGAGTGAATTAGAAGTGATTTGGTGGAGCTTGGGAAGTAAGATTAAAGAGTGACTGATGATAAGAAGAAGCAAAGTAAAGGAAAAGAGAAGATTAAAGCTTGAAGAGAGAGCAGCTATTGTGCAACAAGAGGTTTGGGAGTTGATTCCTTTAATTGAGTTTTAATTTGTTTTTACCCTAAATTCTTTTTGAGTTATGAATACACATTTGTATATGATTTCTAGTAAATTGAGTGTTTTGATATGAGTCTTATGCATGTATTTGTTTGGGTAAATGTATTAATAATGCATGATGTGGCTTAAGTTGAAGGTGTGTGAGAATTGAAAGTGAAGTGTATGATTGGGTAAACTCTGTTTCGTTCTCATCTGACCCTTGTGCAATGTTTTTGTTTTAAGTAGAGTTTTAGAACTCCAAACCATGTGATTCTTGAGCCATTAGAACCATTACTTCCATTCCTTTAAAAGTCTTAGAAATAGCCTTGGGAAAATTCTTGCTCTAAGACCATGAATTTTGGATAACACCGTAGTGTCTCTTTTTATGTCGGGTTATTTGACCAGTATAGGTTGTGGAGTTCATATCTCGAGTTCTAGACGTCCAATTGACCTGAAACTTGTTCCTTTTGAAATTTAAGACGTAGGGGAACATTTGTTAAGAAGACCACTTTTCCTAAAAATGAGGTTTAGAGGTCAGTTTTCACGATACTAATTTGTAGTAGAAAGCAGTCTGTTAAGGTAGCTGAGGCGAGCCTCTGTCGCGAGCGCGATATATGTCTCGAGCGCGACAGCGAGATGCCCTAATTCCCTCGCGAGATCGCGAAGGTTGCCGTGATCGCGACTTGGGCCAAGTTTCCTCTGTCGCGATCGCGACACCCGTCGCGATCGCGACACTCCTGGTTTCCAAATTGAGTTTTCGTTTATGATGCCAATGTGTGAATTCCGAACTTGTGATGCTTTTAGGTTTATACTTTGACTATTTTATGAAGTATGTTAATATAATTGAATGTATTATGCATATCTATACTTATGATCTCTCTCTAAGATTATTATGTTATGCTTAAGTGTAAATTGTATGATGCATGATTGACTTTATGAACTTATTCATATGTCTTATCTATTGCTGATTATGTACAATGATATAAATTACGTGATTTGAAATATGATTTGTATTATGCATGACCTACGAGAGTCAGTCTAGTGGATAGTTAGGCATGCCTAATAGAGTCTGTATGTGTAGCTGCAGCGCCCCTTTGAACGATTTGGACCCTGATCAGGTCCCCGATTGGTTCCTCGCGAACCCTATTATGTGTATGTGTATGGATCTTGTTTAAGGTCCTGTTTTGGGAAATGCTTTTGAAATATGGAAAGTAACAGTACTTTGCGATTTGTACCCGTAAGGTACAGTTTGTTACTCGTTATCCACTATTTTGAGTCAGCAGGTATTTCATTTGCGTTATCTGATACGAACATGAGAATATGATATCCTAATGTGTAAGATTTCGGTCATACGAACCAGTTATGAATATAAGAATGTGATATCAGTATGAATATGATTTTGGGATATGTGAATGTGCTTACAAATCTCCGAGTAGGTTTAATGTAACTCTAACCTACATAATGTACCTTTGCCCTTATCTGTAAATGATCTTGTATATAGTATGGGTGATTGAAGTCGGTGTGGCATATAATGTTAACACTACATTTCTGTATAGCAATGTGATCTTGAACTAGCATATATGACAAATTTTATACGATGCTATATATAGTTCCTTATTGTTAGTTATCGTAGTAATTTTGTTATAGTAGAATGTGTTTACATTCTTGGCATGCTAGTTGGATATGTTAATCAAATGAGTATATGACCGCAGTTAGGAACATTTGGAAGGCGTGGCTATTGTATAAAGCACGTATAATTATCTGTTAGGACTTTATGCATTCGCTGTTGTGTATGTGTTATACTTTGGCGACCGTTGTGAATGGCCGTCTATATTTTTTGTATATTCTCCCCACTAAGCGTTATCGCTTAGCACGGGCTCTTTTCCCCTTGCAGGTGGCAGGTTTGCTTTTGTTCGAGTCGCGCATCTGCAGAGTCGGCCACATAGAAGCTAGAAGTTTTGTATCTTGTTCAGCTTTTGTAATTTGGAATTTTTGTATATCTGTGTAATATGTATATGTAATAATAGGTAAAGATTCTGATGTAATATTTTAAGCTATGTAAATATTTACACACTTATGTATCTTTCTTACTAGGTTTCTGTTGTATGATTATAAGTATGCATGTGTGTATGTTTTCTCTTAGTGTATGCGCCTTGGCATAATATGTACGTTCAGCTTCCTCTCTTTAAATTTGAAATTCTTCCGTATTTTTATATGCTTTGTATGATTGTATGATTGTATGATTATGTATGATTGTAAATTTGTATATGTGTATGTTTTCGTTTAAAATATGCGCGTTTATGAATATGTATGTTCAGATTTTGCTCCTTAAAAGTTTTAATTCTTTCGTAATTATATATGCTTTGTATCGTTTCTGTTCGGTAACACGCCTACTCGTACGGCTTCCTACTCCCTTGCGGATGGGTTCGCCTACGTATGGGTTGGGGTGTTACACTCTGGGGATGGCAGCTGAGGTAGACATTCTGGTCGCAGGAGCGGGCTGGACCGAGTTTATGGCGCCAGCATTCCCCACATATATCGAGGCAGTACGATAGGTATTGGCCACTTTCCACTACGGGGGGTTCCAGAGATCTGATACAGAGCCCGGAGTGGTCCAGTTTTGGTTTGATGGTCATCATTTCAGCATCACGCGACAGAGGTTTGCATAGGCCATGGGTTTACCGCACGGTCAGGATGTTATGGTACCTCAGAGGGCAGTTAGGCGGGACCATTGGGCTGCTATTGCTCTGCCCGGAGTGCCGTATGACCATGATACGGCGAAGAGAACAGTCTTGATATCACAGGCACGTCGGTATCTGCACAGGGTGCTTTCCAGTTCGTATCTTGGACGGGCTGGCAACCTGGGGTCGCTTAACGTGGCCGAGATTTGGGGCCTTTGGGCTATAATGATGGGTCGGTGCCTCAACATTAGTCATGAGATACTGGCCAACATGGCCAGAGTCTCCAGGGGGACAGCCCCATCGGTGATAGTTGGAGGGGTCATCACTCGCTTGCTGTTAGGATTGGGGGTAGCTCTAGATAGGCTTCAGGGCGCTTTAGATGAGAGCATTTATGTGGACGCCCCTGCCGCATTACAGATGGGGATGGTGCTACAGATCCCAGGATAGGCCGAGGCTTTCAGGCTCCTTACGATACATGAGACACGGCGGGCCTTCGATCTTCCATCCTTAGCCCCGGTTTAGGAGCAGCCCCAGGGAGAGGTACCAGTACCACCGCAGCCTGAGGAGCAGCCACAGCATCAGGAGGACCAGCCTCCTCAGTTTGAGCAGTATCAAGAGGGCCAGCCTCCACAGCAACAGCATCAGGAGGTCCAGCCTCCCCAGTATGAGGTTCCTCAGGAGGGCCAGCCTCCACACCCGCAGCAGTATGAGGAGCAGCTTCGGCCTCCTTCTGACATGGGGATGGAGTTCATTATGGAGGAGTTATTCGGTGCTTCTCCGACATCGGGGGCATAGCCGACGTCGAGGGCACAGAGTCTTCCTCCTTCCCCGGCTTTGAGGATTCAGAGGACTTCTCCCCGGCGTTCACCTAGATTTCACCCATACTTCAGAGGAGACCCGGGGACATCCACATCCACAGCTCCACCTCCGGGACAGTCATCAGAGCCAGCTCCACCTCCAGTAGCGCCGTAGCCAGACATCTCCAAGCTTGTAGCCTCTGCGGTTGCAGCTTTCGAGCGCAGACAGGAGGAGAGGGATAGGCCCCTCCTTGTTCGGATTGAGGAGAGAGATAGAGTTCTGATAGAGAGGTTGGACCAGCAGCAGGGACTGATCCAGGAGCAGGCTAGGGCCATTGATCAGTTGAGGCAGGAGTATGTTGGGCTCCCTAGGCAGATGGCAGAGCAGCAGGGGAGGATGGTAGACCAGCTGAGATAAGAGGTGAGGACCTCCCAGGATGAGGCAGCTCAGGGGGTGGACATAACCCTCCAGATGATACAGGAGTCAATGGATGCTCTCCGTTCGACAATGCAGGCGATAGATGGGGCTGTCCACCCTATGACTCGGTATGTCCAGGATTTTCGTGAGCAGACTGAGCAAAGGTTGGGAGGTATGAGTACTACTTCTACAGATTAGACTCGCCAGCTGAGTAGGGCCTTCAGAGAGCTAGGAGGGATGGTCACAGATACCTTACGCTTCATGATGGAGTGTGCCCAGCCCTTCTTTGATGGATATGCCCAGGTGCAGTTCCAGCAGCAAGGTTCAGGGAGACCGCAGCCATCGTCTGTGCCAGTGGCGATTCCTCCCAGGCTTGAGCCGATGGTGGATATATGAGCATCTCAGCGCCCAGCAGCGGCAGGACCTTCTACTTCAGGGGCTGGACCCTCTGCCTCCAGGCCTCAGTCTCAGCCTCGACCACCGACCCAGCCGCGGCCTTAACCTCAGCCTCAGTCACCACCTCAGCCCGTCCACATATCTGACGACGAGGACCCTGATGAGGAGATTGGAGATTATCCACCTTTCTAGCCATTCAGGAAGTGTGGATGACATTTTGTTATAGTTGTCTATTTGTTTTTTTATTGTATTTTCTTATTGTTGTATATATATTGTACAAAATTACTTTATAGTGAAAGTTGTATGTATATTCATTTTTCCTTATCCTTGCATGCTATACTTACATTAATAACAATTGGGTGTGCACCTTTGTTTACACCAAAATAAAATATTTATAATCATAAAATCAAGAAGATGATAACAAAACTATGAATAGTGATACAAAATTGTTTATGAACCTTGTAAATAAGAACAGTTCACATGGGAGTAATAAGAAATTCTTTGGTACACAGGAACATTGACTTAATCTTAGTCTAAATATGGATATTAATCACATTAGAAGAATCATATTGAGGCTCTCCACCTTGCAGATCGTATAGGGGTTAGCAAGAAACTCTTCATAGCCGGGGTTGCAGTCAGATAGCGCTGCTCTCCACCTTGCAGATCGTATAGGGGTTAGCAAGGAACACTTCATAGCCGAGGTTACAGTCAGATAGCACTGCTCTCCACCTCGCAGATCGTATAGGGGTTGGAAAGGAACTCTTCATAGCCGGGGTTGCAGTCAGATAGCGCTGCTTTCCACCTTGCAGATCGTATAGGGGTTAGCAAGGAACTCTTCACAGCTGGGGTTGCAGTCAGATAGCGCTGCTCTCCACCTTGTAGATCGTATAGGGGTTGGCAAGGAATTCTTCACAGCCGGGGTTGCAGTCAGATAGCACTGCTCTTCACCTTGCAGATCGTATAGGGATTAGCAGGGAATTTGTACTTTTGCCTTACTAGTCAAAGCAAAACCAGTAGGGACATATGCATTGAATACATCCACCTCTGAGCGGACTAAGATGAAATCTGCCCAGCAAACAGCGCAAAGGAAAGGATCGCCCAAGTACGCTTTTCTTCCTTTCTCTCTCTGAATTTTGGCTCACCTAGGCACTTGTGCACTAGCCTTCCCAAAATTGGGGGCAACTGTAAGCATCGTGTCCCGGGGTGGTCCAGATCGGAGATTACCCAATGAAAAAATCGATACCTGGTCCCGAATGAGCAGATGGAACTCGGAAATTTTGATCCTCTAGGCTTACGAGAAGTAAAAAGGTTTTATAGGAAAAGGGAATTTGGAAAATTGGGAGTTTTAACTTGGTGTTTGATTTTTTGCTCCACGGACGGTCTACCTGTCGGTCGTCAAAATCACCGCCTATCCCAGGGATGGACAACCCGTTGGTAGCTTACAGACCCGTCTGTCGTTAAGACGGCCACCGCTTTAACTCGGGAACACGTGTCCCATCGGTCAGCAGAGACGGACACGTGTCCCGTCGGTAACTCAGAGACGCCCGTCTGTGAGATTAGGCCTGCCCATCAGTCATGCCTATAAATAGCAAAATTTTTCCTTTGAGAGGGGTTCGAATTTTTCTTGGAAAAAAGTCACAAAAGGCAAGCCAAAAGGGCAAATCTTCCTCTTCTCAAGTTTCTTTATCTCTATTTTGACTAAATTCCCATATTTTCCTACTTTTTCTATTTTTTTGTTTCACTTTTAAGTGAATCTATTTTACTTGGAGAAAGCTAAATCCATTAGTTTTCATCCATTTCGTGGATTCAAATATTTCAAAAATTCAGTAAAAATCAAGGAAAATATAGTCGTTTTCCTTTCTTGGTTTTTGCTTTCTTCTCGTGAGACGCGCAAGGTTTGAATCAACCAAAGTTTCACTCCAAAAAGGTATAATCTGAGGGTAAATATTCTGGACGCTTGCTTTATTAATCCATCACGTTCATTTCCACATTTATTGTATTTATTTACCTTTGACTTAGTTCTTATTTGCCTTTATTTTGTTTTGAAAGTTGCTTATTTAAAAAGAGAAAAGAAAAAGAAGTTTTTTGTTGGCTTTTATTTGAAAACCAGAGGCGACCAACGGGCAGTAGTACGCCCGTCTGTCGCTCGAGCGACGGTGTGTTAAGCCTATTGACCGCCGGTCACATAAGGGACGGCCGTCGGTCGGTCCGCCAAGCCCGTCTCTCGCCTTTTTTTTTCCTTTTTTTCTTTTATTATTTCTCCCTCTATTAAATTCTTATTTTATTATCGAGAAAAACGTTTTTTTTTTTAAACTTTTGCTTCGACGTTTTCCTTTTTTATGTATTTTATTTATACATTTATTTATTCATTTTACTCTCTATATGTGCTTTGCCTTAATTTGTAAATATTAATATTTCTTTTGTTTTGTGAGTAATGTATTTCCCTATTCCTGGATGGATTGAGGTATGGAAAAAAGCCATCATGCCGTCATAGAAAGCCTAACTTTGGTTTAGTTTTCCTATCCCTTTTCGTTCATTTATTTCTTTTCTTTATCCCTTATTTTATTTATTTAATTTTGTTATTTTATTCCGCGTAAATTAAAAACGGACATCTATTTTATATTAATTAAAATTGGGATTATTTCACGAAATTAAAGGACCCAATGTCCTGTTTTAGCCCAAAGAATCACATAAAAATTAGTTTTTTTTAATAACTGTATGTGAGGGCCAAAGCCCTCAAAATAAATGAATTTCCCGTCTTTTGTATGTATATATATATATATCGTGCCTTTAAAATGGGAGTTGTATTCCGCTCCTAATTTTATTGTACTTTAATTTCGAACATTTATTTCATATATTTTATGTATGTATATTTACCGCTTTTAATGTGAATATTTGTGCTTTTAAAATTTGCATCGTGTGGAGAGAAAAAGCGAATTACTAATAAACTCAAAACTTAAATGTAAAGTTAAATCAAGGTAGAAATAGATGAGAAGTCCCGAACCCGGCTCTGGTCTTTGGGCTCAACGAGGCGAGAGATATATCCGATCACTCATTGGAACCTCCAAGACACCTCTTGTGTCCCATCAAAAAGTTGAAAAATAATCTTAGGCTCTATAGGGTTAGAAGGTCATTCCCGATGTTCTATTGGGGTGATTGCCTCCAAGATCCCTTTGGTTTGCCTAAAATGGAAATATGCGTTGTCTTAGGCTCACTGAGGCGAGACGAATTTTCTCAATATTCTATTGGATGGTGACTCTATGAAACCTACTTGTTGCCCAAAATAGACGCACTTGCAATTTGTTGCAAGATGTTAACGGATCTTCAATTTGCCCGATTGCCCTAAAGCAGGGTGGTCAATGGGTGCTCCCCGGGGTCCGGCGTGTGTCACAAGTTTGAGAGTAAATTAGAAAATTTAATTTTTTTTTAATTTACTTCCACTTACTTTCCTATTTTGCAAGTCAAAAGGTGAGAGTAGATTAAATTTCACTTACTTCCCCGTTAACTCCCAATTCCATCCATCCGCACAAAGAGTTAGTAAACTTTGGTACAAGGGAGATCAAGCCCTTTCAAACCCGGTAATAATTTGTAGTCCAAAAGCTGGGTAAGCGAACCCATTGCTACTTGATATACACCCAATGAAATCACTCCATTCCATAAACTCCCCGCATATCCTTGATTTAGATATCTGGCCTAAACAAAGGATTATAATGAAAGAAATTCTAGAACGGCATCTATAATTTTTAGTGATGGAGCAGAATGTCTCTTATTTCCCCATCGAATCAGTTCTTCTTTTACAAAAGAATCTTGTCATGTTCCCTTGTTTTGTTCATTGTTCACAGCATAATACCAAAGCACTTTGTGCTTACATCGAGACACAAGCCAAGAATTTTGGTAGTTGATCGACATTTTTTATGACTACAGTTCTTATATTTACTATCCTTTCTATTTTGGTAGTTGATCGACTTTTATGAGCAACATCGCAGGTATTGTACGTGAATGGAGAAAGTTAGCTCATATATCTGCTCAATCGCTCCTTTTTGTCTGTGTACAGTATTATAATTCTATAGTTGCAGGAGATAGTGCAGATGATTAATTCGTAGTTCAGTGATTTATTACTAGCAAGTAGCAATATATGTCACCATGTTTCTTTTTGTACGCTTAGATTTTTTGTATTTCATAGTATTTAACTTGATGAGTAGAACTTCTCCATGACTGTAGCAGTTCTGACAGTTCCAATGAATTTTATCTTTTTGCCAATTTCTCTGTATGTGAAAATTTGTGGATTCGCAAAGCACTTCTGTGTGTATGATTTCTGTTCTGTGGTTTTGTTCGATGTGTCCTAAAATAACGTATTCATGGATAATATCTAATTTGAACATTGAATGCTGCTCTAAATTTGATTCTCAGATTTGATGTCTGTAGGTAATTGAATTGTGTAGCCAAGATAAAGAAATTGAGAAGCAGGTGCATGGTGCTTTCACTACACATCTACTCCTAACAAATGCAGTATTGTTTTTATTCATATAGGATGCTTCCGGATGTCCTTGTTGTTTGTCTTTTTCTTCAGTCTTGGTACTTTTGTTGATTGTGTCCAATCCTTTATTATTTTAAAATGGCAAAGATTAAATATTTTCCACAAAGAAGCTGTCATAGGTCAACTAATCGCAGAATAACTGAGAGCCAGATTCTCAACTGTATATTCAACAAGATTGTGCTAATCTGCCCAGTCGATCGCAGATAGCAAAGCATTAATGGCGAGCAGAGGGCCATCACCAGTTGTTCCATTTCTAATTGGTGGATTTCTAGGCTTGATAATCTATGGTCCTATGTTGATGTCTTTAATGGAATATATATATCCTCTATTTGAGGCAAGTGATGAAGAAGTTGCTGCATTCTCATTTTTTTACAGTGCTTCCTCTTATACTGCTTGTTCTTATACACTTGATTTCTTCCTGCTGTCCTAAATTCAGCACAAGGTCTTCCACAAAACACAGAAGCTATAGTTCCGGCTATGATGTTGATGGATCTGGTTTAGGAACATTGATTCTAGTTGTGCTCTTCATTGTTCTTTACTTCATTTGGAAATAGTATTTTTCAGTCATGGTACAGATCTTTTAAATACAAAATGTGATGTTAGTTCCTCAGCTGAAAGTTGCTCTATTAGTACGGTATGCAATTGTGTGAAAAAATAATTGATCCATCGTCAAATTCTCAGGAACCAGTGCTTAAGTTTGCAGTACTGTCAATTTTTTAGATCATGGGAGGTATTCAACACAATCCATTAATAATTTACTAATGTAGATAAAACAACTTACAACTTACAACTCACAACACAGACTTTGACAAAACAATAAGAAAAAAGAAAAAAGAAAATACTAAATCCATAAAGATACTTAACAGGATAAACAAAAGATGCAGCAAGGATGCATGTTGAGACTAGCCCTAAACATTGTGAAGTGTCATCCTGTCCATGCATTCAGAGAGAACCTCTTTGGCCTCCTTCAGCACCTTTATGCTTTCTTTCAGCTTTAAGCGCTTGCCTGCAACAGAAGGTGTTTCTGCTAGCATTTTCTCTATAGCTCCACCATAAGCAACCATCAGTTCACCCAGTATCTCTTTCTCAATTTCTTTGCTCACGAGATCCTGAGCACTGGACTTGATATGAAGAGCCATATAATCAACCAACCTCCTAATAACAATTTTCCAGTATGAAAACATTCTCATTTTCAGGTCAAAAGCTTGATACAAAACATGCTGATTCGGCTTAGGAATTTCAACCTGAAGCACTCCAAAGCCTTCAATCAGTGAGCTGGTCAGCCCCTTTTCTATAACATCATCGACAAACTTCTGTCCTTGGGAAAAGAGCTTATTATATTCATTTATGTATTCAGGACTACAAGTATAATCTGTCAGCTTCTCCATTTTGACAACTTCCATAACCCAATTGGTCGACTGTTCTTTCATCTTTGCAACTGCGTTATGGCCAGCTCGTGCAGCCAAACTCTGAAGTTGGTGATAATTTTGCGACTGATGCTTCAGAACAGATATCATGACACATTCAACGTACTGCCATACTTTTTCAACGAAGGATACGGGAATTCTTGATATTTCTTCAACTTTTCTCCACAGGATTACTTGGAAGGCAGAGTGAGGAAGGAAATTGGGCAATGCAATTCCTTTGGCTTCCTCCAAAACCCGAATCTCCTCTATTAGAAAATTCTTTGAAGTATCACTTTGAGAGCAACTTTGAAGCTCATTAAAGAACTGATTGAGCATTTCAACCAATCTAGTAGTACAGTGCATATTATTATCATTAGGATACTCCTCGTATTCTCCTCTTAGAAGTATCTTCCTTAAAGACTCTTTGGCAGACCCAATATTGCCCATGAAAGCTGACATTACCTCATTAGCTGATGACAAGGCCTTTGGCATCTTATTCAGCTCTATTTTCTTAGCATTCAACTTCTCATCAATGTTCCTCACAATCCCTGGCAAGCATTTAGCTATGATAGTAGCTTGAATCAGTGACAGCTTTTGAGCTAGAACAGGAAAGCTCACCATAGATTTATCTATCTTGGATAGGAGAGGATGTGTTTCAAAGAGTCTTGCTTCTTCCATTTGTGCTTCTTTGTAAGATTCATCGCCAATGCGATTCCTGACGCAGACATAACCAAGGCCTATATTCACATCATCTGCAGTAACCTTCTCCAGAAGTCCTTCTGGTGCCTTATCAACTTTTGTAACCACCGCAAGAGTCCTTTCTCCCGTCTTGTCAACTTTCTGCTACATTCTTATGGATTCACAGGTTGTAAAATCAACAGTAGCTGATAAAACATTAAGGATAATACTCTCCTCAGGTTTTATATACTCCATGATGATCCCTGCTATCTGTTCATAGATATTTTCAGGCTGGCCATGGACCGGCACTCTAGTGATCCCAGGAAGATCAACCATTGTAAGATCAGGCACTCCATATTTCTTCACCACCAAAGTCAAAGGATTATTTGAAATTCCCTTTCCATTTCCAGCAATTTCATCAGTAGCAAGATTTATGACATTAGCTACATTGGATTCATCCGTGCTAATAGTTTTACTATTGAACTCCAAGGAGATGTCAGGACTAGGGCCTGGATGGTGTTGCAGCCTCATAATAAGGGCTACTCTGGTGCAAATTCCCTGACCACGTGGAAGGCTGATACTAGCAAGAGATTCAAGGATGCTAGACTTGCCCGAAGATTGATCGCCAACAACAACTATGGTGGGTAGTTGTATGCCCTCTTTCATCACCTTGAGGAGCCTAAGCTTGTCAACTGCATCAAGCAGAGGCCTGATATGATCATTGTACGATGAGACTATTGGAACATTGTGTTCTCCAATAGACTTATCTCCACCCATTTTCATAATCTAAGAAATAGAGAGTTAAAGAGAGAGAAAAACAGAACAAATTGTAATGTTAATGGATTAGAAAAGATGAAAGGAGAGATTTATAGGATTTCTATACATTCAAGAAGTTTAAACGATTAGTTTTCCTTTGAACTTGGAAAATGCAAGTTGCAATACCTTTAATGCAATTACTCGTTTTCATGATAATTAATAGCTCTCCCCCAGTGAATTGAACAGCATAGGTAACATAAACACACCATTTCATTCTCAGAAAAGCAACTTTTTCTTTTATTTTTTTTTCCATTTCACTTTTCAGCAATCTGATCCTAGGCTGTGTTTTTGGATAACTAAGTACAAATTTATCAAATTAAATAGACCGGAGTATGCATACATACACATAAACTTGTCCCAAATCCCGCTTGAATATACCTTTAGTTTACCTGAGCCGTTCCCAGCCCATTTATTTTAATACATAAAATTTCTGGGAACGGCTCAGGTAAACTAAAGGTATATTCAAGCGGGATTTGGGACAAGTTTATGTGTATGTATGCATACTCCGGTCCATGTATGGGTACCCTACCTTGTTGCCATCCGTTGTCTTGTGTCCTATAAATTTATCAGTGGATAAGATAGATACATCAGTACATGCAAAGAAAATAAAGCATTACTGCACCATGGATCATTATTCATCTGTTACTGCACCATCAAAGTGCACTGCAGTAATACCGGTGTTCAAATTTATTACTCTTAATGAAAAATGGAATTTTTAAACCTCTTTATCAAACTCATACAAGGTTATCCCTACATTTAACAACACAAAGGGTGACAAAAAGAAAAGAAAAGAGCCACCACAAACATACAGAAAGAAGTCAAGGTGAAACTAAACCTGAAACCTTCATGGGCGCTGATATACGATACTGTTCGTCAAACAAGAAGATGTGGTAGGCGTCACCTGAAATATTTAAGAGTGTAAGAAAACAAATGTTCTTCTCATCTTATTTCTCAGTAATGGTATGAATTTATACACAAAATTGCTATTTAGAAAGTCAAGTATATCGGCTCCTACCTACAATCACTGTTCTATCTACTCCTATAATTACGTTAGCCACAATGACAGTCTGTAATACCCTCCCTCAAGCTGGAGTATAAATATTGATCATACTCAGCTTGTTACATAAATATTTGACTCAGGGTCCATTTAAAGCTTTTGTAAATAGATCTCCTAATTGTTCTGCTGTTTTCACATGCCCAGTTGAAATTACATTATCTTGAATTTTCTCACGAATAAAATGACAGTCAACTTCAATATGTTTGGTTCGCTCATGATACACTGGATTGGAAGCAATATGGAGAGCAGCCTGATTATCACACCAAAGTTTTGCTGGAGACGAGGAATTCATACCAATTTCGGCAAGCAAATGACGAATCCATAAGATTTCACATGCAGCCTGTAACATAGCTCTATATTCAGATTCTGCACTTGATCTGGATACTACAGTTTGTTTCTTGCTTCTCCAAGACACTAAGTTTTCTCCAACAAAGACACAATAGCCTGTAGTTGATCTTCTATCAGTCTTGGATCCTGCCCAATCTGCATCAGTAAAGCACTCAATGCGGTTATGTCCATGATCACTGTAAAGTATACCTAATCCAGGAGCACCTTTCAAATAACATAGGATATGCTCTAATGCCTCCCAATGCTTGACTGTTGGGGCTGTCATAAACTGGCTAACAACACTTACTGCAAATGCAATATCTGGACGAGTAACTGTTAGATAGTTCAGTTTTCCAACTAAACGCCTGTATCTTTCTTGGTCATCAAACGGATCGCCATCATCTTTTGTGAGTTGTACATTTGGAATCATAGGAGTACTGCATGGCTTGGTTCCTAATTTTCCAGTTTCTGCAAGTAAATCAAGAACATATTTTCTTTGAGACAAAAGAATTCCCTTCTTACTTCTTGAAACTTCTATTCCTAGAAAGTATTTCAGTTGGCCCAAGTCTTTAGTGTGAAATTTGTCATGCAAGAAGGACTTAAGAGAAGAGATTCCTTCATGATCATTTCCTGTAATCACAATATCATCGACATATACAACAAGAAGAAGAATACCAGCTGTTGATTGTCTGTAGAACACTGAATGGTCACTTTGGCTTTTCTTTAACCCAAACTTTTGGACAGCCTTACTAAATTTGCCAAACCAAGCACGAGGACTCTGTTTTAATCCATAAAGAGATTTCTTCAAACGACAAACTTTTCCATACTCCCCCTGAGCAACAAAACCAGGTGGTTGCTCCATATATACCTCTTCTTGAAGATCTCCATGAAGAAATGCATTTTTGATATCTAGCTGATGTAATGGCCAGTGATAAGTTGCAATTATATTAATATTTTAGATTAATTCTTGGCATAATTATGTGTTTTATTTATTTAATTTTAATAATAATTAATTAGTTTTTGTGTTTTTATTAATTTATAATGTTTTTATAATTTTTAATAAGTTTTGGGATGTTTTCAGGTGTTTTATGTTAATCCGGAGCTAAATTGGAGGTTCGAGGTTGATTTTAGAAGAAATTGTGGAAAGAGGGCAAGATTTGGCCTAAAGCACAGCTGTGCTTTTACAAAGCACGGCTGTGCTTTTGAAGAGGCGTGCGCGGAATAAGAAAATCAACGACACAGCTGTGCTTCCTCGCAAAGCACAGCTGTGTTCCGCAGCTGGAGGCGCGCGCACACGGAGCTTCAACGCGCAATCTCTCGCCCACAGCACAGCTGTGTTTCTGCGAGAAACACAGCTGTGTCACGCTGTTCCCTCGTGCACACGGCGCAACCCTAGCACAGCACAGCTGTGCTTCTTAAAGCACAGCTGTGCTTTTCTTCAGACAATTAAAAGAACGCCGCTGCATTCTAAATAGAAAAAAAAGGAGTTTTTTAGTTTTAGTTTTTGTTTCTTTTCTTTCCTTTAGGCAGTAGACTTAGGTTTATTTTTCTTTAATTTCCAGCAACAATTTATTTTATTTTCATGTTTTAATTTTCCTTTTAAATTCTGTTTAGCTTAGATTTAATTTTGAATTGCAATTTCCTTCTTAAATAATTTAGATCAATTTGTTTTAAATCTATATTTTGGGGATTCAAGGGGATTCCAAGGTTGAAGAACAAGAACTTCAAGATCTATTTTCTCTCTCATCAAGGGTGTATTCTAAACTTTAATTTTCCATCTTTTATGTTTATATTCTTGATGTTAGAGTAGTTAATCATGCTTGGGAGTTCTTGAATCATATTTGTATTTTGGATATTTGGATTTAATAAATATTTTCATGTTTTCTTTTATTCCTCTTGTTATATATTGTTTGCAATTATAATGATGATTGGAGCTAAATCCGAAAATTGTTGTTTGTGCAAATGCTCTGTTCTTTTAATATTGGCATGTATATTTCCAGCTTAATCCGAGATGGTAGGTTGGTTTGTGGGTGTTAATGTTATTAGATTAAGAATAGTGAGGAATAAATAGGTTTAAGATAGCTTAATCCGGGATGGTAGGTTGTCTTAGATCTAGGATTTGGTAACCCGCGCTTAAACTAATTAATAGACTTAATCCGAGATGGTAGGTTTGTTAATTAGAATAGCTTAATCCGAGATGGTAGACTTGGGCTTAGTTGGGTTGTCCAGAATTTCATGTTATATTGTTTTACCAATTTTCAGTTACATCTATGAGGATAGAATTTCCTAAGCATTTAATTTCATCCTTGAGTAATTTCTTGATGAACAATTTTATATTTAATTGTTAATTTATTTTCTTGCTTAGTTTAGTTTTCTCCACCAAATAAATTGGGGACATCTCAAATTCACTCATCTATAGATATTTAACGGGACAATCCTTTTTCCCTTGGGTACGATAACTCGGGGTCCTAACTATACCCCACTTTATTACTTGTCGATTCGGTACACTTGCCGAGGAACCGTCAAGTTTTTAGCGCCGTTGCCGGGGAAAATGGTGTTGTTTGTTTTATATCTTTAGTTGAGTTAGTTTGAGGTTTTTATTTTTCTTTTTATTTTAATTTGGTGTTTATTTTTGCAGGAAAATTTTGAGACATTTTCAAAATGATGCAAGATAGTGATCAAGATTATGAGTTGTTCCTTTTGCGAGAACAAGTGAATGATATGATGAGGGAGATGCAAGAGTTACGACAAATGTATTCAACTTCACCAGTCACCTATTCACCGTCTTTTGAAGATCCTCACTCTTCATGTGTATCACAAGAGTCTCACTTTGCCCATATCGAACGTCTTTCAAACTACATTTATGGTAGAGAGAAGGAATACCAAGCAGAAAGGAGGGAGTTGCAGGCTACAATCAACTATCAAGAGAAGAGGATCAAGGCTCAAGGGGATTTATTAAAGAGTCAAGCATTGGAGATCCAAAATTTGGAATCCAAGTTAGACATTCTAATTGTCTCTTCGAGTGATAAAAAAGATGGTGGTGAATTGAGTCATGCACCTATAGAGATTAACGAGAATATTGAAATTCTTGAGGATGGGTTGCATGAAGAAGAAAAGGAGCCAATTATTGTTGAAGAAAAATCTTGTGTTTTTTTGGAAACTAATTTCAATTTTTCTGTGCAGGATAGTGCACCAAAGGAGCAAGAGTTGAATGATTCTCAAATGGAAGCACTGAATTCAGTCCATTTGAAGGATTTATTTAGGCTTGAAGAGCCGGTGGAGTTCGTTTACAGTGAACCCAAGGTGGAATCATACTTCATCGAAGACATGAAATTTCCCACCTTGGTAGCTTTCGATGATTTTCTCCTACTGATGGGGGAAAATGAAGAGCAAAAACCGGAAAGACCATTATTTGGTTCACAAGCTCGTCCACCCGAGAGTAAAATGAGTCGAGCTGGGACTCAATAAACCAGAACTTTTATTTTTCTTAACCCTTCCTATTTAATTTTCTGTCATTTTTCTGTGTTTATGTTTTGATTTTTAATTACTAGTTGTTTGTATTTTTATTTTTCTTAAAAAATAAAAAAAATAATAAAATAAAAAAAAAATTAATAACAATAATAATAATAATAAAATAAAATTATTATATATATTTTTATAAAATAATATTCCTCAAATTTTCAGTGTGTTAGAATGTTAATTTGTTATTTTTAATGTTTAATTTGTTGGATTTAATTTTTGTGTTATTTGGTTTTGATTTGTTTCATTGTTTTGGAAATTAATAGTTGAGAAGGAAGAAAATTTCAATTGAGGAGCAAGAAGCCAAGAAGTGCAAATTGGGACAAGGAGGGCAGTAGCATCAGGTATAGCGCGAAAACACAGCTGTGCTTTTCAAAAGCACAGCTGTGCTTTAATTTAAAACACGGCGATACTGAGCGCGCTGAAAAACACAGCTGTGCTTCTATCAAAAGCACAGCTGTGCTTTCAATTAAACGCACGCCGAAACGCAGCGCTGGAAAAAGCACAGCTGTGCTTATTTCAAAAGCACAGCTGTGCGTTTTCGCACAGCCCCCTTTAACACACGCTGTGCTCATTTCTCGCTCTTCTTTCTTTCTCTGTTCTCTTTTCTTCTCCTTTTTTCCCCCCTGTTCTTCAAAAATTAAAATTTTTCTCTCAATTCCTCTTTGATCTTCACTGATAATCCAAGCTCATCTCAGGTAATTTTTATTTTGTGCATTTGTATGGAGCTTAATTGGAATTCTCTTCATCTTAATTTTGCATTTCCCTTCCTATTTGCCGATGCTAATCTTCCCTAAAATTTCTGCAAAATTCCAGATTTTTTTGGACTTAAGAATTAAGAGCTCTCTTCCATTATTTATCTTTCAAAAATTTTTAAGTCAGTTAGCTAATTTCTACATATTACAGGTACACATTTTCTCATCCTGTTCATTTAAATTTTTTCCCGTTCTTCTTATAATTCTTTTGTGCACTGAGCTTTAATCAATAATTTATGTTGTTAGTTGACATTGTGAATTGAGATGTGCTTTTTCTCTTGCTAATGGGTGTGTAGGATGAGAAAATTGTGCTAAAAATTTATTTCATTTACTCTGCTCACCAGGTGCTTGATGAAATGCTTAAATGAGAAATTCATGTCCATTTTGGGATTATTAACGTGAAATTGCAGCATATATGTTATTTATTCTGCCCAACTCTGTTAATATGATTTGTTGAGGTTTTGTTCATATCTAGTTGGCATGAATCAGGCTGTTTAAACATGCACATAGGTCACTGTTGGCATGCTCACTGCTGGTTTGGAACTTGCAATGAATGAACTTTATTTAAACATATTGTACATTGAGCATTTACAGTTTGAGCCTAGTTTCGTATTTGTGTTTGTGTTTATTTGCTCTTATGGCAGTGTTGAGTTGGTGGGTGCCATTGGATTTGAAATTGAACTTACTGATCATTGTGTTAGAAGGGATATGATCTTGTGTTCTGTCTTGAAAGTAGCTTGCTGATATTTGGAGTTTGGGCTTGAAAATTCTGAATTGAATTGTTTTGATATAATTGGGGCATTATGCGATAGTGTGAATATGGAAGGAAAGTTTTTGCAAGTTAAATTTTAATTGCTTGAGATTATGCTTGGCATTATCTTGTTTTAATGATGTTGCTTTTGCTTTTAAGCTTTTAATGTAGATGCAATTGGTAATTGTGCTTTATTGTGTTGAGGTAAATGCATGTTTGCTAGTTCCCAACTTGATGGGATTAGGAGAAGTTGCAATTGATGCCAAATTTTCATAGTTTTATTTACATGCAGCTTTGAATTGTTCCTACATATTTTTGCTTTGAAAAGAGCATTGATTAAGCAAACTGTGCATTGTTCTCTAGTTTTCTTCATTAATTGCATCTATTTTATTCTTGGCATTTGCACTTCAATGATTAATTACTTGTGCGTATTTTATTTTCCACCTTGTACTTTTCATTTTTTAATTTATTTAAATTCTAATTTGTGCAATCTTCCAATTGTTACTATTTTGTGCATAGAATTTGTACTTTAATAGGTTTATACATTTGCCTTATGCTTAATGTTTCAATTTTTGCATCATCATTAGCTAGAAAGTATATTTATTTTGCAAATTTCTGTTGTGACGTTTTGGTGAGTTTTGATATTATTCTTCCAATTTAGTTATAGATGTGGTATGCGTTTAATGAAACCAAGAATATTGTGAACAAAGTTTATACTTTCTTTTTCAGGAACCATGGTTCGCAATAGAGAGGAGCAACCATCAGCACCCATTCCGCCTCCTGATTGGTTGACTCCAGAGCAGCGCACCCTGTTCAACAAGCTGGCTGCAAAGATTATTATTTCGAGTAGGTTTATGAGTATGAAGACACTCATTGACCTGGGCATTCAAGAGAGGGTATTAGCTTTGCTGAGGAACATTGGATGGGAAGAGTTTTTTTCTCTGAATGGTCCGACTTATCCTGAGATAACATTGGAGTTCCTTAGTACGTTTCAGTACTCTCCTAGGTTATCTCTGGATGATCGGAATACCATCCAGTTTAGAGTGCGCAATATCCCTTATTTTCTATCGATCTCTGACCTGGCTAGATACTTGAGATTGCCAGTGGATGGGGAGGTGCATGTTGTGGGTGACTCAGCTGTGCATTGGGCTATTATTGGGAAGCCCAATATGGATTTTCATGCGAGAAACACCAAGTCAACGAAGCTCCGCTCTCCAGTCTATCAGTACTTACACCGAGTGATGACTTCATCAGTGTTCATGCGACCAGGGTGTCCTAGCAATGTGAGCACACCGGACTTGTTTTTTTATATGCTATGGAGACCGGCACCAGAGTTAATGCCGTACCTTGGTTGTGTAAGCAACTGAAGAGAGCCACCGCTACTTCAGGGAAGAGGATCGGGATTGGTGGATTGATCACCTTGATCATGAGAGCCCTACATCTGCCTACTCCTGACATGGGACCAGCTTTAGGGTCATCGTACTTGATTGATGAGGAGGTAGTGCTTAGATGTAGGATAGCTATAGAGGATCCTTCTTCCGAGAGTGGATATCGACTTAGGAGAGCGGAGGAGATGGAGGCACATGACTTGGGTGATGATGGAGAGGGCGATTCTGATGATGCCCATCCGCCAGCTGAGCACGATGTTGATGCTCCACCACCACCTCCGCCACAGAGAGCGACAGCCACTACTTCCAGTAGGAGGGTGAGACGGAGGAGTGATATTCCCTTCTCCCCTCCAGATATGAGTCGCTATGCTCCGGGGCATGATGAGCCATCTTCTTCTACAGCCCCTCCACCCTCAGCTCCACATCTAGATGCTTCTTTGGTCCAGACTTTGATATCTGAGATTCAGTCTATGACAGCATCGATGACGCAGTTTCAGACTTCTTTTAGTGAGTTGAGGAGGGAGCAGGCAGCCTTCCAGGAGAGGGTGTGGGAGAGATTGGATGAGCTGAGCAGAGGATTGGCGGAGGTCAGGGCAGCTACCGCTCAGAGTGACCAGATGATCTCTGGCGTGGACTTATCGGTACAGCGAGCTTGGGAACGACTGGCTTCTATTGAGACTGAGATGGAGCAGGTGCGTCGAGATATGGTCCTAGGAGCTGAGCAGAGAGATGCATTTTTGGGATCCTTCCAGCACAGGATTATGACACAGTTGGACAGGTTGAGCGTTGAGATTCGTGGATTTTTCACTCCTGTTTCCACTGTGTTTCCTCCACATCTGAGACGACCACCACAGTAATATATTGTATATATATTTCAGGAAGTGATTCGTACACAACAGATTTTGTATATATTTATTTATTTATTTTAGTTAATGAAATTGATGTAGTCAGGCAATGTATGATTTCATTTACTTTATTATATTTTGAAATTGTGTGGCTGAGCCAATGCCGTGTGATAGGATAGATATTATTTGTGTTGGCTATGAATTTCACAGATTTCAGAGTATTTCATTTTGCACAGTGATTATTGGATTCTTGCACAAGTTTTGAATTTTCTTCATTTTGCACAGGTGGCATGCAGAAATTTTGTATGGTTGTTAATTTTGCACAGTAATTATTTTATGTTTGCCATTTTTGAGATGCTTGCAATTGATTTTAAATTGCAATGAGTTTTTGCACAGCATGAGGGAAAATTTTTTGAAAAATATCTTTGTGTGCTTCACTTTCTTGCACTGAGGACAGTGCAACATTTTGAGTTTGGGGTGGAGTACCATTTCAATTCTTCAAATCAAAGCCATTTCCGTTTTATTGTGTTTTTTTTTTAGTTGTGTGTTGTTTTTTTTATATCTTGAGGGTAACTTTTTAAATTTTTAGTAGTTTTAATTAATTTTTGTTTTGTTTGTAGTGTGTTTGTGCCAAGTTTGTGTCTAAATATTTTTATGGTTGTTTCTTTTTGATTTTCCTTCGATTTAAATTTTTATTTTGTCCTAATAGTTCTCAATTGTGAATGATTTTGATCTCAGGTTTAGAAATCTGTGTTTCATTCAATATTAAGTTGAGTGAGAAATAGTCATGTTTATATCTTTGTTTGTTAGACTGCATGTAAACCTTGATTATACTTTGCAATTTCTAAATTTTGAGCACTTTGGGCCTGTTTTCAAAAATTGAGAAAAATCTAGTTGCAATTAGGGGATTAGATGAAAACTCACTAAGAGCACTAGAACCTTTCTGATTACCCATCGAGCGACCTCAGATGAGACACAACTTAGAAAATGATTTAGGCAACTCTTCTTTGTATAGCTACTTTAAATGACTTTTCCTACCTTAATTTCATTGTCTCTTGTTAGCCCGTTGAGCTTATTATTTTAGTATGCTAAATGCGTGCTTATTTTATTGTTACACATATTAAAACTACCTTTAGCCTTAAATAATTTTTACCTCCCCTTAGAAGAGTGGCCACTCTAGTAAGGTTGGGTTTCTATTTTGGGTAAAAAGGAGTTTAGATTTTGTCAATTCTTGGTGTAAATTTCTGTTTGAGAATTGATTGGTGTGTGTAATGGAGAGTTGAGCCCATTTAAAGAAATGAGTTTGGGGTTGATAAAGAGGAATGTGATTTAAGTGGTTTATTGGTCTTGTAAAAATTAAAGCTCAATTGTAGTTCTTGTTGGGATTTATAGACGAATTAAGTACTTTATTTATTGTTAATGGCTAGTTGGTTTTTATGCTTCTAAAAAAAATAAAATAAATAAATAAATAAATAAAATAATAAATAAAAAAAAAAATTTTTGAAAAAGAAGAAGCATTGTAAGTTTTTCCTAGCTAATTGAGCAAAATGTGAGTTTGGGGTACAAAATTTAGTGAGACTTGAACTAGTGCCTTGTGAAAATCGGTGTTGAATATTATGTGGCATTTGTTATTGTGAGTTGAGTTTGATGATGCTAAGGTGTCTTTTAGGCCAATTTTATTTTGATTATTTGAAATTGAGTTGGGAATATTTATTAGTACAGTTGGGTGATTGTGTTTTGTTTAGGTAGTGGCTATTTTTCTCTAGTGACTTGATCTTTCTTTGTTAGCTAATTTACCTAAGCCTAACGTTACAACCAAAATGTAAGACCTCTTGATTCTTTGTTTTGTCTTGTTCTATTTAGTGGAGATGACCTTCTAGTAAGGTTTGGTACGTAAGAAGAGGCATATGGTGTTTCTTGAGCTTTGAGTAAAAAGCCATGAGTGCATTCATGCATTCGAGTTGATTCATTTTCCCAACATTGTATCTAGAAGTTTTATTTTTTTTAAATTATAAAAATTCTGTTTTGGCCTTTTGCACACTCACACAGAAATTGTTTAGTATATTCTTGTGTTTATCTGTTATTTAGTGAGCATTGGTATTTGCAAACCTATATTCTTGTTCGTTAATTGAGAATGACTCCTTATTTTCTTTTGTTGAGATTGAGATGATTGAGAATGTGGTTCTTTCAGTTTACTCGAGGACGAGTAAAGGTTTGAGTTTGGGGTAGTTGATAAGTTGCAATTATATTAATATTTTAGATTAATTCTTGGCATAATTATGTGTTTTATTTATTTAATTTTAATAATAATTAATTAGTTTTTGTGTTTTTATTAATTTATAATGTTTTTATAATTTTTAATAAGTTTTGGGATGTTTTCAGGTGTTTTATGTTAATCCGGAGCTAAATTGGAGGTTCGAGGTTGATTTTAGAAGAAATTGTGGAAAGAGGGCAAGATTTGGCCTAAAGCACAGCTGTGCTTTTACAAAGCACGGCTGTGCTTTTGAAGAGGCGTGCGCGGAATAAGAAAATCAACGACACAGCTGTGCTTCCTCGCAAAGCACAGCTGTGTTCCGCAGCTGGAGGCGCGCGCACACGGAGCTTCAACGCGCAATCTCTCGCCCACAGCACAGCTGTGTTTCTGCGAGAAACACAGCTGTGTCACGCTGTTCCCTTGTGCACACGGCGCAACCCTAGCACAGCACAGCTGTGCTTCTTAAAGCACAGCTGTGCTTTTCTTCAGACAATTAAAAGAACGCCGCTGCATTCTAAATAGAAAAAAAAGGAGTTTTTTAGTTTTTGTTTTTGTTTCTTTTCTTTCCTTTAGGCAGTAGACTTAGGTTTATTTTTCTTTAATTTCCAGCAACAATTTATTTTATTTTCATGTTTTAATTTTCCTTTTAAATTCTGTTTAGCTTAGATTTAATTTTGAATTGCAATTTCCTTCTTAAATAATTTAGATCAATTTGTTTTAAATCTATATTTTGGGGATTCAAGGGGATTCAAAGGTTGAAGAACAAGAACTTCAAGATCTATTTTCTCTCTCATCAAGGGTGTATTCTAAACTTTAATTTTCCATCTTTTATGTTTATATTCTTGATGTTAGAGTAGTTAATCATGCTTGGGAGTTCTTGAATCATATTTGTATTTTGGATATTTGGATTTAATAAATATTTCCATGTTTTCTTTTATTCCTCTTGTTATATATTGTTTGCAATTATAATGATGATTGGAGCTAAATCCGAAAATTGTTGTTTGTGCAAATGCTCTGTTCTTTTAATATTGGCATGTATATTTCCAGCTTAATCCAAGATGGTAGGTTGGTTTGTGGGTGTTAATGTTATTAGATTAAGAATAGTGAGGAATAAATAGGTTTAAGATAGCTTAATCCGGGATGGTAGGTTGTCTTAGATCTAGGATTTGGTAACCCGCGCTTAAGCTAATTAATAGACTTAATCCGAGATGGTAGGTTTGTTAATTAGAATAGCTTAATCCGAGATGGTAGACTTGGGCTTAGTTGGGTTGTCCAGAATTTCATGTTATATTGTTTTACCAATTTTCAGTTACATCTATGAGGATAGAATTTCCTAAGCATTTAATTTCATCCTTGAGTAATTTCTTGATGAACAATTTTATATTTAATTGTTAATTTATTTTCTTGCTTAGTTTAGTTTTCTCCACCAAACAAATTGGGGACATCTCAAATTCACTCATCTATAGATATTTAACGGGACAATCCTTTTTCCCTTGGGTACGATAACTCGGGGTCCTAACTATACCCCACTTTATTACTTGTCGATTCGGTACACTTGCCGAGGAACCGTCAGCCAGTGCTGAGAAGCAGCAAGAGAGATGAATAAACGAATAGAAGCCAACTTTTGGCTATAGGAGAGAAAGTGTCAGAGTAATCTACTCCATATGTCTGTGCATATCCTTTGGCTACAAGCCGGGCCTTAAGTCTAGCAATAGATCCATCTGGATTAACTTTAACAGCAAAAACCCATTTGCATCCAACAGCCCTTTTGTCGTGAGGTAGATCTACTAACTCCCAAGTTTGGTTATCATCTAGAGCTTTAATTTCTTCACGCATTGCAAAGCACCAGCCAGAATGAGATAAAACTTCTTTAACTGTTTTAGGTATGGAAATGGAATCTAAAAAAGCAATGAAAGGACTGGATGGTGGAGATAAGTTATCATATGAAATGACATTAGCAATGGAATAAGTAGATTTATAATCGCGTTTACCTTTGCGAAGGCTGATGGGAAGATTAAGATCATTTGGAGGATCTAATGACGAAGTTGATTCTAGTGTAGGACATGTATCCGTAGTCACTGTTCTCCTGGAATAAACTTGAACAATAGGTGGTTTGTCTGGAACTGAAGTCTGATCAGCAGGAGAGACATTATGAGAAACACTATCATCCACTGATGGTTCAAAATGTGATATAGATTTATAGATGAGACATTCATCTTCCTACCCCTGACTGATAGAAGTAGAATTGGTAGAGAAAAATGGTAATTGCTCTGAAAATGCTATATCAGTGGAAACCACATATCTGTTGAGATTAGGAGAATAACACCGATAACCCTTTTGAAGACGAGAATATCCCAAGAATACACACTTCAAAGCTTTGGGATCCAGTTTTGTAACATGGGGCCGCACATCACGAACATAACATGTGCTTCCAAAAATTCTTGGCTCTATTGGAAATAAAGGTTTATGAGAAAAAAGGACATAGGGACTATCACCACAAAGTGTCGTCGATGGCATCCGGTTAATCAGAAAACATGTTGTGGATACCGCATCAGCCCAAAATTGCTTAGAAACTTTCATCTGAAACAAGAAGGTACGAGCAGTCTCAAGGAGATGTCTATCCTTTCGTTTAGCCACTCCATTTTGAGAGGGTGTATCAACACATGATGATTGATGAATAATGCCATGTTGAGTTATATAGGTTTGAAATGGTTCTGACAGGTACTCTTTAGCATTATCACTCCGTAATATGTGCACAGAAACATTGAATTGAGTCTTAATCTCAGCACAAAAGGCAGAAAAATGAGTAAACACCTCAAAACGATTTTTCATAAAATAAATCCAAGTCATTCTAGAGAAATCATCAACAAAAGTAACAAAATATCTAAATCCTGTTTTGGATACAACAGGACATGGCCCCCAAACATCAGAGTGAACTAATTCAAAAGCAAACCCAGCTCGTTTATTAATTCTAGGACCTAATGAACTTCGATGATGTTTTGCATAGTGACAGGACTCACAATCTAGTGATGAGACTTTATTAAATTATGGATTTATTTTCTTCAATAGGCAACGAAGGATGTCCCAGCCTGCAATGAGTTTCAAAAGGTGAAGTAATACTAGAACAAGCCACAGAGCGAGGTACCCATGAATCCAGAACATAAAGACCATCAGATAGATGTCCTCTACCAAGTATCTGCTTCGTCACAAGATCCTGAAATAGACAATGGTCAGGAAAAAATGAGATAAAACACTTTAAATCTTTAGTAAGTTTGCTTACAGAGATCAAATTGAAAGCAAGATTAGGCAAATTTAGGACTGAAGATAAAGTAATGGAGGATGTGGGTTTAACAACTCCAGAACCCTTAACATGATAAGTTGATCCATCAGCTATTGTTACAGGAGAGGATTCTTTATGAGGCTGAAAGATAGAAAATGTTCGAGGGTTACCTGTCATATGATCCGTAGCACCTGAGTCAATGACCCATTGATTTGAGGAAGAAATAAGGCATGTTTTACCTGAATCATCAATTGGAGTGGATTCCTTCAAAAGACGAGCATACTCTTCAGCTGGAATAATAACAGACTTCTCAGAAGATGAACTAGAAGCAACAATGTTGGCAGTCTGAGTTCTCTGATTGCGATTTTGTAGTTTCTTACAATATCGCTTTGTGTGTCCAGCTTCTTTACAATAATAACAAGTGAAATTGCTAAAATCATTACTTCTGGTAGCATTAACATTGCTGAAGTCATTATTTCTGGTAGCATTTTCTCTTCTATTGCGGTTCCTTCCAACTTCATTTCCTTCTCCTCCTTTAACAACTAGTACACTGGGCTGTTGAGATAGTTGAACATTTTTCTCTGTTCATAACAGCCTACTGAAAACATCTTGAAGTGTGGTGAGTTCAGGACTAGACAAAATTTGAGATTTGACGGTCTCAAATTCTGAAGGAAAACTGGCCAGAAAACTCATAATAGCCATTTGTTCTCGCTGAGTTTGTAACTTCTTAATATCTGTGCTGAGAGGTAATAAGACATTCAACTCTGCATATACTTTGTTGAACTCCATAAAATGGGCAGTGAGAGATTTGGCCTCATCTTTTTCAGCATTATAAAAAGCTTTGCAGACATCATAGATGCGAGTAACATTTTCTTTACCCGAATACAAAAAAGCTAAATAATCCATTAATTCCTTAACATACTCACGGTGATCTACTAATCCTACCACATCATTTTCAATAGAATTAGTAATTTGTAAAAGCAACCGAGCATCATCTCTAAGCCAAATTTTATCAGTGGTAGGTTCCTCAATTAAATGATCATCTTTCTCAACACTTCTTAAATAAATTCTTATTCTCCTACTCCATTCTAAAAAATTAGACCCATTTAATTTATGCTCAGTAATTTTGGTGGGCATTGATAAAATTTCAGTCACACTAGATTTACTATCTTCATCGCTCATTTTACCCGTTTCTGCCATTTAACTGCTAACAAATAAATGCCAAAAAAACTTCCCAATACCAGCGGCAAATATGCTTCTCAACAAAAACAAAATAACTACAAATATCCAAACACCCAAAACCAGAAGCAAATATACCCAAAATCAGCAGCAAATATCAGCAGCAAATATAACTTTCCCGAATAGCCAACTATATCCAAACACCCAACAGCAAATATAACTTTCGAACAGCCAAGCAGATATAACTTCCGAACAACCAAATATCCAAACACCCGACACCCAATTTTTTAGTAAAATGAACTTTAAAAAATTATAGAACCTGATCTCCACAGCTCAAATAGGTCACGCAGAGTAGCAGTAAGAGAGAGATGATCTCTACAGCTCCAACGGCGCAAGCAGAGAAAAAAGGAAGAGGGAGAGAGACCTTTTGGAGACACCAGATGGGGAAACTGACGCTGCGGTCTGGTCGGAGACACCCAGGCGACGCCGGAGATGGGATCGGAGAGCAAACGGACGTCGGAATCTCTCTCACGCGCCGGCGCGTGAAGGTGGAGGCAGATCTTTGTGGAGGCGTGTGAGCTTCACTCGCCGGTCTTCTGGTCACCGAACTTTGTGCGAAGGCCGGAAATCCACCGGCGCTCCTTCTGAAGTCGGCGGTGAAGGGAATAGGTCACCGGAGCTAGGTAACCTAAGTAGGGCAGATTCACCCTCTTTGATGAAGAACCCAGAAATGAAAAATCGAAAACCCATAAAACCCAGAAGTCCCAGATTTTCTACACGAGCCTAAGGCTCTGATACCATGTAAGAAAACAAATGTTCTTCTCATATTATTTCTCAGTAATGGTATGAATTTATACACAAAATTGCTATTTAGAAAGTCAAGTATATCGGCTCCTACCTACAATCACTGCTCTATCTACTCCTACAATTACGTTAGCCACAATGACAGTCTGTAACAAAGAGCTAAACGCATATTCTGAGCATAAGCAGCAAAATATATATGCAACAGTATGTACCTCCATACAGTACTCAATGTTGTTTTGGATCAAATGATTCAAGATATCTAAGAGAAGCCTCAAGAAGCGCAAATCAAAATAACTAACCTCTTAAAAATAGACAAAACATTAGCAGAAGCCCACAGCACTTAAGTCGGGCAATAAAAAATAAATATCAAAGCAATGATGAGGTTACTAGGATCGACGGTAACAACTGTATTATCCGAGCTAACCACAAGTACATATTCCTTTCCCTGGAAAACAAGTAGAACAACAGCATAAAAGTTTATAGAATTCCTTTAGATGGCATGTACTATTTTTATTATTTTCTCTCATATGCAAATTGTCGTTTGATAAAAATTTTAACAAAACTTTAAAATAAAACATTTACCCGAGACAATAATACATCAAGAGTTCCACTTTTCATCAAGGAAAGGAATGCTGCAGCATCATCAGAAGGATACCTTCAGATGAAAAAAGATGGTTCATCCATTTAGAAAGACATCAATTGTCAAGGGTAACCAAAAAGAGAATGAACAAATAAAAGGTTAATGATCTATCATTGTAATGGAAGTTCTCTACGCTGTATGTTTGTTACAAGAGAGTCTTGAGTTTTAGACAATAGTATGAGAGGGAGAATGGAAAACTGTGAAATACCCAACTATCATGTGAGTAAAAGTCAAGTAACCGGTAAAAGTTTTTCAAATTGGAATTTGTCAAAGTAAAAGTACAAAAATAGACTACAGTCAAGTTTTTTCTTTATAAAAAAAAAATTGGAGAAAATATACTATTTTACCTCTCATTTTGTTTGAAATGAACTTACATGTTCCTATCGTTTTTTAGAGCAAAATTGCCATTCAACTTATAAAACTCGGATAAATTTGTCTCTCCGTTTAAATCCAGTTAACTCGGATATTAATAGCACTGACGTGACATTGACACATGACAAAATATGACATGTTCAAAATAGACAAAGGTACTAAAGTAATCCTAAAATTATTTTCAGGATCTCGGATAAATTTGTCTCTCCATTTAAATCCAGTTAACTCGGATATTAATAGCACTGACGTGACATTAACACGTGAGAAAATATGCCACGTCCAAAATAGACAAAGGTACTAAAGTAATCCTAAAATTATTTTCAGGGTACTAAAATGTCCTTTAAATTGTCAGTATTAAAATACCCCTATAGTTAATTTTGGAATAAAAATATCTCTAATGTTAATAAAAAAATACTAAAATACCGCTGAATATTTATATTTTTTATATTTAATTTTATTTATATATTTTTTTGCAAACATAAATATTTATTAATTAGTGATAACATCTAAATTGTCATTTCTCTTTTGGGTCGAAGTCAAGTTTAGCCCAAAACCCAATAAGGAGCATGGGCTGAGAGTCTTAGAAGCCTAATGCATTTAAAGTCTGGCATATGAACGCACGGACGCAAGCAGGAACCAATGAGATGAGGCCAACGGGTTGTCTGATTATATTGAAAGTGCACTTTCCCTAACAGTCCACTAATATATGCTAACTGCCTACCTACTCTGACACCGGAGTAGAACACTTAAAATGGACTTTCCATCCATATAAATATTAGGTTATTTTACACCTAAGTAATACAATATGTGACATTCTCTCACTACTCTCTCTACAAAGTTTCTAACTTAAAATTCGGAGTGTTCACGCCCAGCCCGACCAAGCACAATCTTTTGCAGGTACAGAACACAAGCCCCATCCGATCGGCCAAAATTCAACTGTCATAAACAGTTTCGTCTCTTACTAAATCTCAGAATCTATCAATTAGAATATTTTAACTAAGTAATAGTATTTAATTTAATTTAAATATCTAATAAATATAAATTTAATATATTATCTAACATTACGATATTAGGGGTATTTTAGTATCTTTTTATTAATATTAAAAGTATTTTTATTCTAAAATTAACTATAGGGGCATTTTAATATCCTGAAAATAACTTAAGAGCCATTTTAATACCTGAAGATAACTTCAAGCGCATTTTATTACTTTTGTCTATTTTGAATTAAAATACACGTGTCACTGACATGACATATTTTGTCACGTGTCAATAACACGTCAACACCATTAACAACCAAGTTAACTAGAGGTAAACGGATAGGCAAATTTGTCCAGATTTTATAAGTTGAAGAGCATTTTTACTCTAAAAGGATGATAGGGGCATATAAGCTCCTTTTAAACAAGTTGAGGGGCAAAATAATACATTTTCCCAACAAATTAACAGAGTACAAGTTTGCTCTATCTATAGAGAATAATCGTTGGATATTGATTTTTTTGTGGAGAAAGTGTGAGGTTCATCAAATAAATTTTCCAATTTATCTAAATTGCCCTTTATTTCTTTGTTATATATAAGTGGATCAGTTTTCTCCTCCTCATAAACTAGGAAACCACTCCATTACTAACCACAAAAGAAATTATTTGTGATTACCAAATAATTTTAGCTATTTGAATATATGTGTGCCTCTGTGTGTGTTCATATACATACGCACACATGTGTGTGTCGGCACACACACACATATGACATATACATGCATGTACTTTTGCATGTATGTGTGTGTGTGAGAGAGAGAGAAGTTGGGCACTAAGCTAAAAGGAAGAATATTGATACTTGACTTGGAATATTTCTCCATAACCTTCAACACCAAAACTACAATCTAAAAATTTCATTTGTTATTTATAAATATTCATTTGCTTCTCTGGTGATATCAATTTGGCAATTGTATATTATATGGCTTTGCTTCTCTGGTTGAAGTTTGTTCATCTGTGATCTATACAGACAAGTAAGTCATAAAATGCGGTGTATAAAGATAATTAAATTCGTATATGAGAACACTTGGTATCTAATTATTTCAAAATTAGTTATATACAGATTTGAAATGATCAGATTTTCTCCAAAAAATAATAATAAATTATAATATAATGATATAATAGATTGTCTCTGTTCATATATAGGAGTGTTTAAATTTGATGACATATTTATTGGTTAAATACATTTTTCTTACCTCATTATTTTCTATTTATTATCGACTTACAAGATTGCGCTTTTTTTATATTATATTAATATCTCTAATTTTAGTATTTAAAATTTATTAAATATAATATCAAAGTCTATTGCTGGCTAAGGAAAGGATTAATAAGTCTCTGTACTTCTTAATTTTTTGAATCCTAGATTTTTAGAGATTATGACATTTGACGCAAAACATAAGTTCACATTTACTGATTCTACGAAATTCCATCTGTTATACTTAGAAATTCTTCTTGTAGAACACCTACATAGAAACTATTGATTTTCTGCATATATTGTAGTAGTGATAAGCTTTTGCCTTTAAATTTCAAATCACAGCTTTCAGGTGTGCTCAATACAGCTGAAGATACTATTTGATGTATATCTCATAGGAGACATGAATGCCAGTGTTCATTTTCTGAATCACATGTTTTGGATATCTCAAACATTCATTGACATCTGGGAGAGAAACTGAAAACAACTGTTTTATTACATGTATAGTTGGGAATGTTTGTGTAGTTGAAGCATTATGTAGAAAGAAATAAGAAAGATTACGTGATATTTGAATAGGAAAATTGTTCTATTCTTGTCATATTTTTATTGTTTTGTCTGTTTCAGTTTACACATTATTCTTGAGTTAATCATGTAACTAATGTCTTCAAGTTTTTTCTGTATCAGGTTTAGAGAAGTTTCTTCTGGCGATGATTCTGTTGAAAATGTTGCTACTGACATATCCAATGAAGAAGAAGAAAAGAAGGTTGGGAAGAACTTGGCTCTCCGGTTTTATTTAATTTGTTGATTAGAAATGCTATTTATTATTCAGGCATCTTTTTCCATAGCCCAACAAGTACACTTAATATGAATTTTAAATTGAATTGTTATGGGGTTGCTATGTCTTCTGCATATTTGTTTTGCTTTCTTTTGGATATAATTGTTTACAGTAAGTTAATATTATATAGTTTAGGTGAGAATAGGCTAAGAAGTTGCAATTTGATGACACAAAATATTATCGGGTTCTATTCCATTGATTTTTTAACTGTTAAATTCTTTAGAATCCAAATAATATGGAGCTGCTAAATGAAAGCAGCATGTCATTTTCAAATTGAGTGGTATGGTAGTTATATTCCTTGGTAGATATATTTCATCCTGGCTTTATTTACATCTTATCTTAGAACCTTTTTTTATTGCTTCTTACGTATCTATAGTTTTTAAATTTGTATTCTTAATAGCTCCTGAAAATTGTTTTCATTTCTCACATCATCTAATTGCCGTGGGTCAATAATATTTTTTTTTTGTCATCTTGCTTTGTCTTTATTAATGAGACAAAACAATTGAAGTTACTCATTTTCTGCATCTTTCCTAGCATGCCAAAGAGTTTTGTATTATTAACCGGGGTTATTTTCTTCTTTGTCAGTAAGTTTCTCTACATCTATATATGCAAATATAATGTTGCATGTTGTCTTCGAACCATTTGATTAATTGAGCTAATTTATTATATTTGATTAATTGATATTTTAGGTTGATATTTGTTGGCATAAAAGTTGTACAAATGAAGTTATTAATTGTTAACGAATGAATATTATTTTATAATTTGAATTGTATGCGATATTTATAAATATTTGAATTTGAATTGTATGGAATTTTTTTAATTTTCTAAGTATTTTTTAAGTACTGTTTCAATTTAATTTATTTCAATGATATTATATTTTTTAAATTAATAATATTGGAGAATTGTTATTTATATAAATTAAATTTTAGATATTACAATAATAATAATAATAAAACAAAAAAAATAAATTGAAAGTAGTAGTAGTAATAATAATAAATATTATAATTAAATTAGCGACGGATTTTGTAAAATTAGCAATGGATTTTTCTGTTGCGAATTCTTTTTTTTTTGTTTAGTGACGGAATTTAGCGACAAAAAATCCGTCGCTAATATTTTTTTAAATCTCGTGGCGACTACTTTTGAGGGTTAATTAGCGACGGTTATGTGTTTTAGTCGCAAAATTCTTGCGATGGCTGAAATAGCGACGGTTGGTCGTTTTATCGTTAAAAGTAATTAGCGATGGAATTTCTTCAATTAGCGATGAAAAATACCGTCGCTAATTTTTTTTTCTTTTCTTTTTTTGTTGTAGTGTTTTGAGACTATAAAGATGATATTTTTCACCTTTGAAATTTGGAATTAGGGGCTGTGCTGTTGACCTGGTTTCGTTGAACTCGGTCACTTTTAGAGTTGCTCTGATAGCGCAACTGTTGGTAAAGAAAGAAATAAAATAAAATATTGAGAGAAAAACCAAAAACTTGAACTGCTGGAAAATATTACTGTATATTGAAAAGGAAATACAGATATTTAAATAAACTTGAAAGAGTAAAAAAAAAATGGACATAAACCCATGATCTGATTTCGTGAAGAAATGGAAATCATTCTAAGACCCCACTAACTAATAACATAAAAAAGGACACGTGCTCCACTAACATGTTTTGAATCCTCGGAGACTTCCCGATGTCCTTGTTGTTTGTCTTTTTCTTCAGTCTTGGTACTTTTGTTGATTGTATCCAATCCTTTATTATTTTAAATTGGCAAAGATTAAAATTTTCCACAAAGAAGCTGTCATAGGTCAACTAATCGCAGAATAACTGAGAGCCAGATAGTCATCTAAAACTGCTAGTAATTTCTCCGGATGTTCAACAAGATTGTGCTAATCTGCCCAGTCGATCGCGCATAGCAAAGCATTAATGGCGAGCAGAGGGCCATCACCAGTGGTTCCATTTCTAATTGTGGGATTTCTAGGCTTGATATATAATCTATGGTCCTATGTTGATGTCTCTATTGGAATATAAATATACTCTATTTGAGGCAGGTGATGAAGAAGTTGCTGCATTCTCGTTTTTTATTTTTACAGTGCTTCCTCTTAGATTGCTTGTTCTTATACACTTGATTTCTTCCTGCTGTCCAAAATTCAGCACATGGTCTTCCACAAAACTCAGAAGCTATAATAGTTCCAGCTATGATGTTGATGGATCTGGTTTAGTACATTTGGATATAGTATATTTCAGTCATAGCACAAATCTTGTTAATACAAAATGTGATGTTAGTTCCTCAACTGAAAGTTGCTCTATGAATACGGGGTGCAGTTGTGAACAAAAAATTGATCAATCGTCAAATTCTCAGGAACCAGTGCTTAAGTTTGCAGTACTGTCATCTTTTTAGATCATGGGAGGTATTCAACACAATCCATTAATAATTTACTAAAGTAGATAAAACAACTTACAACTCACAACAGAGACTTTGACAAAACCATAAGAAAAAAGAAAAAAGAAAATACTAAATCCATAAAGATACTTAACAGGATAAACAAAAGATGCTGCAAGGATGCATGTTGAGACTAGCCCTAAACATTGTGAAGTGTCATCCTGTCCATGCATTCAGAGAGAACCTCTTTAGCCTCCTTCAGCACCTTTATGCTTTCTTTCAGCTTTAAGCGCTTGCCTGCAACAGAAGGTGTTTCTGCTAGCATTTTCTCTATAGCTCCACCATGAGCAACCATCAGTTCACCCAGTATCTCTTTCTCAATTTCTTTGCTCACTAGATCCTGAGCACTGGACTTGATATGAAGAGCCATATAATCAACCAACCTCCTAATAACAATTTTCCAGTACGAAAACATTCTCATTTTCAGGTCAAAAGCTTGATACAAAACATGCTGATTCGGATTAGGAATTTCAACCTGAAGCACTCCAAAACCTTCAATCTGTGAGCTGGTTTGCCCCTTTTTTATAACATCATCGACAAACTTCTGTGCTTGAGAAAAGAGCTTATTATATTCATTTATGTATTCAGGACTACAAGTATAATCTGTCAGCTTCTCCATTTTGACAACTTCCATAACCCAATTGGTCGACTGTTCTTTCATCTTTTCAACTGCGTTATGGCCAGCTCGTGCAGCCAAGCTCTGAAGTTGGTGATAATTTTGCGACTGATGCTTCAGAACAGATATCATGACACGTTCAACGTACTGCCATACTTTTTCAACGAAGGATACAGGAATTGTTGATATTTTTTCAACTTTTCTCCACAGGATTACTTGGAAGGCTGAGTGAGGAAGGAAATTGGGCAATGCAATTCCTTTGGCTTCCTCCAAAACCTGAATCTCCTCCACTAGAGAATTCTTTGAAGTATCACTTTGAGAGCAACTTTGAAGCTCATCAAAGAACTGATTGAGCATTTCAACCAATCTAGTAGTACAGTGCATATTATTATCATTAGGATACTCCTCGTATTCTCCTCTTAGAAGTATCTTCCTTAAAGACTCTTTGGCAGACCCAATAATGCCCATGAAAGCTGACATAACCTCATTAGCTGATGACAAGGCCTTCGGTATCTTATTCAGCTCTATTTTCTTAGCATTCAGCTTCTCATCAATGTTCCTCATAATCCCTGGCACGCATTTAGCTATGATAGTAGCTTGAATAAGTGACAGCTTTTGAGCTAGAAGAGGAATGCTTACCATAGATTTATCTATCTTGGATAGGAGAGGATGTGTTACAAAGAGTCTTGCTTCTTCCATTCGTGCTTCTTTGTAAGATTCATCGCCAATGCGATTCCTCACGCAGACATAACCAAGGCCTATATTCACATCATCTGCAGTTACCTTCTCAAGAAGTCCTTCTGGTGCTTTATCAACTTTTGTTACCACAGCAAGAGTCCTTTCGCCCGTCTTGTCAACTTTCTGCGACATTCTTATGGATTCACAGGTTGTAAAATCAACAGTAGCTGATAAAACATTAAGGATAATACTCTCCTCAGGTTTAATATACTCCATGATGATCTCTGCTATCTGTTCATAGATATTTTCAGGCTGGCCATGGACAGGCACTCTAGTGATTCCAGGAAGATCAACCATTGTAAGATCAGGCACTCCATATTTTTTCACCACCAAAGTCAAAGGATTATTTGATATTCCCTTTCCATTTCCAGCAATTTCATCAGTAGCAAGGTTTATGACATTAGCTACATTGGATTCATCCGTGCTAATAGTTTTGCCATTGAACTCCAAAGAGAGGTCAGGATTGGGGCCTGAATGGTGTTGCAGCCTCATAATAAGGGGTACTCTGGTGCAAATTCCCTGACCACGTGGAAGGCTGATACCAGCAAGAGATTCAAGGACGCTAGACTTGCCCGAAGATTGATCGCCAACAACAACTATGGTGGGTAGTTGTATGCCCTCTTTCATCACCTTGAGGAGCCTAAGCTTGTCAACTGCATCAAGCAGAGGCCTGATATGATCGTTGTACGATGATACTATTGGAACATTGTGTTCTCCAATAGGCTTATCTCCACCCATTTTCATAATCAAAGAAATAGAGAGTTAAAGAGAGAGAAACAGAACAAATTGTAATGTTAATGGATTAGAAAAGATGAAAGGAGAGAAATTTATAGGATTTCCATACAATCAAGCAGTTTATAAACGATTAGTCTTTGTTAGAAAAGTAAACCAATCTTGGTCTTACTCGAATTATCTTGCTTAACTATTAAGTATGACTTGTACTAGATTACTTAACCATGTAGAATATGTGTTGGAGTTAAAGCTGTCTAGACTACATAGGTAACGCACCATTTCATTCTCAGAAAAGCAACTTTTTCTTTTATTTTGTTTTGGCCTTTTTACTTTTCAGTAATCTGACACACTGTGCAAACACCTCATATACGGGTCACTTGTCTTTCAAATAAAACTACTTTTGAAATGGTTAAATTAGCATGCCAATGCCATGCCATTTGGGTTTTGATCGACAGTCAATTCAACATTTATTCTTAGTTATGATGCTTTCCAACTTGGAAAATACTGCTCTCTTTATTCCGTTCTATATGTCACTTTTAAATAAAATTTAAATTTCATTTAATTTATCATTTTTAGATCTTTAATACAATTTAATTTTTTTTCAATAAAAATTAACAAATTAAATTTATATTTGTGCTTGAATTACTCAATTTTATCTAAAATTTAAATTTAATTAATACTATTTAATACTAGTAAAAATAACAAAAATGACAAATAAGAAGGAACGGAGTGAATAATATGCAATGAATGCATTTATTCTTTTTCATGCTTATTAGTAATAGTTTACTTCCTTCTATGCATTTTATCTATTTCTTTTATTATTTTTACTAGAATTAAAAAATAATAATTAAATTTAAAATTAATATTAGATATAATAAATAATAACTAAATTATTCTTATTTTTATTATTCTCAAAATTGTGACTTAAATTTAATTGGTTGAATAATATTAAAAATAGAATATAAAATTAATATTTTATTGAAAATTTTAAAAAGAAAATTAATGTTACATTAAAAATTTAAAAATGTGACTTTTTTCTTTAAATAATGTCACTTATAAAAATAATGTTAAAAAGTATTTGGGAGAATATGGTGTTTTACATTTCCACAGCAAAGGTTATTTTTTTTCAGCTTTCCAAATATTAGAAAACTGCACACGCCATTTTTGGAAAAGTTGCCCAGCTTTTTTTTTTAATTTTTTTATTTTATTTTATTTTTAGATAAAAAATTCTTATTTTTACTAATACGCTTAAAGTATTTTTTTTACCCAATTTGATAAATAGGATAACTTTTTATTAATATTAAAAAAATATTATCATTTTACTTAATTTAATAAATAGGATAAAAAATATAGATTAATAATAATTTATTAAAATCTGAAATTAGTAATATTTTGTGCAATCAAAATAACTCAAAATATAAATAATACATTCATTATCTATATAATAAAAAATAATAATATTTTGTTGTAATAAACTAATATATATATTGACAATAATTTTTTTTTAAATTCAAACAAATTCATTGTTTTTAATATATATATTATTTCATTAAAAATATTATTTATTTTTGATTTTCTACATAATGAATGCATTATTTGTATTTTGAGTTATTTTGATTGTACAAAATATTACTAATTTCAAATTTTAATAAATTATTATCAACTTATAATTTTTTTATTCTATTTATCAAATTAAGTAAAATGAAAATATATTTCCCATAATAATAAAAGGTTATCCTAATTATCAAATTGGATAAAATAATTATTTTACATCTATTGGTAAAATTAAGATTTTTTTTCTACCCTAAAAATAAAATAAAACAAAAAAATATAAAAAAAAAAATGTGAACAGTTTTTCCAAATGGAATTTAAAAAAAAAAATTAATTATTATCAATATATATATTATTTTATTAAAACAAAATATTATTATTTTTGATTATATAGATAATCAATGTATTATTTATATTTTGAATTATTTTGATTACACAAAATATTACTAATTTCAGATTTTAATAAATTATTATTAATCTACATTTTTTATCCTATTTATCTAATTAAGTAAAATGAAAATATTTTTTTCATATTAATAAAAGATTATCCGATGTATCAAATTGGATAAAACCCTATTAGTAAAAGTAAGAGTTTTTTTAACCTAAAAATAAAATAAAACAAAAAAAATTAAGAAAAAGCTGGGTTGTGGGGTGTGCAGCTTTCCAATATTTTGGAAAGCTGCAAAAAAAAAAAAAAAAAAAAAAAAACAATTAACAAATCCTAAAATTTTAAATATTTTTTTAAAAAATATTATTTATAAAAAAGTTTTTTTAAAAATGACATATAAAATAGAATATAAAATATAAAATTTTTAAAAAAATGACAAGTTTTGTGGAACAAAGTGAGTAATAAATTTATAAAATGGGAGTTTTTAAAAATAATTTGCATAATAGAGGGTAATTAGAGCAATACCGCAACGAACTCATATGGTATTGGGATACATGTGCAGTAGGGGTGAGCATGGTCGGTTAACTGATCCATGAGCCCCAATCCATTAACCAGTCCATTAATATCGGTTTTTTGAAATTACAGTCCATTAACCAGTCCATTACCATCGGTTAACCAGTCCATCGGTTTCGGATTTTCGGATCGGTTACCCAATATTTTTCGGTTAACCACTATAATTATAAATATATTCATAAATAAAATTAAAATGTTCAATATACTTAAAAATTAAAATTTTTTCACTATAATATAACATTATTATTGTTAAAATAAAAATATTTGGTAAATATAAGCAAATTTATTTTTAAAAATTAATATTTAATAAGTAAACGTAGTAAATATATTAACCGGTCCATAATCACTTTTAATTAGATAAATTGTTATACTTACTAATAGCCAATTAAAATAACTTAAAAACTTAAAAATAATTAGTATAATGAAAAAAAAAGTATATAATCACCTTTAATTAGAATAAATTGCTATATAAATTGTTATAAATCATTAAAAAATTAATAAATTAACTAAAAATTCGGTTTCGCTTCGGTTAATCAGTCACATGAGTCAAAAACCATTAACTAGTCCATTAATATCGGTTTTTTCAAAACACTAACCATTAATCAGTTCATTACAATCGGATAACCAGTCAATCGGTTCGGTTTCGGATTTTTTTTTCGGTTAACCAAGTCCATCGGTTTTTTTGCTCACCCCTAATGTGCAGGCCTGCCATGCTTGCTGCTAGGGGTGTACACGGTTCTGCATCTTCCTGTACCGAACCGAAATACCGAAGAAAAAAATTCAGAACCGAATTGTACCGTTGACTTTTTTTAGTAGAACTGAACCGAATTGTACTGTTGACTTTTTGATTATAACCGAACCGAATTGTACTGGAACCGAATCGAGAACCGTATTGAACCGTACCGAACTGTTCTGTACTGAATTGGACCGAAATAACCGATATTTATTAATTATTATATATAATATTAGTAATTTGTATATAAATATTATTTATAATTTCTATTATATCATTATTATATAAATTTAACTTCATAATTATTTATATTTTTTTGAAACTTTTATAATTATTTGTATTAAATATTTTAATGTATAAAATTAATATAATAAATAGTTGACAAATTAAAATAAATATTTTGATTATTAATAAGATAAATTTAATTATCATATCTATATGAATGTGCAATTAAAATAACTTATATTTAATTTAATTTTCGTTTAGTGTTACTCAACTATTATATAATTTTTCATTTTGTACAAATATTTATATACACACACAAATATAATTATTATATCAATGAAATTTTACTAATTAATATAATTATATGAGTATATAATCATTTTACCAATTAATTTCATTTACTTTTAATATCACTCAACTAATATTTATCTATTTTAAGTTAATAATTTAATTATATGTAATTAAATTTTACTAATTAATATAACTATATAAGTATATAATCACCTTACTAATTAAGTTCATTTATTCTTAGTATCACTCAACTAGTACTCATATATATTTTTTGTACAATACCTACATGAATAATTGAGCATATAAATTAATAATATAATTATATATAATAATTATTATATATAATGAAATTTACCAATTCAATTCATGTAATTATATAAATATATAATTACCTTACCAATTAATTTCATTTGTTTTTAGTATCACTCAACTAATACTTATATATTTTGGCACAATACATATATGAGTAATTGAGTTGTAACTTAATAATTTAATTATATATAATTAAATTTTACTAATTCGTATTTAATTTAATTTAACTTTAATGTCACTCAACCACTACTTAATTTTTTTTTTGTACAAATATTTATATATACAATCACTTTACCTATTAATTTTATTTACTTTTAATTCTACTTTTACATTCACCCTTATAGTTATTAAATATAATATTAATTAATAATCTTTTAACTATTAAGTCAAATTTAGTGAAATTGAGTATAATAACTGAGCCAAAATAATATATATGGATGGATTCTAACCATATAATCAGCCGATACTGTATATATAATTAGCTTATCAATTAATTTCATTTATATTTAGTATCACTCAATTAGTAATTATCTATTTTGACACAATATATATTTGAATAATTGATTTATTTTAATAATGTAATTATATATAACTAAATAATTTATTATATAATCATTTTATCAATTAATTTCATTTGCTTCTAGTGTCACTCGACTAATACACATCTATTTCTATCACAATACCTACATGAATATGTAAATTAAAAATAAAATTATATATAATTATTTATAATAAAATTTTAATTTTTTTTATTTTTAGCGTTACTCAACTAATACTTATCTGTATTTAGCACAATATTTATGTGAGTAATTGAAAATATATTTTAATAATATAATTATATACAATTAGTATATTAATAAAATTTTATTAATTAATATATAATATAATTATATAAGTATATAATTATCTTATTAATTAAATGTTTTTTTAGAGCAAATTAAGAAAAAAATTTGAAAAATTTTAGTAGAAATATTTTTTATTTTAAGTTTTGGAGGGAATTAAAATATTTGGAGGGAATCTAATGCGGACGAGTTGGGTTTTCAGTATTTGGAGCGAGTTGAACAGGCCAATTGTCATTAATTATTGTTTTTGTTATAACTTTTGCTACAGGTGTCCGTTTGCTTATTATTATATGTTTCTGGAAATCTCATTTCAAGCCGGTCGAATTTTACAAAACTTAGTCTCCCGTAATAGCTCATTTCGTGCCTCAAAAATAACGTTTGAACTTTCATTTTTCAATTTGAAGTTTTAGGGGTATTATTGTAATTTTTTTTATTTTTTTCATATAAATTGTTTGTTACCTTAGTTTGGAGGGAACTTTTCAACTTGAAATAAAATTCTTTCGTTTTGAGGTATTTTTGCTGCGTCAGAATCCGACCGATTTTATATTTTATTATATATATATATATATATATATAAAAGAAAATAAATTAAAAAAAACCTAAATTGTGACTGGCTCTTTCTTTTCTGTCTCGAAATCTTGTACATAAACTTTAATTAGGATGATTATTAGGGATGAATTACCAATTGATTTTATTAAATATTAGGATTTTAGGAAATTTATTGAAATAATTTATCTCGAATTTAAAAGTTCATCTAAAGTGACTATTGTTAAAATATGTTTTTCTTTTTTCATAAAGGAAATGGATAAATTGAAATATTTTCTTAAAATTGAATGCAAAATTGTATATATTTGTTGAGATATTTTAATTATATTTGTATTTATTATTGTGTATATTTATATTGTAAATTTTTAAAAATATTGAATTATTCGAAATACAGTATTGTATTGTCTTGTTTTGTTTTGTACCGAAAGAACCGAATAACCGAACTGAACTGTACTGAAAATTATAAGAACCGTACTGAACTGTACCGAAATTAATAAGAACCGAACTGTACCGAAATTTATAAGAACCGAAATTTCAATACAATACGGAGATTTGTAAAGAACCGTACTGGACCGAACTGTGTACACCCCTACTTGCTGCTCATGGAGCTGTAGTTCATGCATGAAACGTAGAACAATCAAAATTTCGGGAAATATTTAGCCAATAATTCATTTTCTTTTCTTTTTTTCTTTATTATAAATTGTTAGTGTCCGGCAGCTTATTTTTAAAAAAATTGTTAATGTTTTACTTTTTAGAAATACTATATTTACTAAAGTGTTTGAACATGAGTTTTATGGATTACGATCGGTTTTTCATCCAATTCATCTAAAATTTTAAATGAATTAAAACCAATTCAATCCAGTTGAATTATAACTTAAACTTTTTATTTTAAATTGATTGGATTATCACTTAATTACATGGGTTATGTTAATTTTTTATGATTTATTATAAATATATAAAATTTATATTATTTATATTTATATCTTTTAAATATAAAATATTAATTTCATTCTTGTAAATATTTTTTTAGATAACGTATGCTTATTTTAAAAAAAATAAAAAATTAATTGTGTCCTAAAACTTAATTTAATTGCACCAAAATTTAATTTAATAATATTTAATTTTATCATTTTTTTAATATTAAAAATTATCAAAGTTTTAATAGTTTTAATTTTATTGCACCAAAATTTAATTTAATAATATTTAATTTTATCATTTTTCTAATATTAAATATTATCAAAGTTTCAACGTGGCATTATATACGAAATTACAATTTTGCGCTTTACTATAAAGTTTTACCACATAATTAATATTTTACTCATATTGTTCATATTCTTATTGCCTGTTTTATAGGGGTGAGCATGGTCGGTTAACCGGTCCATAAGGCTCAGTCCATTAACCAGTCCATTAATATCGGTTTTTCGAAATTTCAGTCCATTAACCAGTCCATTGTCATCGGTTAACCAGTCCATCGGTTTCGGTTTTTCGGATCGGTTACCCAATATTTTTCGGTTAACCATTATAATTATAAATATATTCATAAATAAAATTAAAATGTTCAAGATACTTAAAAATTAAAATTTTTTCACTATAATATAATATTATTGTTGATAAAATAAAAATATTTGGTGGATATAAGCAAATTTATTTTTAAAAATTAATATTTAATAAGTAAATATATTAACTAGTTCATAATCACTTTTAATTAGATAAATTGTTATACTTACAAATAGCCAATTAAAAAACTTAAAAACTTAAAAATAATTAGTATAATGAAAAAAAGTACATGATCACCTTTAATTAGGATAAATTGTTATATAAATTGTTATAAATTATTAAAAAATTAATAAATTAACTAAAAATTCGGTTTCGGTTCGGTTAACCAGTCAAATGAGTCAAAAACCATTAACCAGTCCATTAATATCGGTTTTTTCAAAACACTAACCATTAACCAGTCCATTACAATCGGTTAACCAGTCCATCGGTTCGGTTTCGGATTTTTTTTTCGGTTAACCAAGTCCATCGGTTTTTTTGCTCACCCCTACTGTTTTACCTATTTAACCCTATTTTTTATATTTTCTCTTGTAATCACTATTTTACCTACTTTTTTTCAATTTTTATCTCATAATTACCATTATGCCACTAATTTCACTTTTATTATCAAATCGCCATTTTTACCCACATAATTTACCATTTTACTCTCTAATTACTATTTTCTTACATAATTACCATTTTACCCCTTATCTTACAATATAATTATATATTTATTTTTTTGCCACTTAAATTTATAATTTTGCCTCCAGTGATATGTAATGCTCTAATACCACCTAGAGGATATATGAGTGCTACACACACAAATTATTCAAATTATTATCTAATAAGATTACTTAAGTCATATCGCACTAATCAAATTAATAAATCAAACTATTGTTATTTCTTTTTATGCCCTTATTATTAACATTGCTTGATTACTTAAACGATGAATATACTTTCCATAACAAGTCATACATATACATGTACAAACCTTAAAGTATTTACATTACACTATTACAATATCCTTTACATATTCCGTATTGTTCATTACAAATATATATATATATATATATATATATATATATATATATATATATATATATATATATATATATATATATATATATATATATCAAAAACAAAAACACTTCAAGTTGGAGATGGTGACTCAACGCTGGCACATCCAAAAATTCAGGAACCTACACAGGAAAACACCCGTGCTAAGCGAAGGCTCAGTGGAGAGAAAATAATGCAATAGACTTCTTACGAAATCACAATAATCATAAAATCATATACTAATATCAATATCGCACAATAACATTCATTATAAATCATACACTCATAAACTAGCATTCTAGGGATCACTAAGTCATTTACATAATGGTCATTAATCACTTGTCACAATTATACAATTATTCATTTCAATTGCCTGAATTCTTATCAATAATAGATAACGAGAACAATTACTAGATACTGATGAGCAGTATCGAACTCTAGGAGACGTAAGTCTTGAATCACTAGAATACCAAGTGGTATCAAACACTAGGCACCTCTCGGTGCGAACACTAGGAAGCTACGAACACTGACCCTTATAGGCATGCCTATCTATCTACTATTATGCAAAATTCAAGCTCTCTCTTAAACTTTTATCACTTAATAATATCATAGCACCAACCATGGCATATACTTGATGAACATGCAATAATTAACTATAATAAGTCAACTTACTAGTAGTTTTACTTGGGAACTACTAGATAATATTCATTCATACTTCATTAATTTGTTATTAATTTTAACCCTATTCAGTTATGTTTCTAAGTGGTAACCATTTATATATTCATTACATAACCCAAAACACGTATTGGGAACTTCTGGTGAAGTTCGGGTTCGATTCGGGAAGGAAAAAGTATAATTTAAGTTGAAAATTGAGATCGCACAGCGATAGACATTCTTAACAGTCGTATGGGGCGCCAAAAATGGGTTTTTATGAGGCAGAATGTTTTTACATGCTGGGGAGGAATTCCTTACCGCCGTGTAAATCCATTCTGCCTTACAGAGCACAGGGCAAAATCCAGACAGACTTTATGTCCAAACTTGTACCGAATTTTTCACATAGTTGGAGACATTTCTAAGCAAAACTTTCTCTAAACATTTGTTCCCCTATGTCTTATCTTTATATAGAAACCAAATCAAATCATCTGGACATCTACAGAAAGAGATATCCACAAAACACTACAAATTGCTCTAGTTAACCCAGCACTATAACCCATAAATTAGTGGTCTTAGAGGTGGAATCTGGTTTTAGCCTCTTCATTCAAAATTTAGGTCTGTATTTTTATTTAATGATCTAATTGGAATAATCCCAATTGGAGCTCTCTAACTTCAGTTATAGGCAAACAATCACTAGAGTTCAAGAGAGACCTACACAAAAACTCACCCTACAAGCACATCTCCTTAGCACTCACTCATATATGCTTGTTTCTCACCCAACACAAGTCAATATCACATACAAGAATTTAATTACACTTTTCATCATCAAATCATGCACAACAACCACACAACCATACAATCAAATACTCTCATACTTCTAAGAAGCTTGATCTTTCTTTCTCTTGCTCAAACCTTCTCTTTACCCTTATCCTTCACTCTAACCTCAGCTACCAACACAAAACCATCCAAGAGTCATGCACATTCCAATACACAAAGCTTAAAATCACATGCAAGGAAATTATAGAGGAAGAAGGCAACCGTCCAAGCTCAAAACCTTTATTACTTATCTTGCCAAGCTCTCTCCCTTTCTTATGTGAACGACTCCCCCCAATAGCAGAAAAAGAAAGCTTAACAATTAAGAAAAATAAATAAAAGAATATAGAGTTTTTATGGCCAAGAAATGGCCGGCCAAGAGGATACAAAGGGCAGATTTTCCTTTCCCAATTAATGCATAATTATACATCATTACAAGTGTCAACTTCCCATTGGCCCAAAAAAAATAATCCTTGGTTAGTTTCTATTAAATCCCTCTCTTAACTTAACTTTCCACATGCATAAACTAACATTTCTTCCTTCAAATAAGTCATAAGTTATTAATTCACAATTACTTTTATGCCCTCAAACAAATTCAAAAATACTGATCACGTCCCCAAAACATGATTTGAACTCTGATGCACTATAACTCACACATAATCATGCATAATATGTTCCGATCTTTCTAAGGTATACTTTAAGGCCTTACATGATATCTGGTAGAAATTCTCGAACTGGATATACAGGACAGGGATTTCAAATCTGTCGAAGTGACCACTTAGGAGGCCAATACTTTGACAGTGTCAGAGTGACCACTTAAGGGGCCAACACTCCGACGATGTCGGAGTGACCACTTATGGGGCCAACACTATAACAATCTCATGATAATCCTGTAAGACATGTAATACGTGTAGACCGCCATTGGCCTACAAATGTGAGTTGTCATGACTTACTATCGCGGCATATATTTTTATGACTAGCCAATTATATTATATGTTCCCAAAAAAATTTTTAGGTCAAAATGATGTCGTTTCTCGATTCGAAAAATTTTTACCGATCCGATAACTTATTTTTCTATGTCATCCAAAAATTAATTTTTCACTTCCAAAAATTTTCTTACATTATTTGGAGTGAGTCCATATATTAGGATAATTTTTCGGAGGTTTTTAGTATTTTTTCAAGTCCAGTCAAAATTTAGTTAACTACTATTACTATTCAAATCGAACCGCATCTTATTTTTATTTTTGACTTTTGAGGGCCTATTTAAACTAAAATTTACCTTAAATTATACTTTCGTACTCCTCATGAATTGTAATTTTCAATAGTCGAATAAACTATTTTTTAATCCCTGGTGATATCATTCATCCTAATGTCACTATTTACAGCCCGTAAGTCATCAAAAAATTTATTTTTCACTTCCAAAATTTTTTTTACATTATTTGGAGTGAGTCCATGTGTTAGGATAATTTTTTAGAGATCTCCACCATTTTTTTTAAGTCTAGTCAAAATTTAGTCAACTAACTTCATTATTTAAATCGAAATGCATTTTATTTTTATTTTTTACTTTTGAGAATCTATTTAAACTCAAATTTACCTCAAATTATATCATCGGACTCCCCATAAATTATACTTTTCAATGGCGAATAAAATATTTTTTGACCCCGAGTGATCCCGATGTCATTATTCACGGCTCGAAAACTAATATTTATGAAAACTGAAATTTTGGTGCATTACATGATAAGTATACGAGTTTAAATATGTTAAACATTTTGATATAGATTTGTGTTATATTTTGATATAAATAATAATTGTAGTCAATATAATAATAAGATGAGTTAATTGGTTGAATTATATAATAACACATAATCCATATAAATATTTTTAAAATTTTAAAAATGGGTTATATAGGTTAATAACCCATTAAAATTATGAAAAAATGGGTTGGACGGGTTGAATTAAACGGTTTGAATGGGTTACACTATTTTTGAATAACCCTAATATTTACCCACACTCTGATCCAATCTTCAACGAACAGAGAAAGAGAAAATGAGTTCTTTTTTATGGAGTGTTCACCTGAGTTTTGTTTTTTTGGGTTTTATTATCCATTTTCATTCTGTCATAACCTTTTACATAATTTTAAGGCAATTTCATGCCTCATTGGGGCAACTGCATTAGCTCCACAACCCAAAAGAACAAGATTACATGTTTTTTTTTTTTTTTTTTGCTTAAATTTTTCATTTACCTTTGCAATTTGCAATAATGTCACAAAAAACAGCCAAAAATAAGTTTTTTTCCCTTTTTTCTTTTTAGCTTCATAAATAAAAAAATTTAGAGACAGTCCTAAAAGAAAAAAAATTGACCTGTGACATGAAACTAAAAACTCTTTTCTATAATTTGTGGAAGGGCAAGGTTTTTAAAACTGAAATGAACTGAGCAACTCTTTCACAATTTAATTTCTTGCCCCTTTATAGTACAATATAATGCAGTATGAGTTTTTTTTTCTCGTCACATCATTCCAATCAAATTTGAAAATTTATCTGAAAAATTAACTTTAAATAAATTAAAGAGATGAGTGCAAATCTGATCTCATACTGTTAGTTACTTTTTGACAAAAGCAAAAAGCCACGACACTACTGGATTCTAAGTGATTGTTTTTTTTTTTTGACAAGTAGTCCTTGTTTGCAGAGATAAAAATAAAAAAAAAATTGCAAAAAAAAAATATATCAGACCTGAAACTGCAATAACAATTAATGAATTTTACAATATCTGATTATTATAGTTTCTAACACGTTTTAAATTCATTAATATTTCTCGGCACCCCAAATTTATAATATTTTTTTAAAAAAAACATTGATTAATGAATTATTCCGAATTTTATTCCACAGGTAACACAAAAACACCATTTCATTCTCAGAAAAGCATCATTTTTTCCAATATTATAATCCCCGATTGTGTTCTTGAATGCTTGCTTTTTGATTGTGGGGAGGAACTACACATCACAGGTATGTGTTGAATCTCTACGAATGAGAATGGCCTTGCATAACAGATTAATTCAACAAACTTGCACAATTAATTTGAATGAGTGCATATGTAAAAATGTGTTAAATGACATTACCCGTGGGTCCTCAAAATCTAAAAACCATTTCGATGAATAGAATTGAAGAATAAAAAAGCATCATCTTTGGAGGATGGTTACAATGCTAACAAAATTTAAGATCAATAGTTTGAAGATTACGTAAAATTCCAAACCATTGGTAGTAAATTGGTAAGAAAAATAAATTGTTGCATTGGGGCTAGTTCTTTGGTATGTTCTTCCCAACAATCTTAGCTGGGGCTATTCGTAGAAGATTTCCTGGCTTACCGGGAAAAGCACCTTTGATCATCACAACGCGCATATCACTATCAATTTTAATAATCTTGAGCTTCCTATTCTTTGTTTTAGTTCTTACCCATTCTACCAGGCATCTTCTTTCCCTTGTATACATGTCCAGGTGTTGTTCCTGCACCGATGGATCCTGTGAGAGTGAACTACCACACGCAATTCTCATTGATAAATGTGTATATATATACAACAGTACAGGGTAATGAACATGTAAACAGAGTAGAGTACATGACTTATACATAGGAACTACTATAACCATGGAGAGTCCTAAACGGAGGACTACTTCTTACACTCTTCTGCAAGCTGAAGAGGGAGGGAACAAACTCTCAACTTGTCTCGAAGAGGCTGAAAACGGCCTTTAGACAAAGCCTTAGTAAAAATGTCAGCTGTCTGGTCCACAATCGAACTATAACGAACAACAAGAGCTTTAAATTTCACCTTATCACAAACAAAATAAAAATCAATTGAAAGATAGGATGAGCAATGAGATAAACCAAACTCAGGTTGTCACACCAAATCACAGGAGGCTTCGACAATGGAAATCTAAGCTCTCAAAGTAGCATAAGTAACCAGCTGAGCTCAGAGGTTGCAGAAGCAATTGATCGATATTCAGCCTTTGTGGAGGACCGGGACACTATACATTATTTTCGGGATGACCAGGAGAGGAGACAAGAACCAAGAAATACCGCCAGTCCTGTCATCAAGGCAGTCACCCCAATCTGCATTCGGGAAACAATGCAACTGAGATAAGTCAGTTTTAGAGATGAATAAACCATGATCCATCGTACCCTTCAAGTACCATAAGATGCATTTAACAATACTCCAATGATGGACAGTAGGGGCGTGCATAAACTGAGACACTTTATTAACTGCAAAAAGAGATGTTAGGTCTTGTAAAGGTAAGGTATTAGAGTCTGCCAACAACATTCCGATAATGACTACGATCCAAAAAGGAATCACCATCACCAAGAGCTAATTTATCCGTGGGATTGGCTGGAGAGGAAATTGATTTGCTGGTAAATATGCTGGACCTGTCAAGAATTTCTTTACTGTACTTTGACTGAGTTAGAAATAAGTAGCCATCAGACCATATTGCTTTAATGCCCAAAAAATAGTATAGTGTGCCCATGATACGGATTGTAAATTATTGTTCAAGAAAGGCAATTAACTTATTTAGAAGCATGGTATCATTCCCTATTAGAAGAAGATCATCAACGTAAATGAGACAATATAGTCTCACATTACTAGAAATGAAGTAGTACAGAGAACAATCTAGTTTAGAGCCTACAAAACCAAAGTTCTGCAAAGTGGTTTTGCCACATATGCGGAGGTTGCTTAAGTCCGTACAAGGGCATTGTAGACACCGGGTCTCGAGACGGTAAAAGATCAGAATTATCCGATAATAAAAGCGTCTGTTTACAGACAAAAATATCGAAAATGATGTTGCCTTGTCGAGACCTTTTTTTTAATAGACAAATAAATATAGATGATTATATATATATATATATATATATATAAAAAATTAAGTTAGGGCCTTAGTGGCCGCATGTGGAATGGGTGGCCATCCCCGCGTGTGGAATTTTCACACGCGCCCCTGCGGGGCGCGGGCAGCATCTCGCCTAGCCCGACGCGCGCCCGTCCACACGCGGCCATCTAGGCCTTTTCTGCTCCGTCGTTTTCCTGCAATTTTTTGTCGTTTTTCCAGTCCGTTTTTTCGCATTTTTGTGTAATTTTTTATTAAATAAAATGAAAACACTCATTGTCTCTTTCCACTTTTGGGCGAGACAGAAAATGAAAAGGGAGCTGGCCTTTCATTTTGAGGGGATCGGCATTCTTTGAAAAAAAGATCTGCTTCTCTCTAGGAAAAAAAAAGCAACACAGAGGTTTTGAAGAAAAAAAAGGAGGGTTTTTAGATTTTTAAAGTCTAATTTTTTATTCTTCTTCCTAGTTTTTTCTTCAAAAGATTTTCAGTCGGGAGTTCATCTCAAACAAGAGAAAATCAATTTTCTCTTGTTTTGCATCACCCCGATAAAATATTTTCTCAATATTTTCCTTGTTCAAATTTAGATTTTTTTCCTTGAATATTTTCTATTTTCTTCACCGAAACTCGACAAGGGATCGATCCAAACACCGTTCTTCTCGTTCTACAATCTCTGAGGGTAAAAACTTTGAAACCGTCCTTATATTTTCTATTTATTTATTATTAATGGTTATTAATTTCGTTATTTTGCCATGTTTCTAACAATTTTGTTTGCCACCGTTGATGTTTTGCTTACTCAGTATTTGATCTTCTTGCGTCTTGTTTTGCTTGATCTTATTATTGTGATCTTGCTCCTTTTTTCTCATTTGTTTGTCGGACAGTTTCTCTCATCATTATTATTATTATTATTATTATTATTATTATTATTGCTCATATGCTATTATTATTATTAGGAGTGTACACGGATCTGGATCTTTCTGTACCGAACCGAAATTCCGAAGAAAAAAATCCAGAACCGAATTGTACCGTTGACTTTTTTTACTAGAACCGAACCGAATTGTACCGTTGACTTTTTGACTAGAACCGTACCGAATTATATTGAAACCGGACCGAGAACCGTATTGAACAGTACCGAACTGTTTTGGAACCGAATTGGACCGAAAGAACCGATATTTATTACTTATTATATATAATACTAGTAATTTATATATAAATATTATTTATAATTTATATTATATATTTATTATATAAATTTAGTTTCATAATTATTTGTATTAAATATTTTAATGCACTAAATTAATATAATAAATAGTTAATAAATTAAAATAGATATTTCAATTATTAATTTGATAAATTTAATTATTATATCTATATGAATATGCAATTAATTTTATTTACTTTTAGTGTCACTCAACTAATATTTATCTATTTTCGATTTCGTCACAATTTTTTATGAGTAGGTAAATTAAAAATCTATTTATAAATAAGAATGTATTAAAAATGAAATTTTACCAATTGATTTAAATGTATGGATATATAATATTAATCACCTTATCAATAATTCAATTTATTTTTAGCATCACTCAACTAATACTCATATATTTTTGGCATAATATTTATATGAGTAATTGATTATGTATTTTAATAGTATAATTATATACAATTATTGTATCAATGAAATTTTACCAATTAATATAAATATATAAGAATATAATAATCTTACGAATAATTTAATTAGCTTAGTAATTAGTACTATAAAAATGTTGGTTTTTCATTATCACAATATTTTATTTTTCATGAAAATTGTTCTATATATGGATAATTTGATAAAAGAAAATTAAGACATAAAGTAATTGTTCAAGTTCAATACGTATTATTAATTATATATTCTATTAAACAACAAAACCTATAAAAGATGGTTGCATTTCACATTTATCCTTATAATATAACTATTGACTATAATAGCAATTAACAATTTCTTAACTGTTAAACCAAATTTAATGAAATTAAATATAATAATTGAGTCAAGATAATAAATGTGAATAAACCCTAAACATAATCATAGTCTATAGAGCCATCTTCTATTCTCTAAATATAATTAGCTAAGACTATATATATATAACTAATTATATGAGTATGTAATTTTCTTATTAATTAATTTGATTTATATTTAATATCACTCAACTAATACCCATTTATATCTAGCACAATATCTAATTATCTATATGAGTAATTGAACACGGATGGAATATTATATTTAGTCAAAACCCCCTATATTTAATATATGTGTCAAAATTATAAACATAGTACACATTTTATATATAGTTTAAAGTCTGTATATATCCAAAAAAAAAATAACTAGAATTTCCTTCCACTACTATAATATGAATTAATATATGTCAAAACTTTTGACATTACTATTAAAATTTTATTTCATATTTACTATACACTTTTTGGTTGATATAATGAAATGTATAAATAATCTACCTTGAGTGTTTCTATATACATTGCAAACAAAACCAATTTATTTTTATAAATTCATATATGATTGAAGATAGTAATATGTATAATTTTTATTATTAAAAACTTAATTAATATATGATTAACACATCAATCATCATAAAGGATTATTAAAAATAATGTCAATATTATTTTAGTTGTAAAGCAATACTATTAAGAATAAAATTTGAAAATTTTTATTGAGTTTTTGGAGTGAATTAAAATTTAAATTTAAAGAATTGATAATTTTTAAAATATTTAAAAATAAATTATTAAAATTATCTGAAATACCGTATTGTACTGTATTGTTTTGTTTTGTACCGAATAACCGAACTGAACTGTACCGAAAATTAAAAAAATCGTACCGAATTGTACCGAAATTTATAAGAACCGAATTGTACCGAAATTTTTAGGAACCGAAATTTCAATACAATACGGAGATTTGTAAATCCCTGAATTGTACCGAATCATGTACACCCCTAATTATTATTATTATCATTATTATTATTATTATTATTATTGTCCCTATGCTACCGTTATTATTATTATTATTATTATTATCATCATCATCATCATCATCGTATTTATTTATTATTATTTATTATTCTGTTTTATTATTATTATTATTGTTATTATTATTTGATTTGTTTATCATTAGTATTAATTGATGTCATTCATTTTATTGTTATTATTTTCATTAACTGTTAATATTATTTATATTATTATTGTTGATATCATTTACGTCATTGTTGTTTTATTAATTGTTCATATTACTATCACTATTATTGCTGCATTATCATTATGATTTATTACTATTGTCATTATTATTATTATTATTATTATTTGGTATATTAAATTAACATATCATACGTTTATTTTGTCTCTAGCTGCTTAACCTTTAGAATATTTACTAATATTTCCGACGTTATTTTTTCTGTTTGATATTTAATTTGAGTCGCACTATATGAGCGTACTCGTGACTCCCCGAATGGGTTACGACGCATAGAGGAGCACGTCAGTTTGGGTAAAACCTTTCTTATTCCCCTTCTCTTTGTGTTGTGTTTATTTGCAAATAAATATTTTATTACGCATGCGTGAGATAACAGAAAAAATACAAAAATATTTTTACAATTAAATTAAAATTTTTACTAATAAAATTGGGATCAATGTCCCTCATTTTAGCCAAGTAATGAAAATACCACAATAAAATGAAGAGTTAATTTTCTTCAAAAATGGGATCACTCATCCCGATTTTCAATCTAATGATCAAATGACTATTCGAACCCTCTTTAAATAAATGCAAAGGAACCAATGTTTCTAAAACTTCAAACAAGTGTGAAGGAACCAATATTCCTAAACTAAACAAATGTCCCGATTTATGTATGTTTTTCTTATATTTGATTTTGTTTGATTGTTTTAAAATTTATGTTCATTTCCTTTTGGGCCCTTATAATTAATTTTGGGACGATATTATTTAATTAGGAATTGTATTTCGTCCCAATTTTCCCCTTTTATCTTTTTCTATTTGGAGGTTGTATTCCGCCCCTATCTTTCATGTAATTGTGTGCTTACTTGTTTATTACTTTCTTTTATCGTTTTATTTACCGCTTTTCTTTATAACTTTCCTTTACTGCTTTTTGAATATTTGCAATGCGCCCTTTAATCAAATGCATTTATCATATGAATAAGAGGTAGAATTTTAAAATTTAAAAAGCTCATTTATAATTAACCAAAGCATAAATAAGAGTGAAGTTCTTAATACCAATCTCTGGTTTAGACCGATAAGAGGTTAGAGACCTTTTTCAATTCTTTGTGAATTGGGTGGCGACTCTAAAACACCTCAAAGGTGCCTAAAGGTGTCGTGAGGCTAGATGTTCCTTTCTAATGTTTTATTGGGAAGGAAGCATTCAAGATGTCTCATGGCGCCCATGATCAAAAAGACACGGATAAATCCCTCGAATCCTAAAAGCGGGTTCAACGAGGGCTTTTGCTAGGTTCGGTGCACGTCACAGGCATCTTCAACTTATAAACAAACTGCCATTAGATATCCAGGCATGATACTCATCTGCTATAGCTTGATGCCAACATGCATGCTTAAAAGCTTGAAGGTAGGTGGTCGGATTAGCCTCTAGTGAGCGAGAGACAAGGGCTTTTAGTTTTAAAGACCCAGTCTGAGATCAGGTAGTTATACGACAAGAAAGAAGCGGAACAGACAAAGTAGGGGCAACATGGGGAATGGACATAAAATCTGACCCATCAGCAGCTGAACCAATGGGAGTGGGAGGGCCATAGGGTCATAAGTCAATAACTAATGGCAAAGAAGGATGCTCAGATTTCTCGAGCAAGGCTGTTGGTGGTGAAATATTGCTTATGGGCTGACATAAGGTGGACCGGACAGTGGCAAAGTATGAGCTGATGGGGAATGAGGAGGACCTGCAGGCTAGTTGATAGTGGGAGAAGGACGCACATATAAAGGATAATATTGTTGGGTGATAAGGAGAAATGTGATAGATGGCATGCACAACAAGGGTGGTATAGAGTGATGGATACCAAGTGCTAGTCAATGGAGTGCCTCAAATGGAAAATCCTGTTCAGAGAAGAGCACATGGCATGAGATAAATAATTTTTTAGTAATAAGATCATAACATTTATACCCTTTATGCATCTTGCTATAACCCAAGAAAATACATTTGGTGGAACGAGAGTCTAATTTATTAGAAGCCAAAAATAGCAAAGGCAACCAAAAACACAAATCGGACTATAATCAGGAATATGACAAAACAAATTATTATACGGGATATCAAAGTCAATAGTAGAAACTGGAGTTCTATTGATAACATAAACAGTGGTATCAAATGCATAGGACCAAAAAATAACAGGCAGTTTAGCATGATTTAACATGGCAAGATCGGATATAATAATATGTTTGTGCTTACTTTCAGCACAACTATTCTATTCAGGAGTATAGGGACAGGATGAACATTGAGTTATTCCATGTTGAGTTAAATAATTTGTAAGAGCACAAAATTCCCCACCCCAATCAGCCTGGAATGACTTGATCGGAAGGCCAAAAAATTTTTCAACCACAAAACGAAATTTTATAAAGGTGGGGAGCACCTTAGACTTACATTTAAGAAAATAAATCCAAGTATATTTGCTAAAATGATAAAAAAAAAAAAAGATAACATAATAAGAGAAAACATCATGGAATTTAATTTTGGCAAGGCCCCATACATCAGAACAAATCAATTCAATAGGCTGCGTAGCGAAAAAATTAGAATGGGGAAAAGGCAATTTATGTATTTTTCTCATAGAACAAGCATGAAAAAGAATTTTTCTTATTCTTATTAATAGAAGCAACAACTAAACTAGAATCTAAAATTTCTTAACAACTGGATCAGCTACATGTCCAAGATGAGCATGCCAAGTGGATATAGACACAAGATGAGCTTGGATAGGCAGAGATGGAAAGATTGGAAGATAGTAAAGTCCATCTTTACTCTGGCCTCGTAGCATAACTGCCTTTATTGCCAAATCCTTAATCAAAAAATAATCAGTAAAGAATTCAATAGAGATATTGTTAGAAGCAATTAAATAACGAATGGAAATTAAATTTTGAGAAGCAAAAGGAACAAATAAGACATCTCGAAATTTAAGAGAGGTACTATTAAGATGACAATTGAAGGAACTAGTGGCATGAATTGGAAGTTTAGACCCATTGCCTATGGTGACTTCTTCAGGCCTTTGATACTCAGAATGCAGAGCAAGATTCTCCAAATTTGAGGTGAGATGATGAGTAACACCGGTATCCATAACCCATGGTTGATATGAAGGAGAAGAGATGGAGGCTAAGTAGGATGCAGGCTTAGGTGAATGGCATTAGTCTTTAGGAATTTTGGGAGAAGGACAAATATGGGGAAAAATGACCTTGGCCTTTGCAGTTATGACAAATGACTGAATTGTGTCTAAAGGAGCATAAGAAGTGGAGTTTGAGTGAGAGTTCGGAGTAGAAAAATTACCAAAATAATTAGAGGATCGACCACCTTGATTATGTTTTCCACGACCTCTGCCCCTAGTGTTATTAAAGTTTTGATTAGCATAGCGAGCACTAGGGAAAAATCATCAACTAGATTATCCCGAGACAATTGGGCTTCCTCAATAAGCAACAATCCAAATAAGTTGTCAAGTGTCTCCAGAGCACGGACAAAAGGTTTATAAACAGAACCTAAACCTGCCAAAATGCAATCAATAAAATCATCATCAGCCATAGGATTTTATAGGGCAACTAGTTGATCGAACAAACTCTTAGCCCGTTGCATATAAGCCGTGATACTATCATTCTCACACTTAAGAGTCAATAGCTATTGTCGAAAGTTACGAACTTGTGGTCCAGAACCATAGAATATGCAGCATGAATCTTGTCCCAAGCTTGTTTAGCTATTGTAGCTCTAATGATTTTTGGCAGCATGTTTTTAAAAATTGAAGAGAAGATATAGGATAAAATCTGATGATCTTGCTGCTCCCATTGATAAAATTCATCACTATCTGTAGAAGGAGCAACACCACTGTCAATATGAGAAAATAAGCGACAGCCTTTATGAACAAGGGTGAGCTGTGTTTTTCATAGCAAGAAATTGGTAGAGTTTAGTTTGATCGAAAGGTCATGTGAGAGGTTTGAGGAGAAGGAGGACATGGGCACAAACACCATTGAGGTTAAAGAGGTTAAGATGTCAGTAGTAACTATAGACATATTGAAGAATGGTATTTAAACCTATTGAAGCTCTGATACAATATGAGAGTGAACTACCACAAGCAATTCTCATTGATAAATGTGTATATACATCCAATAGTACAGGGTAATGAACGTGTAAACAGAGTAGAGTACATAGAGTTATATATGGGAACAACTATAGCCATGGAGAGTCCTAAACCGAAACGGACACTACTTCTTACAGATCCTAATGCCCGATGACTCTTGAAACTGTGGGTCATTTGACCTCTTTTGAAGTTGTGCCGCTTAATTCCACCTATAAGCAATTGGATATAAAGTAAATAAAAGAAGGAATTGGGCACCAATTCATGGAGAATTCTGAATTTTCAAAACATATAAAGCACATTATTTAATAATTAAACAAGAGAGCCTAAACTTGATCGATAGAAGATGAAAGCATATAAATACTAAAAGATATGGATTACAATAGTTTTGAAGAAGTGTCTGCCACCACCATCAATCATTAAGTTAAGGTATTTCACACAACTGAATATGAGGCTAATACCTTTGTACACATATGACAACAACATCCTTGCACTATATCTTGCACTAAGCAAATATTTCTATGTGCATATCCTTAAAATCTATTACTACAGACACCATTATTAACTACATCATAAAATAGGAGATTTTTTAGAAACCCACCTATATGGATTTGCCAAGATTAATTTCCTTCGTACTCGACCACACACATAAGAGCAAAATACACTTTGCTGCAACAGTATATAACTGTTAACTGATGCTGAAATGTTCATGAGACATCTGTGTCTATATATATGTATGTATACGTGCGTGTGTGTTTATATATATATATGAGGGTTCTAGAAATGCCTTAATGAGCATTAGCCACAAGTGACAAGATGCGAGATAACATCTTATTGAATGTTTTTGTGTGCTTTCCAACTTTGATAGGTCTGATTGGAAAGAAGTCATAGTATATAACAAGTTTCTCAAGGCTAATAGTCCACTTCTGGTATACATTAATCCAACAGATCATCAATTCTTTTATACATATTACCAGCATTTTCTTTTTTATGACCAGGGTTCTTAAATTATATTTACAGTTTTTTCTGTTTTGGTAGTTGATCGACTCGCATGAGCAACATCTCAAGTATAACAGAGAATGAGATACTCTTCATTGATTTTTCTGTTATTTCCTTTATTGTACTCTTCTGTTAGTATATCTCATCATTGTATTTAGTTAAGATATATTTAATCAGGTAGTTGAGTATTTTATGGTAGCAATTAAATGTAACTCTATATATATTCATTCTCATATGAAAAATAGTTTAAGCCTTCATTTTACAGTCTTTAAGTATCCTTTTATGGTATCAGAGCTATAAAAGCTCCCATGAGCAAACACCAATTTTTTTCCCTTTAATATCAGTTCAACCAAAAATGGCCTCTCCTCCTATAATTACCAATGCTGATCACACAGTCACCACCAATACTATCATCCAATTCAATCCAGCAGCCCAACTACCTATCAAATTAGTTGGAAGTCATAATTTCATCATCTTAAAGGCTCAAATTGAAATACTAATGCATGGTCACAATCTGTTTGGTCACCTTGGTGGTTCAACACCTGCCCCACCTCAAATAGTAACCAATAATAACCTCACCATAGCAAACCCAGCATACCATAAATGGTTCCGCTAAGATAAACTCATCCACACTGTTATCCTAGCTTCTATTGATTCAACACTTGCCTCCACCGTTGCTATCTCAACCACAGCACATAAAGCATGGGAATCCCATCATACAGCATTTGCTAATAAATCCTAAACACAAATTATTAGCCTTCAATATAAATTAGCTCGCATCACTAAAGAATCTCGCCCTATCACCAATTATCTTCATGACATTCGTTCAACTGTAGATGAACTTACAACTGCTGGTGAACCTATCTCTAATTCTCAGCTTATTGTTAGGATCCTATAGGGCCTAGGTCCTGACTATAAAGCCATCTCTGCAGCCATATGCTCTCGTGATACTACCATCACATATGAAGAACTTTATGAAAAACTTCTTGATCATGAGCTTTTTCTTCAACATGAAGAAGCCAAGGTAACACCTCCCATTACAGCTGTTATTGCACACGTACTACCACAGGATTCCCTCGTACTAATGGTCATCCGCTAACCAACAACAATAACCCTGCAGAGGTCTTACAACGGTACCAACAACAGACCTCTAATAACTTCAACAATTCTAACAACCAATGGCGTTCAAAATGCATTTCCAATCAACAGCAGGCTCCTCACAACACTGTTCGCTGTCAATTGTGTGATCGTAATGGTCACACTGTTAAAGTATGTAGATCTGAATCTTACAACCATTTTCAAGCAAAGGCCAACTTTGCTGCCAACTTTGTTGCCTCCTATCCTCAGAATCAACGTACTTGGATTATTGATTCAGGTGCCAGTCATCATATCACCACTGATGCTCAGAATTTAGTTATAGCTCATAATTACCACGGACCTGAAGACATCACTATGGGCAATGGTAATACAATTCAGATTACTCATACTGCTAGACTTCAAATCTTAAATTTCAGTTATCTAACACTCTTTGTGCCCCCAAAATTACAAAGAACCTTATTTCTGTATCTCAATTTTATTGTGATAATAACACCTCTATTGAATTTTTTCCATTTTATTTCTTTGTGAAGGATCTGAAGATGGGGGCGTTAGTAGTGCAAGGGCAGACTACAGATGGACTTTGCGAATGGCCTCAACAAAATTCTACTCAAGCTCTCTTGGCAACAAAATCTGAATCTATAGAGTTGTGGCATTGTCGTTTAGGTTATCTAAATATACGCATCTTGTGCTAAATTTTAAATCAATTTTCAATTCCTTATCATTACAATAATCAGCCTTTTCTTTGTCATTCTTGTTCTACTAATAAAATACACAGGTTGCCTTTTTTAGAAAATAGTTTGTAGAGTCAAAAACCACTTCATATTATTTATAGTGATTTATGGGAACCATCTCCCTTAATTTCATTAGATCAAAAAAGATATTATGTCCTTTTTATTGATCAATTTTCACGATATATGTGGTTTTACAGCCTTAAAACAAAAGATGAAGTCCAAAGTATTTTTAAAAGTTTACATCCTCTTCTTAAATATCAATTTAACACCAAAATTTTGTTTCTTTATACTGATGGTGGCAGAGAATTTTAAAGCTCATCAACTTATCTAAAAACACATGGTATTAAACATCTAATTTCACCCCCATACACTCCCCAATTTGTAGCCATGGTTGAACGAAAACACAGTCATGTTGTCGAAATAGCCAAAATATTAATGGATCAAGCTTATTTTTCCCCTCAATTTTGGAGTTTTGCTTGTACACATGCTGTATATCTCATTAATAAACTCCCAACACCTGTTTTGAATGGCAAATCTCCATATGAAACACTTTTTCATGAATTACCCAAGCTTAATTCTCTTCATATCTTTAGTTCCCTATGTTACCCTTGGTTACGACCATACACTAAACATAAATTGGACCCACGGTCAAAACCATGTGTTTATTTGGGTTTTTCAAATAAATTCTACTGCCATCAGTGTTATGACCCTATTTCTTCAAAAATAGAGATGTTTTGTTTTTTGAAAATAAATATCCTTTCAAAAATATTTTTTCAAATTTCAAAAACAAATTAAAAATAATTACTTGGGATCATCTTGTTGCAAATCAAATTCAAAACAAAAATTAGAATTGCCACAGTTAACAGAATTGCCACCTCCTCTTCTAATAGTGCCACCTGTGCCCATCTCTACTGCCTTGCTTAGATCGGTGCCACCTAACTCAGGTATTTCCACTTCACTCATCTCACATACTCAACCATTAGAATCTAACCACCGTCAACTACCACCCCTCCAAACTTATCATCGCAGAACCCAACTTCCATCAGCTACACCTTGCTTTCTTCCCCAGCCTCCATAAATCTCTACATCACAAGTCCCTTCAAACACTCACTCCATGATCACACGTTCTAAAAATAATATCCGCAAACCAAAAATCTCTCACTCTTTTCTTACCTTTACTCTTTTTCCTACTCAATCAACCACTTATACACAAGCCCACAAACTACCTTATTGGACCCAAGCAATAAAAGAAGAGTTTGATGCGTTAGTTTGAAACCAAACTTGGGATTTGTTGCCCAATGATCCCTTTAGGAATGTGGTTGATTACAAATGGTTGTATCGCATTAAGTACAAATCTGATGGCTCAGTTGACATATATAAGGCCCGGTTGGGTGCAAAGGGATTAACTTAAAGACCTGGAATTGATTTTCATTCCAATTTTAGTCCAGTTATCAAGCCAATAACAATCAAACTTGTGCTCACTTTAGTCACTCAACGAAACTGGCCCATCCATCAACTTGATCTCAACAACGCTTTTCTTTAAGGAACACTCTATGAAGAAGTGTACATGAGACGACCACCTGGGTTTGAGCACTTTACTCTATCATCTTATGTTTGCTAACTCAAGAAGGCAATATATGGTCTCAAACAGGCTCCCAAAGCCTTGTATATAGAATTAACAACATATCTTCTCTCTGTGGGTTTTAACCGCTCTAAGTCTGACTCCTCTTTGTTCATCTTACAAACCTCTGGTGTTGTTATCTATGTTCTCGTTTATGTATATGATATTATAATTACAGGCAATATTCGAAGTGTTATACAACATATTATCCATGGGCTCTCAGCAAGATTCTCACTCAAAGACCTTGGCCGTCTAAACTACTTCCTTGGAGTTGAGGTTATTCCTTCTAAAAATGGACTACTTATTTCACAAGACAAATATGTATCAAATTTGTCACAGGAGGTTAACATGCAAAACTCAAAAGAGGTTCCTACGCCAATAACCTTAACCACTAGTCTTACATTGGGTACTACTGCCAATATTATTAATACCTCTTATTATCGGCGCATTTTGGTCAAAACTTCAATATCTTTTATTCACTAGACCTGACATCGCATTTACAGTCAACAAACTTGCCCAATTTACGCATTGTCCGTCTGCTGATCATTGGTGTGCTGTCAAACATCTACTTCAATATCTCAAGAGCACTGCATCTTATGCATTACATCTCATTCAGGAAAGTGATAATCACATCCATGTTTATTCGGACTCTGATTGGGTAAGAGATCCAATTGATAATCTTCCACTACAGGCTTCGTAGTATATCTTGGCAACACGTCTATTTCGTAGTCCTCCAAAAAGCAGTGCGCCATATCCCATTCCTCCACTAAGGCAGAGTACCGTGCTGTTATCGCTGCCTTGGCTAAACTAAATTGGATCACCAATATTCTCCAGGAGCTCCGCTTTCCCTTGGCTACCACGCCTCAAATTCTTTATAACAATGTTGGCACTACTTATCTATGTGAAAATCCAGTCTTCCACGGCAAAATGAAGCACATTGCAATTGATTTTCATTTTGTATGTGAGCAAGTCCAAGCCAAACAAGTAAAAGCGTGTCATCTTCATGTTGTTGATCAGGTGGCAACTTACTAACCAAGCTCTTGCCTTGTCGTGCTTTTACAAATCTCTTCTCCAATTTGTCTGTCGTTGATCTCACTAACAACTTGAGGGGGCGTAACAGAGAATGAGATACTCTTCATTGATTTTTCTGTTATTTCCTTTAATGTACTCTTCTGTTAGTATATCTCGTCATTGTATTTAGTTAAGATATATTTAATCAGGTAGTTGAGTATTTTATGGTAGCAATTAAATGTAACTCTATATATATTCATTCTCATATGAATAATAGTTTAAGCCTTCATTTTACAATCTTTTAAGTATCCTTCTAAAGTACAGTAAGTGAATGGATAGAGTCTTGGAAGGAAAGTTAGCTCATATATCTGCTCAATCGCTCCATTTTGACTGTGTACAGTATTATAATTCTATAGTTGCAGGACATAGTGCAGATGATTAATTCGTAGTTCAGTGATTTAATATGTGTAACCATGTTTCTTTTTGTGACAGTTCCAATGAATTTTATCTTTTTGCCAATTTCTCTGTTTGTGAAAATTTGTGGATTCGCAAAGCACTTCTGTGTGTATGATTTCTGTTCTGTGGTTTCGTTCGATGTGTCCTAAAATAACATATTCATGGATAATATCTAATTTGAGCACTGGATGCTGCCCTAAATTTGATTTTAAGATTTTATGTCTATCTGTAATTGAATTGGGTAGCCAAGATAAAGAAATTGAGGCACAGTTGCATGGCGCTTTCACTACAGTTATATTCCTAACAAATGCAGTATTTTTTTTTTCCATATAAGATGTTTCCCGATGTCCTTGTTGTATTTTAGTTGATTGTAGTTGTCCTTGTATCTAATCCTTTATTATTTTAAAATAGCAAAGATTAAATATTTTCCACAAAGAAGCTGTCATAGGTCAACTAATCGCAGAATAACTGAGAGCCAGATGTCTTTACTGGAATATATATATACAAAATGTGATGTTAGTTCCTCCACTGAAAGTTGCTCTATTAATACGGGGTGCAATTGTGTGAAAAAATAATTGGTCCATCATGAAATTCTCAAGAACCAGTGCTTAAGTTTGCAGTACTGCCATCTATTTAGATCATGGGAGGTATTCAACACGATCCACTAACAATCCACTAACAATTTACTAATGTAGACAAAACAACTTACAACTCACAACACAGACGTTGATAAAACCATCAGAAAAAAGAAAAAAACAAAATACTAAATCCAAAAAGATACCTTACAGGATAAACAAAAGAAGCAGAAGGATGCATGTTGAGACTAGCCCTAAACATTGTGAAGTGTCATCCTGTCCATGCATTCAGAGAGAACCTCCTTGGCCTCCTTCAGCACCTTTATGCCTTCTTTCAGCTTTAAGCGCTTGCCTGCAACAGAAGGTGTTTCTGCTAGCATTTCCTCTATAGCTCCACCATGAGCAACCATCAGTTCTCCCAGTATCTCTTTCTCAATTTCTTTGCTCACGAGATCTTGAGCACTGGACTTGATATGAAGAGCCATATAATCAACCAGCCTCCTAATAACAATTTTCCAGTACGAAAACGTTCTCATTTTCAGGTCAAAAGCGTGATACAAAACATGCTGATTGGGCTTAGGAATTTCAACCTGAAGCACTCCAAAACCTCCAATCTGTGAGCTGATTTGCCCCCCTTTTATAACATCATCGACAAAATTCTGTCCTTGAGAAATGAGATTATTATATTCAATTATGTATTCAGGACTACAAGTATAATCTGTCAGCTTCTCCATTTCGACAACTTCCATAATCCAATTGGTTGACTGTTCTTTCATCCTTGCAACTGTGTTACGGCCAGCTCGGGCAGCCAAGCTCTGAAGTTGGTGATAATTTTGCGACTGACGCTTCAGAACAGATATCATGGCACATTCAATGTACTGCCATACTTTGTCAACGAAGGATACAGGAATTCTTGATATTTCTTCAACTTTTCTCCGCAGAATTACTTGGAAGGCCGAGTGAGGAAGGAAATTGGGCAATGCAATACCTTTGGCTTCCTCCAAAACTTGAATCTCCTCTACTAGAGAATTCTTTGTAGTATCACTTTGAGAGCAACTTTGAAGCTCATTAAAGAACTGATTGAGCATTTCAACCAATCTAGCAGTACAGTGCATATTATTGTCATTAGGGTACTCCTCGTATTCTCCTCTTAGAAGTGTCTTCCTTAAAGACTCTTTGGCAGACCCAATAAGGATCACGAGAGCTGACATGACCTCATTAGCTGATGACAAAGCCTTTGGCATCTTATTCAGCTCTATTTTCTTAGCATTCAACTTCTCATCAATGTTCCTCACAATCCCGGGCAAGCATTTAGCTATGATAGTAGCTTGAATAAGTGACAGCTTTTGAGCAAGAACAGGAATGCTCACCATAGATTTATCTATCTTGGATAGGAGAGGATGTGTTTCAAAGAGTCGTGCTTCTTCCATTCGTGCTTTTTTGTAAGATTCATCGCCAATATGATTCCTCACGCAGACATAACCAAGGCCTATATTCACATCATCTGCAGTAACCTTCTCAAGAAGTCCTTCTGGTGCCTTATCAACTTTTGTAACCACCGCAAGAGTCCTTTCGCCCGTCTTGTCAACTTTCTGCGACATTCTTATGGATTCACAGGTTGTAAAATCAACAGTAGCTGATAAAACATTAAGGATAATACTCTCCTCAGGTTTTATATACTCCATGATGATCTCTGCTATCTGTTCATAGATATTTTCATGCTGGCCATGGACAGGCACTCTAGTGATTCCAGGGAGATCAACCATTGTAAGATCAGGCACTCCATATTTCTTCACCACCAAAGTCAAAGGATTATTTGATATTCCCTTTCCATTTCCAGCAATTTCATCAGTAGCAACATGTATGGCATTAGCTACATTGGATTCATAGGTTCTAATAGTTTTGCCATTGAACTCCAAGGAGAGATCAGGATTAGGGCCTGGATGGTGTTGCAGCCTCATAATAAGGGGTACTCTGGTGCAAATTCCCTGACCACGTGGAAGGCTGATACCAGCAAGAGATTCAAGGACGCTAGACTTGCCCGAAGATTGATCGCCAACAACAACTATGGTGGGTAGTTGAATGCCCTCATTCATTACCTTGAGGAGCCTAAGCTTGTCAACTGCATCAAGCAGAGGCCTGATGTGATCATTGTACGATGAGACTATTGGAGCATTGTGTTCTCCAATAGAATTCCCTAGACCCATTAGCATAATCAAAGAGATGGGGTGTTAAAGAGAGAGAAATGGAACAAATTGTAATGTTAATGGATTAGAGAAGATGAAAGGAGAGAAATTTATAGGATTTCCATACATTCATACTCGTTTTCATGATAATTAATAGCTCTCCCCTAGTGAATTGAACTGCATAGGTAACATAAAATCACCATTTTTACCTTTTCACTTTTCAGGAATCTGATCCTAGAAAAGCAATTTTTTCTTTTATTTTTTTTATTTTTATTTTTATTTTATTTTTTTGCCTTTTCATTTTTCAGGAATCTGATCCTAGAATAGCAACTTTTTCTTTTATTTTATTTTTTTGGCCTTTTCATTTTTCAGGAATCTGATCCTAGAATAGCAACTTTTTCTTTTATTCTTTTTTTTTTCCATTTTTTAGGAATTGATGCTTGAAAAGCAACTTTTTCTTTTATTTTATTTTTTTCCCCTTTTCACTTTATCAAATTAACATCCACATTGTGCAAACATCTCATACACGGGTCACTTGTCTTTCAAATAGAATTGTTCTTATTTAAAAAAAAAAGGAAAAAATTAAGTTTGAAGGCTTGAAAGTCAATATTAGCGGCCATTTGTATCAAGTTTGGAGGTTTTTTAAATTCAATATTAACAGCCATTTGAGTTAAGTTTGAAAAATTTTAAATTTCAATATTGGTAGTATCTACTACTGCTTTCAATATTGGTAGTATCTACTACTGCTTATACACTACAAGGAAAAAAGTAAAATAGAGACGGAATTCCGTCTCTAATGGAAAATAGAGACGGAAATTTTTCGTCTCTATTTCGGCGGTCTCTAAAATTTAGAGACCGAAATACTCCGTCTCTAAAAATAGAGACAGAAATTTTTTTTCCAGAAATTTTCGTCTCTAAAAATAGAGACGGAGTCATTTTTCCGTCTCTAATTAGAGACGGAATAGTCTTTCAGTCTCTATTTTTAGAGACGAAAATCTATTTTCCGTCTCTAAAAATAGAGATGGAATCGTATTTTCCGTCTCTAAAAAGAATTTTCGTCTCTATTTTTAGAGACGGAAATTTCTTTTAGAGACGGAAAAAAAATTTCCGTCTCTATTTTTAGAGACGGAAAATGAATTTCCGTCTCTATTTTTTAAAATATTTTTTAAAAAAAATATATAAAATAATAAATAATATTATTTTTAAAATTACTTTAATTAATTTATATAATGAAACAAATATTAAATGAACTAAAAATAAATTTTAAAAAATGTATTTTATAATGTATTAATATTCTCCAACTTTTTATTCAATTAATTAATATAAATTAATTAGAATAAAAATACAAAATAAATATAAAAAATTAACCAACAAATTAAAATAAACAAAATACATAAATTTAAAACATAAATAAAATACAAAGTTAAAATAATAAAAAATGCATAAAATACAAAATAAATATATAACATTAACCAAAATATTAAAATAAACAAAATACATAAATATAAAACATAAATAAAATACTACATTAAAATAATAAAAAAATACAGAAAATACAAAATAAATATAAAACATTAACCAACAAATTAAAATAAATAAAATACATAAATATAAAACATAAATAAAAAACTACATTAAAATAATAAAAAATAACAAAATACAAAATAAATATAAAATATTAACCAACAAATTAAAATAAATAAATTACATAAATATAAAACATAAATAAAATACTACATTAAAATAATAAAAAAATAAAAAAATGATCTAAATAAAGTACATGTGCAGCAAATCTGGCCGGAGAAGAAGATCCGCCGGCGGTGGTGAAGGGGGAGAGTGACGGCTTCGGTCGGCGCGGGGGAGAGTGGTGGTGCATGGTGCAGATTTGCTGCAGAGAGAGGGGAGAGAAGGGGAAAAAGAAGAAAGGGAGAGAATGAGAGAAGGAGAGAAGGAAAAAGAAAAGAAAAGGGATATAAATATCCTGAAAAATAGAGACGGAAATTGCTTTCCGTCTCTATTTAGAGACGAAAATAAAAATTCCGTTTCTATTTAAAGACGAGAATAAAAATTCCGTCTCTAAATAGGCGGGAAAGTCCATCAAAGTGATTCTCCTTCCGACCCGAGGTTGAACTTGAAAGAGATTAGCTTAACGTTTTTTAGCTTACTCCCTTCACTAGGCTCCCCCAGGCTTTTCAATCCTGTCAGCGAACTAAACTAAAAAAGATATGCTCATTTCCTTCCTTATAGGAGAGTAGGATTCAAAAATGTAAAAATCAAAATGGGTAAATAGAAAATTATTCCCGCCTATTTAGAGACCGTAAACTTAATAGAGACGGAATTAAAAAATTCCGTCTCTATTTAGAGACGGAATGACTTTCCGTCTCTAAATAGAGACGGATATTAAATTCCGTCTCAGAAACCGCAAATAGAGACCGAAAGGCAATTCGGTCTCTATTTAGAGACCGAAATGTAATTCGGTCTCTAAATAGAGAAAGTAAAAAGGGAGGGCAGTGAGAATTAATTTCCGAAAATTAGAGACCGAAACATATTTCGGTCTCTATTTAGAGACCGAAAGGCAATTCGGTCTCTATTTAGAGACCGAAATGCAATTCGGTCTCTAAATAGAAAAAGTAAAAAGGGAGAGAAGTGGGAATTAATTCCCGAAAATTAGAGACCGAATTTAATTCATTGAATTTGGTTTGTTTATTGATTCAGCATGAACGTGGATCCCAAATATACTTATTAGACTGCAACTCAGCTTAAATGCGTGCCTGTTAGGCTGCCAACCCAGCCATCTCCTTCTCATCCTCCTCCTCCTCCTCCTCCTTCCTCGTTTCATCTCCTTCTTCTTCTTCCTTTACCAAATCCCAAATACAAACAAAAACTCCATTAATCAATTAATCTATATATCCACTAAGCACAGAAAATCGGGAAACAAGTGCCCAACACTATTGAGGTCGACGGAGTTGCTACTGGAGCTAGAGGAGAGAATGGCAACAGCGGGTGAGGGTCTCGTCGACGGAGGGAGACGAGGGAATATCCGAGGGCGATGACGGCGGCAATCAGTTGAGATAGAGTTAGGAATTTGGGTTTTTGGACAGGAGAAATCTGAATAGAGCTAGGGATTCATTTTTGAAATTTGGGAATTGTGAGCACGTTGATTTTCTTCTTGCATTAGATTTAGATTTCTGGATTTGCTTCAGATCTTTTTGATTTGGTTCTTTTTATGCATGTAATGCACCTTGCTAGGATTTACGCCTCCGTTGAGTCCTCCATTGATGTTGCTTTCCAAGTTTGAATCTATTTCCTCATTTCTCTGTCTTATTGTTTCTTGTTTTGTTCCGCCTGGTTGCAGAGAAATTGTAGAGAGAAAAATAAACAATCAATGATCTTGAGATTTTGCTGCGTGGAATATCAATAAATTTTCTAACATTTTGGTTTTAATTTTATTTGCTTCAGTAAACAAACCAAATTTTGATGTTACATGATAGAACGAGAAAAAAGTAAAAGGAAACGGGGTCTGTTAGCTCCAGAATTTGGGCGTGATAGAGTGCGAAATCGCTGGCTCCGGCGCGACGGGATCTGTGAAGGCGGATGCGACAGCTGGAGGCGCTGGTGCTGCGTGTGAGGCCGGAGGTGCTTTGGTGGCCGGTGGCGCGGCAGTTGCTCTGGTGAAAGAGTAGCCATGGCACGAGAGAGAAGGAGGGGGGCTGAGTTGGCATCTGACTGGGCAGCGATGGGATCCTCATTCATGCTGAATAAGTAATTCATTTGTATTTAATGAATTTATTTACAGAATTCCTCAACTGAATTTAAACCTTAAAATGAGATCTGACATAGTAAATTTCTAAAATTCGATGAAAATATTAAAAAATATTTTATAATTCAATCCCGATTTTATAATTAATCTTAAAAATATTAGAAAATAAAAATATTTTAAAAATAATTTACATAATTGAGGTTAAATGAGGCAAGACCTCCTGCGGTATTGAGGCACAGTATAAGTTTTATTTTGACTTAATATATAATTTGCCCCTTATCTTTGTACATATTTATCAAGTCGTTTCTCAAACTTATACGTATAGTTGATTATTAATATAAATACTAACACTTTTTGCTAAGTGCACATAACATGTGGCATAAAAAATGTTGATACGACAATTAAGAGTGTATTTTACACTTTGTAGCCTTGTAGGCGTATGAGACCTAATTAATCACAGCTTTTACAACAAAATGAAGAGCGAGAGATAGTCTCTGAAATAGAGCAATTTCCATACAAGCTATCTAAAACAGAGCTATATCCATGCAAGCAAATTCCTATGTTTCCACAATCAACATACACAACTCAACCAGCAGCATTAAATCATATGACACAACAATCAGAGTTACTAAAATCGGAAGAAATTGTTTACAGAAACTTTAAAAGAAAAAAAAAAACAAGCAATCTGTAAGAAAACAAGCAAAATAAACGCACGGCAAAATCCAAGAGGGTCAATCGCCTTTCAAATAGAGCTACTTTCGAAATGGTGAAATTAGCATGCCAATGCCAGGCCTTTTGGGTTTTGACAGTCAATTTAACATTTATTCTCTGTTCTGATGCTTTTCAACTCGGAAAAATGCAAATACGCAATGAATTTATTTATTCTTTCCCATGCTTATTAGTAGTCATAGTTTAATAAGCCCTACTGAATTTTATTCCACAGATAACACAAAAACACCATTTCATTCTCAGAAAAGCATTATCTTTTTTAATATTATAATACCTGATTGTGTTCTTGGATGTTTGCTTTTTGATTGTGGGGAGGAACTACACATCACAGGTATGTGTTGAATCTCCACGAATGAGAATGGCCTTGCATAACAGATGAATTCAACAAACTTGCACAGTTAATTTGAATGCACAGGTGAAAATGTGTTAAATAGGAAACCATTTCGATGAATAGAACTGAGGACTAAAAAAGCATCATCTTTGGAGGATGGTTACAATGCTACCAAAATTTAAGATCAATAATTTGAAGATTACACGAAATTCCAAAACATTGGCAGTAAATTGGATTGGTAAGAAACACAAATTACTACATTGGGGCTAGTTCTTTGGTATGTTCTTCCCAACAATCTTAGCTGGGGCTATTCGTAGAAGATTTCCTGGCTTACCAGGAAGAGCACCTTTGATCATCACAAAGCGCAGATCACTATCAATTTTAATAATCTTGAGCTTCCTGATCTTTGTTTTGGTTCCACCCATTCTACCAGGCATCTTCTTTCCCTTGTACACACGTCCAGGTGTTGTTCCTGCACCGATGGATCCTAATGCTCTGTGACTCTTGGAACCGTGGGTCATTTGACCTCTTTTGAAGTTGTGCCGCTTAATTCCACCTGCGAGCAATTGGATATAAGGTAAATAACAGAAGGAATTGAGCACCGATTCATGGAGAATTCTGAATTTTCAAAACATATAAAGCACACTGTTCAATCAATTAAACAGGAGAGCCTAAACTTGACCGATAGAAGATGAAAGCATATGAATACTAAAAGATATGGATTGCAACAGTTTTCAAGAAGTGCCTCCTACCACCAGCAATCTTTAAATTAAGGTATTTCACACAACTGAATATGGAGCTAATACCATTGCACTCATGTGACAACAGCATCCTTGAGTTATGCACTATTTCCTGCAATAAGCAAATATTTCTATATGCATATCCTTAAAACCTATTACTACAGACATCATTATTAATTACATCAGGAAATAGGAGGTTTTTGAGCAACCCACCCACATGGATTTGCCAAGATTAGTTTACTCAGTACTTGACTACACACATAGGAGCAAAATACACCTTGCTCCAACAGTATATGACTGTCCACTGATGCTGAAATGTTCGTGAGACATCTGTGTCTAGATATATTTATGTGTAACATGCCTTAATGAGCATTATAGCCGCAAGTGACAAGATGCGAGATAACATCTTACTGAATGTTTTTGTGTGCTTTCCAACTTTGATAGGTCTGATGGGAAAGAGGTCATAGTAGATAACAGGTTTCTCAAGGCTAATAATCCACTTCTGATATTCATTAATCCAACAGATCATCAATTCTTTTCTACATATTAATTACCAGCATTGTCTTTTTTGTGACTACAGTTCTTATATTTACAGTTTTTTCAGTTTTGGTGGTTGATCAACTGTTATGAGCAACATCTTAAGTACAGTAAGTGAATGGATAGTCTTGTAAGGAAAGTTAGCTCATATGCATATCTGATCATCGCTCCTTTTTGTCTGTGTACAGTATTGTAATTCTATAGTTGCAGGAGATAGTGCAGATGATTAATTCTTAGTATTACTAGCAAGTAGCAATATAGCTTAAGTTCATCTGTATGTCACCATGTTTCTTTTTATACGCTTAGATTTTTTGTATTTCATAGTATTTAACTTGATGAGTAGAACTTCTCCATGACTGTAGCAGTTCTGACAGTTCCAATGAATTTTATATATCTTTTTGCCAATTTCTCAGTACGTGAAAATTTGTGGATTCGCAAGACAAAGCAATTCTGTGTATGATTTCTGTTCTGTGGTTTTGTTCGATGTATTGTATGATAACATATTCATGGATAATATCTAGTTTGAACACTGGACGCTGCCCTAAATTTGATTCTAAGATTTGATGTCTATCTGTAATTGAATTGGGTAGCCAAGATAAAGAAATTGAGGAACAGGTGCATGGCGTTTTCACTACAGTTCTATTCCAAACAAATGCAGTATTTTTTTTTATTCATATAATTAAGATGTTTCCCGATGTCCTCGTTGTATTGTAGTTGTCCTTGTATCCAATCCTTTTATTATTTTAAAATGGCAAAGATTAAATATTTTCTACAAAAAAGTTGTCATAGGTCAACTAATCGCAGAATAATTGAGAGCCAGATAGTCATCTCAAACTGCTAGTAATTTCTCCTCATTTTCAACAAGATTGTGCTAATCTGCCCAGTGTATCGCAGATAGCGAAGCATTAATGGCAAGCAGAGGGCCATCACTAGCGGTTCCATTTCTAATTGGGGGATTTCTAGGCTTGATAATCTATGGTCCTATGTTGATGTCTTCAATGGAATATATATATCCTCTTTTTGAGGCAGGTGATGCAGAAGTTGCTGCATTCTCGTTTTTTACAGTGCTTCCTCCCATACTGCTTGTTCTTATACACTTGATTTCTTCCTGTTGTACTAAATTCAGCACATGGTCTTCCACAAAACACAGAAGCTATAGTTCCGTCCGTGATGTTGATGGATCTGGTTTAGGAACATTGATTCTAGTTGTGCTCTTCATTGTTCTTTACTACATTTGGGTATAGTATTTTTCAGTCATGGCACAAATCTTGTTAATACAAAATGTGATGTTAGTTCCTCAGCTGAAAGTTGCTCTATTAGTACAGCGTGCAAAAAAATAATTGATCCATCGTCAAATTCTAAGGAACCAGTGCTTAAGTTTGAAGTACTGTCGTCTTTGTAGATCATCGGAGGTACTCAACACAATCCACTAACAATTTACTAATGTAGACAAAACAACTTACAACTCACAACACAGACTTTGATAAAACCATAAGAAAAAAGAAAAAAACAAAATACTAAATCCAAAAAGATACCTTACAGGATAAACAAAAGAAGCAGAAGGATGCATGTTGAGACTAGCCCTAAACATTGTGAAGTGTCATCCTGTCCATGCATTCAGAGAGAACCTCTTTGGCCTCCTTCAGCACCTTTATGCCTTCTTTCAGCTTTAAGCGCTTGCCTGCAACAGAAGGTGTTTCTGCTAGCATTTCCTCTATAGCTCCACCATGAGCAACCATCAGTTCTCCCAGTATCTCTTTCTCAATTTCTTTGCTCACGAGATCCTCAGCACTGGACTTGATATGAAGAGCCATATAATCAACCAACCTCCTAATAACAATTTTCCAGTACGAAAACATTCTCATTTTCAGGTCAAAAGCTTGATACAAAACATGCTGATTCGGCTTAGGAATTTCAACCTGAAGCACTCCAAAACCTTCAATCTGTGAGCTGGTTTGCCCCTCTTCTATAACATCATTGACAAACTTCTGTCCTTGAGAAAAGAGCTTATTATATTCATTTATGTATTCAGGACTACAAGTATAATCTGTCAGCTTCTCCATTTTGACAACTTCCATAACCCAATTGGTCGACTGTTCTTTCATCTTTGCAACTGCATTATGGCCAGCTCGTGCAGCCAAACTCTGAAGTTGGTGATAATTTTGCTGACTTATGCTTCAGAACAGATATCATGACACATTCAACGTACTGCCATACTTTTTCAACGAAGGATACAGGAATTCTTGATATTTCTTCAACTTTTCTCCACAGGATTACTTGGAAGGCTGAGTGAGGAAGGAAATTGGGCAATGTAATTCCTTTGGCTTCCTCCAAAACCTGAATCTCCTCTACTAGAGAATTCTTTGAAGTATCACTTTGAGAGCAACTTTGAAGCTCATTAAAGAACTGATTGAGCATTTCAACCAATCTAGTAGCACAGTGCATATTATTATCATTAATATACTCCTCGTATTCTCCTCTTAGAAGTATCTTCCTTAAAGACTCTTTGGCAGACCCAATAATGCCCATGAAAGCTGACATTACCTCATTAGCTGTTGACAAAGCCTTTGGCTTCTTATTCAGCTCTATTTTCTTAGCATTCAACTTCTCATCAATGTTCCTCACAATCCCTGGCAAGCATTTAGCTATGATAGTAGCTTGAATAAGTGACAGCTTTTCAGCTAGAACAGGAATGCTCACCATAGACTTATCTATCTTGGATAGGAGAGGATGTGTTTCAAAGAGTCTTGCTTCGTGCTTCTTTGTAAGATTCATCGCCAATGCGATTCTTCACGCAGACATAACCAAGGCCTATATTCACATCATCTACAGTTACCTTCTCAAGAAGTCCTTCTGTTGCCTTATCAACTTTTGTTACCACCGCAAGAGTCCTTTCGCCCGTCTTGTCAACTTTCTGCGACATTCTTATGGATTCACAGGTTGTAAAATGGACAGTAACAGACAAAACATTAAGGATAATACTCTCCTCAGGTTTTATATACTCCATGATGATCTCTGCTATCTGTTCATAGATATTTTCAGGCTGGCCATGGACCGGCACTCTAGTGATTCCAGGAAGATCAACCATTGTAAGATCAGGCACTCCATATTTCTTCACCACCAAAGTCAAAGGATTATTTGAAATTCCCTTTCCATTTCCAGCAATTTCATCAGTAGCAAGATTTATGACATTTCCTACGTTGGATTCATCCGTGCTAATAGTTTTGCCATTGAACTCCAAGGAGATGTCAGGACTAGGGCCTGGATGGTGTTGCAGCCTCATAATAAGGGGCACTCTGGTGCAAATTCCCTGACCACGTGGAAGGCTGACACCAGCAAGAGATTCAAGCACGCTAGACTTGCCCGAAGATTGATCGCCAACAACAACTATGGTGGGTAGTTGTATGCCCTCTTTCATCACCTTAAGGAGCCTAAGCTTGTCAACTGCATCAAGCAGAGGCCTGATATGATCATTGTACGATGAGACTATTGGAACATTGTGTTCTCCAATAGACTTATCTCCACCCATTTTCATAATCTAAGAAATAGAGAGTTAAAGAGAGAGAAACAGAACAAATTGATGTTAATGGATTAGAAAAGATGAAAGAAGAGAAATTTATAGGATTTCCATACATTGAAGAAGTTTAAACGATTAGTCTTCCTTTGACCTTGGAAAATGCAATTTGCAATACCTTTAATGCAATTACTCGTTTTCATGATAATTAATAGCTCTCCCCTAGTGACTTGAACAGCATAGGTAACATAAACACACCACTTCATTCTCAGAAAAGTAACTTTTTTCGTTTTTTTTTTTTTCCCTTTTCACTTTTCAGTAATCTGATCCTAGACTGTGTTTTTGGATGCTTGGTTTTAACTAAGTACAAATTTATCAAATAGAGCTACTTTCCAAATGGTGAAATTAGCATGCCAATGCCAGGCCTTTTGGGTTTTGACAGTCAACTCAACATTTATTCTCACTTCTGATGCTTTTCAACTTGGAAAATGCAAATATGCAATGAATGCATTTATTCTTTCCCATGCTTATTAGCAGTAATAGTTTAATAAGCCCTACTGAATTTTATTCCACAGATAACACAAAAACACCATTTCGACAAACTTGCACAGTTAATTTGAATGCACAGGTGAAAATGTATTAAATAGAAACCATTTCGATTAATAGAATTGAAGACTAAAAAAGCATCCTATTTGGAGGATGGTTACAATGCTACCAAAATTTAAGATCAATAATTTGAAGATTACATGAAATTCCAAAACATTGGCAGTAAATTGGTAAGAAAAACAAATTATTACATTGGGGCTAGTTCTTCGGTATGTTCTTCCCAACAATCTTAGCAGGGGCTATTCGTAGAAGATTTCCTGGCTTACCAGGAAGAGCACCTTTGATCATCACAACGCGCAGATCACTATCAATTTTAATAATCTTGAGCTTCCTGGTCTTTGTTTTGGTTCCACCCATTCTACCAGGCATCTTCTTTCCCTTGTATACACGTCCAGGTGTTGTTCCTGCACCGATGGATCCTAATGCTCTGTGACTCTTGGAACCATGGGTCATTTGACCTCTTTTGAAGTTGTGCCGCTTAATTCCACCTGCGAGCAATTGGATATAAATTAAATAACAGAAAGAATTGGGCACCAATTCATGGAGAATTCTGAATTTTCAAAACATATAAAGCACACTGTTCAATCAATTAAACAAGAGAGCCTAAACTTGACCGATAGAAGATGAAAGCATATGAATATACTAAAAGATATGGACTGCAACAGTTTTCAAGAAGTGTCTCCTACCACCAGCAATCTTTAAATTAAGGTATTTCACACAACTGAATATGGGGCTAACACCATACAGCATCCTTGAGTTATGCACTATATCCTGCACTAAGCAAATATTTCTATATGCATATCCTTAAAATCTATTACTACAGAAACCATTATTAATTACATCAGGAAATAGGAGGTTTTCGAGCAACCCACCCATATGGATTTGCCAAGATTAGTTTACTCACTAATTGACCACACACATAGGAGCAAAATACACTTTGCTCCAACAGTAGATGCCTGTCCACTGACGCAGAAATGTTCACGAGACATCTCTCTCTCTCTCTCCGCGCGCGCGTGTGTGTTGACTACACACATAGGAGCAAAATACACTTTGCTCCAACAGTAGATGCCTGTCCACTGATGCAGAAATGTTCACGAGACATCTCTCTCTCTCTCTCTCTCCGCGTGTGCGTGTGTAGCATTAGCCGCAAGTGACAAGATGCGGGATTGCAGGAAGCAAATGAGATTCCTGAAGCTACAAGAAAGGAGTTTTAAAATGACAAATTCTGGCAGTAAGTGTGTGTGTGTGTGTATATATATATATATATATTAGCCGCAAGTGACAAGATGCGAGATTGCAAGAAGCAAATGAGATTCCTGAAGCTACAAGAAAGGAGTTTGAAAATGACAAATTCTGGCAATGAGTTTAAGGGATTTACTCTCAGTAAACTTTGGCACAAGGGAGGTTAAGCCCTTTCAAACCCAGTAATCATTCGTAGTCCAAAAGCTGGGTAAGCGAACCCATTGCTACTTGATATACACCCAACGAAATCACTCCATTCCATAAACTCCCCACATATCCTTGATTTAGATATCTGGCCTAAACAAAGGATTAGAATGAAAGAAATTCTAGAATGGCATCTATAATTTTTAGTGATGGAGCAGAATGTCTCTTATTTCCGCATCGAATCTGCTCTTCTTTTACAAAAGAATTTTGTCATCTTCCCTTGTTTTGTTCATTGTTCACAGCATAATACCAAAGCACTTTGAGCAGACATCGAGAAACAAGCAAAGAATTTTAAATTCTCCTCCTTCGCACCAAATTGGCAGGAAATGATTTTGGAATTTGAAGAGAAATTAAGAAGACTTCCCTTATTTTTAATGATTTGCCTTCTCACTGGGGACCAAACAAGAGAAAAATTTGATGTCTTTCCCACCCAATTCCCTCAAATCAAACGAAGCGTAAAATATAACAACTAATCAAGAGTGCCAAAAAAAAGAAAAAGAACGAACCTTGAAACCCTTTGCCAATGGTTGTCCCAGAGACATCAACAAGGTCACCCTCTTTAAAAAGCTCCTCAAGAACCAACTTTTGCCCAACGTCAAACCCATCAATCTTCTGCAACCTAAACTCCTGCAAATGCCTCATTGGTATAACACCAGCCTTCTCCAAATGACCCAACTCAGGCTTTGTCAGCTTTTTGTCCCTAACCCTCCTATAACCCACTTGAACTGAATCGTACCCATCAGTGGCCTGAGTCTTAATTTGGGTGACAATGTTTCCTTCTCGAAATCCAACAACAGTCACTGGCACCACACTCCCATTAGGCTCAAAGTAACTCATCATCCCAAGTTTTGTACCCATCACACCAATTCCAGCCTCCATGCTCATTGCCACGATGGTGAGGCTAAAGTTCTTGCTTTTTTGGGTGGAATTGCTGAAAGAAAGAGGGGTTTTGATGTGGGAAAGAAGTGGGTTTTTGGTGATCGGAGAGAGGAAACTGCATTTTAAGGAGTTGGAGGGGGTTCTGATTTTGACAAGTGAAGATGGGCAGTAGCGTTGAGTTAATGGTGAAACAGCTGATATTGGCATCTTTTGTTTTTCTTCAAAATTTCTGAGCCTGAAAGTGAGTAATCACTCATTCATTTGGTGGGAAGAAAGGAGAAAAGAAGAGAAGCAAACAGAGGAGAGAAGGGGATAATAGAGCACAGAAAGCTGAAACTCTCTTATCCTTAATCTTTTGGGGTGGGAGGGAGAGTGTGAATCTTGTGCACAGCCGACCACGGGTAAGCGTATGCCCTAACGGATGTGGCCAATGAATGGATTAACACAATTTTTTTGCCTTAATTTTTATACCATTCAATTTTATTTTATGAATACAATAAAATTTATGATGAAAAAAATGGAGAATTTTTTTTAATAACGTTTTTTTTAAAAAAAAATAGAAAAATAAAGTCTGTCAGAAAATATTTAAATAATTGGGGTTGATTTCAAAAACGCAACGAATTGTTGCGTTTTCAGAAATGGGATATACTGGCCAGAACACATTTTTCGAGTCTGAAAATGCAGCAGACTGCTGCGTTTTCAGACAAATATTAAAATATATTGAGTCCAATTGACAAGTTGTAATTCTGGCCTAGTGGTGCAAATGTAGCTCTTATTCCTCACATATCACGGGTTCGAGTCCAGAAAAAATGAATATATGGAATATACATATCTAGCATTCACTAATTTTTTCATTTACATTTAAAATCAAGTTAATTAAAATTTTCTTTTTATTGTTGTTGACTATCCATAAAAAATCAATTTAATTAAAATGATTAACAAATTTGAATATTAATGATTAATTTCAAATAATATAATATTTTAAACAGAGTTCACAAGTAGGGGTGAGCAAAAAAACCGATGGACTCGGTTAACCGAAAAAAAATCCGAAACCGAAACCGATTGACTGGTTAACCGATTGTAATGGACTGGTTAATGGTTAGTGTTTTGAAAAAACCGATATTAATGGACTGGTTAATGGTTTTTGATTCATGTGACTGGTTAACCGAACCGAAACCGAATTTTTAGTTAATTTATTAATTTTTTAATAATTTATATAACAATTTATCCTAATTAAAGGTGATCATGTAATTTTTTTTCATTATACTAATTATTTTAAAGTTTTTAAGTTTTTTTAATTGGCTATTAATAAATATAACAATTTATCTAATTAAAAGTGATTATTAATCGGTTAATATATTTAATTATTATATATTAATTTTTAAAAACAAATTTGCTTATATCCACCAAAAAATTTTATTTTAACAATAATAATGTTATATTATAGTGAAAAAAATTTTAATTTTTAAATATCTTGAACATTTTAATTTTATTTATGAATATATTTATAGTTATAGTGGTTAACCGAAAAATATTGGATGACCGATCCGAAAATCCGAAACCGATGGACTGGTTAACCGATGGTAATGGACTGGTTAATGGACTGGAATTTCAAAAAACCGATATTAATGGACTGGTTAACGGACTGGGACTAATGGACCGGTTAACCGACCATGCTCACCCCTATTCACAAGGCATGAGTATTAACAAGGCACGAGTATTAATGAAATAATCAGTAATATTCAAATTTGTTAAATAATTATACATATTCACAAGGCATGAGTATTAATTTATTTTTTTAAATCAAATTATGGTATCAATTTCATAAACAAAATTGATCGAATAATAGAATAATGAATAACAACGGTAATTTTTTTTAATAGAATAATGAATAAGAACAGTAATTTAATTAAATTGATTTTATATGTAAAATTTAATTCTATACAATTAGAATAATAAAATAATGAATAAGAGCGGTAATTTTTTTAAAATATTATTTTTCCGCACATAATTATAATTAACCTTTTTTAATTAAATTGATTTTTTATAGATATTCAACAACAATAAAAAGAAAATTTTAATTAAATTGATTTTATATGTAAAAATTTAATATTATATACAGTCACATTTGAAGAAAATGAAAAAATTAATGGATGCTAAGAATCGAACCCGCAACCTCTTGGGATATGAAAAAAAATGAAATGCGTTTGTGCAACTTGGACACAAACTATTAACTGGTGTATTCTATATGTTTTTTTTATATATTGATACAAATGACAATTTGCATTTTTCCAAACTAGAACTGTCACGTATAGGAAATAAAAGCATTGGACTCAATATATTTTAATATTTATCTGAAAACGCAGCGGTCTGCGGCGCTTTCAAACTCGAAAAACGTGTTCTGTCCAGTAGGTCCCACTTCTGAAAACACAACAACTCGTTGCGTTTTTGAAATCAACCCCAATTCTCCAAATATTTTCTAACACACCCTATTTTTCTAATTTTTTTTAAAAATACATTATTAAAAAAATTCCCCGAAAAAAAGTTATATATTATAAAAAATAAATTTCTTTGAACGAAAAGGAATAAGATGACCATGAATTAAAGGTTGCACTCGAATTTATCTTAAAAGATTTTCATATAATTTTTTCATACTTTTTTTTTTCTTAATTTTTACACTCTTCAATTATATGAAGTATGAATACAGTAGAAATTTACGAGATAAGAGTTATATATATATATAGAATGTAAAAGGCATAAAATGACCATAAATTAAAGGTTGCACGCGAATTTGGCTAATAAGATTTTTGGTATATTTTACACTGTTCAATGCTGCTAATACAGCAGAAATTTATGATGAAATATAGCTAATAAAAAAATATTTTTTTAGAGGACGAAAAGGGATAAAATGACCATAAATTAAAGATTGAAAAGCTTAAAAGAATTTGGTGTACATTATTTCTCACAAAAATGTTCATGAATAGTTTTATCAAATCCAATTTTTCTTCAAATGCAAGTTAGAAGGATTTAGAAGACTTAACAACATGAAATTGTGTTGCTTGTTATGTTGCATGATAGAAGTTTGGAACCGTGCGTCTTAATAAAATAAATAGATACAGCACAACACCAGCAATGGGGCCAAAAGCTTTAAAAATCCTTTAGCACTGTGTTGTTGCTTTCATTACTAAAAACGTTAACGTACAACAGATGGCTTTCAAAGCTGCAAAATTGCTAACAAATAACAAATAAATACAGGACTTCCAGTTAGGTTGGTGCTGTATTATTGTCTTCTAATGAATGGTCAAAAGTAGAGAGAAAATTTAAATACAAAGGAATAGAAGCACATAATTATAAGCCCTCAATTATTATTAATATTGCTATAAAATTTTAGATCTCTATCACTGAACAACAAATGGGTTGAGGAATTCCTCAAATGTCTGCTGGATCATTAATCTCCTGCAAAACACACACACACACACACACACACACAAAAATAAAGTTGAGTTCAGTTGAGTTTTCTCCTGCTTCTTCTAGCTGTTTCTTAGTAAAATAAAAGACAAAATTAAGAGAAAAAAAACACATCTGACTCACCCTATCCTCGAGTACCATTCCATCAGGAATTTCCAATTTTGTGCCAGGCTTTGCAACAATACTTACTTTCCCCTTCAACAATGAGAAATCATTTGAGATTTTAGCCCAAAATAACCATGCTATAGAATAGAGGAGAACAACAACTATGATCAATATTTGCTGTAAATTTTATATCACCAGAAATCAAACTGACCTAGGAATAAACCGACAAATGCAGAATGATAACTTTATTTTTCATGAGAGATATGACATGATGGAACAAAACTAGAAAATGAGCTATTCTACTATCCACATAACAAATGTGTAAAGTACCTTAAGACTTATACCAGCTCCAAACCACACATCACCATTCACCTTCAAACTGTCCAGCTTAACTATGCTAGGAATGGTCCTGAAGCGACTTAGAAAGTCACCAACCTGAGAAAGGACAAAAAAAATGAACAGTTAGGAGCACACATATAAAGAATTAAGTGAGGCAAATTATTTGTCACCTGTTGAAATTCAGATCCTAATTCAATAGATGGATTCACAGGACTAGTTCTAGCTGTATTCTGAAATAAGACGCCTTCAGCATATGAATAGAGATCGGACTGCAGACATGATAATGAAAAAAATTAACAGCTCTGATAAATCATCAAGCAATTCCTGGCTCTAACAGGATGACATGGCCAAGAAGAAAGCACCTGGAGAAGAAGCAAGTCGGCTGTTGTATTTAGCGGAACAAACTGAGATTGAGGGACAACTAAACCAATAGGTTGATCAAAGTACTGGCTCAACAATTAAAAGAAGGATGAAAATGAGTAATGACCCAAAATTAATAATATAGATCACAAATTAATAACATGAATACCTGCATTGCTGAACCAACAGATGCTTCTTCTGAAATATTCTCGTCAGTGCCTACTTCCTAAGAAAGAAAATATTAACACTTAACTTTGTTTTTAAATTTGCGAAGCATATCCATCTATGAGTAGGTAAAAGAGATGGCACACCTTTAAAGAAGACTTCATCTTCAGTGCATCAGTATCAAGAAGCCTTCTTATGGCTTTCAAATTCACCCATCTGCGCAGAACAATGACATTCAGATCTAAGCCATGCTCGGCAGCTTATGGACATAACTTAATATATGGAATAAACTACTCACAAGTTTCTTGTATCAATAAATTTGAACTTCTCCGTTGACTTGATGTTATCAATCATAAGAAGAAAAAAAAAAAGGATTAAATGTAAGTGTAAGCCCAAAAAGAGAACTGCTTAATATAATAAACTAATCGTGATAATATCATTAGCTCAATCTCGTCTTCCAAAATGAAGTGAAGAAAAAAAAAAAGCTTCCACTTGTGTCCAACCCTCCACCAATCCTCGCCTACCTCCCCACACGCCAACCACAAAAGATAAGGGAAAAAGATCCAAAAAACCCAAAAAAAATAAAAAAATAAAAACAAAGAGAGAGAGAGGATAACTAGGAAAAGAGGAAAAATTTATCACTCACATGCTTAGAAAGATTCTGTGTAATTTCTGTAAGCTGCATCACATTATCAAGGAAATGTTACTTAGAGAAATTGTCAAATACATGCAGAAAAACTTAAAACTTTAACCCGAATAGCAGAAACCAATTATCTGAATTGCACAAAAATTACTTGATACTAGTTAGGAAGTTCATTGTATCAGTTTAAAGACAAACCAGATATTTCACAATAGCAAATAGCATAATATGGATAAAACTCAACAATTTTCCAGGAAAAACCCACTAGGGGTTTCTCTCCTATTCTCTGTCCACTATTTAGAGCCCATTAAAGTTCCAAGGACAAATCAGCAACTAATGCCCCCATATTTTCATGTCTTTGTAGTTGCAAGATAATTCATAAATCAGGAAAACAAATTGCATCTTCAATAGGGATGCAGCAGGTTGGATTTTTGGGGTACCCGGTCCGCTCGGATGTAATAGGATGGGGCTTGAGTAGTTATTATACGGGTTTGAGGCAGATTCAGATATACTTGACTAAATACTCGTTACACAAATCCATTTATAAAATTTAACTATTAATTTATTTAAAATAAAATTTATTCTTAGATACTATATAAAATTTATACTATTTATAAGAACACTGTATGATTATTATATATATAGATATGAATCTTATAATATACGAAGTTAACTAAAATTTATTGTTTATGTTAAATATATTCCATTTAATATATTAAAATTTCAATTAAAACTTTTATGTATTAAAATAAATGGGTTGGGGATGACTCAGGTAATCTAAAGGTATATTCATGCGGGATTTGGGACAAGTTTAGGTATATGTATGCATACTCCAGTTCATGTTCGGGTACCTCATTTTTAGCGGGTACCCTACCTTGTTGCCATCCCTTGTCTTGCGTCCTCTAAATTTATCAGGGTGGAAAAGAGAGATACATCAGTACATGGAAAGAAAATAAAGCATTACTGCACCATGGATCATTATTCAACTGTTACTGCACCATCAAAGTGCACTGTTCAAATTTATTACTCTTAATGAAAAATGGAATTTTTAAACCTCTTTATCAAACTCATACAAGGTTATCCCTACATTTAACAACCCAAAGGGTGACAAAAAGAAAGAAAAGAGCCACCACAAACATACAGAAAGAAGTCAAGGTGAAACTAAACCTGAAACCTTCCTGGGCGCTGATATACGATACTGTTCGTAGAATAAGATGATGTGGTTGGTGTCACCTGAAATATTTAAGAGCTAAACGCATATTCTGAGCATAAGCAGCAAAACATATATCCAACAGTATGTACCTCCATACAGTATTCAATGTTGTTTTGGATCAAATGATTCAAGATATCTAAGAGAAGCCTCAAGGAGCGCAAATCAAAATAACTAACCTCTTAAAAATAGACAAAACATTAGCAGAAGCCCACACCATTTAAGTCAGGCAATAAAAAATAAATATCAAAGCAATGACAAGGATACTAGGATCGACGGTAACAGCTGTATTATCTGAGCTAACCATAAGTACATATTCCTTTCCCTGGAAAACAAGTAGAACAACAGCATAAAAGTTTATAGAATTCCTTTAGATGGCATGTACTATTATTATATTCTCATATGCAAATTGTTGTTTGATAAAAATTTTAACAAAAATTTAAAATCAAACATTTACCTGAGACAATAATACATCAAGAGTTCCACTCTTCATCAAGGAAAGGAATGCTCCAGCATCATCAGAAGGATACCTTCAGATGAAAAAAGATGGTTCATCCATTTAGAAAGACATCAATTGTCAAGAGTGACCAAAAGAGAATGAACAAATAAAAGGTTAAAGATCTATCATTGTAATGGAAGTTCACTATGTTTTATGTTTGTTACAAGAGAGTCCTGAGTTTTAGACAATAGTATGAGAGGGAGAATGGAAAACTATGAAATAACCAACTACCATGCGAGTAAAAGTCAAGTAACCAGTAAAAGTTTTTCAAATTGGAATTTGTCAAAGTAAAATTACAAAAATAGACGATGGTCCAATTAAAACTTTGAAAAAAAAAATAACAGAGTACAAGTTTGCTCTATTTGTAGAGAATAATCGACCGATATTGATTTTTTGTGGAGACAGTGTGAGGTTCATCAAATAAATTTTCCAATTTATGCAAATTGTCCTTCATTTCTTTGTTATATGTAGGGGTGTGCAAATGGTCGGTTCGGTTCAATCTTGAATCAAACCGAAAACCAAATTTTTGAAATTTTCGGAATCGAACTGCAGAACTAAATATTTAGGACCAAAACCAAATAGATCGAATTAATTTCGGTCGGTTCAGTTTGGTCCAATCAGTTCTTCACAATTGTGCTGGACTTGAGCTTGGGCTAAGGGAGCTATCCCAATAATGAATAAGAGATATTATAGTAATTGGCATTTAACCTTAAAAGCCTAAGTGCTTCCTTCCTGATTGGCATTCAACTTGTGGTGTTTGGCTGAAGGTGTTTATGCGCCCTGGGCTGATGGCCGGTGGGTGGTGGAAGTCGCCGGATCTGCAGTAGTGCGACGCGTCTTGAAGGCGTCAGATCTGGATCTGGATCCACAGGTGGGGGTCGACGCGATGGCAGGACGTTGGAGGATGTGACGGTTTGCGGCGCATCGGCAGCTGGAGGCGTGTCGGTCTACGACATGGCTGTTGGAGGCGCGTTAGTCTACGGTGGGATGGGGCGCGGTACGCGCGATTGCGAGGGAAGCCCCTGATTTGCGTGTTTATATATATATATATATATATATAGGTATGAATTTTCATTCTGGGTAATGAGTATGAATATATATATTGGGTATGAATTTTGATTCGAGAAGTATGAATTATCATTTTGGGTAATGGGTATGAATGTGTGTATATATATATATATATATATATATATATATGCGTATGAATTTCATTCTAAGCTGGGTATGAATGTGTGTGTATGAGCTCAGAATGAAAATTCTCATACCCACAATGCAATATATATATATATATATATATATAAAACGGTGAGTTTTGATAAATTCGGTCGGTTCGGTTTCTTCGATTTTTAATTAACTGAACCGAAATAATCGAAATTTAATTTCTGTTTAAAACCGAAAAAACTGAACTAAACATACCAAAATATATTCGGTTCGGTTTTCAATTTTGGTTCGGTAGCCCTAGTTATATGAGTGGATCAGTTTTCTCCTTCTCATAAACAAGGAAACCACTCCATTACTAACCACAAAAATTATTTGTGATTACCAAATATTTCCAGCTATTTGTATAAGCAATAAGTAAAAAGATATTCTTTATATTTTCGGCATCCTCAGTGCTATCGATTTCCAGCATGCCAAAGCTTCTATACTTTAAATCAAATAAAATAACAAGTTGAAAGATAAAAGATACACACACATAAACAGATAATGACATACAATTTATTCTTGCTACTCTGCTCACCATGCGATTGCTGTTGAAGATGTTGGCCCTAAAATATAAAGGAGATTCATATTATTAAATTCAAGCCTAAATTAATTCATAAACTAATTCTTAAGTAACAAATGTATATATGTGTGCCTTTGTGTGTTCATATATATACATACGCACATATGTCTGTGTGTGTCCCCCCCCAACACACACACATATATGGCATATATAAGCATGTACTTTTGCGTGTGTGTGTGTGTGAGAGAGAGAGAGAGAAGTTGGGCACCAGGCTAAAAGGAAGAATATCGATGCTTGACTTGGAATATTTCTCCACAACCTTCAACACCAAAACTACAATCAGTGGATTTGATGAGGTCAACAACTGCAAGAGAAAATGGGAAGCATAAATCACCTTCAAGGTATCATCATGTGTTCTGGTTGTGTTCATAAGCACCAGAGGTATACTGCACCCATACTTGGAATTGAGGAACTGCAGAAATAGGAGTAGCAAATGAGTAAAGTCAAATAGAAGATACGGAAACTATAGTCAGCATAAATAAGCAAAAAACTGACCTCAATTTGATCTTTAATTAGGTCAAGAGAAGATAAGCCATTATGAACTTCGATCACAGACCTACATGGAAAGAAAGGTGCATAAATTCATAAAATAGTTGAACCAAATGTGTATAATTAGTCAAGTTATATTGTACAGTAGCCAATATTGTTAAGAAGTTGAGAAATAATATACACTAATATTTGTCTATAAAAGTTAGTGGATTGAGCACGTCCTGATACAGGATGCCATAAGATTTATGTATTTATCCTGTGGAAGACTCTTCAGAGTATCAACCGATTTTTCTGAGCAAACAATCTCTTACTTGTTAAGAAAAAGAGAGAGAGAAAGAGAAATCCATAAATTCACAAAATATATCAAATAGGTGTCATCTAATCAAATGAGAAGATGGAATGTTTTCTTTCAATCAGAAAATCTTAGTGCAGGAGGCTCATCATAGAATCAGAACACCATAATGCTTAGTTCCATAACTTCTTGATACGAAACTATCACCCACAAACAAAGACAGATAGACACACATAGACAGGTGCCTCAAGAGAATTCACCCCCTAAAAGCTAGCTGTTATGCAGGAGGGAACAAAATCTTATCTTCCCACATCAACTTCCTCACATGACCAACTCCAGACATTGGAAATTCAGAATCTATTAAGTATTCACCAGAGAATATGTGCCCACATATGGTCACGGACCAAGGACTTTTCTTTGATTTATTTTCAATGATTTTCAACAAAAAACAATCAAAACAACAGGTGCCACATTAATGTACACCTGAGGAGATAGTGATAATATTTACTTAAAGTGAAAGTGTCACTTGTACTGAAGGTTGAAAATGTGAAGTCTTCAACTATTTCAATCAGATAATATTTACAAAATATCCAAGAAGATGATTAATACTTACTTGGGGCCACCAAACCCCATAGCAGTTCCCAAGGTACTATTGAACTTGACAACCACAAGCTTGTCCAAATGCTGCTTAATTTCTGCAATATCTGCATTGAGGTAAACATTTTATTCAACAATAATGGGAAAAAGGAACCAAATGCTCACATTAGTTGATTTTTCTCATGAACAAAAACTATGAATCAACTTAAAATTCATTACCATCAGAAGCACGTGGTAAGTTCTCATAAGGAACAATAAGCAATTCATCAGTTGGAGAGCTGATTTTGCTTTCACTCTTGCTTTGTAGCACTTCCTCCCTTCAGTGCAGAATTTAATATTACATCAAGGCAAAGCACTGAGATGTCAAAACAAAACCAAGCAGACCTTGATTTTGTTCATACAACAAGCAATGAATCACATAAAATAAATACTACAAGAAGAAGTTTCAAATTTTTTGTCAGCACAACCACAAATAAATAAAACAGATTAAATGCTAGATTAATAAATTTTATATTCAACCTACAATTAAAATATTCAATGAATACTTCTACACACTGTAAGTCTACTATAATAAAATTTGTGGTTCTTCCACACAACCTCTGGGATTCTACTTTAAATTTTGTAAAAAAAAAAACCCTTCAGCATAAACATTGTGATAAAATAAACTTCAGCTTCATAATAACCTTGACCATAAAGAAATAAATGATGTTGTTACTCTATCACCCACATTTGTAGGCAACAAAGCGAAAATACATCAGCAAATATAGTACTACATAATCTCTTACATCACACAAACAATAAAAATTAGTTTATTAAAAAATGATATGCATTAAGCGCATTATACACAATCTTCCAACTTAACTACCCATTAATCTCAATCAAGTTGTAATCAAAATGACCATTTTCCTAAATATCACTTGGATAGGGTTACATCCTTTGTCAAATAGTTTACCTGAACTCATCCTATGGCAACCTCTTATCATCCTCAGTACTACAACTTGGTATATTCACCCTACCAAACAAAGTATCAACTGGTCTACAGGTGTGCCAAAAAAGAAATAAAAGTAAAAGTAAAAGTGAAAAAGAAAATCTTAAATGCCTCTATAATCGTACAGGCAATGTATACCTATGCACACTATATAATCTACACCCAAGTCCATGATAAGCAAAAGATAAGATTAGTAAGCATAACATAGTATAGGCAAGAACTGCATGCACCATATAGAATCCATTCAATGAATACTTTCCTAGAAGATGCATTCCCTTCATGGTACTGGTATACTGCTGAACCTAATATGCTTGCCTAATTTCAAACCCATCAAACAAATTGGACAGAGTACAATTTTTATTACATTTTCATAGCCATATTCTTTGAAGGCTAATAAAATAGGTTGATAGATAACAGGCACACAGGCTATATTACTCAGGTGCTTCCCTAAAAATAAGACATACCTAGACCTATTATGGCTCCTAAATAGGATTCCTGCTTGCTGAAATTTTACACTCATCAACAATATCCTTCAATAAGCTGAATTTGGATCAATATCCAATTTACATCACAGACAAAACAATATTTATATTCTCTATATGCCAAAGCATAGGGAGTCACTATTACAATTAACTTTCAACTGTCCATCTCTAGAAATCTCAATGAAACAAGAGAAAGATAACACCCATAATAGGAATCCCACATTGTGCATTATATATAGTAATTTCCTCTTGTACTTGGCTGTTCTGTTTGCCACTAAATTTGGCTCAAACTACATTCCCATTTTCAATCCCAGAAAGACGAGCACGGCTATAAATACTTACATCATCAACACTTCAAAACTAAAAACATAATGCCACAACATTACTTCACGTTAGCACAACCTTATACATGCATATTCCCTCTTAAAAACAGCTAACTCATCTTTGAAGTCCTAAATTTTCATTAAAAAGCAAACCATTATTGACTGGACCAAGTAAGGCAGTGACTGTACTAAAAGGTGAATCGACAAGGAGACTAAAGTTTGATTAAGAATTGTATAAACACTGTATATTCTGTTGCCAAAATGATGAATTGAAGGGGACATTTTTATGTATTATGTTCTCCAACATAATCAATAGGCCAAGTGCAAGCAGCAGGACCAGAAAAAATAAGCTACTCTTGTAATCATACACCACATTACAACGTAAAAGTCATACATTACCCCCATTTTTTCTTAGAGAGGGCTAACTCTTCTTTAGCAACGTCTCCCTTCAATTCTCCCAACTTCTTCTGCTCAAGCAAGAAAGTCTTTGTAATCATATTGCAAAACAAGTACACAAACTGAACTGAATCATTGGCTGGCACAGGATATGCAATCCTCTTATAGTACTCCCATGGCATACTGGAATCTACCAGAGCCACAATTGGAACTTGCAGTCTATCAGCCTCCAAAATGACCGAACTTTTCCTCTCTGTGTCCAACACCACAACGCAGTCTGGCGGTTGTATTGGTCCAAAACAAACCTATACCAAAGGAAATCGAAAGAAAACCCATTTAATCAACAGAACACAAAAGTTTTTTGTCTTTCAATTGGACATTTTAGATGCAATTTCACTACCCATATGATAAATAAAACATAAAATCAAACCTTTTTATTCCTCGACCTGAATTTTTTAGGGCTAAAACTATTAGTCAAAAAACCGCCCATTTTCCATAGAATGTTATCTCTAGGACTATAAAGCCCAATCTTCTTTGTCATTTGCTCAACAATCTCGTCAAAAAGAGGATTCGTATTGACGAACAAAAACCGGGCTTTCTTTTCACGCGCCAGATGGGCAATGAAGCTGGCTGCATTTCGAAGACAGATTAGGGTTTTATCAGAATCGATTATGGCCTGCTCATTTCGGATACCGTAACTATATATCTTGAAGTGTTCGGCGGCGACACGGCGGCCCAAATGGGCGTTAGTGCTTAGTAGTTTCTGGATTACGATGGAGTGAAGCGTCATCCTGATTTCGATTGCGGAGGTTGACCTGAGGAAGTCAAATTAAAGTATATAAATCCTCTCCATCTATAGAGATGGTAAGCACTGCAACTCTTCACTCCTTCCTACCCGGTGATGCTGATGCTGGAGAGGGAGAAGCTGGCTATAGGGTTTACTGGGGTTTTGCTCTTTGGGTTTTTTATTTGAAACAATTACAAACTGGTCCTCTTCAACTTTTTTTCATCAAATAAGTCCTGTCAAGGCCCAGTTTTATCGTGGCATGAGTAGAACACGTGCCACAGTTTCAATGAGTTCTTAAAACCTGTAGCACCATAAATTATGGTGGCTGTTGAAGGAGGCATAAAAATGGAGGATTCGCTTTACTTGCATCTACACAAGTTATCGGCGATAAAATCAGAAGAATCACTCGATCAAATACTTACCACTCTATGGAAAACGAGGAGAACCGGCCTCCGGTCACCTGATAAGTCTCTTTTCCAGTCTCTTCTCAATTTGTCTTCTCCCGGCGAACTTGATCCTGTAAACTTCTTTCACTAGTCTTATTCTTGTTGCTGTTTTAAATTTTAGCTTTTTCTTTTTTTTTCTTTAATGGGTGAGATTTTGCATTGCAGTTTTAATTAGTCGGATGGTGAACTGTAAGCAAAGTGTATCATAATTTAAAAAAAAATGGAGACCACTCAGCCACTTACTGCTAAGGGTTAAAGCACATTGTTTCATAGTGTATTTGCGTTGAAGCCAGTTGGGTACATTGACCCCCCACTGACTTGGAAGCAAGAATTAAATTTACTTTGAATTCTTGAAAGTTTATATTTTGATCACATTAAAACTCATAAATGTACCCATTGAAAGCTAAAAATTGATAGAAATATGTCCGCTTCTTAAATTTTAGCTGGTTGAGAGTTCAAGTCTCATTACAGTAAGAATTTAAGAAAGAAACAGCATCATGTATAAAGTTTTCTTCGTTTTGTGAGATTTTTCACCAATTGAAGTACAAGTTGAGGGAAAAAAAGGTCATGAATTTTTAATGAAGTGAAAAGGACGGAAATAATTTAGAAATTCCGTGTTTCTTAGTTTAACTGTTAATTTCTAAGCAATTTTCAACATGTAAATGATGTAGACGGTATGTTTAACAATAGGTTTTGGCATGCCTTCGTTCACTCGTCAGAAAAAGTGTCCATGAGAACTTCACTGGGGAGGATCTCTTGAAGCTGTTTCCACCTGATCTGGCACTTGACCTACAAAGCTTTCTTGTATTGTTGCTCCAGAAATATCAGAACCAATGGAAGGAGGAAATATCAAGAGAACAGGTTGCCATTTTTGAACTCTTTGAACAAAATGGTACTTGCTATTTTCGTTTGGAACTAATAATTTGTTATGACTTAAATTTACTTATTCAAGAATACATCCCTGTGAATTTTGTTTGCTGGCCAGGCTACAAACTTACTGGAGGATCTAATTTAGCATAATTAGATGATAGCTGGCAACAAAGTTATTGAATTTTTTAAACTTCAGTTGCATTGTAGCTCAGTGGCATTGTATTTTGTAAGGTGGTCCTAGATTGAAGGCTGCTGGCATGGTTTTAGCTAATTTCAAGAAAGATGTTAAATTTGGCCTAAAGAGCAGTCGACTAATTATGGAGTATGGACGCATATCAAGTTGATAGCCATTTTAGCCTGAATGGATAGATTGAATGAAACTATGATTAGGAGCCACTGTCAAGGACCCTCTCTCACACTCTGCAACTCGAATTGATAAATGTGATCCTTCGGTTACTAGCTCTAGATATTTTCTGTACATGGTATTCATTCAGAAAGGACTACCTGGTTGCTGTTACTTGTGTGGTAACATAATAGCTTCTTTCTTGTCCAATTATTAAATCTTAGTCTCTCCATCTGATTGTAGTTTATTAACTGGCTTTCTGTTTTTCTGTTGTCATTTCAATGATTTTATATGCATCCTATGCAGCATCCTCTGCTGAGGACCAGTGTCTCATACCAGTTGAAAACTAGTGCACCACCAACTTTTAGTTCCTTACCATCTTGTGAGGCTTCGTTGCCACTTTGGCCTCGTCAAGATGATCTTAGTGGACGTTTTAATCGTAATGACCTCGGGATTTCTACACCAGTCACTGCTGATACTATTGCTTCACAAATTGCACCTATTTCTATTCAACATGATGTTAGTCCTCATGAAAATTTGGTAAGGAGAAGTTAATTTGTTTTTCTCTGTTTGACTATAGTATAAAGATGCAGTTAAATGTTTTTGTAGACACTGCTATCCGAGCATGTCCTTTATATCACCACTTTATTTTCCTCGTATGATATTTCTTGTGGGACTAGGTCTTTAATATTGTCCAGACCTTTCACCTTTTGAATACATTGTGTTGTGGATGCATTCGTGGGCCAGACTTACAACGCAAGCTTCATTAATTAATTTGGTTTGGTCCTATGTGTCGGGTTGGGTTAATTTTCTTTAAGCTGTTAGTTATTTCCTTATTTAATTAAAATACTGTTTGGGTAATTCTTTTTCTAGGAACTTTATTATTTCTTTATTAAGAAGCCTACAAATTAGGACTTCTATTTCTATAATAACCCTTGCCCATTTATGGGCAAACGGCATTAATAATACCATAAGTCAATTTTTATCAAACAAGAGATTTGGAGCTCTCTCTCTCTCTATTAATGAGGTCCGAGGTTTCAGTCTCAGTTATGAACTATCTTTCAAAATAGGTAGACAGAAGTATTCGAATAAAGGAAAGGGGAAATCAAAGTTATTTGATCAAGATTTTCAGATTCATCATTCCGTGACTCGATCCTTAAGTAGAAATACTAACACATTGAGGCAATATTTACCTGTATCCCCTTTCAAAAAGAAAGGAGAAAGAGGGATGGTGATGAGGACTAGGGCATTTGGATTGCATGGGCAATATGATTGCTCCGTTGATATCAGGTTGCTTAAAGTAGCTTGAGCGATCAGATATAAGTATTTCTTGGACTTGTTCCAGTGAAACCTTGGGATTATTGAGGGAAGCCAAGAAATTTGTAATTTTTATTCAGAAGAAATTGGACACCACAGATTTCATTGGATTCTAAAATGTTAGCATAAATTTAGCTTGAAGATTTTGCATGCAACTCTTGACCCCTTGCAAATGCCTGTCTTATAACCCGAAACCCTTTCTCTACATAAGGCATAATTGAAATGCCTCCAAACTGCAAATTCTGGCAGAGGACTAGTATTGACTTTCTACTACATTTATAAATACATTGGCAAACTAAAACAATTCCATCCTTAGTAAAGCTGGCACCTCTCTGTTATAATTGTAATGTCACACCAATCATGTTTTATAATTCTAATTCTATTTAAAAGGTACTTAATTTATTTTTTTATTTCCATTATGTTTATATTAATAATATTTAATCCTATTTATTATTAATCACCACAAGCAAAACCGATATACTCTGTGATTTATACTTTTAAGTTGCTATTTCAATTTGCTAAATTGGAATGTTTTGTTTTCAATAATATCAGGTATGTCATATTTGAGTTTGGTTATCGTGAATCAAATGATATAATATATTTTCTGGAGTTTGGTCTTTAGATTGATATATGAAGATGATTATAATTCAATTTTATTAATATATTATTTATGGTTACTAAATTCCCTCTTGCATAAGTTGCTCCTAAGAGCTAGATTTGCGAGTTGCATGTCATTTGCACTCCATCTTCCCTACTTCTCCTGTTTGTTTTTTCAATGTCTATCAAGTTGTGTTGCCTGCTTGCGTAAATTGACTCTTAAGATGTGAAATAAAATGCATGTTATTGGTAGTGATTTTATGATCGGAAATTTTAGTGGTTTCTTTTGCGACTTTTCTATATGATTGGCTTCAACAATACATAGAGTAATCTGCCTCGCCTCAAATCAATGACATGGACCTTGGAGAACAGCAACTCTGCTCCAGGAAATAGAGTAGCCATCATCAGTCTCAAGGTATCTAAAACTGTCGCTATTATGTCTTAGTAGATTGTAAGGGAGCTTCACATCTTTTTTCTAAATGGGGAGATTGAGAGAAAATTTTCAATGTTTGTTTGATTGCTTTCACGTTATTCTAATGATGAGCCTACTCTGCTAATGTTTTATGAAACCAAGAAATTGAACAAAAAAAAAAGTAACATATGTTCTAATTGCAATTTGTATTTCTGATTGATTTATGATTCTTTTAAAAGATTGCTGAGAATTTGAATTCATTAGATGCTATTTGCCATTATAGATATTGGAAATGATGTTGAAAATGGAATTCTCATTCTTGGTAATTTTACTAGTAGCCACATGAATATTGACCTTATTTTGGTGAGCAACGGTCAGTTCGGTTCAATGACCGAACCGAAATAACCGAAAATTTATTTATTAAAATTTGGACAAACCGAACCGATATTTCCGGCCGAGTCGGTTCGGTTAACCGATAAAACCGAAATTTCAAAATTATAATTAAAAAAAATTGTCTAAAAATTATAAATCATAAAACTAAAATAAAAAAATCCAAATTAAAAAATGTACATATATTTAATTTGAGTTCAAGCTCCTAAAATTGAATTAAAAAATACAAAAATAAAGTTTATTTTTGTAAAAAATGAAAAAAATAGCATATATTAATAATTAATCGGTCAGTACGGTTTTTTTCGGTTTTTGCCTTTCAAAACCGAACCGAAATAACCGAAATTGACTTATTTTTTAATTCGAGCCGAAAACCGAACCAAATTAAAAATCGGTCGGTTTGGTTCGGTTTTTCGGTTTGAACCGAAATTTGTTCACCCCTATTTTGATCTGTATCATATGCTGGGGATGTTATTGCTCATAGCAGGCTCCTACTGCTTGATCTATTGTAGAAAACACATATTGAAACCTTTAAACCTGTCCTTTTTTTTTGTTAGTAACCCCCCCACCCCACCAACTGAAATGGTGTGTTGAGAAAACCTTTTACTTTTCAAGTTTGTATAAGCAAGCCCCAAATAGACAGAATCATCAATTCAGATGTCAACTCAACTGATGTAGCTCCACATAAACATTATAACAATTTCAAAAATTCTTATTAGATTTAAACTAAAAACTTAACCTGCAAACAAACTGAAGAAATCAAAATATGAGAGTCCCATTAGGCACACAGCACCTTCATCAGCTCCATTTTATAAAAAGTAAAAGCACCACTTTCCTTCAAATTAGTTACCTTGACCATGCATACTTAGACAAAGTGGCATATCTCCTTGAAATCACTCCTAAACAAGAAAAGGTTGAAACAAATAGTGAGACCTTCTGTAATTCCATTTGTTCATGAGTTTGTAGGGCTGGTTGTATTCAACATTAACCAAACCTCCCATCAATTGTCAATATTAAATTGGAGTTTTAATATTCCAAATGACTGCTCCATGCCTTTTTAGAATAGTGTTAGTTCTCATCTCTACAGTTATTAGAAGCTCATTATTATTCTCAGTTGTACTTTATCTTATGCATTTTTTTTTTCTCTCATTGCAGCTTCAAGATTTCACCAGGTCTCCTTTGGGGGAAATGGAGGTGAAATTTCAGTTTACAAAAGACACGCTTGAAGCTATGTTGAGATCAATGACCTACATTAATGAGCAACTTTCAAATATGGTATGGGCTTTCTTCTATCTTATGTAAATAGTAATCTTGCAATTATGCCTCCATTGCTTGCGGAATTGCCCAAGCTGGCTACTTCTAACTTTTTTTTTTCTTTTTTAAAAAATGGGCTATAGTACAATGAAGTTAGTGTGCACAGATAATGTCGGACAAGTGGCTATAATGTATAAGTGGTGGTTAGATGATTGTTATTATAAATATCGGCACTTAATCAAGTTGTTACTACCTCTGTTGTGGCTATTGAATTGCCCCATAAGATGCAGGAAAATAGGGGTCTGGAAAAGGTGAGTTCAAGGGAAGTTGAAATCTTTCAAGGCCCAGATTGTCTCTTATGCTAGTTAATATTAGGTCAATTTAGTATTTTGCGATGCTATACATTATACAGGCATCAAAGTCCTCTTTGTGCTCATAATTTTTGTGCCATCTGGAAATGGTTAACATTGAGGTACAGGAACAATGAAAATCTGTTGTGGTTTTTTCCTGTTTAATTAGAACCTAAAAGAATTTTTGTTAAAATACTTGGCAGGTTAGGACCTCTCCGTCTTCAGAACCAACTCAGAAGAAGCAAAAGCAGTAGGTCCAGTTTGCTTTATTGTTGGACATATCAGTTATACTGTATTTATTAGTAGTTTTAACATCTTTTTTTTATCTGATTTCAGGGGATAGTAGCCACAAGTTATTGTTAAAACTTGGCTCCTATTGTACCATCATAGCACACATTTTATTTGAATGAAAAAAAAAAAGGGGGCCTATGCATTAGGTTAGATCCGAGTTATTGATAAACTTTTCCAGCAAATCCCTGCAAATGCATAGGCCTTTGTATATACGGGAAGTTCTAATTTAGGATTAGTGTAGTAGAAATGTGAAAGTCCAGTCATGTGGCTATGGTGTTATTAGTTATTATAGTTTATCCGTAGTTGTACCCTGTAATTGTTACTGGGCATTAAATCACATTTACATTGGGCATTACCATTTGTACATAATGCATCCAACCAATGTTGTTCCAATTGTAAGTCGACAATGGGGGATGTTTTATGCACGGTAGCTTAACTGTGTCTTTCTACCCTTTTGGTATCCCTTGTTTCATTGTTCAGTTTTCAGAACTCCACAGGCGACCATGTGTCCATCAATCATGAGATTTTGAAGGACCAAAGCTTTTTACCGATAATTTTTTTTATGGACAATACATAAAAATACACAAAGTTGGCAAAGGAATTTATGCATATCTCAATTTTATGAATAATGTTTACATATGAAATGGGTTAATTTTATCCATGTTCATTTAATTTTTGTCCGAATAACATTGTGACTATTATTTTTTTATTCGTAATAATAAAGTAGTTCAAGTATAATTTTATAATAATAAAATAAAAAAACAGTGAAAAATTGTCATTCTTGACACTTAGTGCATGTGTTTATGGTGTTGATTTCCCATTTGCAATTTTTATTTTTCTTGAATGTGGTTTTTTATATTTTGAATACATAACGGTGTTGATTTTTCATTTGCAATTTTTATTTTTCTTGAATGTGATTATTTATATTTTGAATGCATAATCTTGTCATGCAAAGTAAGCAAAATGATATTTTTTTTGGATATTTTTGACTATTGGTATAAATTTATTTTTGAATAATTTTATTGTTACGAATTGAAAAATAATATCCACAACGTTATTTGAACGAAAATAAGTGACGACGGATGAAATTAATTCTATGGAAATTGTAGAAATAATTTATTATCCACCTCAATTTCACAATGACAGTGAATATACGTTAAATGCATTTATTATTCTCTAAATTTTAATAAAAATAATTTACTTACTTGAGGGAGGTTAGGTTATAGTTACATTTTGTTAAAATCATGGATGATGTAGACATTTGCTAAGTTTAAGTGGTAATAAATGTTCATTCCAATGGTTAAGTTCGTATGGGCAATTAGTTATTTTTATCAATTGTATGTATGTTTGCCAATTTTACATATGTTTTTTATGTATTTTTTCCTTATACAATTACATTCATGCCGGTCTAATAACCGGACACCCGGTTGTAGAGTTCAATTAATCGAGATTATCTAAAAACTCATCTGGCAAGCAGTTCGGTCCTTTCTGATAGTTCGGAATCAAAATGTTACTTGAAAATTTTCACTATTTATAAACACTCCTAAAGTCCTTAGAATGTTCCAATTCTACCGTGACAGGAATTAATTGGAATTTATTGGAATTTATCTTATCTGATTTTACAAATCAGAAATTAATAAAAGTGTTACCTGACTTGAAACTTACACTCATACTTAAACTCTGCTACCTAACTTTATAAATAGTTAGAAATTTAGATATGGAGTTCATGATTATTCACGAAATACTTTTCTCTAATCACGTCATTTTTTTGACTTGACCGAGTATTTTTTATCGAAAACTCGCCAAATTCTGTGTTTTCTAAATGACTCTCTTCAGACGCCGAAAAATTTAGACAGTCATCACGGTCCAATAAGTTGTAGGGTATGGAATTTCAGACCTCAAATAAGTAACCAACACAATCAGTGGGTTCTTTTACAGGGACAATTTTGACCCATAGCAAGTTTCATCCTTTCTTGTATGATTGTATTGTACATGACTCGATGTACAGACGAAAACAAGAACTCTATTTTGACTCACAAAGTCTAGGCAACCCTCCTTAGTAGAATTTTGCAGTACATGCCATTTCAATTGAAGAAAATATTTGGTGGAGTAGCGATGTACCAATGTGTTCAAACTCAGAAGTCGTTTGTTTTCAATAAATTGTATTAGAAAGGATCAAACACCAAGACAGCACGTAAGCATTGAATCAGCCTTCACCCCACCAATTTCATAAACAAATAAGCACCGCCATTAGAAAAAGGAAATCTATTTTTTTGGTTGTCAGAGGTGCTTTATAGTTTTCATAATTACAAACTTTTGGTTGGCCTTTCTTGAATTTGAGTTTCGGATAGGGATTTAAGGTCAGCGTAGTTAAAGAATCATTTAACAATTCAAATAACGTAATACTAATAATATCATTATGCAACCAATTCCTCTTTATGTTGTTTAAGTTGTTGGTTAGTCGGTCCAAAAGAAACCGACCAACCTAAAGTTTTGCTTTTCAGCCAACTTTCATTGCATGCGCCTCTTACCAATTCTAGGTCGGTTGCCTTGCTATAGAAGATTTTCTTCTGTATGGCAATTTGAATTTTCTTTCTTTCTCTTTCTAAGGACGGGTAGTTCGGCATGTGAATGTCTGATTGAATGTGTACATGCAATCGGATGTCATAAATGCGTATATATTATATCACTCTTTAATTTTAAGAAACATATTGAATTTTAAATTCTTAATAATTGAAAATGACTTAATAGCTCTGTTCGTTTGAAAAAAAAAATTACCAACAAATTTCTACCAAAGGCACAATCGGACAATATAAACGCATACATATTGTATTACACTCCAGTTTTAAGAAACGGAATAGATTTTAAGTCCCTAATAACATATGATAACAAATAAATTTTTATTAAAGGATATTTCAATGGTCATTTATAGACATTTATTTGAACAGTAATGAAAAAATATTTCCTGAATATAGTAGCTGATTTTACTGTATTTAATGAGTTATGTCCGACAATCACAAGAGCTCTTCAATACTTATAATATTCATATGAAAGATAGGAGCCTGTTAAAACTTTAAGAGTTCAAGTTATATAGTTAAGTATCAATGACTATTACCAAGAACGAATTTTCAATGAAATTTCTACTGATTTATATATAAGGCTTATAGTTTCTATCAAGTAATTTGGGGAGAGGAAAATAGCAAAAGCACAAAAAAAAAAAGCAAAGTTTCCAGCTTGAACCATGTCAAGGAGTATTGGATTCCTAGAAGCTTCACAAACAAAAATGAAAAATTCTGAATAGAAAATGATAAATTGCCTAAAAAAAAAAAGGAAACGATAAGCTGATAAGAAAGTAACTCTTGCAAAATAACAATAACAACTCGAAGAATGCAGATTCTGTAGGAAATAATTTAAAGCAAAATAATGCACATCTACATTACTCAAATCATCAATTCTACAAAAAAACTAATTTACAAATGTGCAAATTTTCAAACTTTTATCCCCAAAACCCTCAAACTGCTCACCCTTTGAAGCTAGACATGAAAAAATATATTAAATAAATAACACTACAAGAAATCAAACCAAAACTCATTCTTGAAGATATCAATCAAATAAAAAGGAAAACCAAAATCAACTACCAATCTTGAAAACAGTTGAGAAACCCAAATTACAGAACTGAAAAGCTCATGATCATGAAAGACATCAAAAGAAAACTCACACCGCAAAACTTCTATATATGACTTGACTCACTTCCAAGTCTCATTTTCTTAGAAACTTGAAGCTCCGCACAATCAGTAAGATTATGGCTTCTCATATTTGGTATATGACAAACTAAAATTTAGAATCCAAAATATTTCAACAAACCAAGCTTAGGCTCTGGAGGAGCTTCCTTGTTGGCTTCTTCATCACCAGATTCTTCAGATTTTGAATCGGTCTTTTGGATCAAACCCTCTTCCGTTGCTACTACAGTGAATTTGGTAAAAATTACTTCAGTTGCTTCTGAAGTGCTTGGTTCTCCATCCTTGTTGGGTGCCCTTTCAGTTACTTCTGAAGTAATGGATCCAGTATCCTTATTTGGATCCGACGACTTCAGCACCTCCTTGAAATGATCCTCAGAAACTTGCTTCATGGCAACTTGAAGATCTTCAAATGATCTTGCTTCAAGAACTTCCATATCTGAACTGTTTTGTTGTGGACCTCCAGATTCATTTGCAATTGGATGTTGTTCAATTGTACTAGGAACTATTACCTCCTCAACATCTGCACCTTCACTAAGTTGCTTAAAAACCATGTCAATATCATTAGTCGTTCTAATTTCAAGAACTGGGAGCTCCCTGGTAGAACTGCTAGAGCTTACTTCATTTCCTTCTACTCGCCCTAAATCAGACAATTTCGGCATCTTCTCAATATTCTTTTCTGAGGCTTGCTCCGTAACAACATTAGTGTCTTCCAAGGGTCTTGCATCAACAACTTGTAAATCTAGGTTAGTTTTCCCAATACCCCTAGATTCATCAACTGGTTGAGTCCCAACTTGACTTGGAAAAGTGACACTTTTAACACTCAGATCTCTCAATAACAAACCATCCTCGGAAGTTTGCATTTGTTCACCGTTAAGAGACTCACCAACTGCTTCTTTGACACTGAAGTCCCCAACAGTATCCAGTTCTGACAATAAACCTTCATCGATCTCCTTTATCACATCTTCATCCTCATTGCTATTTTCCCCAGCAACAGGAGGCCCATCTGTTTCTACTGAATATGTAGGACGTTCTAAGAAATGACTACTGTCCTCGTAGACTATTTTATCAAGGATGCTGTCTTTGAAATCAACTTCATCAAGCTGTGATTTGTATTCTAGACTCTCTGGTGGGACCGACGTAGGTTGAGATGTCTCATTGTTAGATATAGATGGTTCCTACATTGCATGATAGCAATCATAATCAGTATCACATTTCAACCATCCAATTTAATCCATTCATTGTGGGCCAATTTGGATCTCCATATTTAAATAAAATGAACCAAACATGCACAACTATTGACAGATTACTGAACTCTACTGAACAAAGTCTTAATCCAACTACTTGACAATAAACTACAGAATTATGTCAATTACATATATTACTTATGTCCCATGGAAATAGTCATTTGTGAAAAAAGATTTTGTCGTACCTGTAATGTCATTTTATAAAATCAAGAGAAAATTAATCACTTGTTTTCCAGTTTTACCCTTGTTATTATTATCATCACTCTATTAATATTATCATTAATTTCATCTTTTCTTACAAGGATATTTAGTCCATTGAAAGTAAATTTTTCATAAGATTGAGGCAATTTAATGATTACCTAAATATTAGTACAAAAGCCAAAAATGACACTTACCGTGGAACAGAGGGAGTAAAATTTAAGAAGCTGTGGTCTATAAGAACATTAAGCACATGAAAATACTAAAATGCAGAAAATGCATACAAACCCAACAAAGACAACAAAAATTAAAATACATCACCTGTTTGAGCAAAGATTGAGAGGACATCAATATTCTAGAATGTAAGGCATAATGCATCGGCCGAGCTGAGGAACTTATATGCACATAAAAGTAGATACTGGGCATGCAAATGTTAAAAAAATTGTATGAGTTTCATCGCTATTACAATGTTGAGCAAACACCTCATGTTAAACCTTAATATCATACTCATTGTCCCCCGAGTGTTTTTGAATTCCCAAAGACCCATGTTTTTGTAGATAATCTCTTTTAATCAACAAACTGGACATGACCAAACAATTAATGCCATTGCAGGGCATTCCATTTAATTGTGTGGCTGAACAAAATAAAATGATCGAGACCATTTAAGACGATTAAGCTCTTACAAGTAACCACCAGAAGATACATTGACAAAAGTATTATAATTACTTAATTAAAGAAAGCAATTCGGAATACTTACATGTCTTACCAGACACTTTTCATGATCACCAAGGGCTTGCTGGCTGTTGACATGGACATCTGCATCAACAGTTGATGAGGGAACTTGATTGCGCTCAAGTTGAAGTATCCCTTCCACACCTATAGCATGCTCCTTAACAGTTTCAGACTCTGAAGAAGATAACTGGGAGTCTACTGAAGTATGGACTGGAAGTTGTTCCTCCAGTGCATGCAAAATCGTCTCTTCAGAAGCCCCCCGGTTGCTACAAGAGGCAGAATCCAACTTTTCAATTATATCATGATGAGGCTCAGCAGTTATTTCTCCATTAAGCCTCAACAAGTCTAGTTGATCTGCATCATGATTAGAGCTTCTTTCCTTGAATATTAGATCTTCATTTACTGAACCCTCAATTGACAAAGACAGAGGCAAATCAACTGCATCATGCTCAACCCCTGATTTTGGAGTCATAAACACATCTTTTCCATTTTGACCATCACCAGTTCTATCATCCTCTGACAACCTACCAACTACAACATCATGCTCAATATCTCTAGTTTCCCTTGATCTTGATTCATTTTCATCTAGTGAGCATTCTTCTGTGAAGTGTTCATGTGTCTCTCTATAAGGAGAAGCATCTCCCTCCAAGCTCTCAGATTTTACATCAGATTCTTTACCTGCATAGTTGGTGTGCACTGGAGGCAAACCAATTTCTGGTGTCCCGTGTTGTATATCAGAAGAGACGGACAAGAAAGGAATTAGCTTTTCTGCTGGTTGGGGGCTTGAATCATAAACAGGCTCCTTATGTTGATTGTCATACACCCCCCTAGTAGTAAAGTGGAAATCAGAATCAAGCTTTTCAGCATGGTTGCCACTTAGCTCTAAAACAGGCTTCCTGTGTTGATTTTCATCTGCCACCTCATTTATGAACTGGAAATCTGAATCAAGTGAAGTTTGGGTTGAAATCTGAGATTCCTCAATCTCACCATTGCTTGGCTCTGGATGCACTAATCCATTTTTCACATCAGATATTCGTTCATCTATTTCAGACAATGATGATAAGCTAGATCTACTGCTATACTCATCTTCTCCTGGTTCCATTCGCAGAAGAATTTCACTTGTATTAACTCCTACAGGAGTTTCCACTCCTGATGTGGACAAACTTGAATCTTCATGATGGTTTTCTCCATCTCCAAGTGCAATTTCAGCCCCACCATGGTCAAAATTTCTCCCCTCATGTTCAACGTCCAGAGCATCAACATCTTCAGATGAAAGGCTTCCACGTTCAACAAGGACAGAAGCATGGTCCACATTGGAGATAGTATCTGTTTCTTGAATAACATCTTCTTCATTTAGCTTGTCCTCCAAAGCTGAGCTAATGGATTCAGAATCAGGAACTGAGCTCATTTTCGACTCACTAGCTTCGCTTAATTGCCGTTGGAAGGTATGATAGCTTGTTTCTTCAGTACCAAATCGTTCTGGTACAAAATAAGGTTTCCACCTAAGATCCCTTCCTTGCTTGGGAACCCCCAAAACAGATGGCCCCACATGGAAACTTTCATGTCTCCGAAAGGCTGCTTCCCTATGCTGAAATTGTGAGAATTCATGTTCAAAACTATCACCTTTAAGATCAGGTTTTTCTTCATTTGAGTCATAAGGAAGGTCGAATGGGTTACGCCCAGGCAACAGAACAGACGGAGCAGACCCAGGAACATCATCATAAGCATCAAAAGCAGGATCAAAGGGGTTTCGCCTTGCTGTTGTAATAGGGGGAATATTAACAGGACTATCAGCCCCATCTAAGTCTATAAGATTCTTCTCAGCCATCAATTTCATGCTGTGACGAGCTCTTCTCCTAGCAATCAGACTCTCCAAACGTTGGTTTCTTTCAAGTTCAGAAGTCCCTAAATCCATAAGATTCTTCTGGTCATCCTCCGTCCATTTGATTGCAGATTTACTATCATCATCTTTGCCTCCCTGCACTCCCTCTTCCTGATCCTCATGGTCATCATCATCATCACCATCTTCTCCATCTGCCTTATGAGACTCCTCTGAACCAGCATCAGTTCCATCATCAGACACATTGACCTGTTGTGGAGCTTCCACATTTAAAAGTGGGTGAAGCTCATCAAGCATTGGAATGATGTCTGCCATTGAAGCATCTGGAGAGGAACTCTCTGCCCCATCAGACCCAGAATCAGAAGCCTGTTCATCCTCGTCTTCCTCTTCTTCATCATCATCATTCGATCGTCTCCAGGATAAATTCGGAGAATCCAAGTGGCAACCTGTATGAGTTTGAATAAACTTTCCTGTTGATGTAGGATCTTCCACTTCAAGCCTCTCCACAGCATTACCATTACTCAAGACCTCTTCAATCCCCTGTTTCTTCTCATGAATTTCCCTCTCCTTAACCAACTCTGAAGCATCAAATTCTCTCTCCACTTCAGTCACATACTTCTCAAGTTGGATCTCCTGAGATCCTCCATCATTCAATTGCCTAAAGCCACCTAAATCTCGATCTCTTCTAATCTTACTAATTCCATTCTCCTCTCCAATTCCTTCCTCTGTAGTATCCTTCCCTTTCCCTATAAATCTCTCTACAAAAATGTCCTCGTCCTTCTCAAAAACAATAGTTGAATCCCCTGCAACTCCTCTTTTCAGAGAAGAAATCTCCCTGGCAACTTCTTCTTCTTCCTCCTCCTTTTCTATTTCAGGTATGTTTGGCTCCCCAAAACTCAAGAGGGTACCAAGTAAAACAGCAGTACAAAACAAAACAGGGGATGCAGAGACTAAAAGGGAAAACAAAAAAGGAAATGATCTATACAAAAATACCAAGAAGCACACCAACCCGACAAGAAATGGATGTTTATAGACTAATTTATAACATTTTAAAATTGAAATACCCAAAAATCTCCTGATTCGAACACTGGTTCTCATTGCATCAACACCCATTCTCTCTTGTTCCTACTGTTTCTCTGTTTCGAATCCCAATCTGCTTTTTTAACAACAGACAAAAACGGAATCACAAACTAGCTGATAATAAGCACTAGATCCACGAAACAAATTCTACGAAAATATAAGTAACTGTGGAAAAAGTGTTAAGAAATGACAGTGTCAGCAAAAGCCCACCTGAAAAATTCAATAACAGGCGATGCAGAGCAATCCGATGGTGATCAATTCAATAGCTAAAACCCGTAAAAAAGAGTTTGATTAGAGATTCGAGAAAAATAAATAAATAAAATTACGCCAACAAACAAAATGAAAATCAGAAAATCAAATGATCATCAACATAAAATGATACCTGGGAGGCATAATAAATTGCGAGAAAAAGATGGGATTTTGGGTAAAGTCCGAAAATTTTCTAGGAAAATAAAATATAGAAGAGAAAAAATGACTTGCTAGATTAAAACAGAGATCAAGGTGTTAAAAAAAAAAAAAAAGGAGGATCCAAAAGAGAAAGGAAACAGAATCCTCTGCTTTTGTCCCTCTTTTCTCCTCCTCCTTTGCCTTTAGCTGCTTTTCTTTTTATAAAATTGGAAAGAATTTTATTAATATTTTTGGGTGATGAATAGCTATGGAGAGCTTTGTTTGAGTGTTTATGGTATTAAATTGTGTTTATAACACAGAAGAAAATGGGGAGAGCTACAAAGAGAAGAGAAAGAGAATTTGATTGAAGGAGGAAAATAAAAAAGAAAGTTTCTTTTTTCTTTTTTCTTTAAAAAAATCAAGAATTAATTATAAATAATTTTGTTTTTAAGACCTCTTCTGTTATCAACTGTATATAAATTTTATATTCAAAAGAATGATGAATTAGTACCAGCCTGGATTCCAGCCCTTAGTTTATAGTTATATACCATAAGATTAGGTAATTTTTTCTTCTTTTGAATGTAATTTTATTTTAATTTTTAATAAAAATTAACTTATTTAAAACCAATTAAATTTAAATTTATCATAAATGTTAATCTTAATTAATAATTTTTTAATGCTAGCGACGGTCAAATAATAATTAGCCTATTTTGATAATGCTATGTCATGATGTGACTAGCACTACCACATGTGAGGGGGCAATTTTTGGGTTCAATAAGTTTAAGAGCTAAAATGACCAATATTTATAAATTGTGGGGACTACTGATAACCAAAACTCATGTGGGTTCCCATGAGTTCTACAAAAATGCATTTAAGTTTCTTATTATTATTATTTTGCAATCTAGTCCTCGCTAAATATATTATATTTCGACTTCCTCTTCTTTTTATTTAGCGTCCACCCTAACAATAATATCAGAAAATTTACAACAAGATGTTCAATATTACATACTATCATTTTATTCTAGCACATATTCAAGGATTAGTGCCCCTAGCTCGGAAAACAGCTCACTGAACTGTTATCCCTTACGATAATAATAATAATAAACGTTCAGCTTTACCTAATGTATGATATTTAATGGAGTGTGGGAATGATGATTATGATTGCATCCATGGATAAAGGGATTTTATTCTCTTCCTTATCTAACTTTACAAGTTGGTGGGTTGGGACCTTCAGGCCATTACATTTCCACTTTCTTGAATCTATAATTCTAATGCTTTGCTTTGCTTTGCTTACTACATTAAGAATTTAAGATTTCGTGAATCAAATGTATGTTCTCATAATTATAAAATTAATTATTACACAAAAGAATAAATATGTATTGAAATTTAAGTGATTTCTTTTTAAAAGATTCAAGACATTGATTTTGGACAATTGGCCCAGTTCTTGACTTTTTTCAGGAGACCAATCGCTGTCTTGCAATTTGTCTAAAGGGACTAACTAATTTTTGAAAATTGTTGTCTTACAAGCTTCTGCAACTTCAAAAAGCTGAGATTGCCAATTGTTAGATCAAAGGCCTTTGCTTTTTGGCCTTTCTGTAAGCTGCAAAATTCAATAATAGCGTGTTAGAAATGAATGAAGATTTTTTTTTTTTTAATTCTCTTCGATTCAACAACTTGAGCTTTAAATTTTGAAGAAATGACAAGTAAATAGGAAGAATAATTCTTATGCTAATTATTATGGGACAAAGATGTATTTGGAGTTTTGAGGAAAAATATTTCTGGTTTTGGTGTGTTGGTAAAAATAATTCTGGGTGGGGAGTATTTTGGTCAATACCGCAGGAAAAATCTACGGTATTGTGTCAGATGGAGCAGGGGACAGTTCTGCCACCCTGATACCGCAGCCGTCAGCTGCGATATCAGGACGGTAAAACTGCCCCCTGTCCCCCTGCATGCATGCAAAGGCTGCTCCCTACTCAGTCACACGTGACACTGTTTACGCGTGACTGAGTGGACTGTGGTTGAAAGGAAAAAAATATGTTGAAATTCCGTGGTTATAAAAGAGTGGAGATTTTTGTTGATGCTGCACTTATTGGCAGCACCAATTTTTTTCCTTCAATATTCTAAACACTTGTCACTTTTTCGTATTGTAGTTTTAGGTTTAACTTTTTTATTTTGTTTTGTGTAATTTACTTATAATACTCTAAGTTTGCAGTGATTCTTCAGTTATTTGTGAAAAATATTGGTACGTAAAATTTATTAATTTTTTTACAATTATTTATATATTAATATTTTTGATAAAAAAATTTAACTGTATTATTATTGTGTAAATTTTGCAGATATTTTTTTGGTGAATCAAACCCAAAAAAGGCAAGTTGGTATATGTATTTTCTTTTTATGATGTGAAGTACGAAAAAAAATGTAATGTGTGAAAAAAATTTTTGATTAACGCATAGTATAATTTTTTGTTAGTTTACGTACTATTATAAAATGATATGTTGGGATTGGTGTTGAAAAATTTAATGTATATTAGATATGTGAAATTATATTTTTGTGTAAAATTTTGTTGATATTTTTTTGATGTAAATGGTTAAAAAAATTAAATTTTGTATGAAACTTAAAAAATAAACTTTATGTTGTAAATATTTTTATAAGAAAGCCATCGAAAGTATTATTTTGATAGTATATTTAATTTTATTATTGTTTATTTTGCAGGTAAAATTAACGTAGTGAGACAAAATAAGGTAACTTACTATATTTTTAATTAAAGAGGCAATATAAAATAATATAAAGTACTAGAATTATAAAGTTTTGTATTAAGAAATGTGATATTAATATAAAGTAAAGTTTGCAGTAGAAATTTTGTTCTAAAGATTTGTAGACTTATTTTATATAATTGTAATATGTTTATAAATTGTATTTGCATGAGTTTGTTAACTAAAAAAAAGTAATGGAGATTTCTAATGTAAGAAAACGTTGTATATTTTTTATTATTCATATATTTTTTGAATTATATAATATTGAAAAATATTGGGAATGCATAATATCATTAAATTAAAATTTTGGTTAATGGTTTGAAAAATAGTATGATACGCGATTAACAAATGTTTTTGTATTTATACTTAGGACATCATAAAATGAACCGGTTTGGAAATGAACAATATATTAATCCGGGTCCAATAGAGGATTATCTGTTGAACTTGAGTGGCAGACACCGGGCAGATACAGTTTGGAATAATAATGTATGTATATTTCAATGCTATAATTAAATTTTTATATATGTGGGTAAACAAAAAGACACACACACATAGACAAGTATATGTTACTGATAAATTTTAATTTACAGGTGGAACATGACGTATTGTTTGCACGTAGAGCAAGTGTAGACAGTCATTATATGAACATCGATCCAAGAATAATACCATACTTCAGAATAGCTGGGTTTTATGGGATATCACGTATCGGTGCTATAAATGTTGATTGCAACTTAATTACTGCACTTGTGGAGCGATGGAGACCGAAAACACATACATTTTATCTTGCTATTGGTGAAGCAACAATTACTCTTCAGGATGTGGGGATCCTGACCGGTCTGCCCATTGAAGGACAACCTGTGACAGGACATTTGCAATGTGATTGGGCTGAGCTGTGTGGTCGGCTTTTGGGTCAAGTTCCCCCACAAGAAGTTTTAAGAGGCCACGGTGTTAAAATGACATGGTTAACAAGAAATTTTAGTTCCTTACCAGCAGATGCTTCCGAGCACGTTATACAATGTTTTATTCGTGCTTAGAAATTGCACTGCATTGGTGGATTGTTATGTCCGTCACAGTCCAATAATTATATTCATTTAATGTGGCTACCGCTATTAGAGTTTTTAGATCAAGCGGAGCATTATAGTTGGGGATCAGCTTGTTTGGCATGGTTATACAGAGAGTTATATCGTGGCACCCGTCCAAGTTCAAATGGATTGGGGGGCTATCATCAGATAATACAAATATAGGCGTGGGAAAAACTGCCGCAATTTAGGCCAGCTTTTTTGCAAACTTTTTGTCTTAAATCAAACCATGCCATGTGCATATAGGTAATTTTTTTTATTATGTCCTATGTTGTGTTATAATTATTTATTTACTCGTATAATATGCTAACTATAATATTAATTATTGTGTCACAGGTGGCCGATCCTCTATTAATTTAAGAATTAATCATAACAAAAATGTTAGCGATTACCGTATGGAGTTGAACATTCAGCGTCATGATCAGATTTGTATTTATTTTTAATCCATTTAAATTTTTTTCAAACTCAATTGTCCCTTAAAAAACAATTTAACAACATATTAACAAGTACTTTAAAATTGTTTCAGATTGAATGGGAGCGCTACAACAATGTAATTTACTTGTTGCCTGATTACTGTACAAGCGGTGTAAACAGTTGGAGATCGGTTGTGCCGTTGGTTTGTTTTCATATAATCGAGTGGCATCAACCAGATCGATGTATGAGACAATTTGGGATGGACCAACCCATTCCATACCTGTAACACCCCGAATATACCCTAGTCGGATTAGGGTAAGTTTAGGGTGTAATGGAAACCGGATGTGATCGAAATAGGGACGGAAGTGTTAAAAATGACGCAACCGTCATTAATTTAAAAGTTTCAGTGGGTTTCGGTAAATTGGACAGTTATATCGTCGTGTCTTAAACAATATGAAAATAATTATTTTGGTGATTAAAAATGTGTAATTGGATGAAGGAAATGATTAATTGTAGTAAAAGAATGTGACTAGTTTTATTTGTGTAAGGTAGGGGTATTTAGGTCATTTTGTAATTAAGGATTAAATTGATTGAATTAGTTAATTAAGTGGGCTAATGTATGTAATAGAAAAGTGAAATGCCAATTGAGGGAAAGGAAGTAAGGAAAGGGACCAAAAGGGAGAATTGTCATAAAAATCTTTGGAGGGCCAATAGGAAGTAGACATGTGGCATATGGGATAAGTTTGAGTTATTTTAGGAAAGGGATATCAGATTTCTGCACTTCCCCTCTCCTTCCTCACGTGAATTTCCTTTGGTCTTCTTCTCTCCCTCTTCTTCTTCATCTCACGCCAATCCTCCCTCTCTTCCCTTGCAAGCCCAAGCTATGAGTAGTAGAAAGTGCAGCTCAAGTGTTTGAAGGAGAGATTTGAGTTAGAAGGGTAAGTAGGGATCCTCATCTCTAGAATTTCATCTTGGTTTCATTAAAAATATGGAGTGATATTCTATGTTTTTATGAGGAAATTGGAGAGACAAAACTGAAGAGGGAGTACGAAAACAAGAAGTGCCACCATTGAAGCTATTGGAGCAAAGGAAGTGAGGTTTGAAAACTAGTTTGATTTGATGTGTTTTGATGATAAATAATATGATTTGAGATGTATTTGAATGATATGCGTTGAATCTATGATGTTGATAGTGAGTGTTGGCTTTAGATTGTTAAAATTGTGCATGTGAGTAGGATTTGATGAAAATTGTGTTAAGAAACACTTGACCTTTATTCGGTTATTAGGTTCTATCCAGAGTTTTAGAACTCCAAAAAGGGTGATACCAATTGGATTAGAACCATAAGATCCATGTCTTTAAATGTTGTATAAATAGCTCTGTTTATTTGAGGACTCTAAGGTCATCAAAATTGACGATAACTATAGTTGCATTTCTGTAGGAGGGCTTTTGGAACCAGTTGTGTTCCTTTGGCCATAACTCCTTCATTTTAAATCCAATTGACCTGAAACTTGTCCCATTTGAAATATAAGACATAGGGGAATAAATATTAAGAAGGGACCTTTGCTTGAAATTGAGTGTAAGATATCGTTTTGTGCTGTACAAAATTGTGGTGTGAACCAGTGTCGAAGGTTAGCTTCTGTTTTGCTTAATTTAATATGTCACGGTCACAACCAATTCATTGTCACCGTGACCCCCCCCCCCCCCCTGTTTTGTTTATTTAGGGTGTTTTTTTTTCCGAAATGCACCCGAACTTCACCACGAGTTCCCATACCTTGTCCAATACATATTTATCATTATAAAATGAGTATTTTAAGCATGATGAACTATGCATGCTAATGTGTATAAATATGTATGAGCTATAAGTGTTTTAAGTGTAATGAATCAAGTATGTGAATATGTATAAATGAGTATGATTAAGATTGGTAATTTAACTAATAAAGTAATAATATATAATTATGTGAAGGATAGCAAATGGAATGACAAATATATGTGTATGAGAGCGATGTTAAGCTCAAGTGATGAATGATATATGTGCTATGAAGATTGATCAATGTGAAATGGATGACATAATCAAATAACTTAAGCCTGCGAGTCAAGTAGTGGATAAATAGGCATGCCTATAGGGTCAAAGTGCTGCAGCCCAATACGTTTAATGTATCGGATTCCTTGGGAATCACAATGCGATTAATTTTTGCTGGATTTTATTATATGTGAAATGATATTACTGTACCTGAGGGTACCAATGCGTAAATAAGATTTTAATGTGATTATAGTACCTCGGTGGTACCAATGTGAAACCCATTATCCGCGTCTTTGAATTGCAGGCAACTTATTAAATGGAAATAATAATAATAATACAACCATTATGTATGTTATATTCTGGAATTATGAGATGGGTTGCTTAATGCTCTATGTGTATGAGAATGCTAAATAAATCATGACATGCCTAAAATGGTACTTAATGTGACATGGTCAGTTAAGTATGATCTTTTGCGTATAATGTATGATGTTCTATTTGTGTGATGTATTACTTGTTATGTGTATGTGTTTCCCACTAAGCTTTATGCTTAGCACGGATTTTCTTTTAATCCGTGTAGGTACTATTGATCGGGTCTTTCAAGAGTATTTCCGCAGCAGTCCAGGCCAATGCAAGCTTATGAAGAGATATTAGCATAGGATTTGTATAGTCTTGATAATGTATGCAAGATTTGAAATTCTGGAATTATAAGTTTTGTAAAAATGATATTGGTTATGTAAATGGTCTATCTATAGTAAATTCTGACGAAGTATATTTTACAGTGCGATTGTATAATGAATTTATAGTTAAATATAATGTGTTTTTGAAAATGAAAGAAATTTTATAACTCATATTTTAGCTTAATGCCTTGTTTGGATGGGAGTAATTGAAATTTACTTTAATGAGAGGAAATGGAGAGAAATGAGGGGAAAGTAAATTATATTTCCTTTGACTTTCTTTTCCTTTGTTTGGAAAAGTAAATTTAAACATAGAGGAAATTTAATTTCTTTCTTAACAGTGTATATTATTTTTACCATTATACCCTTACATTAGACGTGTACGTGTAGAGCCAGAGCGGTGAAGAGGATTCACGTGTCGTGAAGAGGATTCACGTCGTGAAAGTCTGGCCGCTAGCGATCACGTGTCGTGAAGAGGATTCACGTCGTGAAGGTTTGCAAGAAGCCGTTAGCGATCAAGTGTCGTGAAGAGGATTCACGTCGTGAATAGCGATCACGCGTCGTGAAGGTGTGCAAGAGAAGGCTGCATAGCATAATTAGCCTGTATCGTACCGCGGGGGCGTTGCCCCCGCACCCCCATCCCACTTAAACTGTCATCGGACAGATGTTATCGCTCCGCTCCGCTCGCTCACTCCGCTTATCTCACTATCTTCCTCATCTTTTGCACTCTTTCTTTTCCTTTTCCTTTTTTTTGGTGATGTTACAGGAGCATCTTCGAAATTAGAATTAGAATCAACAGTATCTGGAACTGTAGAACGCGCAGTTGGACTACCATCATCAGGATTAGTATCACAGCTTTCTAAAGATACTACATTTGAAGCCAATAAATCATCAATATGGTTGATCGTATCCGTATTACTACTTGCATATTTGCGTGCTCTCTCCTTTGGAGTAAAAGTGGCATCACCAGTAGCTCGATCTTTACCAAATAATGTCAGCAAATCCTCATAACGGTGAATTTCAGTACACTTCCACTTCTTCGCACCTGGATGTGCCTGTATTTCATAAAACAAGTCACATTATATATAATATTCAATTGATCTAATTTTCAGGTATGTTTATTCTATTTATTCAAATAATACATATAACAATATTTAATAAAAACCTGTATCAACGCCTCCCATACTTCTGGTTCTGCATCAAACATTTTTGTTATTGGACTCCAAGCAATACCGCTGGAGTGCTTAAAAAGATCGTAACACTCACTGAAATTGCTTTTTATAGATTTCATTCTATTCTTCACTCTATCTTTATTAATGTTCGCAAGTCCTGTTTTTTCACGAACCTCTTCAACCACTTGATTCAATGCATACGTTGTAAAAGTGCCATCTACTCTATTTCCAACAGTATGTTGGTACAAGAGTGCAGAAATGAGTATGTCATCCATATTTTCAGTCCAACGAAGCATTGGACTCCTTTCTTTTTCCACTTTTTGAGACATTTTGCCACCCTCTTTTGTTGTCTTATCTGCCATCTGTATAGTATGTTTCAATGAAAATATTGCATGAAAATATTGCATTAACATAAACCGAGCCCATTAGGTTCTTCTTAAAAACACAACAAGTACAAGATTGGCAATCAAATATCCATCCAATTACGTATCAAACTATGTTACATATATTGAAGAAAATTTCATTAAGATTCTAAATATTACAAACCAACCATGAATAAAAAACAATTGAAACATACAAAGTACATTTAATCATCTCTTATTTGAAACATAATCAAACCACATTGCAGCAGCAATATTATCCCTCAATTCAACACCTAATACAGCATCCTCATTATCTCCAATGCGTGCATTCATTTCCTCTCTATTTGTTAGCTCGGCATCTACTTCATTGATTAATTGATCGTCGGGATCCATTCCCATTAAAAAATTGTGTAAGATTGCACATGCTAGAATAATTTCGCATTGGACTTCAAGTGAATAAGTTTTTTCATTTGAACTTCCAATAATTGGAAATCGCTTCTTTAAAACTCCAAATGCCCTTTCAATTGTATTACGCAATGAAGCGTGTCGCAAATTAAAAAGTTCTTTTGCATTTTCAGGGCCTCGAGACGAGTATTCTTTTAGGTGATATCGTACACCTCTATAAGGACCAATGAGACAGCTCCTAAGCATAAATCCCGCATCAACAAGGTAATACTTTCCTAAAATTAAACAAGATGCTTTTAGTATAATATTCCTATCAGAAAAAAAAAATAAAAACTAAGAAGCTAAAATCCAAATGTTACCTGCTGGAATTTTTAAATTGTCTTCCCTAGTTAAAGCATTTTTAATAATTCTAGAATCAGAAGCAGATCCTTCCCATCCAACCAAAATATATGTAAATTTCAAATCAAATGAACATGCAGCTAGGACATTTTGTGTTGGGTAATCCTTTCTACCACGAAATCTTGGTGCATCTGTATGTGAAACCTTAACTCGAATATGAGTTCCATCAAGTGCACCGATACAATCCTGTATCAATGTCATTATTAACATTCAACAATAATAATTATATTATTATATTCATTAGACATTTTACTTACCTTGAAATATGGGAACCATCTGTTATTGCTGCGAATCTCAAGAGGGATCTCAGAACCATCGGGTTGTTTTAGATATTCGTCTTCAAGTGATATCACAGCACATAATACCGAATGAAAATGTCTAGAGATAGTTTCGATGGAACGACGAAAAAAACATGACACAGTTCGTAGTTTGAAATTATGGGCAATGATAGTCAAAAATGTGATAACTTTCTCCTCAACACATGCACGTACACTGTCTTTCAGTCTACCTCTATTTCGAAGTATATCACATAAAAATAAAAACGTTTCTGGTTTCATACGAAGCAAATTGTGACAGTCTACATCACTATTTCTCAAATGATGTAATATTTCGTTTCGAACTTTTTCTCTGTTTTCATCAATTGAGTTTTTTTCCGTAATGGATCGGGGAATACAATTTGAACGAAGGTGAAAATAATGGGCAACATGACAAACTAGTTGAACAATTGCTAGTTTCCTTGTTCTATTCCATTCTTCCAATTCATCATCAGACTCATCTTCTTGAAAGGATTGAGATGCCAAATTATCCATAACATTCACCCTAATTTCACATATAACAATATAATTTTTACCTACACAAATTACTGCATATCGGTAAATTGCTATTGATAAAACTAAGAACATCACATGCATTACCAAAATAAGAATAGTTTTCATTACAATATCAAGCAATAAAAAGTAAGTGAGAATAACACTACATACAATGAATTATTTTGACATTATGCAATATCCTGTCAGCTATGATTTGCTATTGAGTCTTAATCAAAACAAACACGAAATGTATAATTCAATTATCATTAATTTTACAATTTTCTATACTAATGCTTCATCTTATTTAGCAAATTGTGAGTAAATAATGGATAAAAATTGGAAAATAACTAACACGAGATCAAATTATTGTAAGAAGAAATAAATAGCAAATGAAAAAAGGAAATTCCACACAAAGAAAAGCGGGTAAAAAAAGAAATGCACGTACCAGCATCAGATAGAGAAGAACGATCGCAAAAAAGGAGATGATGAACAGTGACAAGGAACAGAGAGCGGGAGACAGGAAGAGCTGGCGGGAGAGGGAAACAGAGGGCGGGAGAGGAGCGTGAGCGTCGTTTTACCAAATTGAAGATAAATAGAATTTGTTTATAAAATAGGGTAGTTTTGTCATTTCATAGATTTATTGTTTATTGCCCTTACACTTACCTCCGTTTCTTCCCAAATCGGAAGGAAATGAAAGTGATAAAGTAAGGGAAATTGAAAATTCCAATTTCCATCGCGTTACTCCCGTTCCTTTTGCTATTTTGTCATCCAAACGAAGTAAAGTAAAGTTGGTTTGATTTACTTTCCCCTTATTTCCATCCACTTCTCTCGATCCAAACATAGCATAAAGGTTTATAAGTTTTGCGTGTTTGTTTCGGTAATGCCCTTGACCGTCGTTATGGACCACCGGTTCACGGTGTGGTTTACTATGTACGGGTAAGGGGTGTTACAATACCCACCACAAAATAACCATACAGTTCATTCGATTAACTTGCTAGGCCACAATGATATCAATTGGGAAGATAGATTCTCCAATTGCGGTTTCGGACCTGTATACTGCAGGTGGGGCCTGCGGGATCAGTGTTAATTGCTTTCCTGCTCATGTGGATCCTACTTCCATAAACCGCAACTGTAAGTTGGGGTTTCTCACAAATAGGGATGATCACGGGGCGGGGGCGAGGAGTGGCTCCCCACCTACTGCCCCGCGCAGGGGCGGGGATTCCCCGTCCCCGTCCCCGCCCCGAAATTCGGGGGGAAAATGCCCCCCGTCCCCGCCCCGCAGGGATCCCAGTCCCCACTAAAACTATCATTTTTAATGAAAAATTTCGACTTCGATAGAAATTACCGACCCGAATAAAAAATATTTTACAGTATTTATCTTACAAAATTTAATAATTGATAACTTAAAATTAAAAATATTTCATACAATTTAAATACAAATATAATACAAATATTTATAAACATTTCATACAATTAAAATATAAATATTTATAAATATTTCATATAATTCAAATATTAATAATATCACTTGAATAATTTACATACCAACAAATATCAATTTAAAAAAAATTAATATATATAATTATAAAATATTAATATTTTTTTGGGGGCGGGGACCACTTTCCCCGTCCCCGTCCCGAATTCAAGGGCGGGGATTTTTTTTCTCCCCGTCTCCGCCCCCACAGGGGAAAAATTCGGGGATTCCCCGCCCCGTTCGGGTCGGGTCCCCTCCGGGGACGGAGAATCCCCGCCCCATGATCATCCCTACTCACAAACCCCAAGCACAGAATTATTCTCCAAAACACACCAAATTCGGAAATATTTTTCTTCAAAACACCATAAATATCTTTGTCCCAATTATTATTGCTTCATCCGTTTCAGAATACTTGATATTTTTTAAAAAAATTCATATTCCAATTTATATGTTATTTTTAAACTTTCAATCCGATATTAATTTTCTTTTTTCAATTTTTAATACAACATAATTTTATATTTCATTTTCAATATTATTCAACCAATTAAATTTAAGTCATAATTTTAAAAGTAATAAAAATAAAGGTAATTTAGTCATCATTTACTACATTTAATCTTAAGTTTAAATTTAATTAATACTTTTTAATTTTAATGAAAATAAAAAAAAATAACATATAAAATGAAATGAAAAGAGTATAACCTAACTTTTCAATAAAGAATGTACTTTGAGCGTATTTTACTTTTCTTGTCATTTGCTTTCATTTTCCATTATAAGCACATAATTCAGCCACCAAGCTATTAACACTTGCATATTCATTACAAGATATTTTAAAAATATATTTTAACGGCTAATAGATGTGTCAGTTTTGTATAGGAAATTGACTTTGCAGTCAATGAGTTGTGTTCGTGCTATCAAATGCATAGTGCAGTTAAGCACTCGTAAGGACCTAAAAGAACAATGTATTACTGGAATTTATCATCATGTCTCATGCCAATTCACTTCCTTTTTCATCTTTCTGCACTAAGCCACATTGTGACCTCTTTCAGCCAAAATTTTCAGCATTGTAATCATCAAAACACTGTCCTGATGGGAAGTTATGCCTAAACAAAAATTTATTGCGGCTCTTTCACTGCCTGACCTGCCTCATCATCAGCTGCGTCTTTGCAGCTACAAGGATGATCTTGTGTGCCCTCATTATGAACCTCCAAGTTTGAAGTATCTTCATCAGCCGATGAAGAGTCGTCCTCACCAGAAGCCCCGTGGTTCAGCATCAATGATTCTGAGGGATGCAATTCTGATGTAAAAGATATTGCAGGTGATGAAGATCCGGAGATATTTAAATTGAACAATTTCTTCTCTTCCTCCCTCATCCATTGCCCATAAGCTTCAAAATTGAATCCACCAGAGTTTCTTCCTCCAAATGCAGAATCCAGCTTATCCATATCAAAGAACTCTTCCATGATCTTTTGGCTTTGTGGGTCATTAGCATATACAAACCTCACTTTCTTGTATGTCTTGGGCTCAATGAATGGCTTCACCATCTGCAACAAGAAAAGGCATACATTCAATCAGTCTTGTAACACATCGAAAATCTGGCAAAATGATGGCAATTTTTTAGCCATCTGCAACAAATTAAATCCACAGAGAAAGGGCATGAGGTTGGCAGAATAGCATAAAAGTACAAAATTTCATCAGTTCCCAGCTAATTCCAAAACTAGGCATTTTTCCTTAGTTTGATATTCTTCTTTCATTACACAAGAAGCACTTTCAATGAACCACCCTTTGAACTATGAATCTATTATTTATTGCTAAATAATCAAAATTCTTGCTGGCTGAGGATTTTCCGTGGTAAACAGCACGCCATAAACAGGTTAAGTACAATAACAGATAAAAAATGAGGACCCATAAAGCAGTGTAAAATCATTATTTACTACAAAGAAAGGTCAAATATCAAGATAAAATAACACTTTCAGTGGCAAAATCAAACATACCGTCCAAAAGGACTCGAAAACTTTGGGCGGATTGTAGAGGATTGCAAGGCCCAGTCGCTCAGGGTAATGATTTTGCAAGATATTAGCTGTTTCTCGAGCTATTTTGACAGATATGCTACCCATTGTCCACCGCTGAAAATCAATTAGCCACACCATTTGCTCCTGACCGGGATTCATTGTCATTATGGCATTTTCCAAACAGTAAACCAAATGTCTGATTTGTCCTCCCATTGCACTTGTATTCTGACACAGTAAAAATTTAAGAAAAAAGGAAAAAAAAAACAATAATATCAAAATTTTAAGGTCCATCTCAGAGCCATTTAAGGTGAATGTCAAAATTTAGAGGGGAAATAAACACAGAATTGCAGTTTATTTGTTATTTCTCTTAAAACCTAAGGCACATTTGACATCTGTTTATTCCTTCCACCTCCTCCATAGTTGCAAACTTTTTTTAAGCATACAGAGGTAAAGGTAGTTGCAGTGGCAATAATGACCAGGGTATCAGCTTTGGTACTTGCTTGTAGCTGCGATATAAAAAGAGGGCAAGGGTACCACCATTTTGGCGGCCACAGTAGTGGTGATGGTCTAGCAGCAATAAAAGCAGCGGTAGTGGTAGCACTCCCTTTGCCTGCAGTGGTGGAAGTGGTGTGGTGAAGGCAAAGCTAGTACAAGTGAAAGCAGCAGCAGGTTGTGCCAGCAATCAATCCCTGCAATTTCTGAAACCATTTTTCAAAAATCTTGGCAACTTGTTCTTGGTGCCTTTTTTAACCTTTTTCATTTTTCTTCCAAACCTCACAACAAATAAATGCATTGCCATAACCTCTTTCTAAGCTTTCTATACCAAATAAAAATGGCAACAATGTCAACTAGTTTATAAATCTTTATAGTATTTATCTACCTGGAAACCAGGTCTCATGACAAGAACAGTTCTTCCCTCCTTATCAAAATAGTCAGTTTTGTAGACTTTTCCAGTCCGAGCTTCCTGGGAAACATCATCCTACAAGCCAAACAGAATATTTCAGTTAGCACAGAAAGCATGCAAGGAACTGAGAGATTCATGTACCCATCAGTGTGAGTACCCCAAGTTAATTGAAACCATATTATATATTTTATGTTTCTTCTGAATGTATAAATTGGGTGAGGTGTACTGTAACCAACTCCGAAACATAAGCTGAATGCAAAGTTTAACACCATCCCTTAGGAGGAGAGGAAAGTTACAAATAAAGTTAAAACCTGAAAAGTGTCCAGCATTCTGCTCGGAGAATACAATTCATGATAAAGACCAAGATGTGTAGGACCCCACTAATTCTATCAGGATAAATGCTGCTCCAAAATGTAAATCATATTCATTCCTTTTTTTCCTCTCTGGTAATCACACCCCTAAAAATAGTCAAAGTCTATGACAATCAATTGAAGGGAATAAATATGTACCCATCTGATTTTCTCAGGCTTGAATTCCAGTCTCCACTTCAGGGTGTCTCTCAACATTTTTGCCGCTTTCTTCGTATTCCAGTTTCTTGCTCTAAGATACCTGGATATTGATGCATCTGAACAAAGTCCAGGGAACTTATCAGCAATAGGTCCCATTGCCTTCCTAACATCATTAATCTGAAGATACAGGAATTCAATTAGTTCGCCTCTTAAATACTCCCATAAATAACCATCTTTTCACCCCCTAACAGCTCCTATATAGACTAATTTGTTGTCAAAGAATCTAACACACCAAACAGATTTTTTTTTTTTTTTTTATTGCTAATAAGCTTAGCATTTAGCACAGAAAGATGGAAAAAGCAATGAAATCAATTTAACTCAGAGAGGCACTTGAAAGAGTAAGATAGGACTGAATGTGATGAAACACTGGCCATGCAAATCCTTGGTGAACGTATTAGTAGATTGTATGCAAAGCCATATCAAAGTACACATATGATGCCATACAAAATAAGCAAACATGTCCCAGAAGTAATTTAAAAATTTTGACAAACATGCAATCCGATTTCATGTACATTAGAGTTTATACATTAAGGCCCCTAATTGCAAGAAATATAATCCACTACATGTCATAATATTGAATTGTATCCTAGACTATCAAAGCAATTAACATCAAAACATAATTGAAATAGAGGAATAAGTTAACATGATGCTTCAGCAAATATATGCAAGACAGCACACAACTTCTGCCTCAAATAAGAACATCAAGTATAAATGTATAATCTATCTAAAATGATAATGCATTATTGTATTTATTATTATATATACCTTAGTTATCTGCTCTTCAGGTGATAAAGATTTTTCTGTAAGGCTTCCTCGGAACTTTTTGGACATCTTTGCCAAATATTGCAAGGCAGAAACCAATGCTGCCAATAGCAAGTGTAATCAGTATACTCAAAAGTAAAACAATGGCACATGAAAATTATCAATGTGAAGATATACAAAATTACGATGCATGTATTATAAAATAAACTTCATATTAAAAAGTTACATTATCCAAAGGCAACAAAAATTATGGATTTTTTATTCTTTGAAAGAATTCTAACAGCAACTTTAATGTTCAGTGAATACAAGCAAGAACAAAATATCCTCCGCCTTCAAGAATTGCCTCAAAATCATAAAATTGATAATAATTCTGAAAATCTTATTATGAAAAAGAAAAACACATAATTATGACTAGAATTCTAGTTCATTAGGAGCAACAATTGAAAAATTTAAACAGAACCCAAATAATTCAAGAAAATCAGTAGCTGTATCTAAAAGAAAGTAGACAGTGGCCATATATTCTAGCATCCAAACAAATATTGTATTCCACTGAAACCATCTCTCAGAAAAATAACCTGATTTTATTTCCTTTTAAGCTGTAAAATCAATAGCAAAGATTAAATGGAAATTCATCAATCAGATCAATAAAACATCAAAATCCATCGCAACAATAATGAAAGCTTGTCCACTTTCAAATTCAATCAAAAGACTCGTAAATTCCCCATTTTAACATCACCAACTTAAAATTGATAAAAAAAAAAAACAATTTGAATAAAGAATTTACCTTTTACCTCTCAACAAGAGAAAGCCATTCAAGAAAGAAGAAGTGAGGTATAGAAAAATGCGATCAGATGCGAAAGATTTAACTGAATATCGCCTTCTGGGAATTGGATGGCGCCTAATGATTAATTGGTTCTCACAAGTTCTTTTTTTTTGGATTAGGAAAAAACGGGAAGGCAAGTAACTTATTGACTGGCAGTTGGATAGTTTGACACGTGGCAGTGTAGGTCCAGTTCTTCAAGGAGCAGTTCATCCTCATTCCTAATAGTCAAATTTTTGTTTTATTTTGGCTTCATGTGTAAAAGAACACCTGAATTTACAGATTTAGTCAATTCGATCCCTAAACTCTTCAAAAGCCCACTTTCACACTTTAACTTCAAAGTTTACCAACCAATAAACACCTTTTATAACCTTGCATACTGATTTGGACTAACAAAATCTAATATATATAGTCTAGCATACTGATTTGGGCTAACAAAGTCTAACATAGACATTATGATGGATCCACAAGTACTTCATATGTGTGAAATAGTAAGAATTTAAATTTTATTAGTATTATTTCTCTTTGTGTATATTTTTGTTGTTGTAAGGCTATTTTATTAAATTAATTTGTATCATTTTATGTTATATGAAATGAGTGTGAATGAATTTCAATGTCTCTGCCAAATTTTGTCATTCCAAATTAAGAAGTTAGAAAACAAAAGCGTTTCCAAAACGAAAATATTGTATAACATTTTGGGGGATAGTAGAAGTATCTGTTGGGAGTTTAAATTTGGAAGCATATGCATAAGAGGGCAGCACTTCTTGGTGGTGATAAAGAAAGCCATCTTATAGCTAACAGCGAGTTGTGACGACATGTGTAAAGATGTTGAAGGATACGCTAAGAGGCCTGCAAGATTTTTGCAGGTTTCACACATCAGCATTAGATTTTTGCAAGTTTCACACATCAGTACTTGCGGGAGCGTGGTTGCCCAATATAGAATGGAATCAATTATAAAAAATTTTAAAAAAACTTTTATAATTTCAATTTTTTAAAAAATTCTATTTAATCATAAAAAAAAAATTAAAATTTACCCTCTTAATTTAACTTTTTTAAATTAATTCCATTAAAATATTTAAATAATTTTTTTATTTTTTTAATAATAAAATATAAATTTATTCTTAAATTATTAAAAATAGTATATATTTATCTCTAAAATTTATTTATTTTTTTAAAATAACCCTTTAAAATATTCAAATGTTATAACTTTACTCTTATTTAATATTTTAAAAAATAATTATAGACCATTTCAATAGTTTAAAATAAATATAAATCATATTTTTATATTAACTATCAATCAAAATATTCATATTTACACTCATAAAAGTAAATATTTACAATTTTTAATATTTTAATAAATTTTAAAAAATAAATTTAAATAATAAATTTTTACTAATTTCAATATTTAAAAAAAAAAAAGCACTTATTTATATTTTTATATGAATAAATTTTTTATAAATTATCATAATTTGTTATTCCACGCCACGTTTGCATCGGTGATGGCAATCATAGACTGCATTCTTTGTAGCCTTCGCTTCGACCATCTGTCAGAGAGCAAACGAAGTGGAGTTAAAAACAGATAATCATTCTTTACCAAAAAAAAAACAGATAATCATTCTTTATTTCGGGTCTATAAGTTAATCATGCATAACAGGAACTCGAACAATAGTTGTGAGAGGACGACTTACTGTTTATATTCTACATCATGGGGGGCAGATGCATCTTTTGATGTTTTTAATTCTTGGTTGCAATCAACGGTTAACGTTCTAGGACGGGACTCGCGGAATGTATTATGATGTCTGGATGCAGCATAAGAAATGATCGCCAGATTATCAGATTGTGAGGTCTGAGCAGGCGGCTGATAAAGCAGGTGTATGCCACACTTCTTCGCCTCAATTCCAGAACCCACATCAAATGAAAATTCCAGTTCGTCCCCTTCCTCCATCTCATCTTTAAATCTCCAACTGTGATCCAGTGTATCAGTCCCTTTGCTACGATAATCAAACATCCAATAACACAACCAACTGATATCTTGCTCAATGTCACTTGACAAGAAGGTAATGAATGGAGTGTAGGGCCAGTAAAACATTTTGGTTGTATTTGTGATGGTGATGTTAGGAAAAAAGAACCAAGACTTGCAGGATCGTTTCCATGCATAAATAACACAAGTAACAATTCCAATTATCTTAGAACCTGGACTCAGGGGAGGTACTTGGATAGATACAACATCACCTTCACTTTGGTGGCTGAACCATGTCGGCATCCAACTTCCTGGGAGGAATATGCTGTGCATACCCCTTTCAGAAAGAGCCTATTTCAAAAATATTATTATCAGTAATCAAAGATACAGATTATTGAAGAAAAGAACAGAATGGAAGCAGTACCTGAAGGGGAAATCTCTTATTAGTTTGAGTCAAACTGTCAATCTTGCGGACATGATCATTTGTAATCGAATCTTTCATTGATGAGCTATTGCTCCCAAAAAGCTTTCCAAGAATTTCAACTCCTAATGGTTCTAGATTAAAATATCCCCCAATTTCTCTTAAATTAAGGCAACCATCAACCTCCAAGTTATTAGTATCACTGCACTTGCTTAGGTCAATGCTTTCCAGTGATGGGCAATTATTGGCATACAAGGACTTTAAACCTGAATGAAGCTGTGGTATGGATCTAAGCCCTCTGCAATCATTTAGCGAGAGAGCAACCAGTTTAGGAAGGCTGCCGATGCTAGCTGGTAAGCTTGTGAAGCCATTTCCGCATAATTTCAGGTCTTCAAGCAGCGGCAAGTCAACATCTTGGGGAATTACCCCATCTAACAATTTACAATAACTAATATTTAACTCTTTCAAAGAACAAGGCAGAAAACTGATGATGCAGGGATACTTTCTGGGTGAAAATACAAACTGACATTCACGCAAGGATAAACTTTTAAGCTCTTTCAAATTTTCAATGCTCTCTGGCAGCGTACTTATTGCAGTACCATCAAGATTAAGTACAACCAAGGAGTTCAAATTCCCTAGATCCTCAGGCAATTCCTTGATCTCTGAGCATCCAGACATGTTTAGCTCTCTAAGTGATCTCAAACCACAAATATTTCTTGGGAAACTCTTAACATTCTTGCAACCTTGCAAGTACCAAAATCGAAGAGAAGTAAAGCATCCTGCTGACTCTGGCAAATCCTCAAGATTTGAGCAGCCTGACATGTCTAGCATCTCAAGTGATATTAGATCACCAATGCTCGCTGGAAGATTCTTAAGGTTCTTGCAGTCATGCAAATTCAACAAAGTGAGGCAGCTTAAGCATCCAATTGACTTGGGCAGTGCCTCAAGTCTAGAGCAGCCTGAAATATTGAGATCTCGGAGTGATTTTAGATCGCTAGTGCTTTCTGGAAGATTGTTAAGATTCTCACAGTCTTGCAAATTTATGAAACTAAGGTTCGTTAGAAGTCCAATGGACTCAGGCAGCTCCTCCAGTTTCGAGCAGCCCGACATATTAAGCTTCTCAAGTGCGATTAGACCACCAATACTTTTTGGTAGTTTTTTCAGGTTCTTGCAGTCTTGAAAATTCAAGAATAGAAGATTAGTGAGGACTTCAATAGTTTCATGAATCTTTTCCAGGCTTATACACTCCTTGAACGTCAATTTCTCAAGATTTTGGCAGCTCTGAAAGTTGGGGGTCTCAGAAAGCTTGTGTGAACGGTTAAGGTTAAGGAATCTCAGATTCTTTAGAGACTGTAACAGAAAAGTTTAAAAATCATTACTTTCCCTAAAAAGAAATAGAACTGTACTCATTGACAAAATTAAATGATACCTTAACCTACCTTTGTTTCCTCTGAAAACTGTTTAAGGCTGCTATAGCGCATATCAAGAGCAATAAGATTTTCAAGTCTAAGTTCACATGGTATAGAGTCCATAGGAAATTCTCGCCAACAAAGCCATCTTAACTTGTTAGACATATACCCATAGCTCCCTGTAAGAAGTACATTGTTGAGTTGGAACAATCTTAGCATTTTCATTTTCTTGAATGTCTTGATACTCCATGAGTGTTTTGCTCCTGGTATGTTCAGAACAAGGCCTTCAACCGCTTTTGTACCCTGATAAAGAGAAACATTGTTATTAGTAAATAAATACGTATATACTTCTATTCCAAACATCTCCTAGTGATTCTCTTACCATTTTATGAGTTAAAACATCAATCACATCTTCAGGATGCCATAACCTGCTACGCTCCCCAGGATCTGTAGCGTGCTCTTGACGAACAGTTTCTCTCCCCATGTCCCGAATCAAATCATGCATCAACAACTTATTATCAGAGCCAATATTTAGAAGACACCTCCTCAGTAGAGTATCAATGCCATCCATTGGGAAGAAATTACATCCATCTAAGATACTTGTCACATAATGCTTATCATACCCAATGAAGAAGCATGCTATATCGAGAAATATAAACTGTTCAGTATCAGAAAGAGAATCATAGCTTATTTTTAGTTTGCTGTGAATATCATCATTCGCTATCACTTTCAGTTTTTCCAACCTACTATTCCACACTTCAACACTTTGGCCGCACAAAGAAGAACCCAAAACTTCGAGAGCCAGAGGAACTCCCCCAGCATAATGTGCCATTTTTTTTGCACAGTCCATGAATCCATTTGGGGGTTGATTTTTGCCAAAAGCATGTAAACTTAGGAGCTTAAGAGAATTACTGTCACTCAACTCCACAACCTCATACTGCACATACTGCTGATAAATGTCATTAGAGGATTGTAGAAAATTTTTCATTCGAGTCGTTATAATCACTCTACTACCTGGTAATAACCAACCCCAATTTCCAAGAATTTGATGAATTTGTTTAAGCTCATCGACATCATCCAGTACAAGAAGAACTTTTTTCTGACTTAAACTTTGAATGATCAAATTTAATCCTATATCAACATCATCTATTTTTCCATGCTTTTTTTTCAAGGTCTCGGAAAGAAGTTGCCTTTGCAAGTAGGTTGTACCTTTGGATTTGGAAACTTCTCTAACATTTGCAAGGAAGCAGCTGCAATCATATTTTTGGAAGAGAAAATTAAAAACCTCTTTTGCTACAGTTGACTTGCCTATACCTCCCATTCCATAGATCCCAACTATGCGAATATCTTCTACCTCATCGGCAATCAATGAAATCACTTGGTCTGCACGAGAATGTAAATCAACTGGGTGGATGGCAACACTGAGTGGAGTTTGATCTAATATTCTTGAAATCTCTGTAACAATATGATCAATGTTATGTGCCTCATGCCTGCAAGTAACGAACTGGAGTGGATACTATATGTTTTTGCAGTAAGATCGTAATTTTAAGAATAAAAAAGCATGGCAATGAGATGTAGGAAAGACTCAAGTGAACTGACCCATCTAAATGTTTTTGTAGATCAAGACCCTTCAAATAAGAAACCTGTTGCAAAGCAGCTTTCCACTCTTTCGTGATCTCCTCCTTGAAACGTTGCTCGTGTTTCGCAAATGCCAATTCATAGCTTCCTTTGATCTCTTCAACATGAGAGGGATCGATATCATAAAAGATTGGCCACACATCATCTGGTTTCTTGCATTTTAGGATCTGGACAAGCTCTTCCAGACACCAAACGGAAGACGCATAGTCTTTTGATAGAAGGACTAATGATAATCTTGACTCTGTGATTCCTTTCAAGCTAGCTTCTCCAATTTTGACCCCATCATAGATCTTATATTCGTCGACAAAAGTGTTGATTCCACTCCGACATAAAGCAGCGTAGAGGTGGCCGGTGAAGCCTTTTCTTATGTCCTTCCCTCTGAAACTCAAGAACACGTCGTATCTCCACCGTGAAGCGGAGGTTGAAGCCATGGATCTAATGGTGGAAGTTGAACAGATTCTTTCTTAATAGTCCAATTCTCGTTTTATTTAGGCTTCATATGTAAAAGAACACCTGAATTTATCAGATTTAGTCCATTCGATCCCTAAAAGTCTTCAAAAGCCCAGTTTGGCACTTTAATTTGAAAATTTACCAACTAATAAACACCTTTTATAATCTACTGTACTGATTTGGGCTAACAAAATCTAACATAGACATTATGATGGATCCACACGTACTTCATTTATGTGAAATAGTGAGAATTGAAATTTTATTAGTATTATTTCTCTCTGTGTATATTTTTGTCGTTGGAAGGTTACTTTATTAAATTAATTTGTATCATTTTATGTATATGAAATGAGTGTGAATCAATTTCAATGTCTCTGCCAAATTTTGTCATTCCAAATTAACATGTTAGCAAACAAAAGCGTTTAATAAAAATAAAATTATAAGTTCAAGTATTGAATATGGCTTCAAAAAAATTTTGGAATCGGATTGTCAAAACTTGACAAATTCAGGTTTTTTTATTATATATTAAGCTTTTTTATTTTATCACGTCCAATTTTTTAAATTATAATATAAGTAAAATATTCTCAGAGTTTCCCAAAAAAAAAAGAATTATATATTTATTAACTTCTTAATCTTTTCTCGAATTTTATGTGACGTTTGCATGGAATATTTATATCAGACTGGATTATGTGCTTAGATAACGCGTGCTCTTCCCATTTTTCTTTTACTGAACTTCAATAATTTACTTCATTAATAAACACGTAAATAAAAATTCAAAAAGGAAAATATTGTATAACATTTTGGAGGATACTAGAAGTAGAAGTATCGGTTGGATTTTAAATTTGGAAGCATATGCATAAGAGGGCAGCCCTTGCTGGTGGTGATAAAGAAAGCCATCTTATAGTTAACAGCAAGTTGTGATGATATGTGTAAAGATGTCGACGGATCCGCTAAGAGGCCTCCAAGATTTTTGCAGGTGACAAAACATCAATTTAGCTGCTTTCACACATCAGTACTTGCATCGGTCATGGCAATTAGAGACTCCATTCTTTGTAGCCTTCGCTTCGACCATCTGTCACACAGGAAAGGAAGTGGAGTTAAACACAAATAATCATTCTTTATTTCTGGTCTATTAGTTATCATGCATAAAAGGAACTTGAACAATGGTTGTGCAAGGAGGACTTACTGTTTATGTTCTTCATCATTGGGGGCAGATGCATCTTTTGATGTTTTTAATTCTTGGTTACAATCAACGGTTAACGTTCTAGGACGGGAATGGTGGAATCTATAATGATGTCTGGATGCAGCATAAGAAATGATCGCCAGATTATCAGATTGTGAGGTCTGAGCAGGCGGCTGATAAAGCAGGTGTATGCCACACTTCTTCGCCTCAATTCCAGAACCCACATCAAATGAAAAATCCAGTTCGTCCCCTTCCTCCATCTCATCCTTAAATCTCCAACTTTGATTAAGTGTATCAGTTCCTTCGCCACGATCATCAAACATCCAATAACACAACCAACTGATATTTTGCTCAATGTCACTTGACAAGAAGGTAATGAATGGATTGTAGCTCCAGTAAAACATTTTGGTTGTATTTGCGATGGTGATGTTAGGAAAAAAGAACCAAGACTTGCAGGATCTGTTCCATGCATAAATAACACAAGTAACAATTCCAATGATCTTAGAACCTGGACTCAGGGGAGGTACCTGGATAGATACAACATCACCTTCACTTTGGTGGCTGAACCATGTCGGCATCCAACTTCCCGGGAGGAATATGCTGTGCATACCCCTCTCAGAAAGAGCCTATTTCAAAAATATTATTATCAGCAAACAGAGATACAGATCATTGAAGAAAAGAACAGAATGGAAACAGTACCTGAAGGGGGCATCTGTCATTAGTTTGAGTCAAACTGTCAATTTTGCGGACATGAACATTTGTAATCGAATCTTTCATGGATGAGCTATTGCTCCCATAAAGCATTTCAAGAATTTCAACTCCTAATGGCTCTAGATTAAAATATCCCCCAATTTCTCTTAAATTAAGGCAACCATCAACCTCCAAGTCATTAGAATCAATAAACTTGCTTAGGTCAATGCTTTCCAGTGATGGGCAATTATTGGCATACAAGGACTTTACACCTGAATGAAGCTGTGGTATGGATCTAAGCTCTCTGCAATCATTTAGCGAGAGAGCATCCAGTTTAGGAAGGCCGCCAATGCCAGCTGGTAAGCTTGTGAAGCCATTTCCGCATAATTTCAGGTCTTCAAGCAGCGGCAAGTTAATATCTTCGGGAATTACCCCATCTAACAATTTACAATAACTAATATTTAACTCTTTCAAAGAAGAAGGCAGAAAACTGATGATGCAGGAATACTTTCTGGGTGAAAATACAAACTGACATTCACGCAAGGATAAACTTTTAAGCTCTTTCAAATTTTCAATGCTCTCTGGCAGGGTACTTATTGCAGTACCATCAAGATTAAATACAACCAAGGAGTTCAAATTCCCTAGGTCCTCAGGCAATTCCTTGATCTTTGAGCATCCAGACATGTTTAGCTCTCTAAGCGATCTCAAACCACAAATATTTCTTGGGAAACTCTTAACATTCTTGCAACCTTGCAAGTACCAAAATCGAAGAGAAGTAAAACATCCTGCTGACTCTGGCAAATCCTCAAGATTTGAGCAGCCTGACATGTCTAGCATCTCAAGTGATATTAGATCACCAATGCACGCTGGAATATTCTTAAGGTTCGTGCAGTCATGCAAATTCAACAAAGTGAGGCAGCTTAAGCATCCAATTGACTTGGGCAGTGCCTCAAGTCTAGAGCAGCCTGAAATATTGAGATCTCGGAGTGATTTTAGATCGCTAGTGCTTTCTGGAAGATTTTTAAGATTCTCACAGTCTTGCAAATTTATGAAATTAAGGTGCGTTAGAAGCCCAATGGAGTCAGGCAGCTCTCCCAGCTTCGAGCAGCCTGACATATTAAGCTTCTCAAGTGCGATTAGACCACCAATACTTCTTGGTAGTTTTTCCAGGTTCTTGCAGTCTTGAAAATTCAAGAAAAGAAGATTAGTGAGAACTCCAATAGTTTCATGAATCTCTTCCAGGCTTATGCACTCCTTGAACATCAATTTCTCAAGATTTTGGCAGCTCTGAAAGTTGGGCGTCTCAAAAAGCTTGTGTGAACGATTAAGGTTAAGGAATTTCAGATTCTCTAGAGACTGTAAAAGAAAAGTTTAAAAATCATTACTTTCTCTAGAAAGAAATTGAACTGTACTCATTGACAAAATTAAGTGATATCTTAACCTACCTTTCTTTCCTCCGAAAACTTTTTAAGGCTGCTATAGCGCATATCAAGAGCAATAAGATTTTCAAGTCTAAGTTCACATGGTATAGAGTCCATAGGAAATTCCCGCCAACAAAGCCATCTTAACTTGTTAGACATATACTCATAGCTCCCTGTAAGAAGTACATTGTTGAATTGGAACAATCTTAGCATTTTCATTTTCTTGAATGTCTTGGTACACCATGAGTGTTTTGTTCCTGGCATGTTCAGAACTAGGCCTTCAACCGATTTTGTTCCCTGATAAAGAGAAACATTGTTATTAGCAAATAAATACGTATATGCTTCGATTCCAAACATCTCTTAGTGATTCTATTACCATTTTATGAGTTAAAACATCAATCACATCTTCAGCATGCCATAATCTGCTACGCTCCCCAGGATCTATGGCTTGCTCTTGACGAACAGTTTCTCTCCCCATGTCCCGAATCAAATCATGCATCAACAACTTATTATCAGAGCCAATATTTAGAAGACATCTCCTCAGTAGAGTATTAATGCCATCCATTGGGAAGAAATTACAACCATCTAAGATACTTGTCACATAATCCTTATCATACCCAATGAAGAAGCATGCTATATCGAGAAATATACACTGTTCAGTATCGGAAAGAGAATCGTAGCATATTTTTAGTTTGCTGTGAATATCATCATTCGCTATCACTTTCAGTTTTTCCAACCTACTATTCCACACTTCAACACTTTGGCCGCACAAAGAACAACCCAAAACTTCGAGAGCCAGAGGAACTCCCCCAGCATAATGTGCCATTTTTTTTGCACAGTCCATGAATACATTTGGGGGTTGATTTTTGCCAAAAGCATGTAAACTTAGCAGCTTAAGAGAATTACTGTCACTCAACTCCACAACCTCATACTGCACATACTGCCAATAAATGTTATTAGAGGATTGTAGAAAATTTTTCATTCGAGTCGTTATAATCACTCTACTACCTGGTAATAACCAACCCCAATTTCCAAGAATTTGATGAATTTGTTTAAGCTCATCGACATCATCCAGTACAAGAAGAACTTTTTTCTGACTTAAACTTTGAATGATCAAATTTAATCCTATATCAACATCATCTATTTTTCCATGCTTTTTTTTCAAGGTCTCGGAAAGAAGTTGCCTTTGCAAGTAGGTTGTACCTTTGGATTTGGAAATTTCTCTAACATTTGCAAGGAAGCAGCTGCAATCATATTTTTGGAAGAGAAAATTAAAAACCTCCTTTGCTACAGTCGACTTGCCTATACCTCCCATTCCATAGATCCCAACTATGCGAATATCTTCTACCTCATCGGCAATCAATGAAATCACTTCGTCCGCACGAGAATGTAATCCAACTGGGTGGATGGCAACACTGAGTGGAGTTTGATCTAATATTCTTGAAATCTCTGTAATAATATGATCAATGTTATGTGCCTCATGCCTGCAAGTAACGAACTGGAGTGGATACTATATGTTTTTGTAGTAAGATTGTAATTTTAAGAATAAAAAAGCATGGCAATAAGATGAAGGAAAGACGCAAGTGAACTGACCCATCTAAATGTTTTTGTAGATCAAGACCCTTCAAATAAGAAACCTTTTGCAAATTAGATTTCCACTTTTCCGTGATCTCCTTCTTGAAACGTTGTTCGTGTTTCGCAAATGCCAATTCATAGCTTCCTTTGATCTCTTCAACATGAGATGGATCGATATCATAAAAGATTGACCACACATCATCTGGTTTCTTGCATTTTAGGATCTGGTCAAGCTCTTCCAGACACCAAACGGAAGACGCATAGTCTTTAGATAAAAGGACTAGTGATAATCTTGACTCTGTGATTCCTTTCAAGCTAGCTTGTCCAAATTTGACCCCATCATAAATCTTATCTTCGTCGACAAAAGTGTTGATTCCACTCCGACATAAAGCAGCGTAGAGGTGGCCGATGAAGCCTTTTCTTATGTCCTTTCCTCTGAAACTCAAGAACACGTCATATCTCCACCGTGAAGCGGAGGTTGAAGCCATGGATCTAATGGTGGAACAGACTGATCTGTTTTGTTTTGGCTTCTTTATGTTCCGCTATGGTAGATTGCTGGACAGTCCACTGCAACTTCATGTCAAGCGTTTCATTTATATATATATATATATATAAAGTTTCCCACATGCATATTTTGGCCATGGAATTTAAGAAAATTATTCCTTTACTGTCCCCCAATTTTTAACTCTTTAACTTCCAATTTTGAATTCTGTTAAAAGAGCGAAATATATATTATATTATTACCTTTTGTTGGGTACAAAAATCTATATATTACTTTAAAAAAAGAAACATAAAAGAAAATGCAAAATTTAAATAATTGAAGTATATTTGAAAAAATAAAAATTGAGTGGAAAAACAGTGATTTTTTATAAAACATGCAAAATAGCTATTTTTGCAAAGTGAAATCAACTTTATTTGGATGCCTATGGGTGGCATTAGAGCATGTCCGAGGACAGACATACCTTAATTAATGTGGATCTTTTCAAAGGGACGACTCTCTTACATGGGCGGAGCTACATGTAATTGAGGGTGTGCACATGCACACCCTCAATTTTTATTTTTTTTAAATATATATATATAAATTAGAATTATGAACCCCCTCAAAATTTTTAAGTGCCCCCTCTAAAATTTTGCCCTCGATATTTTGGGCGCATAAATAAAATTTAAAATTTATTTATAAGACAGTATATTTGTAACACTATTATTCGAATAATACGGATAGAAAATCTAATATTTATGAGAATATAAAAAAAATCTGCCTCCTTACTCCTAAAACGATGTCATTTTGCTCTTACATTTCTTTTTGTTTCTTTTTCTTTTCTCTTTTCTTTCCTTCCTTGGCTCCGCTGCTCGACCTACCAGAAATCTATAGTCTTCGATTTTTGCATGCTTAGGGCCATCGTATCTCTATTTTTCTTCTTAATTGCACAATTCTTAATTTTCTAGCTCTGTATTTATCATCTCTTCCATTTTTAAGGTATGGTTTGATCATTTGAATATCTGTTATGATAATTTGCAATGTTTTTATTTTTCGCTCCTATGTTTGATTAATCATAAGAATTTGTTGATTTATTTTTTTCTAACTGTTGGTTTTCAGATGATTAACTTCCCTTTTAAAAAGAGTGAATCAACCAAACTATTTTGACCAAATTATAAGGCAGTTTCAACAATCTAAAAAAATATTTTAATTTTCAAATAAAAATATGTACATATGCTTTTTAACTTCTGGATTTTTTTTCATTTTTTTTCTATCTTTTATTCGTTAATTTATTGAATAAATTGATAATAACGTTAGAATTGTTCAAGTAAATCAATTGGTAGAAGTTTTAAAATAATAAGAACATAAATTAATTATAATTTAGTTAAATTTTGATTGTTTAAAGGCAACGAGTTCTTTGTGTTTAGGCATATGTCCACCTGGTTCATCAAATACCTTTTATATATATTGAATTCAAAACTTCTACCAAAGGACGGTGATATATAGTTGTTTGTCTTACATTGAATAGTGGTTGAAAATTAAGGATTGAAAGAAAAAGAAAAAGCTCTATGCATGAATATAATATGCTCTTTACTAAGAATTATTGGTTTATAGAGGACTGCTAATTAAGACCTTGTCATTAGCAGATCTATCTAATTGCATGACTTTAGAACAAACCATTCATACCTACTTCAATCCTCCTACCTTAAGAATGGCTTCTAACGATTTCCCAAGAATGGACATTAAATTTTTAGAGCTGTATAGCACTAGGGCACATGTGAACAAACACACTAAGTTAGCATCTCCTGAGGTAACCGAGATTAAGGCAAGATACAAGTTGTCTGAGGATGTTTTTGTGATGGTTTGCCCACTTTTGATGTCTATATCGGAGGGGCTGAATGGGAGATATTTGGATGAATGATGAATGATTGTATAATCATTTATAAAAAAAAAAAGAGATGTATTTGATAGTATAGACGATAATAAGCTAATTATTTAACGGTTTCAAAATATGAAATCGCGTCAGAACAATTGTTAAAATTATATTTTTATTTTATTTTATTCATTATTATCTTTTAATTTTAAATGAAATATATTTTTATGGTGTAATTTATATGTGTTTTAAATTTTTATTTTTTTATAATAAAATTATAATGTAAGGGCGGAGTTACATGGTACTGACAGTGTGCCCCCTCTGACCCTGGGGTCTTGGCTCCGCCCCTGCTCTCTTAACTATTTAATCCAGTAATGGTTTGCCATGTGCCATACCATATAAAAGATTCATAAGAATTAATATAGCTATTATTTGATGCTTATGTTAAATAAATAGAGCTGTTCCACAATTTGTAACTGTTTCATCCAATTAATTAGCGGTTGAAATGATATACGTTGGCTATAATTTTTTTTATTTTCATATTTTTATCTATAAATAATCTACTTCTTTAAAATTTTTACCACAACAAATCGACCACTCGTTACTCTTAAAAAAGATTGCAAAGTCGTCCATTTTCCATCAAATAATGGATCCAAACCAATTTAATGCTTCTTATTTATCTTATTACTCACGAAATTCTATTTTCTCCCAAAATTCGAATTCCAAAAATTCTCAAATTTCAATTTTTAAATTATTTATTTTTCACAACCACAAAATCTACAAAATTTGAATTTTTAATTTTTTTATTAGCACAGGTAAATTATCTTCTCACTTCAAAATTCAATTCGAATGTTCAAAATTGAGATCAGCTGGCATTGATGGTCATTTAAATGACCTCCTTAAACATGTACAGATTTGACTCCGACTTCACCGTTTTAGATGCTATTGATCTCAGTAAATAAAATATTGAAATTAAACATACACGAGAAAATACAAGTCAATGGTGATGGAAAAATGATGAACACATCATGTACTCATGATTGAGTGTGTCGAAAGATTATGTGATTGGCATCGTCAGAAGGGCAATGCACTTTGGAGCCGGATCTATTATTACTGTAAAAAAAAAGAACCCTTACCTCATAAAAAAGAGGACCAAATGTTTATGTACGTGATAACTACATAAATATTGTTTGTCGAAATTCAGTTCAATCGATCCAATAAATTTAACAGGGCCCACAGTTCATTAGCAAAACACATTTTGCGTGAACCAGAAGCCAGAATAGAAGCCACTTGCGTCCGATCGAACTGATGTGACAGCAAATTCTATCAATTAACTGATACAATACAGCGCCCATACCCTTCACTTGATTCCTGTCGTTTCGCCGCTCACCTACTCTGACTGCCAGTTATCACGTTTCAGGCACTCAAGTGCACATATTTTATCTCTTATAAATAGTCCAATAAGCAGTGGTATCAGATATCAAATCTCTCAAACTCTTTCTCTAAATATTTTCTCTCTAAAAACTACTGACTTAAATTTCTGAGTATTCATACCTGATTTGACCGGACATTATTTCTTACAGGTCTCAGTCACCCGATCGGATCTCCTTTATTTAGCCGACCGATTCTCTTTCTTTTAGATAAAGACATTTCTTGTTTTATCAGTAATGCTTCTATTTGACATTTAATATATTTTATGATGTAATATTTAAATTAATGAAATTTTTATTTATTAAGATTTATTTTTCAATTATCATAGTTACAAATATTTAAATGTTGAAAAATCCAAATATTTACAATTAAATTTCTTGAAAATTATTTTTTTTTTAAATTAATAAATTTAAATATTAAAATATTTTTATCAAACCCATAAATTAAAATGTATAATTAAAATCAATTATAAAAAAAATTAATAAACATGTTAATTTTTTATCAGCAAACAAATGTTAACTACAAGTGAGACTTACTATAGGAGTAGGGAGTACCTCTTCAGGTTATGTATTCCGCAAAAAAGGGTCTCACAGTCAAAGTGGGACTTCTGTTAAACATGCTCTTAGAGCATATATATTATAAGTGGACCCATTTTAATGTGATGTGGGTGCCACATCACATAAAATGAGGCTGATAAAAAAAAAATGAGACATCATTTTTTAATGTAACATTAGAGCATGTACGATGGTAGGGCTAGTCTCATTCCCATGAGTTCATTTTAATATCATGGGAACTCCACGTCATTTAATTATTTTATTTGTAAATCCCAACGGAAGTGATTTGGCAACTCACCCTATTCTAGGATTAATTACGTCTGTGGTTATTGAATTTTGTTGCTTATAACCAAATGGTCATAATAAAATAATTTGTAACACAAAAATCATCAAATTTTTATTTTTTTTCAATTAAGGTAAAAATGACAGTTACACAAATATATCAATATGGCCCGCTTACATGAAAAAATTGACACGTAAGTAAGTACACGTCAGTAAGATTTTTTTTTATCTTTTTGTACAGATTAACATAACATGTGTACTTATTGACGTATCAATTCCTCCATGTAAACGGACCATATCACATGCTGACTGAACGCGTTCTAGAAGATTACTGATAATGTGGCATATTTGAGTGGCCCTCCAGTAACGAAAAATTAAATTTTCGGTTATTTTTATCTTAATTGAAAAAAAATAAAAATTTGATAACTTTTGTGTTACAAATTATTTTATTATAACCATTTAATTATAAGCACCAAAATTCGATTAGCACATGCGTAGTTAACCCCACTATTCCACAACTCCACGAATTGCACATGTTATTACTCTTCCTTTGGCTACCACTTCTTTTCCCTCCAAACTGAAGATAGAAGAAATGGAAATTTCCCATTCTCTAGCTCTTTCACTTCATCCGCATTATTTTAATCCAAGTACCTTCCACACAGAGACCTTCAAAATCAAAGCCTCCATACCAGTCCCATATGTTCAAACCCCAAACCTCATCGAACATCACAAAAGATCACCCAAGTTTCCTAACAAGAATCGGCGATCATTCTCGGAGAAAGATGCATTTCCTGCTTCATTGCCCCTCCACGCCAAAAACCCAGGAGCCATTTACAAAGATATTCAAAACTTCGCCAGGCAAAACAAGCTCAAGGAAGCTCTCTCCATCATGGATTATTTAGATCAGCAAGGCATCCCACTTAATGTCACCACTTTCTCTGCTCTTATTGCTGCTTGCACTCGATCGAAATCTCTAGCCGAAGGCAAGCAAATTCACACCCATATTCGCATCAATGGCCTTGATAACAACGAGTTTCTGCGAACTAAGCTTGTTCATATGTATACATCTTGTGGTTCTTTTGAAGATGCGCAAAAGGTGTTTGATGGATGTACTAGTTGCAGTACAGTGTATCCATGGAATGCATTGCTTAGAGGCACTGTCATGTCTGGTAAAAAAAGATACCTTGATGTGCTTTCTGCTTATGGAGAAATGCGACAATTAGGTGTCCAATTAAATGTGTATTCCTTTGCTAATATAATTAAGAGCTTTGCCGGTGCATCGGCTCTTAGACAAGGTTTAAAGACTCATTCTCTTTTGGTAAAGAATGGATTAGTTGGCAGTTCAATTCTGAGGACTGGCTTGATTGATATGTATTTCAAATGTGGCAAAATTAAGTTCGCATACAAGATGTTTGAAGAAATGCCTGAGAGAGATATCGTTGTATGGGGTGCAATGATTGCAGGTTTTGCTCATAATAGGCGTCAATGGGAAGCATTGGACTATTTAAGATGGATGGTAAGAGAGGGCATATACCCCAACTCAGTTATTCTGACGACTATCCTTCCTGTGATAGGTGAAATATGGGCAAGGAAGTTAGGGCAGGAGGTCCATGGGTATGTTGTGAAAATGAAAAATTATTCCAAGCAGTTGACAATTCAGTCTGGATTGATCGATATGTATTGCAAATGTGGAGACATGGGTTCAGGCCGACGCGTGTTTTATGGTTCAATGGAAAGGAATGCTATTTCTTGGACTGCATTGATGTCTGGTTATGCAGCAAATGGAAGGCTTGAGCAGGCTTTGAGATCAATAGCTTGGATGCAACAAGAAGGGTGTAGGCCGGATGTTGTCTCAATTGCTACTGTTATTCCAGTTTGTGCACAGTTGAAGGCTCTGAAACATGGCAAGGAAATACATGCTTATGCTGTAAAGAATTTGTTCTTTCCTAACGTATCAGTAACAACCTCTCTGATAAAGATGTACTCGAAATGTGGGGTTTTAGAATATTCTGTTACACTGTTTGATAGGATGGAGAGTAGAAATGTCATCTCGTGGACAGCAATGATTGATTCATTTGTCGAAAACAGATTTACAAATGAAGCATTGTACATATTCAGGTCAATGCAGTTTTCAAAGCACAGACCAGACTCTGTTGTAATGGCAAGGATGTTGAGTGTTTGCAATGAAATTAAAGCTCTGAAGCTTGGGAAGGAGATTCATGGGCATGTTTTGAAGAAAAATTTCGAATCAATCTCTTTTGTTTCAGCAGAATTCTCAAGATGTATGGAAGTTGTGGATCGTTGGAATGTGCAAAGTCAGTGTTTTGTGCAATTCCTGTGAAAGGTTCAATGGCATGGACTGCCCTGATAGAGGCTTATAAATATAACTGTCTATGGCAAGATGCAATCAAACTTTTCCGTGAGATGATATCTGGTGGTTTTGCTCCTACACATTTCACTTTTAAAGTTGTTCTTTCTATTTGTGATGAAGCTGGATTTGCAGAGGATGCTTGCCGGATATTCAAATTAATGTCTAGAAGATACAAAATTCAGGCATCTGAAGAACATTACTTTATCATGATTCGACTTCTTAACCGGACAGGTCGCCTTCGGGAGGCTGAAAGGTATACACAGATGTGCTCTGCCTCGTCAAAAAATTCATACTAACTGTATAGATTTGTTGTGATTTTGTGTATAATATTTTCTCCCAGCATCTCCTTATCTCTACTTATATATATGATAAATTATTTATTTTCTGAATTTTAAGTTATAATTCTTTTTTTTTAAAAAAAAATCTCTAGAATCAGGATTTTTGAATTTTTTTGAATAGAAAATAATTTAAAGTGGCTCTTTCCCCTGCAAAGGAAGCCTTTGTTCTTGCTAATATGAAACAAGGCAAGGGCAAAATTCTAAAAAATGTTGCATTCAACAGGATGCTTTGCTTTTTTTTTTTTTTTTTTTACACAATATAATTATCGGCAGCTAAAAAATTTCTAATGAGACTAAATGGAAATCCAATATAACTTGAAAATTTGAAAGGAGGATTAAGTTTTTAATACACATTGAATCCATATAAAAGTTTAAAAAAATAAATATTGTCATTTGGATTGATGTTCATTAGCAGGGGTGAGCAAAAAAATCGATTGACTCAGTTAACCGAAAAAAAAAAACCAAAATCGAACCGATGGACTAGTTAACCGATTGTAATGGACTGGTTAATGGTTAGTATTTTGAAAAAATCGATATTAATAGACTGGTTAATGGTTTTTTACTCATGTAACTGGTTAACCAAACCGAAATCGAATTTTTAGTTAATTTATTAATTTTTTAATAATTTATATAACAATTTATCCTAATTAAAGGTGATCCTGTATTTTTTTTTTCATTATATTAATTATTTTAAAGTTTTTAAGTTTTTTTAATTGGCTACTAGTAAGTATAACAATTTATCTAATTAAAAGTGATTATGGACCGGTTAATATATTTATTTATTAAATAGTAATTTTTAAAAATAAATTTGCTTATATCCACCAAATATTTTTATTTTAACAACAATAATGTTATATTATTGTGAAAAAATTTTAATTTTTAAGTATTTTGAACATTTTAATTTTATTTATGAATATATTTATAATTATAGTGGTTAACCGAAAAATATTAGGTAACCGATCCAACAATTCAAAACCGATAGACTGGTTAACCGATAGTAACGTGAAATCCGACCCAATCCGGACCTGTAATTTGATTTTTTCAATTAAATTTTATTTTATGTCATACTTATTTGTAAATTAGTTTAGTATTATATATATATATATATATATATACACACTTTCAAAAAAATATTATATATATTATACATATATTATATTAACAATGTACTGTTTTATTAATATTTTTATCCCATTTTTATATAAAAATTAGATTTAATTTTAAAAAATAAATATTTAATTATTTAAATTTTGAGTAGTAAGTAAAAGATAAAGGGAAAATAAAAAAGAATTGAAATAGGAATCAATCAAAATTCAATATTATATCGTTTTGGTTTTACATACATATACATATTCATACATATATATGTATGTATTTATGTATATGTATAATAGTATTTTAATAAAATACATATTATTAGAATCTCAAATCTTAAATCTCTCAATATTTTTCTCTTTTTTGTTGTTTATTCTTATCATCTATCATCCTCTCTATCTCACTTTATCTCCATTACTATCGGCCTCCTAATTGCGACATCAAAATTACATAATTTTACTAATAGTTCGGTCAATTAGAATCTGACAATTTCTAAATATTGAAAACTGAATTAATATAACTTGGGCTCCGCTTGAAACAAATGAATTTTATAAAATTTTATGAAATTTATTTGTAATTCTTATTTTTTATACTTTGTATAAAAATAAATAGGAATTAAATTCATAAAATTTAATTTTATGAAATTTATCATATTTTCACCAAATTGCACCAAAATAGGTAGAATTTGTAAATGAATTCTATATTTTTAAGGTTTGAATTTAAAAAAACTATAATACCCTTTTGATCATTTGTTAAAAATAAATTATCCTTATACAGCTAACGTATTCTGTTTTTCTTTCTTCTCTACGACTATTTTTCTGCATCTCCTACCACTATTCTGCACTGAATGTTAATATATATATGACTTTTTTTAAAAAAAAAATTATGTTATTATTGATTTAGTGTTTGTTGAAAATTTTAAAATGATAATTAATAGTTGTTAATTTTTTTTATTGTAAATAATTGGGAGAAAGCATCAAAATTGACATTGAAGATACTTTCGGAAATAAAATATAAATTAATTTATTTATTTATTTATTTCAAACATAAAAATAAAAAATTCATTTTTAATTTTATATTTTAATAATTTTATTCCAAGTATAAGAATTTATTTACAAATGAATTTTATGTGAAATTCATTTGTAAATAAATTGTGCAATTTAAATTTATTTATTCCAATCAGAGGCTTAATTTTTATTTTAAAATGGAACTACATATATAATTTTTATTTTAAAATAGAATCAATTATATTTAATTATTTTCAGTTTGGTCCAGTTCGATTCGATATTCGGTCTGATTTTTTTGTCTTAATTGTCACCCGATATTTGATCTGAATCTCCTCGAAATTCAATCCGAAAATTACCAAATTTGAAACCAAAAAATGGACCCAAAGTGGAACCCAAATCTGCCCGATTCGATCAAATTACCATGGTCTGATTTGTGAGTTTATTGAAAATTTTAAAGGAATAAAACTGTTGGGTGGGATTGTATTCGATATATTTATCCATAAGTGCAAAAAAGTGGAAAAAATAAATTGATAAATACATAAATAAAAAGATAATATATTGGAAAGTTCAGAATTTGAGCTCCCTTTACCCTTTCCCTTAGTTTGATTTTACTTTTTAATACCTTAGAATTAAGTTAAATAAACTTTTAAATAATCAAAATTTAAAATCAAACTCAACCAAGAGAAATTTTATAAAAAAAAGACGAATTAAAATAAAATGATTTACCATTTTTCATCACATTAATATGTTTGTTTCACAATTAATTTTTTACCAGCTTTTTAATCTATCACTATTGGACTTAAGGTGGAAAAAGAAAATCGAAAAACTATTAAATCGTTTTAAAAAACCGAGTCTAAACTGATTTTAGTAGTTAACCAATTCAATTGGACGTGAACATAAATTTAACAAACTTGAACTTTAGTGTCTGATTAACCGATTTTGTATGTAATAATATATATATATATATATATATATATATATATATATATATATATATAAGTATAATCCTCACATGTATCTATATTCTATTATAATTTTCGAAAACAAATGACTAACAAGTTAATGTTTATGTAACTTTACTTTAGTGTATTGGTATTAAATTTGAATGAGCTGTATTTTATATTTAAAACTTAGAGATTTTATATTTTAATTTGATGGATTGATAAAAGTTTTTTTATAAAGTTTATGTTTATTTTTTTTAACGATTAGCCACTATAGTTAATAGTTAACCAACCGTATTTTATCGATTAACTGGTTAGCGGTTAACTAATTATTAATGAATTTGATTTGGACTCCATATTTGAAAAATCGAATGGACCAAACTTAAAAAATAGATTATGAATTGATTAATTAGTCTATGTCCATGCCTAATAGGACAAGTCATTATGTATTATGAAACATAAGTTGAATAAATGATGAATTAGAATTTATTTTATCGAATTAAATTTTTTTAAGAATGTAATTATGTTAATTAAGGTTGTTAGATCAAGACCAGATATAAAATTGGAAAAGGTGGAGGGTCAAGAATTAAAGATTTAATCGAGATTAAAAATAATTAATGTATACTATTTTAACATATTTCAAATAATAGTGTCCATAATAACATATTTAAAATACGAATATTTACTCTAATAATATTTATATTAATATAATAATCACATTTTAATATAAAAAATAATTTAAACATAATAATGTATAAAATTTAATTATATATATATATATATATATTGTATATTTGAAATAAATTTAAATTATTTTTATTATGTTTAAATATAATTATAATTTGAAATATATTTAAATATTTAAATATTTATTTATCATAGCTGAATATGAGTTCAAAGTTTATTATTATAAACATATTTGTCATCACTTTAAAATTTATAGGAAGATTTAAAATTCAAAGTCAAATTAAATTTAAATGGATACAGTATAATTAATAAAATATAATATTGTAGTTCAATTGGCTAAATATAATACAAATAAATTCAAAATAGGCCAAAGTGCAATCATGTTTAATATTTATAGACTAAAATTGAATAATTGGTAAATTTAAAGGAAGAAATTATTAAAGTAAAAAATTTAGGTAGAAAAAGTTTAGGTCTCAAAATGTAAAAGTGTGGGGATGAAATAGAAATTTGCCTTGACAAAGTAAAAATAAGAAAAAAATGTGCCAGTAAGGGTAGAACTGTCAATTTAGCCTCGCGGCCGAGGAAATTATAATATATATACACACATGCACAAGTCGTTATTAAATTGTAGTTATAATCAGATAAGAAAAAAAAGAGAGGGTTTTGTTTTTAACATCGAGGCGAAAGAAGAAAGCCATCGTCATCCGCCTCTGACACCACCGCCACTCACCGGCCGTCGTTCTCCGCCACTCTACCTGGTAACCTAATCTCTCTTGCCTCCCATCTAACAGGGAAGTCTCATCGCTATCGTTTTATACTTTTGGTTTCCTTCCAATTCCGAACCCTAGAATGGAGAGAAAAGTATAGAACGAGCTTAACTCTTGTATTGCTTATCATTGCGGCAATGCCTGTGTTAACATTGGAATCACGGAAGTGAAAGGCATTGTGATTGGCTCGTTTTCTCTTATTTGGCTTCGATCATTTCTTATTTACAGTTTCCGGTGTCACTGAATTTGGATGATTAAGAATGCCATTGTCTTCGTAGAGTGGAGCCACTTGTGTATTGACCATGGCACAGCAATCCTCGCGTCTCCATCGGTTACTCACTCTATTAGACAGTATCCTTTCCTTATATTTCGCCTGTTTTTGCATTCTTGGATCCAATTTTGATTTTGTTTGTACAGTAGATATACATTTGTTTATCTTTAACTAATCTTTTTAGCTGGCTCTACCCAAACAACAAGGTTTACTGCGGCGAGGCAAATTGGTGACATTGCCAAATCGCATCCGCAGGATTTGAACTCCCTTTTGAAGAAGGTACTTTTATTATTTTTTCTTCTTCTTATGTGGATTAGAATCATTATCATTTTCAGCGTCTATACATATTTAGAAGTTCTAGCAGTAGCCTGATAATCCGACCTCTGTCTGGCTGGGGCTAATCTATTGTAGAACGGTTAGGATGTGATTTTGTTTTGTGTTTAAGAAGGTCAGTTTCGTTCTATTCTACCTTCAAAATGGTTATCAAACTATACAGTTGAAGAGAGAAATCTATGTGCACAAGATAGAGGCGATAAGGTTTTCTGAGCAATGAACATTTACAAAAGGAGACCAAGCAGAATACTATACATATATCCTTTTTGTCAAAGCTAATTGGAGTTTAAATGGTCTTGAGACCAGTGTTACATAAGAAGAAGTTAATGTTCTTTGTTTATTTTCATTACGTAGTCTTAATAGTAGATTTTGAACATTTTCTACTTTTTACATCAGCTGTGACTAGAACGTTATTTATATTTAATAAACATTTTTTTCAAGGCATCAAGAAGTATTGATATGTTTCATATCTTGTAAATTCCATCTATCCAAAAATTTGAATCAACTTGCTAATTCTTCTTCTTTTTCTTCTTTTTATTATTATTATTATTATTTTTATTTTTTATTGTGTCTCTGGTGTTATTTTTTGATTCTTGTTCAACTTTGTGATAGCATTATTTAAGACCCTTGCATGACTGGTATAAGGAATCACTAAAAGAAATCATCTTGAGAAGCAGGCATACCGTTTTAACTCTGATCTCTTATATAAAGATTTGGAGCATGCAAAACTATTACTTGCAAGAACTGATGGTAGGATTTTCCAATTGCTTAGAAGGCATCTCTCTCTCTCTCTCTCTCTCTTTTTATGTCTTCCAATTACCACCCCCCCTCCTCTCTCTCCCTCTGCAAAACATTTAAAAAAAGGGGGAAAGAGAGTAATTAAATACATCAGATATTGGTGATGCTTTTTATTTATCTGGGGTTGAGTATTATGTTTTGCCATTGGGGACCATGTTATTTGATTTTCTTGAATGATTGTTTGATGGGGGAGGTGATGAGTGTAGTGTGTAGAATGGACAGTAAAGAAGGTGATTCTTGAAGAATTCATAGTCTTGGTGGCTGCACTTTATAATTCTTTTGTTGATAAAAGGCATTGGCTTGGCCTTAGGTTCATAACTTGTTATATTGTGAAAGAGTGATGCATATGAAATTAAGTGGTAGATATTTTATGGCTCACCTTCACACTCTTCAAGAGTTAGAAAAACATGGGTTATGTATTCATGAGTTGATAGTGAATGTGATTTTGGTTAGTTAGGATGGTCAGGTTAGAAGAATAGGGACCCAAAATATTGCTGGGGATGGTGCTCCTTTGCCTGTCATTAAATTTTTTGGCAGTGAAAAATTTAGGAACTTTGAGATTTTATAATTTTTTGTCTATTACATATTATTGTGAAAACAATGACATCTCTTTTTAGAGTGGCATACTAGAGAGATATTGGAGAGGGTTGGGGTGGGGGAGGAGGAGCAAATGATGGTTATTTTTTTTTAATGGCATCATATACTGTGTTAGATCAGGATTCAAAAGCTTTTAAAGGCGGAATATTCATTCTGCTGGTTGTATATAACGTCAAGTGCTCTTTATATTTGTATTTCTAGTTCTGTTTTAACTACATCCTACTGCCTTTTTGAAGCCTTTATTCTGCATAAATGCATTATTACTTATGTGTTCTTCTATCTATATTCCCCTGCATAGGATTTAGTTGTTTTTCTGCAGTATGCGTTTTATGTGCCTAAGTTCACCATACTTGGATCTATCAGTGAATTAATAATTGGATTGGATTTCCCTAGAAATTAAGTTCTCTATGCTGGATAACTTGTATTATTTCCTTTTTTTGGTAAATTCAATCCTAGTATCACCTTGAGGCCCTGGGTACACTTGTGGTTTATATTTACACTTTTTTTTTTGGATTCTTTGCTTGCATAATTTTCTATGCGGTTATTAGGTCTCTATTTGATTGTTTGTTGAATAATTGTGGCTATACTATTATGAGCATATCTTCCCCAATCTTTTCTGCTGATAAACATTATTATCCATAGTCTAAACAATATCTTCTCTCAAAATAGGTTTCTCAGTATCTCCGAAGTAAAAACTGGGATACAAGAGTTGCTGCTGCTCATGCGATTGGAGCTATTGCTCAGAATGTTAAGCACACAACTTTGACTGAATTATTTTCTTGCATTGAGACAAAGATGTCTGAGGCTGGGATTTCAGGTGCTGCTGAAGATTTGGTTGCTTGGCCTGATTTCCATTCTAAGATCGTATCGAGCGATTCATTTAGAAGGTTGTTGATGAATAATAAATGTGGTGTTGTATTTAATTTAATTTTTTATGGAGTCAATTTCTTTGGGTACCTCTTAATAAGACCATCACATGTGCTTTTCATATAAATGATTGATATCTATTTTTATCAATGCATATTTCGTTGCATTTTGTCATTTATTTGTGTTGATTTGATGTACTCATTTTTTCTTTTTTCATCACTTTTTAAACAGTTTTGATATGAACAAAGTATTGGAGTTTGGAGCTTTATTGGCCTCCGGGGGGCAGGTAGAACTAGTTTTCCTATTACATATAAATTCCATTACTTCTTGCAATAAACTGTATACTGGATCTAATTTATTCCATTTTTCCCTGGATTTGCTTGCTTCTTTTATGGTTGATTTTTTTTTTCAATAGCAAATATGTGAGTGAGAAGCTGATGCAGCAAAGAGTAAATGGCAAATGGCTTACTTACTAGAAACCAAAGCATCTTAATTTAATGCATAGTTTCTGTAATTTATCATCCTTGGCTTTTTGGGTCATCTTGTTCCCAACATTGGACGACAAGAATGAGCTAGTAATATTGATATAAGATAATTGCATCTGATCCAACTACACAAACAGAAAAGACGAATCCATTAATAAAATCTATTCGCTCTTGTTGAAGTTACTGCAATCTACCTACTCCCTTTTTCTTCACTCCTCCTATGCTTCCCATCCTAGTCTGAAAGTATTGGAATGCCAACAAAAATTTGGTAGGTTGAACAATTTTTTTTTTTAAAAAAGAAGGTGCTAAACTTTTTCGTCATCTTGTTTATAGGTATGAAAGTGGTTAAATGAATTATTTTCCTTTCCTCAAGAGGCCAAGGATTGATATAAAATATATTCTTTTTCCCTTTTTTCCAAGTATTGTGATGTTAGCGAAGTTTTCATTTATCAAAATGCTCTTAAGTTGCTTAGTAGTATGAAATGGTTTTACAGACTGATTGAGGCAATGCAATTACTGCACAAATACATTACAAAGTTAACCGGCCTGCTAAGGGCATTAGAGGAAGGTCTCATCTGAATCTTTATATTATGGTATCATCATTTTGCATAAATCAGAATATTGATATAGAAAATCTTTAAACAAAAAGGAAAGGATGAAATTCTGAAAATACGTTGCAGTGAAAAGTATTTTAACTTCATTATATTCCATATTTTTTTTGTGTATCATTGTATTGACTTAATTTGAACTTGCAGTAACTATTGACTTATGCACATGTGAGTAATTGCTGTAATGGACAGAAATTGTCTCTACTGCCATCTCTGTAAAATTTTCATCAATCATCATTGCTTCTTTATAAGTGGTTTCCATTTTGTTTTTGGCTGTTGGTTTTCTATAGTCTATGATTTTATTAATGTTCTAGTCCAGCTGGTATCATTTCCTTTTAAAATGTTCAATTTTCTCATATGTTAAAATGCATGCATGTGTAACTCAAGGTCTTATATCCATTTTGGTCCAGGAGTATGATATTACAAATGATAATTCCAAGAATCCGAGGGAACGATTAACTCGCCAGAAGCAAAATTTGCGACGACGTTTGGGTTAGTAATTTGCTCACATTTTAGCTTTATATGAACTATATTTAGATTCATAGTGTCATATTAGAATGAATTTGTTCAATGCATATCAGATGGCTGAGTTGTGAGTGCTCCCTGGTTGGAGGGGAAGGGGGAGGGAGAGGAGAGTGAAGGTTGGGAGACCTTGTTTCCTTTTGCTTCACTGGTTATTTTTGGAACTCTTTTGGTCTACCTCTGATCTGTATACGAGGTTATAAAAATATATAATTTATGGACCTTCTTTCTGTTTACGCTTTGGACTTGCAAGTGCTTCATCCACAATTAGATTTCACTTTGCTAAGCAGGAATGTTAATTTACTTTTCATTTATAGCTGCTCTATAAGCATTTCATGTGTTGGATTACTGTACCATCTTAAGTTGTCATTTGATTTGCTGATCTCTTTGTACTGATGGAATTTTCTAAGCAGGTTTGGATGTTTGTGAGCAGTTTATGGATGTCAATGATGTAATTAAGGATGAAGACCTTCTGGTCCAAAAATTACAGTCCCAAGGAAATGGGTTGGGGCATAGATTTTACATGCCTCCGTCTGTGCATAATATCCAGCAACTTGTTGCAAGTATGGTTCCAACAGTTGTATCTAAAAGACCAAGTGCAAGGGAACTGAATCTTTTGAAGCGAAAAGCAAAAATAAATTCAAAAGATCAAGCAAAAGGTTGGCCTGATGATGGTGATACAGAGGTGTCATTTGCTCAGAGTACAACCCCAAAGGTCTTAAAGCAAGATTCATTTAATTCGAATAAGGTAGTGAATTCTTTCTTCTCGTAATGTATAAAGTATTTATTTCAGCTACCTATTGCAGCAAATGTGCTGCTTTTTATGGATTTGCACAACCTGGTACAAATTATATGCCAGCATTTTCCTCTTTTCATGCGGACCTAAATATACTTTTTCTCTTCTTCAGTTTGTCTTTGTTGTTTCCTTAAAGAAAAATTCAGAAGCTGTAAGTGTTGCTTGGGATTTACTTTTTCTTATTAAAGTGTGATAGGTTTCAAGTTGTTAGAGATATAAACTCAAGATTTATTCACCTAGCTCATTGTATGTGGATGTGAAAACCAAGATTTTATTGGAAAATTAATTGGAAGGTTCATTTGATCGACTTGTTGCTCAGAATATTTGTTCCATTTTGTTAGAAAATTATTTAATGGCATCTTTTGTGAAAAAAATGATTGAAAGTGGGAAAATATCTGGAAATTAATTGCTCGACTAAGGATTGCCACAATTGGAGTGCAATTGTATGTATCTTCTGTTAGTCTCCTGATTGTGAAAAAGGCTGGAGTGCTGGGCACTAGTTTGATGATGACATTTAATGCAGGTAGATGCTGATGAAGACAGCTTTGAGCATGAGGGGGAAGGGAGGTGGCCATTCCGTGGTTTTGTGGAGCAACTTATGCTTGACATGTTTGACCCTGGTGAGCTTTGATTTATTTTTGCAGCTGTATGATTTTATGGTGTTCTTCATAGTCAGTTGATAGTGTGTGTGTAAAAATGTTTGCAGTTTGGGAAATTCGCCATGGTAGTGTCATGGCATTGAGAGAGATTCTAACCCATCATGGAGGTTCTGCTGGGGTGTTTATGCCTGACTTGAGCTTGGATGGAGCTCTAGAAGAACTAAAATATATAGATTATTCAAGCACAGTCAAGAGAGAGAAAGAGATTGATTTGAATATGCGAGTTTCATTAGATGAGATGGAGCCACATTTGAAAAAGCCTAAATTAGAAGAGGAACCAACTTTGTCAAGGGATGCCGGGCTTTCTTTTGGGTCTGTTGGTAACTTAAATATCAATGTGAAGACGGAAGATAGTGGGTTGAATATCCCTGCTGGACAGGTTAATGGTCAACTTGATATCAGTTCTATTAAGATGGAGTCTAATACTTGTCCAGATACCATGTCTTGTTCGTCTAAAGAATGTGCTGATATAGTGGAGCCAAAGGTTTACTGTGAAGATAAGAGTTCTTCTGTGATATTGGAGCCAATGGTTTACTGTGAAGATAAGAGTTCTTCTGTGAAGCTAGATATACTAAGCAACCTTCCTGAAAATTGTGAGCTGATGAGCTTGGTTAAACTTGCTAGGCATTCTTGGGTGAAAAATAGTGAATTTCTTCAGGATTGCGCGATTCGCTTTTTGTGCATATTGTCATTGGACCGGTAACTTGCTGTTTCTATTAGATTTTTACTTGTTTATTATAGTTTCTCTCAGATTCTCATTTTCCTCCTTTTTCATTGTTATTGTGGAAGCAGGGGCCATTTGCTCTAACTTTTTTCATGTTGAATCCTCTGGTTAACATAATTTTTGATGTATGGATTAGCTTTTTCTGGGTCCATCTCCCAATTTTTTCCCACTCTTTTTTTTTCCTGCTTCTGTTTTGTCCTGCAGTTTTGGAGATTATGTCTCTGACCAGGTTGTTGCTCCAGTGCGGGAAACTTGTGCTCAGGCATTGGGTGCTTCATTTAAGTACATGCATCGCTCCTTAGTTTATGAAACATTGAATATCCTACTTCAAATGCAGGTAGATGTCATGAAAAAATATATGCTTTTAGTGTTGGTTTTATTGGAGATGCTGGTTTGAAATACACTTAGTACACTTTTTGGTGATTTTTATTGTTTTCTCATTCTTCTTTGTTCAGCGTAGACCAGAATGGGAAATTCGTCATGGAAGCCTTTTGGGTATCAAATATCTGGTTGCTGTTCGTCAGGTAAAACTTTTATTATGTTGATATCATTAATGCTCAATTCTATGCCTGCCACTATTTATGTTGCTGCTCCCATTGATAGATAGAGTCCCCTGGTTCTTGGATGTTATCTTGATTGATATATCTTCAAGGGACTGGCACTTTGGGCAGTTTGGACCTGACTAATGTTTGGTAGGGCCAGGTTTAAACCCTCACTTATGGTTTTATTGTTCAGGCCTATGGTTGGAAGGTTCTAAAGACCATAAGAGATTTATCCACAATTATATTGCATTTTCTTACACACACACACACACACATTGTTTCTGTATTGTTTCACAGCATAAAGTTAGCACTTATGATATGAAGCATGCAGTGAAGAGAACGAATCTTTCACAGCATAAAGTTAGCACTTATGATATGAAGCATGTAGTGAAGAGAACCAATCATATGCATTAGAAATGTACTTTTTCCTTTTATATCCTCTGTAGTAGTGTTTATGCACTTTTAGAGCTGCGGGATATGCATATTGCTTACTGTTTTCAAAATTTTCAGTGGTAATTGTTTCTAATTGAAAATTTAGTATGCACTTCCTGTACACAATTGCATAGAGAATAAACCGGGAGATTCTAGCAAGTGGAGTAAAATTGGTTCAAATAGCATATCATTTAGCAGAATTTGCACGGACAGCATATGCCAGCAGACTGTTTCCATAAGCTCAGTTTCCCTGGAAGAGCTTTTGTCTCCAAGTCCAGGAACTCAAGTACTTGAGCATCTATTATTCTTCTTTCAAAGGACAAAAAAGAACTGAGCCAAGTGCATTTTTGACTGAAGTCACATTGGCATCCAATTTGTAGTTTTTTTTTTCCTTTTTATCATTCATTTCTTTTTGTGCTATCCCTCTTGTTTCTTGTAGGAGATGCTACCTGATTTGCTTGGCTACATTTTGCCTGCTTGTAAAGCTGGACTTGAGGACCCTGATGATGATGTTCGGGCAGTTGCTGCAGATGCTTTAATACCTATGGCTTCTTCTCTTGTAGCTCTAAAGGGGCAGATATTGCATTCCATTATTATGTTACTCTGGGATATACTTCTTGATTTAGATGATCTGAGTCCATCCACTAGCAGGTATTTCTGCAAGATTAGTTCCTTGGTATTTTTCTCTTTCCATTGTCATGTTAATACACTTGGTTTAGATTATCCAGTACATCCATTAACAGGTATTTCTGCAAGCTTGATTCTTTGGCATTCTTTTTTCCGTTTGTACTTGTTTTATTTTTATAATAGTGTAATCCTTATCTATGTGGTGTCAAAGAAAGGGTATTATACATACTTCCATTTTTGTGCACTTGGAAGATCAGAAAAACATAATCTCTGTTGGTTCCTAAGGAAAGAGTGTTCTCCCTATTTACAAAAAAAAAGAGAGGGTGTAACACGCTTAAGTTTTAATTTAATAGACTGTAGGCTTTAGAAATTTCTGATTTTTGTTCTCAAATGGCTCCAAGGGCCATATCATACTTCCCTTTTGTCTCTACTTGCAAAAAAGGTGAGTGATTTAACCCACTATCTAAGATAATCTGGCTGAGAGAAAGTGAAACTACGGTAGAATTAGCAGATAACCAGAATACCAGTGTCTGATTTGTGCATGATTATTCTCCAAAATAAAGTCATATAAAACAGTGATATCTTTCTCCTAATTTCTAAGAATGAAAGTCTCCCAATTCTGTTTAAATTTTAACATGTTAATTGGTCTTCTTTATTGGAAACCTTTGGTACTCTGCATTATGTGGTAGTTTGAGGCAATTCGGAGTATATTAGAATTTATTGTGAATGCCATATACTTTTTGCAGTGTGATGAATCTGTTAGCCGAAATTTATTCCCAGGAAGATATGATTCCTAAGATGATATCAAAAGACAAACAAGAGTTAGATCTGAATGAAGTAGTTTCTGTTGAAGATGCAGCAGAAGGAAGATATTTGCAGGAGAATCCGTACATGTTATCAACATTGGCACCCCGATTATGGCCATTCATGAGGCACAGTATCACATCGGTGCGATATTCAGCTATTCGAACTCTGGTATGTGCCTGTTCAATTATGTATTTTTTTTCCTGTTTTAATTTGTAGAAGAATACAGTGTGCAATTGTTATGGTGCTTTACAAAGATGTTTCCAAATTTTAGCCTGTCTTTTTTTTTCCCATTATTATTAATATCGGAGATATTTTGTATCTCTTTTATGTCCACAATTCTATGATTTTTTGCTGTCTTTTCACAACCATATATGTGTCTGTATGTGTCTGTAAAATAATATATTTTGGATTCTTATGTTGCTTTTCAATTTTTTTAACTTGAAGCTTATGGGGGATATGCTAGTATTGCTTGTCTCTCCATATATATAAAATCACTCTATTCCATGTGATTGACCAAATTTCAGGAGAGATTACTTGAAGCTAGTTATAAAAGGAATATGTCTGCGCCATCTGGAACTTCATTTTGGCCGTCGTTTATTTTGGGGGATACCCTTCGGATTGTTTTCCAGAATCTGCTGCTTGAGTCAAATGAAGATATTTTGCTATGTTCAGAAAGGGTTTGGAGGCTCATTGTTCAGGTTTTTTTCTTTTTGATTAGTGTGCATCATTTTGAACTTTTGGTTATTGTACTCTATCCACACACACACACACACACAGAGCGGTCGGAAGAGGAAGTTGGTATCTATATATTTTTAAGATCTATATGATACAATCGTAGATGAAAACTTGTTTGAAAGTCTCCACTCATTTTAAAATTGTAAGTAAAGACTAGAATGAATTGGTTCTTTTTTCCTATAAAGTCAATCAAGAATAAGATAAATTATTGTGGATTTAGCAGCAACAAATAGAAAGAGAAAGATTCTAGAGTTTGTTATGCATCATTTGCAGCTTGATGAAATTATCTCTAATATCTTAAATTTATGTCATTTAAAGATCATTATAATTGGCATGAAGTTACATAGGACAGGTTGCTGATGCTTTTAGGGGAAACAATGATGTGTTATAAATTTTAGATTTGGAGCATTTTGTGTTTGAAGGTTCATAGAGGTGCCATCCACGCAAACCTCCCTAATCATGTAGTCATATTGTCTAACATTTGCAAAATTAAATAATGTTTTGGACGTTTAGAGAGATGGTTTGTTCAAATCCTCCTAACATTTCCCCGACTAGAAAGTCTGAATTAAAGCTACATAAAAAGTTCTAAATCTCTTAAGGAAAGAAAATTGTAAATTTCCTCAGCAGGAAAATTTCAAAGAACTTCTTAAAACTTTCATAATCAATAATCAATAATCAATAATCAAATCTAATTAATCTCTCAATCTCTTTTCTGTGAGTCCAAAGTCTAGAATTTTTGTCCAGCAACAATATTGAACTTAGACCGTATCCAAATATGTTTTGTTAAGTGGAAGGAGATTTTTTCCCTTGGGCACTCAGCAAGTTTGAATGAAGGTAATCTTTTAGTCAGAGCTTGAATTTGTGAGACATTGAAGTTTTCTACTATGATTCATTTAACTGACACAAGATGCTGCATAGACCAACTTCCCTGTGCTTTTGCGCTAATGGAAGTTAAAAATTGCATTCTGATAGTCAAATGCTACCATGCTTCTAATTTTTATGCTTCATATTAATATAGTCATAGTTACAGTAAGTTTATTAGTTCCCTCACCAATTGGGATTTTTTCCCCTAACATGTATGTTTTGAAGCTTCTAACTCTTGTTTTCTCTTTCATGTAGTGCCCAGTAGGGGACTTGGAAGCTGCTGCTAATTCATACATGTCTTCTTGGATTGAACTTGTAACTACTCCATATGGTTCACCTTTGGATTCTACAAAGATGTTTTGGCCTGTGGCTCCACCTCGAAAGTCTCATTTTAGAGCGGCTGCTAAAATGAGGGCTGTGAAACTTGAGAATGAGTCTAATAGAAGCATTGGATTAGAATCTGGGAAAGAAACTATTCTTCAGGAAAGAAATGGGGATACTTCTGCTGCTGCAATGAAGTTCATTGTTGGTGCTGATGTTGATATATCAGTCACTAATACTCGAGTCAGTACAGCAACAGCATTGGGAGTATTTACTTCAAAGTTGCATGGGAGTTCTTTGCAGTATGTTATAGATCCACTGTGGAATGCTCTAACCTCCTTATCTGGGGTACAGCGGCAGGTAGTTTGATCTTTTGTCGTTGAGGTCAAGTAACAATTGGGCCTTTTTCTTACTCTGAATAATTTTGCTGCTTTATCAGGTAGCATCCATGGTTCTGATATCATGGTTCAAAGAAATAAAAAACGAAGACCCCTCTGCAGTCCATGTTGTTATGCCTAACTTCCCCAGTCATGTTGTACAGTGGTTGTTGGATTTGTTATCCTGTTCTGACCCAGCATTTCCTACAAAAGATTCAGTTCTTCCGTATTCTGAACTCTCAAGAACTTATGCAAAGATGCGCAATGAGGCCAGTCAGTTAGTTCGGGCCATTGAGTCATTTGGCATGTTTGCAGACACATTATCAACTATTAGACTTGATGTAGAGAGTCTGAGTGCTGATGGGGCAATTAATTTTGCATCAAAATTGCCTCTTTGTGATAGTTCTGGGAATGAATCTACAGGGCGAAATATTGTGGATGAGATTGAGTCGCCAAAACACCGACTTTTAACAACTGCAGGCTATTTAAAATGTGTGCAGGTATGTTATAATGTTATGATCTTGACCTTGTGCTATCAATTGTGGTACCTTTTAGCATGTAAGTTCAAGAGAATTTGTGCTTTTAGTGAAAACATGGGGCTGTTAATTCCCATGATTTTAGCTTTTCTACTGTTGGGTGTATAGATTATGTGCTTTCAGATGTCTAGACCGCTGGGTGATTTGTTTGCTCAATGGAATTGATATTCTCTGTGTTCTCTCATTGACACACTTGTTTATTTAATGCAACAATCTGCAGAGTAACTTGCATGTTACTGTGTCTGCTTTAGTTGCTGCTGCAGTTGTCTGGATGTCGGAGCTTCCTGCACGACTTAATCCAATCATCTTGCCTCTTATGGCTTCAATCAAAAGAGAGCAGGTGTTCCCCTTTCTCCTCTTCCTCTGGTTCCTATTTCAATTATAAACCTATTTCTTGCTGAATATAATTATAACTTGTTTTACTTTCTGAAGGAGGAAATATTACAACACAAGGCTGCTGAAGCACTTTCTGAGCTAATATATCGTTGTATTGCACGTAAACCTAGTCCAAATGATAAGTTGGTCAAGAATATTTGTAGTTTGACATGCATGGATCCTTGTGATACACCACAAGCTGGAGTCATCAGTTCCATGGAGATGATTGATGATCAAGATTTCCTTTCCTTTGGGAATAACACCGGAAAGCAAAAGTCAAAGCTTCATGCAGTAGGTGGTGGTGAAGACCGTTCAAAAGTTGAGGGCTTTATTAGTAGACGAGGTTCTGAACTTGCATTGAAACATTTGTGCAAGAGATTTGGTGCCTCCTTATTTGACAAGCTTCCAAAACTATGGGATTACTTAACTGAAGTCCTGATGCCTGGAAGTCCTGCCGATGAACAACAAATTGCACAAAGTATTGAGACTGTGAAGGATCCTCAGATCCTCATAAATAATATTCAGGTCATTATCAAAATAATTTTATCATTTTGATATACTTGTGGGAAAAGGTCTCTATGTCCAGTTCTCTTTTAGCTCGCACATACTTGGTATTTTGCTCATGGTACCTTTTCTTATCACAGCGCAAGATGGGTTTGTGTCATATCCATGGATTCAAGCATAAGTTCTTAAAAAAAAAAGAAATTTAGTAAATAAAGACCCATAAGAGTTAATGCTTACACTAGTGTCTCTCTCTCTCTCTCTCTCGCACAAGCACACACCCACCCACACCCCCACCCGCACACACACAAAAGAGAGAGAGCACAAAGATTTTACCAGCTAATGTGTGGCTGACCTTATTGGGAAAATGGGTATTTGAAGGATATGCTAATAGTATCAACTCTTCATCACAGATTTCTCCTGATTTTTTAATATTAGCAGTGCCTTTCGTCTCTTTTCCGATCAATAAATAATTGGGTTCTCCATTGTGGTACTTTTTACCTGGGATTATGTTTGCTAATATTCCTCACATCTATGATTTGCAGGTAGTGCGTTCTATTGCTCCATTACTGGATGAGATATTGAAACCAAGATTGCTCACGCTTCTTCCATGCATTTTCAAATGTGTTCGCCATTCCCATGTCGCAGTTAGATTAGCTGCTTCGAGATGTATTACTTCAATGGCCAAGTCAATGACAAGCGATGTAATGGCTGCTTTAGTTGAGAATGCCATTCCAATGTTAGGGGATTGTACTTCTATCCACGCCAGACAAGGTGCTGGCATGCTTATTAGTTTACTTGTTCAGGGATTGGGTGTGGAGTTGGTTCCTTATGCTCCTTTATTAGTTGTTCCGCTTCTTCGGTGCATGAGTGATATTGATCAATCTGTTAGGCAGAGTGTAACACGCAGTTTCGCTGCCCTGGTTCCTCTTCTTCCATTAGCACGAGGTCTACCCCCTCCTAGTGGACTGAATGAGGATCTAACAAGAAATGCAGAAGATGCAAAATTTTTGGAGCAACTACTTGACAATTCACATATCGATGATTACAAGCTTTGCACTGAATTGAAGGTGACCCTTAGGAGGTTGGTATCATCATCCTTATTTTTCAGTCTTAAAATCTAGCACATCATATTTATGTTGATTTACATGTCTTTTGCTCATTCTTTTTACTGCTGTCCATAATTTCATCTTTTTAATTTAGCAAATTATATGTAAGACATTGAAAAATGATCATGCCTTCACCGCATGCTTGGTGCTATCTATGTTTTTTATCGTTAAAATTTAACGCATAATATCCAAATCAATATTTCTTCATCTTTTCTTCCCTTGGCAAATCCACAATTGAGTACACCTGGAAACTGTGTTTGTTGTTGCACTCTTTTGGATTTTGCATAGGGCCTCTTCATGAAAGCTAATGTAGATGTTTCTCATGGTTTGAATATTTGTTAAAGATGCTGAAATATATTTTGGTCTGGGATGGCTGATTGCTGATGGTCATATTATCAGTCTATCTAACTTATATGTAAATTTAGTATGTGGTAGGGGAGGATAGTACATAATATCAAAGATATTTGCAGTTACAGCAGAAAAAGAAAAATCTGAATTACAGCCAAAAAAAAAAAGAGAAACTTTTTGAATTCCCTTTGGTTTAATTGGGAACAAGAATTGGGAATAATATGGATAGTAGTTGGGGGTGAAACTAAAGCTTAGAAATAGCCCTTTTAAATCCAATTGAGTGAAGGGCTTTTCTTATAAAGATATCAGATCTGTATCTTTTTTCTTAGTTGTATTGAGCCAAAGAATGTAGATGAAGAGCAGAATGTAATCGGTGATTGAATGATTCAATGGAGAGGGAAAGACCAATGAGTATCCTTTTCTCTAGATAGTCAGAATGTTCTATCTGCGTGAAAATTTGTGTATGTACATTGTTACGTGGACAGGAGAAGGGATGATAGCATGATTAAATGCTGTAGGTACATTTGCATTTGGCCTCAAAGTTGGCGTTTTTCCCTTTTTTCCTTTAGGCATATGCTTTTAAGTGCACCTTGTTCATTAATTTGCTTGTTATTGATGGGTACACGCATTAAGATGTTGCCACGCAAGATAATATAATTAATGAAATGATGCAATTAAGCACTGACTGAAGTTGGTCTAGGTTCCACAAAATGAAATTTGGTGGCCATGTTGAAAAATTGGTCATACCCTCCTTTTCCTTCCCTTTCATGCCTTTCTCAATGAAACATAATAAGCTTTCCTTTCTTCTTCCCTCTCCTCCTTTTCCTTTCTTCCCTCACCGACAATGTATATGCTCATTGAGTGTTGGACATTTAATTTAAAGCCTGTAGGCTAACGCACAGCCAGAAAATATAAACGAAAATTGGATTTTTATAAATTTTTAGCAGAACTTAAATTAATTTAAAATTCAATTATTAAAATGTGTTAAAAGATTTCACCATTAAAAAGCAAAGGAATAGTGGAATAATAAATTTATTTGTTTTTGCTAATAACATGAGGAATACGACTACAACAACAACAACAACTAAGCCTTAATCCCATATGGTTGACTATATGGATTCTTTGTCTCAATTTCCCTTTGTGCAAAGCCATATTTGTGCAATGTTAAGTAATTTTAAATTCTAATAACATAAGGATTAATGTTCATAGTTTTGACATAGTTTCTACACATAAAAGAAAGGACCTCGGCATCTCTTAGTTTTCATTACCTACATGTTTAAAATTATTAGGATATATATTTATGGAAGAAATATCAGCCACCTCCATCTTATTTCCATTCCTTCGAGATTCAGGTAGGTGAAGTTTGTAAATGAGCACGGAACTTCAAAATAGAGAAGTGTAAAGACATATATAATATATATGTATGTATTGACTAAGGTTGAAAGTATTTATGTGTAAAGTAGGAGCACACAATCATCCATGTTTTTCTAAAAGTTTGAGTGAAATCATGGTCCGTCTCTCTGTCACCATTCTGATACATATTTCCACTTGCACATATTTCTAGTCCTTTCAGGTGTTAAGTCACAATCTTGTATTTAAAACCTTGGTGTTATTGATTAAAGTTACTAGAAAAGGTACTGGAACTTGTTTTCACTATAATGTGATGTTAAAGTCTACAATGACTTAACATCTCAAGTTATTCTAATCATGCAAACTAATGTGATGTTAAAGTCTACAATGACTTAACATCTCAAGTTATTCTAATCATGCAAACTAATAATTTAGTATGGAACTTGTTTTTGGATAAGCAGATTTTTTTGTGGTTTGCATTTCTATTGTGAATGTAGCTTTTACTTACTCTTGTACTTCATTGATTCTTTTGCTTTCTTCTCCTTATCACTTTGTCTGTATTTGCATTTATCTGTATGTGCATGTACATGCATGCTCTTGGATGTAATGAGGATGCAATAATACAACAACTACTAAAACTTAATCCCATGCTAGATGGGGTCAGCCATATGGATTATGTGCCTCCATTTTCCTTATGTCCAAAGCCATATCCTTTTCAATATTAAGCAAATGCAAATCCTTGGAAATTGTTGCTCCATGTAGTTTTTGGTTTGTCTCTACCCTTTTTCTTTACTTATTCCACTAAAAACTCACATCTTCATACCGGAGCATCTATGGGTGTACGTTGTACATGTCGAAACCATCTTAAGCGACCTTCGCTTATTTTTTCACCTTGTGTGCTACATGTAACTTTTGCCTAATGTGTTCATTCCTAATCTTGTCCAACCTTGTATACCCACTCATCCACCTTAATATTCTCATATCCCCTACATTTACTTTGTGTGTATTTTGAAACTTAGTTGCCCAACATTCACTTCCATAAAGCATTGCTGGTCTAACTGTTGTTCTGTAAAACTTTCTCTTCACTTTGTTAGGTATCTTCTTTTCACACAATATACAAGTAGCACTTCTCCATTTTAACCATCCCGTACAATGATAAGACTTTTAATTTCAGGTATCAACAAGAGGGCATAAATTGGTTGGCTTTCTTAAAGCGATTCAAGCTTCATGGAATCCTTTGTGATGATATGGGACTTGGTAAGACGTTACAGGCATCGGCAATTGTGGCTTCTGATATAGTTGAGCATCGCAATACCAGGGAGAATATTCAACCATCTTTAATTGTTTGTCCGTCAACTCTTGTGGGACATTGGGCCTTTGAGATAGAGAAGTATATTGACGTTTCCGTGATAAGTACCTTACAATATGCTGGTTCTGCTCAAGAGCGCATGTCACTTAGAGAATCTTTTGATAAACATAATGTCATCATCACCTCATATGACGTGGTTCGCAAAGACATTGATTTCCTTGGGCAGTCTTTGTGGAATTATTGTATTTTAGATGAAGGACACATAATTAAGAATGCAAGATCTAAAATAACAGCTGCAGTGAAGCAGTTGAAAGCCCAACATCGCTTGATACTTAGTGGAACACCCATTCAGGTTAGACATGTGCCCAAAAATGAACCAAAATTACATTCTAGATTCCTAACAAGTGGCTTACTGTTATTGCAGAATAATGTCATGGACTTATGGTCTCTCTTTGACTTCTTGATGCCAGGGTTTCTTGGTACTGAAAGACAAGTAAGTGTTTACTGTTTTTGATTTGTAGCTTTCATAATTTTTTTTATATACATTTACAGACGCATTAGGCAACTCTTATATGGATTCTAGGTAGGTACCCCTTTGGTAGGTGAATTGAAATTGTTTTGTACGTGTCTGCTTGATGGTCTCTTGTCTAATGTTAATAAATTCAAGGCATCTTCAACCTTGATGATACTGTCCTTACTTATGCCTGGATTTTCAAGATCCTGTCATGGATGAAACTTCTGTATATGTATATATATATATATTTTTAAATCTATGTTTGCTCTTCTTTTCTTTGTGAAATTTCTGACCCAAAATATGCAATGATTGCCTCTAGTTCAAGGCACGTGATGAAAGTAGTATACTGAAAATCTAGTTGCAGGTCCAGTTTTCTGTGTGTGTAGTTTTTCATGTTATCTTTATATTGTAACCACTTGCTGACGAATATAATTTGTTCTGGGCTCATGGAGTAAGTGATCAATTGTTGAAGATTAAAGAGTTTTGCCTGCCTTCTTCAAAAACTGAGGAAAATATAATTGGTATTGCACATATTTAGGTTTCTTTCTGGATTTGGCTTTTTACTTGATTTCTAGCTTAAACTGTGGTTTGATTGTCTTGCTTTGTGCTACCAAAATTGCTTCTTCTTTTTTTTTTTTCGTTTTTCTTATTATCAGATACAAACATTGCTTTTACTCAGTGCTTGATCTCTATTCTTCTTCCTAATTTTTTCATGTCATGCATTTATTGATTTAATGTTCTTTTTGCAGTTCCAAGCCACTTATGGGAAACCTTTGCTTGCTTCTAGAGATTCTAAGTGTTCTGCCAAGGATGCTGAAGCTGGAGTACTTGCTGTGGAAGCGTTGCACAAGCAGGTGATTTCCTCTTTTTCATCTTCTTTTGTGTTTTTTACCCCCTTATTAGCCTGCATGTGCTCTCTCTTCTTCTTTCACCAGTATCATGTTAAAATTGTCATAGTTCTACTTATTGTGAAATGCTGTTTTCTGAACAGGTCATGCCTTTTCTTCTTCGGCGGACAAAAGATGAAGTTTTGTCAGACTTGCCAGAGAAGATTATCCAAGACAGATATTGTGACCTGAGCCCTGTCCAATTAAAACTGTATGAACAGTTTTCAGGTTCACATGTTAAAGAGGAGATTTCAACTATGGTAAAATCAGACGAGTCAGGACAACATGAAGGAATTGCTGCTTCACCAAAGGCGTCTACACATGTTTTCCAGGTCTGTGTAATTGTCCTACTCTTCACTTTTTTCAATTTGTTTGGCATTTGCATCAGTTCTGGAGAAGCTAATATATGTCCTATATGTTACAGGCACTTCAGTACTTGCTAAAGCTTTGCAGTCATCCTTTGCTCGTTGTTGGTGAAAAGATGTCCGAATCACTTGCATTCCAATTGTCTGGACTCTTGCCTGCAAGTTCTGACGTAATCTCTGAGTTACATAGGCTTCATCATTCTCCAAAATTAGTTGCACTTCAAGAGATTCTAGAAGAGTGCGGTATAGGTATAGATGCTTCAAGTTCTGATAATGCTGTGAATGTTGGCCAGCACAGAGTCCTGATATTTGCTCAGCACAAGGTAATGAATGATGCATGTTCAATTTATATCTTCAAAATATTGTTTATGGATGCTCTTTTATGGTTTTTCCTGAACTATGGCATCTTATGTAGGCACTTCTTGACATTATTGAAAGAGATTTGTTTCATTCCCACATGAAGAAGTAAGTTTTCTTCTTCCTTTCTTTTTATAAGGACATAGTATAAACATATCTTATTAGCTAGCCTGCCCTTCAGACCACCACTGTGGAAAGGTCTAAGCAGGGACCGGTTTTCTATCCTTCTTTAAAATTTGTTGTTCCTGTATTTTTTTCACTAGTTCCTCATCAGTCTTGAGAGATGCTGTCCTGAACTCTACATGATTGCATGGTACTGTGCTCATTAATATTTTCAAAGCAATTTGCAGGGTCATTAGTTTACTGTCCAGGGATGATCACCATTTTAGCATGGTGGTATCCGCAGCCAGAAAACATTGTCAGATATAATTTTCCTTACAATTTAACTAAAAGCTGGATCAGCAATGGATCCTTCTTTCTTATAATAATAATTGAATCGCCAAGAAGATGTGATATCTTTGATGATTGTGAAAGAACTTAAATTTTTGTATTTTTTTACTCAAAACTCTAAATGATTATCTGATCAAAATGTGAGCAAGGAACTGAAAGATTGTAAGGAGAATATGGAAAGAGTAAGATAAATTAAAAGTAGCATCTCTTAAGCCTAGATTATTGTTTCTTCTGAAATTTCTATGTTTGTTTAAAAGATACGAGTGGATTGTTTGTTAAATTTATAAAGTTTCCTGGATATAAGATATTATTTGCATTTAATAGTTCAACTGCCTAGCATTTTCTCTCTTTAATTCTGTTTTAATTCTCCTGTTGTTTTCTTCCCCTATTATTCTTTAGCCTGCTTTTCGACTTCCTTACCTCTGATCTTTATTCTCTATTTCTCTCAATTTGTTATCAGTAAATAAAATAATATTAGGTTACATAATATATTGGTATTTAGTTTAGTTTTAGGGCTTGCTTCTGCATTCAATTAAACTTAGAAAGACATGGATGAATGTTCATCATAGGACTGAGAAGAAACATGGCATTCTCTTATGAAGTTCTCATGTTTACTGATTTGATGTTTGTAGTATGAGAATATTGGACTGACCTTTGTTTTGCGTTAATAGAGTTTTATTCTTATAGTTTTAATTGTGAGTTTGAAGCAGTGTTACATACTTGCGATTGGATGGATCAGTTGAACCAGAAAAGCGTTTTGACATAGTTAAAGCCTTCAATTCAGACCCTACTATTGATGCATTGTTGCTTACAACACATGGTAAGATTTTTCTTTCCACATGGTTATTCCCTACACATAAATTTTGGGGTTAATACATAATTCCCCACCACCACCACCACAAAAAAAAAAAAAAAAAAGGAAGATCACTTTATAGCAGATTGCCCTGAAACTAATCAAATGTCAAATTGGCCCTCTAAACTTGTTTAAAATATAAGTAATGCCCTCCTATACTATAAAAAATGTTAGATTACCTCCTATAACTGTTCATGCACCAAAGGCCTATGGTTTTTACTTGCCTTTCGTGAGATTTCATGTGTCTCTATAAGGGAGTTAATCTATTAAATGGTGCTAGTTTAGGGGGGAATTTATGTACTATCCCTAAATTTTAAAGTATTCATCTCCTTACCCTATGCAGTTGGTGGCCTTGGTCTGAATCTGACATCTGCGGACACCCTTATTTTCATGGAGCATGACTGGAATCCAATGCGAGATCATCAGGTATAAATTTTGACTCCTGCTTATAGGGTACACTATCTTCATTGGTCTCAAAATCAACAGTGTGTTTGTTTTGTATTATGTATTTTTCCCAAAATAATCTCCTATGTATTGCAAGCCAGGCAAAGTTTTGGGCTCATGAAGTTGAATGTCCCTACTATATTTTGCATTGCATTTTGATTACTTGAATCTATCATCAGAAGTTGGCTATTGAGCAAGTTAATGATTTTCTGTAAATTAAAATTTGAGATTGCTTTTAATGATTTTCTGTAAATTAAATTTTGAGATCTCTTTCTGCATCTGCTCCTGATAAGTGAGTGCATTTCAGCTTATCAGGTGACATGCTATTGATGATTTGCATGTGACTGTTATGCAACTTAAGGATGCAACTGTTGTTTCTATGGTCTAGTAAATATGATTTACTTCAAAGAAGTTTGTATTTGACTGGTTTTTCATTCTCTTGCTACATTTGTTTGTTCAGTCACCTATTTGTATTGCATGTGTAAAAAATTTAATTTGTATTTGTTAAACATATGCGACTGTTGTTTTCATGTCTGTGCCATCCAACTTTTTAAGGATGTGACAGACAGTGGCTTTTAGTATTAACAGTTACAGCGTAGCTTATCATGTAATTCAATGTACTGCCAGGCAATGGACAGGGCGCACAGATTAGGTCAGAAGAAAGTTGTCAATGTCCATCGTCTTATCATGCGCGGCACACTTGAAGAGAAAGTTATGAATCTCCAAAAGTTCAAAGTATCTGTTGCCAATGCTGTCATTAATGCAGAGAATGCCAGCCTCAAAACAATGAATACAGACCAGTTACTTGATTTATTTGCATCAGCTGAAACCACTACAAAGGTACTCTATTGATGAATATGTCATGCATGGACTTGTGGTAGTCAATTTTTAAGTTTGAGGAAAATGCTTTCTTCTTGTTTTGAGAGAATGTTTGTGGTATTTGTACATGCCGAAGTCAATATACATTTTACTCTCTCCTCATTTTCTTTACTTTCTGACAAATTTTATGTTTGTTGGTTTGACTCAGGGAACTTTGGCCTCAAAACGATCAGATGGCAAATTTGACAGAGATCCTAAACTAATGGGCACTGGGAAGGGTTTAAAAGCCATCCTTGGGGGACTAGAGGAGCTTTGGGATCAATCACAGTATACTGAAGAGTACAATTTGTCACAATTTTTGGCAAAGCTCAACGGGTGAGCCCCTGCTGCACGTGTACAAAAGTGTAAATTTCATCTCGAGTTAGGAAAAAAAAATTTTGACACTTTAATTTTAGGTTTTTCTTTTCTTTATTTTTCCCATTTTTCTTTCCCTATATCGATTATTTTTTTTGTCAATTTCTCCTGTATGCATGATTGATGTGGGGGGCAGGGGGGAAAAATGGTTTCAGTGCTTGGTTTCGAGGGCCTGACATTAGGGATATCAGAATGCATCAGATGGGAAAGAGAAATTGTAAAGTTCGAATATTGTATATGCAATCAGCTTCTTTCTTATTCTAATACGAAAATTTATCATTTAGAATGAGTTATCCGGTAAAGCAGTTTACGATTAACAGATTGACTCAACTCTATGAATATGAAAGTTTTCAACGTTCTTGGCTTAACAATGCCGTTACTCAGCTAGCACTTGCAACTTGTCATGCATTGTAAATTGGGGCAGCTAAATATTTTAGTAAATGTCTGAACTTTTCCTTATTTGGCTTGTCTGGCATTTTTTTTACATTTGGAATTGATTGAAGAAAATGATAGGCAAAAGTAAAGAGGGAACAGAATCCTGTTTTAGTGATTTGTAATTGGTGCTTGAGCATTAGTGTTTTAGGGTTCTAATATTCCTTGCTGCAGAATGAAGCAAAAATCTGCGTACATGTCAACCTTTACATCCTCGACAGTCTAGATGTTCCAGCTCTTATGGTTGTGCACCAATCTTTTTGAATTTCTTATTTTTTTATATTATCTTCCAGCATTTTTCTAGTGCAATATTTCCTTTTTATTTTGCTGAGCAGAAAGTTTCATGCTATCTCAGTTGGCTTTAAATGAATTGCACATCTTATGATTTCTTTCCATATATATTATTATGATTATGATTAGAATAAATAATAAAGTGAAGTACCATTACAGAAGGGAAGTTATGGGTTTACTTATGAGGATACTGCAGCGTTGTCAAAGGAAGGTAGGCCATTTGTTTTTTCTTTCTTTTTGAAAGGATCTCAGAGCTTTCTTCTTCATCCGGTTTTCTTCTAAACCTTCCATTTAAAAGTGTTTTGCAAACAAATGAAGCCAGCTTCTTGTTTTCTGATTATTGCCAAATATATTATTAAACCACGTGTTGGGAATCTACTGTAGAATTGAGTCTGAAAATTTTTAAATGTTTTCTTCCTTTAGTCTATTTAACTCTTTCCGTCAACAAGACAAAAAGCTATCACATGCACAATGTTTGAATATTCTTCATCCAGATGTGGACGGAATAATAGCATTAGCGCTGATGACGTAATTGGAAAATTTTATTCACAATTAAAAACCATAAAACATAAAATATATATATATATATTGTACCCTTTCATCGATTATTTTACGGGGGCAAAGCTATAATTGGTGTGTTTTGGTTAAATAATTCTCGATTTGGTGTATTTTACGGAATAATAGTGGGTGGGGGGTGAGTAAGAAACCGTAGGTGGGACCTGCGGTTTCTGGGCGCGGACCCCACATGAGTGGAGGGCAACTCCACTGATTTCGCAGTTGGGACCTGCGGAATTCAGTCAGAAATCGTAGGTCCCACCTGCTGTTTCTGAATCAGATACCGCAGGTGGGACCTGCGGTTTCTGATGAACCGAACCCCTATAAATTCCCCCCATTCTTCTCGCATTTCACGCACCGAATAAAATAATATACCCAAAAATTTATCGGTGGACGGAAGCAACGGGTTCATTTGTATCAGGTATTTATTAAGTTTTATTAATATAAAATTTATTTTAATTTTATATTTGATAATATTTATTTAAATAAAAAATAAATATAAAAATTATATTTACTTAAATAGAAAATGAATATGAAAATTATATTTATTTATATAAGTATTAATTAATAAAAGTACAATTAATTTTATTATTTTATTGGTTTACTGTAAACAATGTGGTAAAATATTGATATTAATGCAATACTACATTTTTTTTTTATGATTACTGTATGTTATTATTAATGTTGTTAATTTGAATCTATTCCCTGGGTATATAACTTATAAGTAGGAAAAATATAATTTTGGCATTAATATGTATTTCGATAAATGGAATTAATATTTTGGATGATGATTTTATATTATTTTTATTCATATCGCCATTAATAATATTTATTTGTATCATCATTATCAGCATCTTGATAGTGAGCAGTGAAATAATTAATTATGTGTTAGGAGTTAAGTATTTATTTATACGATTACTATTATTTAACATTTCTATTATTATTAGCATTATTGTTAATGTTGTTAATAATTTTGCCATTTATATTATTATTAGCATTGTGGTATGATGTAATTGAAAAAAATATTATTTAAACGAAACATGTTTGGTAATTAATGGATTAAACATATGAATAGCATAACAAAGTTATTAATCACATATACTTACATACAGGCTATCACACGATGGCAGCGCATACCGATTTTTATTTGCATACCGGTGGAGAAATAAGTTATGGACTGGGAGGCTTTCAATATGATATATCCGGTGCAAATGCAAAAACGAGAAGATTGAGATTGAAGAATAAGCCAACTTATCGTGAACTAGTCCACAAAATTCATGTGAAATTAGGATTAGGTCAGAATGACGTCGTATCAAGAATTATATATAAGAGTCCAATGTACAATCAAGGTTCATTGTGCTGGACTTCGGTTGATTTGATAGATGATGACGACGTAGAGATGATATATGAAAATTTGAGAAAATTTGAATATTATACTTTAGTTGAATTAATTATTTTAGTAACGGAGGGCGATGTAGGACATATGATGCAGACTTATGCGCAAGGCAATCAAGGCAGAAATGAAGAGGTTGTCACGGAAAATATCGGAGGGAGCGAACAGAACGACATGAATGATGTTGGTCCTAGTCAGCCTATGCAATCTGTAAGTCCACATGACGTTAAATTATTTTCTCAAGATAACTTATGTGTGGAACAGTATGTGGATGCAGCTCAAAGTATGTATTCAAGTAGGCAACGACAACCGGTTAGAAGTATGGGAGATGGTGGTCCACTTCAGACTCAGCAATCTGTTCAATGAAGGGATGGTGACTTGGTTGGGAATGATCCAATGGGAAGCCAAATGCCAGTGGATAATGTGAGGCAGATGCATGTTCAGAATTTGAGCCAACCAAGGCGATCAATTAGTCAGAGGATTGGTAATTTTTTCAGTAAATCCCTATTTGGCAACAGGTCTGGTAGGCGTGCATGTGAGACTTATAATGAAGCGGGATCAAGTGCATTTACAACTCATAATACTGAAAGCAGTCGTGGACGGCATTCTGTTTCTCATACTCCAGATCAAATTCGACGACAATCCACTGCAGGAGTAGCACATGGGAGTAGACGTCATTCTGTGAGTCAGTTGCCTGCGACAAATATCAATCAACCAAATGAGTTTGTTTGTCGACGAGATGGTGATTTACTAGGCGATGCCGTTGATGAAAACCATGAATGTCAAAATCCAAATGAAGTTCCATGTTTTGTTCAAGAAGGTATGGATCAGGGCAATGAACGTTCTATTGATTTGGCCGACACCGATGACAGTGACTATGAAGGGCTGGACGATGATAATGGGTCACTTGATGATGATTTTGATGGTGAGACTGCAGCCATGAGTTCTGAAAGTGATAAATCTGATAAAGTTGATGCATCGTCTAACACTCAAGATGTTAGTCCTCTAGCGTCATTGCATCCGGGTGAAGGTACGGACAACGTCATTTTTAACTTTCCCTCCGAACATTACACGACTATTGACTTCAATGCAGCACAAGTTGATCTATCAGAGGGTGTACACTATGGAACATGGGACAGTGTTTCTGAGTTATCGATTGGTTTAGTCTTCAACAGCAAAGAAGAGGTTAAAGCCTGTGTTAAGAAGTTTTCAATTATGCGAAATGTCGACTTTAGAGTTGTTGAATCCAAGCCTAAGTTTTTGGTCATCAGATGTGCAAAGTCTGAAGATGGTTGCATGTGGAGGCTCAGAGCAGCACCAAAAGGAAATAATCCTTTTTGGACAATCACGCGGTACTGTGAGCCGCACTCATGCATTTCTGCTAATCTTATGAAGGATCACAGACAATTGGGCTCTAAAGTCATCAGAAATTGCATTATGGGAATGGTGAGTAAAGATCCTACAATGCCTGTCGATGTGATAATTGCAACTATCAAGCAACAATTTAAATTTGAGGTTTCATACAAGAAGGCATGGTATGGGAAGGTGGGGGCAATTGAAGCTATATTTGGAAATTATATCGAATCATTTGAAAGATTGCCAGGATTTTTGTATGCACTGCAAACGTACAATCCCGGAATGGTTTATGAGTTCAAGTTGCAAGATACACAGAATCCACGTGTGAAGCAATTTGAAAGGGTTTTTTGGACTTTTAAATCGGCAATTGACGGCTTCGCTCATTGTAAACCTATTTTGTTGATTGATGGTACATTTTTGACTGGTAAATTCCAACAGACTCTTCTGATTGCCAGCTCAGTCGACGAAAACAACATGTTGTTTCCCATTGCATTCGCAATCGTGGAATCTGAAAATAAGTCTAGTTGGTCGTGGTTTATGGGCTTAATCAGAAGACATGTCACTCAGCGTCTTGGTATTACAGTTATTTTTGACAGGCATGCAGGTATAATGGCTGTTTTTCGCGATGAACAGAGTGGATGGAAGGAACCTCGGGCATTTCATAGGGTGTGCTTACGTCACTTTGTAAGCAATTACAATACTCATCACCACAATAAGGAAATAAAGGATCTCCTTTATAAGGCCGGTAAGCAAATAAATACTTTATATTACATCGAAATATTTTTTTGCCGTCATTATGTTTTTCGGGATTGTTCAAGCATAACACAAAAGTGTTAAACAATTTCGTTAATGACATGCTGCAGGCACGCAATTTCAGAAGCGAAAGTTCACCAAGCAAATGGACAAAATAAAAGAGCTCGATGAGGAATCTTACAACTGGACGATGAGGGTCCCTCTCGATCGGTGGACATTTTCTGAGGATAGGGGACACAGGTTCGGTCATGCAACTACAAATATTGCTGAAAGTGTAAACAGTGCTCTTAAAGGCGTTCGCATGATGCCAATCACAGTGATCTTGGAACACGTGTTCGGCCGACTGGTTATATTTTATGAACAAAGGAGAGGGTTGTATACGAGCAAAATGGCTGAAGGCTTAAGGTTCACTCCGAAATGTGTTCAAGTAATGACAAAGCGTGCAATAAGGGCGCGCGGACACATGGTCATCAGTTATGACACTCGATACGAGCTATTTAGTGTCATAGCAGGCATTGCACCAGAAGACGACACAGAAGTTGACACGTATGTATTGAGTCTCGAAAAGCGTGAGTGCGAGTGTGAAAAGTTTCAAGGAACAAAAATGCCATGCTCTCACGCCATTGCTGCTTGCATGCACCGACACCTTGATATGTACACATATGTCGACCGGTGTTACAGCATAACCGAGGCATTTAAATGCTATGAGGGTGAATTCAGACCGATGGCACACAGGGCATATTGGCCAGAATATTATGGGCCTACATTAGTACCAGATATGGAATTACAAAGGAAGAAGGGATGGCCTCGTACTAATCGTATTTGAAATGAAATGGACCGGCGTGAACGTTCTAATATTGTTCATTGCAGTAAGTGTGGAAATATTGGGCATAATAAAAAAACTTGCTCAAGTCGAGCTGGATCATCAAATCAATCATTCAGCGGGTGACAGTGTGAAAGTAACATGCATGATATAATTTGTAATTAATCATATTACATAAATTTGAGTGATTATATTATATTATATTATTTTCGTGACGTTCTATTGTATTATGATAAATTTTAGTGATTATATTATTTTATATTATTTTCGTGACGTTATATTGTATTATAATAAAATATGTAATATTAATGTAATAAAAACAAATTACACAACTTATAAGATGTCATGAAATACAAACCCATCAAACACAAGATAATTAAGATGTAATAAAATACACAACTTCATAAAGAACAAGTTATCTAACTTCTCCTACTCCTACTACCGCGACCAGAGCTACGGGGTGATTGAAATTGAAGAGTGCCATCGAAGGTGTTCGACTCCTGGGTAAAATGTAGTATATCATTGTATTCCCCACCATACAATGGCTGCTTGGCTAAACCCATAGTGGTACTGATATGGGAGTTGTGTAATAGCTCATTAAAAAAATCGTCATGTTGTGCCATATGCTGCGAAACTACATATATATTCTGCGATGGGGGTTCTCCTTCAGATAAACTCAAGTTCAAGTCAACATTCCGTTGAGATGGACCAGCTTCGGAGGAATAGTACGTTGAAGGACCTGCTTCATTATGGAAAAATTGTTGCTGCTCCACCTGTGGCTGATCAAACTGTTGCCCACTAACTGGTGGAATACAAAATGCACCTGAACCTGGGTCATGATAATATGGCCATGACATAGGTGGGGGGACCTGGTGCACACCGGGAGGGATGGGAATGGATGGAACAGTTGTGCGTCTCTCCCGCATTCCTCTTCTGCTGCGGGCAGTTGAACGAAAATCTTCGAAATGAGAAGACAACGGTTCAATCTCTGGAGCCTCAGGAACTGGTTGCCGAGGGTACTCATTGGATGCCCTTCCAATTGCGCCAACCGCACCTAGAATGCTTTTCGACGTCATGCGAATATCATCAGGTTCATTGAAAGATGAAGATAAATCTGTGTGAAAAATCCGTTCCGCTCCATCAGCCTGCATGTAAATTTTAAACTTGTTACTATACAATCATAACTTATTGAAAAAAATATATTACAAATATTTCGTACCGTAGCCCCCATTGAAGCACCATATGGACTAATCCAGCGTCGGGTCCTTGTACTATACCATTGTAAGTATTGTGACCTCGGATGCTATGGAGCCTGTAATAATTGTGTCGTTACAATCCTATTCCAACGGTTTCCCCACTCTTCAATAAAACTGAAAAATTTCTCCTCCCAATTTATATCATTATGTCCTCGCAAATCGATGGAGTGAACTGTATCGTTGTTCTGCGGTGGGTATGGAATGGGTTGATCCATCCCAAATTGTCTCATACATCGATCTGGTTGATGCCACTCAATGATATGAAAACACACCAATGGCACAACTGATCTCCAACTATTCGCCTCACTAGTACAGTACTCAGCCAATAGATAAATTACATTGTTATATGGCTCCCATTCAAACTGCACAACATTTAAATGACAAGTTATCGAGTAATAACCTATTTATCCTAGGTGGGATTGCAAATAAAGAAATGCTCAATTGTTTAATAATAACAACTTACTTGTTCATGACGCTGCATGTCTAAATCAACGCGGTAATCATTAACATTCTTGCTATAATTATTTCTTAAATTAATAGGAGCTCGCCACCTGTTACACAATTACTATTATATTATCAGTATATTGTACTAATATTTAATAATAAAAATCCTAACGCAGTATATAATATCACAAAAATTACCTGTACGCATATGGCATGGTTTGATTAAGCACGAAATTTTGTAAAAAGGCTGGCCGAAATTGTGGGAATCTTTCCCACGCCCATATTTGTATTAGCTGATGATATTCGCCCAATCCATTTGCACTGGGGCGGTGGCCCGATATAGCTCTCTGTATAACCAGGCCAAACAGGCTGATCCCCAACTGTACTGACCCGCTTGATCTAAAAACTCTAATAGCGGTAACCACATTAAATGAATATAATTGTTAGACTGCGAAAGACATAACAATCCACCTATGCAGCGTAGTATCCAAGCTCGCGCAAAATATTGCACAACGTATTCGGGTGCATCTGACGGTAAAGAATTAAAATTTCTTGTCAACCAAGTCATTTTAACGCTGTGCCCTTTTAGAACTTCTGGTGGGGAAACTTGTCCCAATAGCTTACCACACAATTCCGCCCAGTTATATTGCAAATGTCCCGTTACAGCTCGCCCTTCAATGGGCAGACCGGTGAGAATCCCCACATCCTGTAGAGTAATAGTGGCTTCACCAACGGCAAGATGAAACGTATGTGTCTCCGGTCTCCATTGCTCCACAAGCGCGGTTATCAAATTGCAATCAACATTCACAGCACCAATATGAGATACCCCAAAGAATCCGACGACTCTCAAGTACGGTATAATTCTCGGATCGATGTTCACATAATGGCTCTCCACACTGGCTCTACGAGCAAACAATACTTCATGTTCCACCTGCACCTTTAAATTCATCAGTTGCATTTACTTGACTACGTGTGTGTCTTTTGATAACAAACAAAATGTAATTTTAATGCAGTATCGACATATACGTACATTATATGCCAAACGGCATCTACTCGGTGTCTCCCGCTTAAGTTCAACAGATCACCTTCTATGGGACTCGGATTAACAAAATGTTCGTTTTCACGTCGATCCATTTGGTGCTACCCTAAGTATAAATACATTAGCATTTGTCAACCGTGAATGATAATAATTTTCACATCATTGACCACGAAATTAATTGTATGATATCATGCATTCCTGACAATATTATAAACTTAAATATATATAAATAATCAATATTATAGTAAACTCCAACAGTTAAAATATAGTTGTATTATTGTTATAATGCACAAACCATTTTAAACAGCTAAATATTCATTACTATTTATTAATTTCACATTTCTACATATATAACTTAATAACATGTATATTAACGAATTTTGTAATTAATTTTAATTAAAATTTGCCACGCTCATTTGATTTTTTTCACAACATCGTATATTCAAAATATATACAACAACTTACCTTTTTCTTTCAAAAGGCCAAGTTTTGTAATCAAATACGCGTACAATCTACACAACAATAACACAATAAAATTTTAAATCATAATATTGACATAAAAAATAACACAATTAAACCTCTATTTTTTTTAACATTGCCACTAAATATTTAACTGCAATTTTAAATCAAAAATATAACAACACATGCGTTGTTCCTATTAAAATTTATAACACCGGTCCGAATAAATTATAAATTATTAATATTACACAAATTAACAAAAAAGTTACAATATTATATACTTTTTTAAAACCAACATACATTTTATTTTCATACTTCACGTCATGAAATTAAAAAAAAAAATTGACTTAACTTTTTTTTTTTATCGATTTTCGATTTGTGGACAAAATGTACCTATAATATACATGAAAATATCATAATGAAATATTCAATTCAAACCATTAAAATATAAATAAATTAATAAAATTTAATTAATTTTACATACCTTCACTTTAAGTTGGATAACTGAAAAAAATCTTACGAGATTTGAGCACACACTTAACACCAACAACTACAACTTCAATAACTCTTTCACTTTGCTTTCAAGATAAATTCTCGGTGCCTTACATTTTTTCACTGCTTACTCTTTTATAGAGGCCGAAATTGAAAATTTTCTTCATTCTTGTGTTAATTTTTACTATTTGGAGTCAGTCACGCGTGACTGACTCCTTCACATGCATGCAGCATGCTTGCAGGGCCGAGGGAGACAGGGTGAGGCCATGTCTCCTTGATACCGTAGCTGCCAGCTGCGGTATCCGCAGCTGGCAGCTGCGGTATCAAGGAGACAGGGCCCCACCCTGTCTCCCTCGGTCCTGGCTCCAATACCGCAGGTCCCACCTACGGTATTTCCCTATTTACCCCTCCCCCATAATTATTTTTTCATCCACACCATTTCCGGAAATACTTTCCCAATTAACACCAATTATATCTTTGTCCCATTTTACGGAGCCTCTAAAAGTTTAATTTTTACTCGTCTGAATTATACATGATTTTCTAAATTTGAATTTTTAACTTAAAAAACAAACTAAAACACAAGTGCAATTTATTTTATTTATACTTTAACTTAATTTTCCTTCCATTCTATGAGAAGAGTCACTTTTGAAAATAAAAATTATTTTACTTAAATTGTCACTTTATAAAATTAAGAAATAATTAATATTTTTTTTCAATTTTACCTTTATTATTAATAAAGTCATATGGTAGAAAGTTAAATGAAAAATCATCTGTAGTATTTGAAAAGAGAATGCGAAATGAGTATAACAGTGCATTATAATTTATAGTAATTGTTTATTAAATTAAATAATTAAATAATCATTTTAATAGGCACAGAATAGGAGAGTTAAAAATTAGAATTATGTTATTGGGTGTTTGGTTCCCTACCTAAAACTAAAACCAATAAGGTGGGTAGATTGTTTGACAGCTATATTATTAATTTATTACGTCAAATCTAACTAATATCTAAATTACTAATATAACTAAACATACTTGATTCAGAAAATTTTAGTTGAGAATTGATAACCAAACCAACCATAGAAAGTCCATAACCTTTTTTCTTTACACTCTGTAGGGGTGGTCCATATCAATCATATTCATCTTTAAAAATAATCAATTTTTCCATAGAATAGAATAATAATGATAAGCCTGCTTGTGCTTGTGCGGCCTACGCGTTTATTGTTTGAGTCATTAATTAGAAATTATGGTTCAATGCTAAAATATACTACTGAGATTCAAGGAAGTTTCAAGTTTAATTTAAAAGCTAAAAATTAAGATATATTCCTCTTATTTTATTTTATTTATCACTTTTATTATTTTTATTAAAATTAAAAGATATTAATTAAATTTAAAATAAAATTAAGTGATTTAATGTATAAATTTAAATTTAATTAGATTTAATTTTTATTGAAAAAAATTAAATTATATTATAAATTTAAAAGTGTCATATAAATAAAATTTATATTTTATTTAAAATGACATATAAAATGCAATAAAAAGAGTAAGTATTTAAAGCTAAGAATACAATAAAAGTAGTTTTTGTTACGTAAACTGAATTGAGCCAATCTCAAAGCAGGTTAAATTACACTTATATGTTTTATCTATGTTTATTTATGTATAAAATTCTGAATTTGCAAATTATAATTTTACTGGAATTTGTTATCGAGATCATTTGTGATTAAATTAATTGAAACGCGTAAATGTTTTTCAAATTAACAAGATTTAAATCTCTATTTTTTTTAAAAAAAATAATTAGGGGTAAGCAACGGTTGGTTCGGTTTAATAACTGAACCGAACGAAAAAAATCGAAAATTGAAATATTAGAATTTATACAAACCGAACCGAACCGAATCGAAATTATATGAAAATCGAACTAAAATCGAACCAAATTTTCGGTAGGTTTGGTTCGGTTAACCGATAAAACCGAAAATCCAAAATTATAATTAAAAAAAATTATCTAAAAATTATACAAAATTACAAATAATAAAATAAAAATAAAAACATCCAAATTAAAAAAATGTACATATATAATTTGAGTTCAAACTCTCTTAAATTGATAAAAAAATAAAAAAAAAACAAATTTTATGTAAAAATTGAATAAAATAATATATAATATTAAAATTTCGGTCGGTTCGATTTTTCTTCAGTTTCTGCCTTCCAAAACCGAACCGAAATAACTGATTTACATAGAATTTTAAAACCAAAGCCGAACCGAATTTAAAAATCGGTTCGGTTTGGATCTGTTTTTTTCGAATTTTGCTCACCCCTAAAAACAATATATGTACAAATAAAAAAAATCAGCAGAAAAAGATAAATTGGAGCTTATTTTTAATAATTAATGATTATATGTGAATGCGATTTAAATTCAAGTCTCCTTAGATAAAGCAACAGATGCTTTTGTTTATTTATTGGATGAGAAAAAGAAGATACGACATTAACAACGGTTATGGAAATCTCATTCATCTTCCCCTTTCTCCATGCCGACTTACTTCCATATTCAGACATCTCATTTAAATTCTGTCATCATCGCTCATCGGACTCACAAGGTATCTTCTTACTAAATGTATTGAATATATACCATTTAATATGAAAAATAAAATATATTATTTTTTTCCAACGGTCCATATAATACTATTTCTAATGTCTCAAATGCACACTCGTTTTCAAAGTTTCGCAATCTATGAAATCAATTAAAAAATAGACAGCTCACAAAATCCGATAAGAATACAAAATTATTTATTCCAAGAAAAAGAATATAAAATAATCATGAAATGTGTACTGAGATTTTGATATATATATAATTTTATATTGGATTCATGTGCTATAATTTTTTTTACATTTAATTTTGAGACTGATAAATTTACAATGAAATTGAAGTAATTTATTAAATACCTGAACTTCAATTTTGGTAATTAATGAGATTATCTAAGGGCTTTTATGAAATTGTCAGTAGTTGATCGTAGTTACTTTAAAACAGCTATGATTGTATATAAAGTTAACTGAGATTCAACTCACATCGCAAATGGTTAAATATTCAACGCAAATAAGTTACCATGTAAGTATAGCGAGTACGACGAGGTTTCACACTCAGGCATTAGACACGCAAATCACTCCATAAAATAATTCATCCTTAACACAGGACATCACAATTTCTTTGGTTTTTTTTTTTTTTTTTTTTTTTAAATTGAGATTTCTCAATCTAGAAGAAGCATTTCAACAGACAAAGGCAGTTTTTTTTTTATTATAATCACTTTCTCAATTATTATAATTCCATAAATTAATTTATGGGTTTAATGCATGACCATCGATTCTTACACATGTCAGTAGCATACCATCACTATCATCCAACACTTGGGCACAATTGCAGTCTTGCACCAAAGCCACTGACTCTGCTATAAATTTTTGGTCACACAGAGGTTGCCAGATAATATTTATTTATTTATTTATTATTTGTACTTTGAAACACTGAACCAGAGGAAGGGGAAGATATGTCCGGTGGGGGTAGTGAAGAAGGTGAATCCTTTGCATTTACACCCACATGGGTTGTGGCTGCTGTTTGTACGGTGATTGTTGCAATTTCTCTTGCTGCTGAGAGATTTCTCCATTATGGTGGTGTGTATCTCAAGAAGAAGAATCAAAAACCTCTCTATGAAGCCCTTCAAAAAATTAAAGAAGGTCCCTTCTCCTTTTCCCATTTATGTTCCTTTAAATCTTCTTTATGCATGTTTGGTTACAGAGAAAAAATATTTTTTTCTCTTTATTATTATTTTTTTTTTCTGGGACAATGTTGATACATTTGTCCGGACAGAGAGAGGGATTTTTTTTTTCTTTTTCCTGTAAAAAGTCATGATTTTTTGTTGCATTCACCTAGAATCAAAACGTAACTGATACCAAAGATCTTTCCTTTCTGTAGCTCTGTATGTTTCTTCTCTCCCTTTCTCTCTTCATTTCTCTTTCTAAGGGGGGGTTTTTCCAGAAGGGAAGAGGGATTTTCTTTTTTTTTTTCCCTCTAAAAAGGTCATGATCTCTTCATAAACCCATGCGGTATGGGAACTCATACCAAAGGTTTTTTTTTTTTCCCTTTGTGTGTTTGTTTATGATGTAATCTAGCATGATTAGCCAAAAACAGTGAGAAATATAGACTTGTTTTTTTTTTTTTTTAATTTTTTGCATATCTAAACCTTATGTAAAGATTTGTACAAAATTTTGATACAGTTTTTTTTTGGCCTTGTAATTTTGAGGGTTTTCTTTTTGATTTGCAGAGTTGATGCTTCTGGGTTTCATATCACTGTTGTTAACGGTATCTCAGGGCTTAATATCTAAAATCTGTGTTGCTGAGCATGTGATTACCAATATGCTTCCTTGTGACCTCTCTGAGAAGGGAGAAGAGGAGGGACATGAACCCACATCCAATGCCACAACTACTGCTGAACATTTTCAGAGGTCCTTTACAACTACAATCTCTGGTACTGTCAGACGCCTTCTGGCTGAATCAACAGAATCCCAACTTGGTTACTGCGCAAAGAAGGTAAAAATACATTACCATCTGCCCTGTTTTTCCCCATTGCCAGAGCTAGAATTGGATTATGCCCTCAACCTTTGATGGATGGAAATTGTGAACATGCGTGCTAAGTTTGTATAACCTGTCTTTTTAGTAGTTATCATTTTTGGCTTTTGTAATTAAGCCATTTAATGGTTAATATCATCTTTTTGCTTATATCTGGGGAAGAGAGTTTAGTGTTCATTGACTATTTGCTTTTCTTTTCGTTTTTCCCAATTGTGCTGTAACATATGCACTCTGGTTTTGGATCTTATTTCTTTTGATATTCTGGGTTTCTGTTGCTGCACTAGGTAATCAGAATAATGCACTCATTTTGTTTTTCTGCTTGTTCTTCAGGATAAGGTGCCATTATTGTCTTTGGAAGCGCTACATCATCTACACATCTTTATCTTTGTCCTAGCCATTGTTCATGTTAGTTTCTGCGTACTAACTATTGTTTTTGGAGGGGCAAAGGTGATTATCTGATAAGATTGTTTATATTTTTCCTCATTACTGATGGTTGTGGGGGTTATCAAATTTTCTCTCTTATCTTTATCTGTGTTGATGTAGATTCGACAATGGCAGCATTGGGAGAATTCAATTGCTAAAGACCAATATGATACAGATGAAGGTAAGGATTAGAATTAAACTACAGGCCTTTTGCATTTGATGTGCTTATGATTAGTATGTGCATAGAATGTGCCAGTAATGGTGGCATTTCCATATAAAGCGTTATTAGGTTTAACTTCGTGCCTAACTCAGTGATTGACTGAATGAGAGGAAAAAACTTAAAAATAACAACATCCCGTTTCTTAGTTCCCCGAAAGAAACAATTTATTTTATGCTCATCATGTCTGTTCTGTTGCTTATTGTGCCTGTTCTTTTGCTTTTATGCTCATTTTTTCTATTCTGTGAACTTTGGTTGTGCAGTTTTGAAGAAAAAGGTTACCCATGTCCGTCAACATTCATTTATCAAGGAGCACTTTCTGGGCTTTGGTAAAGATTCAGTTCTGCTGGGGTGGGTGGTAAGTTACTTTCTCTCCGTCTGCCATATTCTTCTTGAAGATCACATGCACATGTTAATTGTGATACTGTATAATTGATCATCTTTCAGACAAAGTCTAGCCTATGGTCCAAGGCCTGAACCATCAAGATGTTCTATTTCGAACTGACCATTTATGGGTCTTTATCTTCGTATGTACATGCCTCCATCAGCTCCAAAGATCTTCTCGCTGTCTTTGCGCATCTCTTGTGTTTTCATTTGCCATTGGATGAGAGAGTCTGTTAGTGAAGATATTTTATTCTTGAGCTGTTACTTGAAAGCTTGACTTTTTGGATGCAGTGGTTGTGTGATTAATCCTCTCAAGCTTATTTTATTATGGTTAGAGTTTGATCTATTCATCTTCAAGTACTTGAAAAAAACAATACTTGTTGGGAAGAGATATTTTATGCATTACAATGTCATATAAGATGAAAACACAGGATTTTAAATTGTTATGTTTGTTCTTTGAAATGATTGGCAGTTGACAAAATTTATTTTTGACCTTAAGCCTATTGGTTTATTAATTATGAAAGCCAGTTTCAAATGGTTCAAACTTCAAATTCTTTGTTGTACAACTTCAAGAATCACTTTTTGAAAACTGCAACCAAATGGTTCTCTAATATCATTTTGTTTCTGCAGCATTCTTTTTTTAAGCAATTCTATGCGTCTGTGACAAAATCAGATTATATAACTCTAAGGCTGGGCTTCATTATGGTAACATTTAAGTTTTTTCTAGCTTACTTTTTTTTACGTCATCTGTGAATAAACATTGATTAGCCAATTTTTTTACTTATTGTGTAGACACATTGCAAACAAAATCCGAAGTTTAATTTTCACAAATACATGGTTCGGGCCCTAGAAGATGACTTTAAGACAGTTGTTGGGATAAGGCAAGTGCTAAAAACCTTCTGTAATGTATATCTGCATATTGATTGCCTTGAACATTGTTTTTTATCTGATCTTTTAATTTCACCTTATGCCCTTGGTTGCAGTTGGTATCTCTGGATATTTGTGGTCATCTTCTTATTGATGAATGTCAATGGTATGGTATGCTGCTCCATGCTCAGTTTATGGAAAATATCTTTTCATGATTTGGTGCCAATTATCAAGTGCATTTGGGCTATTCATTTATTCTTTGCTTCACAACCAATTTTGTTTCCGGTATCATACCAAACTTTTGTGCCTTAATTTAAATTGTAGATATGAGTATTTGGTATTTTAAGCACAAGGGGTTATCCAATATGGCTTGGCTGGATTTATAAGAGTTAATCTGGTACTCAACTGGCGACATAATCAGGAATTCTAATAACTCTGTAGTGCATTAATAAGTGATGATATTTTTTTATTATTATGCAAACTGTTGTTTTATGATCTTGGTTTCTGTTACATATTTTGGTCAAGATTGCTGCTGCTTTTACTTAAAATGGTATTGTACTGTCTTCTGTAGGTTGGCATACGTATTTCTGGATAGCATTTCTTCCTTTCGTTGTGAGTAACTAAAACTCCCTTTCTTTGTCTTGAAGAGCCTAGAAATTTTTGCACTTTATATAATTTTCCCTTCTAGTTCTGCCACCCTTACATGTTCATCTCTCTATCTTTAAGTTTCAAGTTTCTACTAAGTTACCATTACACCGTATTTAAATGGAATCATGCACATTTACAGTCCTCTGCGATTTGTTCTCATTTTATATATGTTTTCATTTATTTATTCACTTGAGCTGTTAAATTCTTATTGTCAGTTAATAATACATCTGTTTGGCCTTTTGATAACACGACCATTTGATGGATGCATTAGTTTCCTCTTTTCTTTAAACTGGAACTTCAATTTCAGTAGCGTAAATTGTTTTGCTGTTCTATCTTTTATGCCAGATTTTGCTTACATTTTTAGTTTTCCAGCTTCTGCTTGCTGTGGGCACCAAATTGGAGCATGTGATCACCCAGTTGGCTCATGAGGTTGCTGAGAAACATATTGCAATAGAAGGGGACTTGGTAGTTAAACCATCAGACGAGCACTTTTGGTTCAACCGACCGGACGTTGTTTTGATTTTGATTCATTTCATCCTTTTCCAAAATGCATTTGAGATTGCATTTTTCTTCTGGATATTGGTAAGCTGGTTGTGTATTGTACATGGACTTGTTGAATGTTACATGATTATACTGAATTCTATTCCTCTGCAGTTTCAGTACGGCTTTAACTCCTGCATAATGGGACAAGTTGGATATATTGTCCCCAGGCTAATTATTGGGTAGGAATCATTACCTTCCTTTTAGATAGTAGTTGAGAACTACTTCAGTTTGAGGATTTTGCTATATATATACGGGGACAAAGCTTTTGATTTTTCTTTTTCCTCTTCATATAGGGCTATAATTCAGGTACTCTGCAGCTACAGCACACTTCCACTTTATGCCATTGTCACTCAGGTCAGTAGAGCTCTTAGCTTGAAAATAACTCTAGCACCATTGAACTAAAAGCTAATTTTGTGAGCTGCTTTCTGATTAAAACTGCATACAATTTCATTTGTTGCTGTCAATCTTGATCCTGATTTCTTTACTCTGCAATGAAATGAAGATGGGAAGTACATACAAGAAAGCAATATTTGATGAACATGTGCAAGCCGGACTAGTCGGTTGGGCGCAGAAGGCAAAGAAAAGGAATGCTGCAAAGACAGCAGTTGATGGAACTAACCAATCAAGTTCTCATGGTACTCCTACTGTGGGAATTGCACTTGGAAGAATCGGCCAAGCTGCGCCCACACCCAAGGAGATTCAACCTTCAGCTCGTCCTACTGATGAGAAGAAATGATATAGTTTCGTTAAAGCAATGATAGTAAGTTGTATTTATACAATGGTGAGATAGGTAGCAATGGATATAGTTTACTACTGATCTGGGATTTGTGGATCTTTTTATTTATTTTTTTTTTCCACTGAACTTTTTGAACGCTCCTTGTGTATCCAGCCATTTAGCAATGGAATTAATTTTGGAAAGTGCATATTGAATTCTGTTTATTGGCATAGCACCCATCAGTTTCATTTTAGCATCAATTGTAAAAAGGGTTTGCATTTGGAAAAATCTTTACCTAGATTTTGTTCTTTTTTTTTTTTTTTGGCCTTGTTAGAAAATAAACTTGATTTGTGTGGAGATTTCTAGAGTATTTGATTTGTGTGGAGATTTCTAGAGTATTAGTTGTATATTAGTTGTATTTTGATAAGTATTTGACTTGGTCAAATACCAAGCCAATTTTAATTTGGATACTTATCAAAACCAACTAATACTTAGTAGCTAAGTATTTGATACTTAGTAGTTAAGTATTTGACTTGGTCAAATACTTAGTTAATTTTGGATTTGGTTTCTTACTAAGCCAACTAATACATTAGTTGGCAAATTCTTAGCATCTAAGAAAAATAAACCTCCTCAATTGCCTATATAAATGGCTAAATGTTGGCCATTAATACATGTAATTAGAGAATATTTCTTGGTAATTAGCTTCAACAAGCTAACACATAAAGGGGTAGTTAGCTTTAACAAGTTAACACATAGAAGGGTTTTGGGATGTGAGTGTTTTGTTGTGAGAGTTTGTACTTGTTATAATTTGTATTTTTCAATCAATAAAAAGAGTGTGTATTTGGATATTTAAATCCATTTCTAGGCAAATTTATATTTGCCAACATCTGGTATCAGAGCCTGGTTGAAGTGCTCAAGTAGATCAAGATGGCTTCAAGTTCAACAATTGAAGTTCAACCGATGCAATTATCAATTTTCAAGTTTGATGGGAAACAAAATTTCGCGATGTGGAAACACTTGATGGAGTTATATTTGAGAAGCAACGGCTATGGTGAAATTTTGGAGAAAGGCCTAGTAGAAAAAGAAAAGCCAACGGCTGAGGAATTACAACAACTGGCTCGTGATCGTTCACTAAATGAAAAGGCTTTATTTTTAATTTGCCAATCTGTTGAACTGCCGATTCTTGAGAAGATATTACATGCTAAGACAGCAGAGGAAGCTTGGAATATTTTGCTCAAAACATATGAAGGAGCAGATACAGTCAAACGGACGAGATTGCAAGGATTAAAAAGGCAATATGAGTTGATGGAGCAAGGAAGAGATGAAAGTATTCGTGATTATTTTTCACGAATGGAAAAATTGATTAACGAGATGAAAAGCAATGGTCATGAAATTGCAGAAAAAGAGATCGTTGAAAAGATCATGCGTACGTTGACAAGTCGATTCGATTATGTTGTCACAGCCATTGAAGAATCTAGAGATTTGGATTCCATGACTATCAATGATTTGCAAGCTTCACTAGAGTCTCGAGAAATGCGAATGAATGAAAGATCACCAAATATAACGGAGCAAGTACTAAAAGCCCAAGTAAATTTGAGAAATGAGAAGGAAGCTGTGACAGGCAAAACAGAGCACACTCAAAGAAGTTCAAATTTCAGGAGCAGAGGAGGCAAAAATTTCAGAACCAATTTTAGACCAGGAGCAAGGGAGAATGAATCCTTTCAGGATAAATCCAAAATTCAATGTTATAAGTGCAAGAAATTTGGTCACTATCAATCTGAATGCAAGTCTCATATACAGTGCCATAATTGTAAAAAATATGGTCACTTTAATAGAGAATGTCGCATTCGAAGACAAGAGCATAAAGATAATCGAGTTGGAGTTGTGGAAGACAACAATCCAGAGACCTTGTTGATGGCTACTCACAAAATTAGTAACAACGATAATTGTCAATGGTGGTTAGACTTGGGTTGCAGCAATCACTTAAGTGGAAGCAAGGAAGTATTTACTGAATTAGATGAATCCTTTCATTCTTCAGTAAAACTTCCAGATGACTATCAGATTCCAGTTTTGGGAAGAGGAAAGATTGCTATAAAATTGAAGAATGGGTCTCTAAATTATATCTCTGATGTGTACTACGCTCCTACTCTTTGTCATAATCTATTGAGCGTTGGACAACTATTGGAAAAAGGTTATGATTTACACTTCAGCAAAGATAAATGCACCGTAAGTGATTTAAAAAAGGGAGTGATTCTAAAGACGAGAATGGCATCCAATCGTCTATTTCCAACATATTTTAATTACACTTCTTGCTGTAATGCAATGATAATCAACGATAATTGGCTATGGCATATGCGGCTTGGGCACTTGAATTTTGGAAGTATAAAGTTTCTTGCAAACAAAGAGTGGGTTTCAGGCTTGCCAACCATTCATGTTCCTGACCAGATTTGTGAGTCATGTGTAATGGAAAAAAAACATAGAGATCCATTTCCCACAAAACAAGCATGGAGAGCCAAACGTCCATTAGAGCTCATGCACTCAGATTTATGTTATGTAGAAGTTCCATCAAATGGAGGTAACAGATACTTTATTACATTTATTGATGATTATAGTAGAAAAGCATGGGTTTATTTTCTAAAGCAGAAATCAGAGGCATGTGAAGTACTTAAGAATTTTGTAGCGTATGTTGAAAAACATAGTGGTTATTCTATCAAAACATTAAGAACAGATAGAGGTACATAATATATTGTTTGTGATGATTTTTTAAGACAACGTGGAATCAAGCACCAGTTGACGGCTAGGTACACTCCTCAACAAAATGGAGTGGCAGAAAGAAAAAACAGAACTATTATGGATATGGTAAGAAGCATGTTATTTTGTAAGAAGTTACCTAAAGGTTTTTGGGCAGAGGCCGTGGCTTGTGCTGTCTATATTTTAAATAGATGTCCTGTTAAAAGCGTTCGTGATAAAACTCCACAAGAAGCATGGAGTGGACGAAAGCCTAATCTTAGCCATATGAGGGTGTTTGGCTGCATTGCCTATTCACATGTGCCTGATGAATTGAGAAAAAAGCTAGATGACAAGGCAGAAAAGTGTATATTCCTTGGTTATAGCAGTGAAACAAAAGGTTATAAGCTTTACAATCTAAAAACTCAAAAAGTTATTATTAGTCGAGATGTTACTTTTGAAGAAGATGGAATTTGGGATTGGTCAGAAGAGGAAAAGAAGTCATTGCCAGTACCAGTGGTTATAAATAATGAACTGGAAACAACTAATCAAAGTAGAGAGTTATCTTCACCTCTAGTTTCTGATGTGCCAACTTGTGAGGATCCTGCAGCATCATCTTCGCCTACTTCACCTTTGCTTAGGCGCTCACAACGAGAACGCCATCCACCCACTTATTTAAAAGATTATCAAGTAGGTGATGATGAGAATGATGATGAAATTGTGGCCCATTATGCTTTCTTTGCAGATTGTAATCCAGTGTTTCATGGTCGAAGTAAGCATATTGATATCAAATATCATTATATTCGAGATCTGGTTAAAGATAAAGAAATTACAATCGAGTACTGTGCATCTGAGGATCAAATAGCGGATATTTTCACGAAGCCACTGAAAGCTGAACAATTCTACAAGTTAAAAAACATGCTTGGAATGACCAAATCAAGTTTAAGGGAGGATGTTAGAAAATAAACTTGATTTGTGTGGAGATTTCTAGAGTATTTGATTTGTGTGGAGATTTCTAGAGTATTAGTTGTATATTAGTTGTATTTTGATAAGTATTTGACTTGGTCAAATACCAAGCCAATTTTAATTTGGATACTTATCAAAACCAACTAATACTTAGTAGCTAAGTATTTGATACTTAGTAGCTAAGTATTTGACTTGGTCAAATACTTAGTTAATTTTGGATTTGGTTTCTTACTAAGCCAACTAATACATTAGTTGGCAAATTCTTAGCATCTAAGAAAAATAAACCTCCTCAATTGCCTATATAAATGGCTAAATGTTGGCCATTAATACATGTAATTAGAGAGAATATTTCTTGGTAATTAGCTTCAACAAGCTAACACATAAAGGGGTAGTTAGCTTTAACAAGTTAACACATAGAAGGGTTTTGGGATGTGAGTGTTTTGTTGTAAGAGTTTGTACTTGTTATAATTTGTATTTTTCAATCAATAAAAAGAGTGTGTATTTGGATATTTAAATCCATTTCTAGGCAAATTTATATTTGCCAACAGGCCTAATGAACCTGACTGGATTTAAGTAATTGTTGTTTGGATTTGTATCCTGAATTCTGGAATTCACATGATGAATTTCCATAAGCAATTCAATTCAAACAAATAATAACTCACAGAATGAGAAAATTCGTATGGAAAGAGAACAAAATCAGTGTCTTAAAGGGCTTGAAAGTTGAATAAACTTCTCATGTTCAATCAGGTCAGTCTTACTCTTAAAAAATAAAAATTGGATCAAATAAATTCTTATGTAATATTCAATAGGGGAAAAAAATCATAATATGGACATGTTATGTGTCATAAATAAGTAAAATAATTTATCTCATTTAGGGTCTAATTGGGTCAATTTAATTTTTCAAGGACTTATTTAATCTATTTTTAATTTTTTAAAATAAAATTAATCCAACTAAAATATGAGAAGTTTAATTAGTTATTATGATAAATTTGAGAGGCCTCTTAGACCCTTAAACCTTTTAAACTCTGCTTGGAACAAATAAATTTCATAGAATTTTATGGGATTCATTTGTAATTTTTATTCATTATGTTTTGAATACAAAAAAATAGAAATTGAATTTATAAATGAAATTCACCATACTTTCAGCAAGGTGGAATTTATAAATAAATTTCATATTTTTAAGGATTAAATTTAAAATACTATAATAAAAAAGTAATAAGAGAGTCACACAGATCAATCAATCGTATCGGTCGTATTCTTGAATTTGGAATGAAAAGAGGAGTAATGCTTCCTAGCACGGGACATAGAATAGGACTCCTTAGATCAGAATAGAATTCACATAAATGTTCTAACATAGAGTAGAATCGAAAATTGAAGAGATTAGTTGACAAGAGTAAAAAGATGGGCGCCTAATTCCAATACAATAGGGGTATATCAGTGCAAGTCAGCTGAAGACCGTGATTGATGAGTGGGTAGGTGGCTTAGGTCCACCTCTCGCCCAGTGGGAAGTAATGAGGCTAGTTTCTCCCCTGAATGAAGAAGTAGTGGACCCTAGGGGTGAGAAAAAAACCGATGGACTCAGTTAACCGAAAAAAAAAATTCGAAACCGAACCGATGGACTGATTAACCGATTATAATGGACTGGTTAATGGTTAGTGTTTTGAAAAAATTGATATTAATGGACTGGTTAATGATTTTTGACTCATGTGACTGTTTAACCGAACCGAAACCGAATTTTTAGTTAATTTATTAATTTTTTAATAATTTATAACAATTTATCCTAATTAAAGGTGATCATGTACTTTTTTTTTTCATTATACTAATTATTTTAAAGTTTTTAACTTTTTTTAATTGGCTATTAGTAAGTATAATAATTTTTCTAATTAAAAGTAATTATAGATCGGTTAATATATTTACTTATTAAATATTAATTTTTAAAAACAAATTTGCTTATATCCAACAAATATTTTTATTTTAACAACAATCATGTTATATTATAGTGAAAAAATTTTAATTTTTAAGTATCTTGAATATTTTAATTTTATTTATGAATATATTTATAATTATAGTGGTTAACCAAAAAATATTGGGTAACCGATCCGAAAATTCGAAACCGATGGACTGTTTAACCGATGGTAATTGACTAGTTAATGGATTGGAATTTCAAAAAACCGATATTAATAAACTGGTTAATGGACTGTGACTTATAAACCGGTTAACCGACCATACTCACCTCTAGTGGACCTCCCTCCCTTAGGCCTTTTATTTAGATTTTTTTTTTTGAATTCTTTATCCAATTTCTAAAAAAATCTCTGGCAAAAGGCAATTCGTGGATTTCAATCCCTTGCCTTTTTTCAGGTAAGCTTTCTTACGCCTCTTCAGTTAGTGGGGCATTGGTCATAACCGAAATTCGTGGAAAAAAGAAAAAAGAAAGAAGAGAAAATGGAAGTTAAATAAAGAAACCACTCTTAGCACTGAATATTAATATATATATATATATAATTTTTTTTTAAAAAAAAATTATGTTATTATTGATTCAGTATTTATCGAAAATTTTAAAATGATGATTAGTAGTTAATTTTTTTTATTGTAAGTAATTGAAATAAGACATCAAAATTGATATTAAAAATATTTTAGGACATAAAATAAAAATTTTATTTATTTATTTATTTTAAGTATAAAAATAAGAAATTTATTTTTAATTTTATATTTTGATAATTTTATTACAAGCATATAAAATTTATTCATTTGAAAATAAATTTTATAATTTAAATTCATTTATTACAATCGAAGTCTTAAAATCTAATTGATTGTTGATATTGGGTCAGTTCTAAATGGGATGGTTGAGAATATATAAATTCTTCCCCAAAAATGCACAGACAGACCGAATGCAAGAAAGATTTACTCCCTGAAGAGTCTCAATTGACAGAAAAGATCAGCTTTTCTCATTTTAATTAGCTTCATGAATTTAAGTAAAAAAATTAGATTGAACAGCATAATTCATAATAGGTGATTATTCATTAATCAATTGTGACTATTCTTTTGGCACTGAATAGTCAAAACATATATAAAACCGCAATATAGCATGTCATCAGACAATTAATACACATATATATTAAAATGTAAAAACAACAATAATTGAAATTAGAAGGACAATGAAATTTAAATTTATGAAACACAATTAATTAATCACCATGATGGAATAGGTGGAATGCTCTGCTCATTCTTGAAGAAATTAAGTGGATCCACTCTCTTCTTCACCTTTGCCAACCTTAAAAAGTTGTTCTTGAAATACTTTTGACCATAAACTAGGGCTTCCTTAAACTTAGTCTCATTGCTTGGATTGCTCCCAATATCAATATCTCTATAGTTAAGAAATGCTTCTCTTGGATATTTGCTCACATAAGGACTCATTCTTCCATACATTTTTCTTGCCGAACTTATATAATGCTCTTCAGCTTCTACTCCTTCTTCATCCCATCTTGTGAAATAATGAATCTTGAATAAGTACCCTTTTCTGTGTGGAAATGGAGTTGCTGTATCGGAAATCTCTCTCATTCTTCCTCCATAAGGATTCCATTGCATTATCATTCCTTCTGTTTCCATGAACATTTTCCATATCTTTCCCAATTCTTTCTTTGGAATTATGTTCTTCACATAATCCGATTTGCTCTTGAAGAACACCTGTTCTTGCACTGTCCGGTTCAGAATCGGTTCCATGTTTGATGATGTTCCAGTTGCCATTTCATGCCAATACAAAGCTGATTCAAACCAGCTAACTTCTTTACAATCTTCTGGCTTCAAACCCAATTCAGGAAATTTTTTCTTCATCAAAGAAACAAGCTTCACTTTTGGTCCCAAGAATTGACCTATGAAACTGATACTAACAGTCTTTTTCTTTGTCTCATTGCTTGAATTTTGAACCACTGGCTGTGCTCTAATGTACAATTCTTTATCTATTTCAGTAGAAACTTGTTGCCATTTATAGAAAACATCAGTTGCACCTTGTTCTATGGTTTTTTCAACTGTAAAAACTGTCACCTTGGCCGGGACGTGAACCAGTTTGATTTTCCATGAAAGAATCACACCAAAACTAGCTCCACCACCTCCTCTAATAGCCCAAAAAAGATTCTCCCCCATGGATTTTCTGTCATAAATGTTGCCGTTAAAATCCACAATTAGGGCATCAACGATATTATCAACAGAAAGCCCAAATTTTCTCATCATATTCCCATACCCTCCTCCAGTAAAGTGACCACCAACACCAACTGTAAGGCAAATTCCGGCCGGAAAGCCAAGAACTTGACTTCTCTTGGAAATTTCATTGTAAAGTTCTCCAAGGATTGCTCCAGATTGCACCCAAGCAGTTTCAGAAGCAATATCTATATCTATAGCTCGAAGATTGAACATATCAAGAATGACAAAAGGTGTGTTGGAGGTATAAGAAAGGCCTTCAAAATCATGGCCGCCGCTTCGGATTCTGATTTGCAAGCCATAATCTTTTGCACAGTTAATTGTTGCTTGGATATGGGATTCAGTTAGAGCAGTTATTATAGCTACTGGTTTTGGGGTTTTAGGGTTTAAGAATCTGTTGTTCTTTATGTAAGCTTTGAGGACTGATTCGAAAGAGGAATTTTTGGGAGTGTAAATGGCTTGTTGGATTGGAATTGAGTGTTGAATATGATTAGGTAGACATTCTAGGAAGCTGTCAAGAACTGAAACCGATGATGTTTCTGCTAAAAATAGGAAGACAATGATTGAGCATAATGTTTGTGTTATAGACATTGAAGTCTTCATCTTGGTTTTGATGTGTGTAGTAATGACATATCAGCTATTTATAGAGCTTAGTGAAGATAAGTAAATTTACATTTTCATAATTATTAATATCAACAAGCTCAAATGGATATACATGATTTGATTTTATTAATAAGGTCAAACCCATGTATTGATTTAAAAAAAAAAAAAAAGAATTTGATAATTGCGTGTTTTGGCATTCTCGAAAAGGATAATGCTCTACATGTTGAGTATAATCTTTAGAAATTGAGATTTTAAAAAATGTGTATAATTAATTTATTACTAATAAATTTTCTCAAAAAATACTCATTTGATAAATAAGATTATTTATAGTTCAAACAATTGATGTTTTAATAATTTTTTTAATTGAAAAGAATTGTACAAATTAGCTAAATATAGATTTCATCCCTATGATATTTTATCTAATTTATTTCCAAAATATATTTACCTGACACGACTTAAACAGAAAAAGAAAAGTTATATTTGGTTGTGGAAATTCTAAATGTAAACATTGTATAAATCATTTCGAAGAATGCCATATAAAGTTTTATTGGAATTATTTTATTGAACCATCCAGATATGTATATTTTCATGCTGCTATTCCAGCACCTAATTAAGTATTTCTCACTTAAATTGGTTCGTACTTTTATTCATGAAACAAATCCCAATTTTTTGCATGACATTTTATAATTGAGTTAATTCATAAACGAATATAAAAGATATGATCAGTAGTTGATTGATCAATTAATGAATAAATGGAAAATTAATTTATTATTTGAAAAATGTCTTATAACATATATATTTGAAAATTATTTCTTATTTTTTTTAGAGTTTCGACTAATTAAGCCATAAAGATTTTTCAACTTATATCGGACCCAGATTTTTCTTTTATAGAAAAAAATGAGAGAATGGAGACTCGAACTGAGATCTATATTTAATAATGGCTAAATGTGCATTTTTGCCTCTATCGTTTGCTACAATGGACAAATTTGCCCCTAACGTTTATTTTGAGACAAATTTGCCTTTAACGTTTATAAAATAGAAGATTTTTGCCCCTACCGTCAATTGCCGCTAATTTTGACCGTTAATACGTTAGTTGACTGTTAGTGGGATACGTGTCATACATCTATTGGACATGTGTATCAAACGTTTGGGTGCCAAAAGTATATTTTTGTCCCTAACGTTTTTCAAACGTGCAAATTTGGCCCTAACGTTTGTAAAATGGTAGATTTTTGCCACTACCGTCAATTACCGGTAATTTTGACCGTTAATAAGTTAGTTGACTGCTAACGGCGGGGCAAAAATCTCTAATTTTACAAACGTTAGGGACAAATTTGTACCAAAATAAACGTTGAAGGTAAATTTGCCTATTTTGGTAAACGATAGGGGCAAAATATGCACTTTTGGCCTTTAATAATTAATACAATAAATAGAATTTGGTCTTGTGAAACTAATTAATTATAAAGTAAAAAAGGAAAAAATAAAAAATAAAAGCTGTAAAGGAGAAAAAAAAAATATTAAAAAATGATTCTTTTGAATGTCCACTTAATTAATTCGTGTTTAAGCTAGTTTGTAATTTTAGTTTGAATATCTTTGTTATATACACGTTCCTTGCTTTATAATTTTAGCACTTTAATTTTAAAAAAATAAATAAATAAAAAGAGTGATGTATAGCATATTATGGAGAGCATGTGAAAGCCACATGCATGTGAGGCGTGATTTTAATAATTACAAGGTAGATGTTATAGTTTTAATAAGTTAATATTCGATAAATTCAGAAAATAATATTGTTAAATGATAATATTTTAGAAAGAAATTTGCAATACACTATCAAAAAAAATAATAATAATTTTAATTGAAACTAAAATTATTTCTAAATACCAACGGCTGTTTCTCCTCTTTTTTAAAACAGAACATGATATTATTGAATCAATAACCTTAATCCGAAAGTATTGGATTCATTATAAAAACATGAGATTATGGAGTTGAAATAAATAATCAAATATTGCTTATATATTGCTACTTGTATGAGTTATTGACGGAAGAACCGCGACTATATCAACAAAGAGCATTAATTACGTAACAATTGAATCAGTCTCCTTGATTAGCGACACGCAAACATTAAATAAAAATAAATATATGGTTGAGTGGGTGCCACCGAATTCGATCTCCACCTGGATCATCCCATCTCAAAGTAATACATATCTATCTAGGAAGGAAAATCAAGAAAAGATGCACTGTATATGATTAGACGGGCATGTACTGACTAATCAATTTATAATTTATTTTTCAGTTCAATCTATTAACTTCGGTTTACTAAAATTAATATGCAAATTTAGCATATTAATAATTGGTTAACTGTTAATCAATTAACTACTAAATTCGATCAGATAATCATATAAAAAAAATTACCACATAAGATTAAAACATAAATTTTAATAGTTTATAACATAGCGTAATAAAAATATTCATCCATATATATCATCAAAATATAAATTCTAAAAGTTTTAGATATAATATAAATCATAAATAAAAATATAACTCATAAAACTTTCATGTCAATACGATAAAAAAATTGCATAAACAATCTAATTTATCACTTATAATATGTCCTACGTGTCTTGGTAATATGTCTTTCTATGTGTGAGTTATTACGTTTAGCTGAAAATATTTCCAGTAGTTTTCGTAGTTAATTGTTACAAAAATGATTTTTAAGTATAATTTTTTAAAATTGAGATATTTTTACGTTACAAAAATTTTTATTGTTATCTATTCATTAATTTATATAAAATACAATGACTATAGATGAAATTAACCATCATCTCTCTTTCTTTCTCTTTTTCTCTTCTTCTCCTATCTCCCTCTCTCCCTTTTGCCGCCTTCTTATTCTATCTCTCTTTCTCATTTTTTCTCCTTAAAATTTACAATATTTTTTTTAATACGAAGAAAAAATATCAATAACATGAAAATTTTTATTTGAAAGAAAAAATATTAGTAAACAAAAAGGAAAGGAAACAGTGAAATGAGAGAGAGAGGAAGTACAAGTGATTTGAACCAATATGCTCCCTCATTAGACCTCCTCATTACACCCAAACTAAAGTTCTTCAAACTTGTTCTTAAAAGAAGCATCACAAAAATCAGAAGCAATAAAACAAGATCAGAAATTTGGAATGTTTCTCCATGTGAAAATTTATAGAACACTGAATTTTATAAAATTAATTTCTTAAGATTATTAATTTATTAACACTGATCAATAAAATAATCACTTAACACATTAAAAACTATTTTTATTAAATCACAATATATATGTATACCTTTTTGCATATTTTTTCACTTAAAATTATTTTTTTGTTCAATTCTCCAAGAAACACTTTCATAATTCTTATCACAAATTGTGTTTTTACACAATTTTATTTATAGATAATAGAGGTAGTTATTTAACTACCATCTATTAGTTAGACCAATCATAAAATTCTATTTATTATTATAGTTATACTTATTATTATTATATTAGAATTAATATAATTATAACATATAACCTATAGGTGGCAGATGGATGGATTGGGCGGGTTTGGATTGGGTCATAAATGGGTGGGTCATAAATGGGTCAATACCCAAATGAGTTGGGTGGATTTGGGTCGACCCATTTGACCATTTTTTTAATAAAAAATAATTATCGATATAATAATGGAATACTAAAAAAATTACTATAAAAATATTAGCGCAAATGGATTAGGTGGCTCAAATGGGTCGGCGAAAATTCAAACGGGTCGGGATATCGGTTGACTTATAACTGTCCAATTTACTATTCATTTGGTAAAACTTTTGGCAGTATAATGGCTATATATATAACCTACTTTTCCTGCAATTCAAACAATTCACAGCACACACAGGTGCACAATAACACAATAATTCATAAACTAAGTAGTCATTTTTTCATTTTTAAACCTATTATTTAATCCTAAATTATTTCATTCACTTTTTAAACTCAATTTCTCCCAAAATTAATTTTATAATTCTTAAAATATATAAATTAGTCTTCCTGCAAAATTTCAACTTAAACAGAGTCCATTTTTCGATCTGATACATTTAAATCAGGCTGTTTCGACAATTTTCAATGTTACTGAAAAATTAATTTTTCATCGTCAAAAATTTCTAAATATTAATCTAAGTCTATATATATCATTAAAATAATTTTTAGAGGTCATTTGCTATTTTTAGAGGTCCGGTCAAATTTTGATCAAATTTGGTATCCTTTAAAATAGGCCGGGTTTTTTTTTTTTTTGACTTTTGGGGGCCTATTTAAACTCATTTTTTCTTCAAATTTTACCCTCGGACTCATTGTGACTAATATTTTTCGATAGTCAAATAAAATATTTTTTTACCTCCGTGTGTAATTTTTGTGCAGAGTGCACTATTTACCGTCGAAAAATACTATTCACGACTAACCCGATAACTCGGCCAAAAAAATACGCATACACATTATATAATAATAATATAGCGAGATAGACCAAGCAAAAGAAAAGTGTATTAAGACAAAAGTGTTTAATATTCAAAAAATAATGAAAAATAAACACCCATTGGGTCTGTAAAGAATGACCCAAATGGGTTGTATTTTATGTAAATAGATTTTGGATGGGTTTAAATAGGTCAATTTTTTAGTTGGACTGGGTTTGGGTCAATTTTTCTTGGGTGGGTTTGGGTGAATTGTTGGGTTTGGGTCAATTTTAATATGTCTAATATAACCCATCATGGGTGTATATATTCTTATATCTCCCACTTGCACATGATGGGATTGAGTTTCATTCTATAAATAATTTATACTTTACATATATATTGTGCGACTAGTGTATACTTCGAGAGATTTATAATTTGTTAATAGTATATAACTTCTCGAATAATACAACTTTTTAGAGTATTTTCAGTATGTAATATCCAAAATAATTTATCATCCACTTATTTCTCTTTAATCTCATTTGTTTAATCACACACACACACATATATATATATATATTCATGTGATAATTCAAAAATAATGATCTTCCTTTTTTCTTGACTTTTTCAACTTTTATTTAATTTGCTTTTTTAGAAATATTCCTCTAAGTCGAATCATTCATGACCATTCCACAACATTCTAATATAATAATCATTAAATTCAAGTTTTGAAAACAGATAAAAAAGTATTAAGTGTATCAAATAAGATTACTTATAATTTTTAGGGTTTCACATAATATCAAAGTTGAGATCATTAACTTTATAACTCTCATTGGTCATAGTTCGCACATGTGGTATGTAATACATGCTATGGTATTCTTCTCCTTTTCACTTGAAGTGTATGTCTTCTTGCTTGTAAAAAAAACTGTACAAGTGATAGTTCAAAAAACACTTAAAATTTTAACTTGAATTTTCAACTCTATTTATTCTTCGACTTAATCAACAAGAATTCACTTGACATACAAAGACAAAAACAAAATGAATTATTGGTAATATTCATTTTTCGATTACCGTACTTATCTTATTTTGTGATCTCATCTTGATTCATTATCAAGATGATTTCATTTTAAACTTGATATCTCTTTATAAGTTTAAAACTATCTTTTATCTATTATATATTATGAAAGTCATATAAGTGATTGCCTATGTGTGAAGGCCAATATTTTGTCCGATACACCTTTCATAGTTTACACTTAATATGTTAATGTAAATGTTTTAAATATGATATTAACTTTTCTTCCTTATTTAACTCAATCACTAACCCATAAAAAGATGCATTATGATTTATCAAAGTATTATGATTTACTAACCCATAAAAAGATGTATTATGTGTAAATATAATTAGTTTAGTTTATTTATTATTATTGAGCACGTGTGTTAGTTAGTTGATCACGTGCTTCTGCTTTCATTCTTGTATATAAACTTTTCTTATATTGTAGCAAAGGACTCTGTTTTTCCAGATTAAGAAGTGTTTCTCTATTCTTCAATTCTTCTAGCTTTTGTTCATGGTATCAGAGCCAGGAGTTTCTGATCTAGGGTTTGTTCATCCCTAATTCTTCTTTCTTCTTGCTCATTACTCGTTTCTTGCGCAAATTTCTTTGCTGAAGTTCTTCAGTGTCATTTCAGTGTCGGTTTGCAGCCTTTTAATTAATATTAACTTTTTTTTTATATGAATGTAACCATGTTTTATTTTGGCCTCCTTCTTCATTCTCCCGTTCTCTCATTCTCTCTTTCATTCTTTCTTACTTTCTTTCTATTTTTCTTAACTTTGTTCAATTATCTTATTTTCAAATTTTTCTACCATTTTAATTTATATGCGATCCAATTATAGTTAAAGGTAATGTTATAAATGCAACATTAAACAATTGTTCTCTGGTGTGAATTGTAAATATAACTGGAATTGATATTTTTTTCCTACATTATATGTATACATATCTTAAATATTATTGCGATGTTTATTCTTAAAAAAAATCATTAATATGAACTCGAGAAATTCATCTATTAAAAAAAAAAATTTCAAATTAATCATTATTTACAAGATATAGCTATTTGCTGGTAAATAATAATTTTTTTTTAATTCTTTAAATTTGATTGCATATATGCTATTGCTAATGAATTTAAATTCAAGTTATTTTTCATAAAGAAAATAGTAATATCTTATTTTTAATGTTGAACTTAGATAGTTTTTAAAATTATGACCATCTACAAATTAAACATTAAGAAAAGATTAAAAAAATATAAATTTTATTTAACAAAAATAAATACTAAATTGTAATAACATTACCTTTAATTTTTTCGGTTATATTGGATATAAATTAAAATGATTGAAAATTTTGTAAATGCCATGAATGAAATGAAGTAAAGAAAGGAAGAAAGAAAGGAAATAAAGAAAGAAGGAAGGAAAGAATGAGAATGAAATTAAAGGAATAAGAGGGTTGAGATGAAAAGGAAGAATAGATACAAATAAATGTGTAAAAAAAAAAAAAAATGTATTTAGCCTTTATTTTTAATGAAAGCATTTAGTGCTGCAGCCCTTCACGTGGGCCGCAGCTTTTGCCAGAAACCAGCACCATTGTGTGCCGGTTTCTGGCACCCCCAGCCAGTCAAATCGACTGGCCCGCACTGACGAAAATCGGCACAACTTTGTACCGATTTTTAACACCCCAAACTTCTAATTATATTTACTGCTTCACCAGTTTTTTAAATTTTTTCAAAAATTACTCCAAAATTAAAAAAATCCCAAAAATTACTGCATCAATATTGCACTTAAGGTACCCATATTTTGGCTTCTTCCAAAGAGTTGCACTGGAAAAAGAATTATGAGCAATTGAAGCACGAGAAAAAGCCAATTTAGAAGAATGTCAATCTTGCACAAATTGGGTAGCAAAAGATAAAAAAATCAACTGGAGAATAAGAATCTCTTTTTCATAAGCACAGATTCTTATGCAACCAAATGCTCCAATTGATAAAAAAATTCTTTCCATCGAAATTCAGTCCCTTCTTTTTAAAGAATTGTTTAAAGACGATTGAAAAGGTTGTCCATCTTATGGGCCGATAGTATTCAACTTTTGATGAGTCTGTCCTGTGAGGTTAAAGAAGCCGGACCCTAAAGCTTGAAAATTGTTTAAAAAATTTAGCTATGGAGTTAAATGAAATGTTTGACAGCCAACATATACCTAGATTTTACATTATACTCCCTTGATTTGGAAAAATGCCAAATCAAATTATCTTTGTGGTTAGAAAAATTGGGAGGAATATTAAAAATATTTATTAGCATCAAAGGAGATGAAAATGCCATTAATCAAATTTTATCCCAAAATAATCAATTTTTAGAAATAAGCTCACTGACCTTCAGATTTCCAACTTCAATTAAAGGTTGTGCATTAATAAAGAAATATCTATCATCATCCAATAATTCTTCAAAGTTGGACTAGAAGTACCATTTCCTAATTTCTGCCCTCAACAATTCTTTTGCATTACAAATACTCTTCTCTACAACACTCGGATAAGATTCTATTGAAGATTCTAAGAACCTCTCTCTCAGGTAATATTTAGCTCTAATAAAAACTTTACTTGGAAAAGGATTCCAATTAGAAATAAATCTCCAACCCACACAGCTTGTAAAGCATTGTTAAGTTTAAACAATGTAAATTTCGAAAACCCATTCCACTTAACTTTTCAATTCAAATACATATAACTTTAGCACTTCAAACATGAAGTTTAGAATTGAATTCAATTTATAATTTAGTTGCAAATAAATTTTACATTTTGAATTTCAACTTACCAAACATATTCTAAAAAACTATTTGTAACTAATAAAAAACAATTAACAATGAGTAATTAATGAGAAAAAAAGCTCTAATTTTACTCTCTCTCTATAAAAAGCTGATTATGGGACAAAAATAAGTGTTTGGTAAATGCTGATTTTAGAAAAATTAAATTTCTGAAAAGTGAAAAAATCTGCTTTTTAGAGAAGCTGCAAATTGAAACTTTTCAGAAAAGCTGATTTTCAACTTTTAAGTACAGCAGATTTAAACTTTTTTTAGACAAAAATATCTTTTATTTTATTTTAAAATGACAAATAAGTGATAATTATTATTATTATTTAGTGAGATTTTGAATATAATATATTAAAATTTATATATATATATCATTTTTTTATTTTTTTATTTTAAAAAATTATTTTTAATTATATAATTTACCAAACAGTTTATTACTGTTTTTGATTTTATAAGTCATTTTAAATTTTATTTACCAAATAGTTATCTATTTTTCGATATACAGTTTTTTAAAATACAATTTTTTTTCAATAAAAATTATTAATGCATTTGATATTTGTGTAATTTCAACAATAAAATTGATTCCGTTATATCGAGGCATCTGAGTTTACTAAAAGAAATAAAAAATAGAAAAAGACATTTGATATTATTTAAGAACGGACTGCAGCTTAGCTGATGAGCTCTATATCCTGACCGTCATTGATCTACGGTGTTAATCTCTCCACGTGGCTGCAATATTTTTTTTTTATTTGTGACTGATATTTTGTGTCGTCTCCTCTGTTCACGACAGGTTTCCGCACCTCTCTCTCTCTCTGGGTTTCTCTTTCCTGCATGCCAAAAATTCTGCATTTCTAGGGTTTTTTTCCCTTGCTTTCAATTTCGGAGCTAAGTTCACTAATTCGCTGTCAATTTCAGACTTCTTTTCTCTAATTCTTTCAACGTCTGCTCTCGTTATCAGGTGAGTTATGTAGACCTTTACTTTGTGCTTGCTTTTACTCGTTCAATTTCTATAGTTTCGCCGTTAATTCTACAATTCTCGTTTTACTTTCATTTATTTTTATATTGGATATGTTTAGTGGAAGATTTTTGCTGCGCCAAACCCTAAACCCCTATTGAGAAAGGGTTTTAGGAAATTGGTATCTCGTACTTCGTTTCTTAATGAAGTTTGAAGTTATAGAGGTTTCTGTTTATCACGCGAACTTGTGTCTATGTATTTGCTTTTTTACATTTGTTTCTTTGAGGTTCTTAATTTTGCGAGTTCTCTAGTGAACTGCGTGGTGCAGAATTTCGTTTTACTCGTTATGCGAACTGTTTTGACTTTAGTGCTTGTTTGAGTGGGACTGTTTTGCTTTATATCTTTGGCCAGAGAGGAGTTGAAAGTGTGAAGAGTTATGGACTGTCAGTTATATTGTTCACTGTGGACGGTTTTGTTGAAGCCCTTTTGCTTGTGGAATGTTTGTTTACATTTGAGTTAGTGGGTTTGAGTCTTTGGAAAGCCTTTTGAAGTAATTTTTCATGGAGAAATTGAAAAGAACTCTATCATCGGAATTGGGAGTTTGTAATTGTGTTAGAAAGTGTGGACATTGAGGATTAGTCGATGGAACAGTTCATACAGTCTGATTGATAGGTTTACTGTTCTTGTGGATGACTGTCCTGTATGAAAACAGGGGTGAAAGGTTTTGTGCTGCTTTTGTTTGTCCTTAGAATGGAGGTATTAAATATTGAGACCAATATCATGAGTGGTTTTTGGGTTGAAAATTTGCTAGAAAAGTTACTGTGATTACTCTTTTTGGATGTTTTGGCTCAATGGATTGGTGCTTTCGAAATAATTATGGGAGGATGAACTTGATGAGAAAATTTGACTTGTACTGATGCTTGAAGGTTGGGAAGTCTACTCTTCACTGGTAGGAAGTTTTTTTAATGGGTTGATTTCTTTGTATGTTGTAATCCAAAATTGAACAGATAAATTTAAGTATTAATTTATGAATTTTCAGTCCTTTCAGGTGGAGTACTTTCTTAACTCTATTACTCTTAAAGTTTAAGCTCTCTTATATCTGCAAAATTTGCTGTTGTAACCGATTCAAGACCTTTCTTCATTAGATGTCTATTTGGCAATTAAGTTTCTCTGCTGCTTTGGGCTGCTTTCATTTAGATTTGTTACCGCAAGGCTATGGTTCTGGTGTCAATGTTCGTACTTATGATGCTATACTGGACGGTTTGAGAACATGCATGGGTTGAGCATATATGTTATCCAAATATTTGATTATATTAGTGTTAACATGGTTTAACCTTTGGGCCTTGTGGACATCAGTGGATTACAATCATGTTGTTTGGGTACTAGCTAATTTGGCATCAAAAAATGGCATTATAATTGATATAGGTATGCAGCTATATGTTTAGTGAATGTGCTTCATATGATGCCTCATGATGTAAATGGTAAATTATTCATATCAATATTCATCAATTGTAATTGTTACAAAATGTATATATATATAGTATATTTCTAATTAGGCTTAATTAGGCTAATTGGTTTAGTTTCCATATTTGCTAACAATTCACTTATATATATATATATATATATATTGCATGAAGAAAAGAGACAAAATCATTTTTCCATTGTGTTTTATTACATGGTATCAGAGAATTAGGGTTTTTTTTTTTTTTTTTTTTTTTTTTTTTCGGTGAATTTTTTTGAGTTTTTTGAGTTTTGGTTTTTTGGTGGAGGAATTTGCTCTCCTTGGGTCACCAGGGAATTTTTCTTGGTTTTGGTTTTCTAGTGGAGGAATCTGCTCTCCTTGGGTCACCAGCTCCAGTGACCAGTTTGTCTCACTGCCAATGTCAGAAGGAGTGCAGGTGTATTTTCGGTCTCTCCACAAAATCCTGTGTCCATCCTGCCGGCTAGTGAGCCACACGTGCCGCCACAAGTTTTTGCCCCTTCTTCATGCACCGGTGCCTGGGAGCATGTGTGGTGTCTGGCGGTCCTTTGATTCAATTTTCGGCTTCGCCTGGTTGTCCCCGATCAGATCCTGAGGTCAGCTTTTTCATCTGGTCTCTTTTGAGGGTGTTCCTTCTCTCGATGGTTTCTGGTCCTGCTCTCGGGTTCATCTGGTCTTCCCGGGTTCTTCATCTGGTCTCCGTGTTTCTTTCTGTCGGTTCATCTTTTCTCTCATAGAGGTGTCTTTGCTGGATTGCTGCATTTTGTTTTTGGCTTCCTTGTGGAGTGGCTGTTAGGATCCAGGTTCTTAAGTATTTATTGCATCCTGTTTTGATTTGTCTGGTGGGTTTTATTTCGTGGTTGGAGTTTTAGTATTGGAATATTTTAAAATGGTTGGAAAATTTGTTTGTATTTCTACGAATGAATATACTAAATTCATCATGTATCAAAATTTATTGAAAGCCCCATCTGTCACTACAATTGCTGAGTTAGGAGAAACAAGGACATGCCTTTTATTTCTACATTTCAGTCACATGCATCTTCTTCTCTAGTTACAATGGCAGATGGATCAATTTGTCATGTAAATGGGTTTGGCACGGTTAAACCAACCTACATCAATTTCTATGAGATCAGTTCTAAATATACCGAAACTTACTTTTAACTTGGTTTTTGTAAGTAAATTCGCATGTGATCTTAATTGTTATATTTCATTCTTCCCTGATCATTGCATCTTTGAAGATCTTGTAACGAAACAGATCATTGGTAAATGTTATGTCTCAGGAGGTCTTTATATTCTTGATAGAAAGATACCGAGGCCCGTTGCTTGTTCTAGTGTTTTGTCTCCTTTTGATGCACATTGTAGGTTGGGGCATTCTTCTTTGCCGTATCTGAAGAAACTATGTCCTCAGTTCTCTAATGTTTCTTCTCTTGATTGTGAGTCATGTCAGTTTGTGAAGCACCATCGTAGCTCTTCAAGTCCTCAGATTAATAAACAAGCTAACTTTGCATTTGAATTAGTTCATTCAGATGTTTGGGGACCGTGTTTTGTGGTGGCCAAATCCGTCAAATATTTTGTCACATTTGTGGATGATTACTCTCGTATGACTTGGCTATTTTTTATGAAAAGTCATTTTGAATTATTCGCTCATTTTTGTGTATTTTGTGTTGAGTTCAAAACTCAATTTAATGTTTTCGTTCGCACATTAAGGAGTGATAATGTTAAAGAATACTTTTCAGATTCTTTTTAGGCATACATGACTCAGAATGACATATTTCATCAATTCTCATGTTCTGGCACACCATCTCAAAATGGAATTGTTGAGAGAAAGAACAGACATTTGCTTGAGACAGCATGGGCTCTGTTATTTTAGATGAAAGTTCCTAAACAAATCTGGGTTGATGCTATGTCTACTGCTTGTTTTTTGATTAATCGCATGCCTTCTTTGGTGCTTGCTGGTGAGACTCCCTACACTGCTCTTTTTTTCATTTAAGCCATTATTTCCTATAAATCCAAGAATATTTGGGAGTACTTGTTTTGTTTGAGATGTTCGACCTCATATCACTAAATTGAATCCAAAGTCACTGAAGTGTGTCTTTTTGGGGTATTTTCGTCTTCAAAAGGGGTACAAATGCTATTGTTTAGAATTTAACAGGTATTTTGTGTCTATTGATGTTACTTTCTGGGAGAATAAACCCTTCGATCCATCTTCTAATTATACAAGTCAGGGGGAAGACGATTATTGGTTGGTCTACAATGTTATTACAAGGCCAACAGATAATCTTGTTTCTGTTATTCCAAGTGATTCTAGTCTTCTTGCTCCAGGTGATCTTGCTTCTACTTTTGTAGGTGATTCAGCTCCACCTGCTTTTGTTCTTGCTCTAGTAAAGCCACCTATTGTACAGGTCTATTCTAGGAGACATGGAACCTACAATACAATGCTTGAATCAGATTCATCATCCGATCCAGTCCTAGATGATCTTGATCTTCCCATTGCCCTATGGAAAGGCAAACGCCATTGTGCCTATCCTATTTGTAACTGTGTCTCTTATGATCATTTATCTCTATTTACATGTTCTCTTATTTTTTCTCTCAATTCGATTTCTGTTCCCTGAATTGTTAAAGAAGCTTTGTCTCATGGTTGGTGTGATGCAATGATAGAGGAGATAAATGTTTTGGATGAAAATTACACTTGGGACTTGGTTGATTTGCCTAAAGTGAAGAAGACTGTGGGATGCAAATGGGTTTTTGGAGTTAAAGTTAATTTAGATGGTTCTGTGGCTAGACTTAAAGCTAGGCTTGTTGTAAATATATCCCAATGCATGGAAACTAAATATGTCAAATCTCTACAAATTAGGAGCTAAATATATCTGTCAACAAATTTTCTTTTTCTTTAAAAAAAAGAATTGCAAATTAGTTTCTTCCTGGTTCTCCTCTCTTCCTTCGTTGCCAAAGTTTTTGTATTAATCTAAAAGGTTATCAAGCCTTGTGCTATTAGGTGTGAAAGACTTTTAAGAGGGTTTGACATTATAAAGTCCAAAAGATACTTCAAAAAAGCTAAGATTCATCTCTTGAATGCATGAGATCTTCTGCTACTGAAGCTTTTGTCTTTCTGGCTTTGTGGTAAAGCAGATTGATCATCTTTCATTTTCTAAGAAAGTGTCAATTCATTGCTTTTACCAAGAGTAGTGGTGAAAGCAAGAATTTGGTCTTTGAGAGATTTGAAAATTTTTCAGAGGCTCTCTCAAGAGCAGATTTTAACAGTAGCAGTGTCGACTACATAGTCTCCTTTCCTTTTGTTTCATTTGATTCTTTAGTGATTAGGTAAACTGGCTGGCATATGGAAATTCGATGTAGACGGGGATGTGATTTTTTTTCTTTTCTTTATACTGAACATGGTGCTGATCTCTATATTTATTTGGCATTAGAAATTGTTTTTTATGTTAGGAGTGTAAGATCAACTAGATCTTTTGAGCATCTTCCCTGAATTAGGTTTCTGCCTGAATTTCTTTTTATTTATATCTTCTGTTCCATTGGAAATGCTTTTTGATGAGGGTCTCTGTACTACCTGAAAGTTGTTTTGGATTGATTTTAGGAGCAAAAGATTGAAAGAACTGTTTTGGATGGATCATAAGAGTGGGAGATTGAAAGGGCCTTTTTTGATGCAGTTATAAACAAATGAATTGGGCTTCATTATTGCTGTCGAATGGATGTCGATTTGTGTATGGTAGTGGATACCCCAATATTAAATGTTATATGTTGAAAAGTTGATGTTGAACATTTAGTGAACTGAAGCTGCCAAAACATAACGAATACAATGATTAAATTAGGTACTGCTCTAATTAAATATTTAGATGTTAATAAAAGAAAGTCACAACTGGTGAATAGTTGACTGGTTAATCAGAGAGATCGTGTTTGGTTATGATTTGAGTGTAGCTTTGGGTCTTAATGGAGTTGAACACTGTCTCCTGCTAAATTTTGTTTTAATTCTTAGTTCAGCAAATATCTAGCTGGAATGATTCAAAGAATTATTGGCATCTTCTCCTGAGGTGATAAATGTTAGTTTCTCTTTATTTTTTTATATGGAAATGTGAATAACAGAAAATAGAAGAATTCAATCGCCTTTTATTATGACATGGCAAAAGTCTGAAAACATGTTATAAATTATTTATTTATTTTTTGGGTATAAACATAGCAAGAAACTGTCTTTTATTTCAAGTACTTTTGCCTTGTTTCTGTCTGTTTTTGATTTCAATGTTAGCAAGGACATGTGAACAATTATAATATCCTTTTGTTGTTAATTATAGAGATTGTTGCAGGATATGTGACAACTTGTAAAGCAGCAGGATGAGCAATGATGTATTTGATGCGGAGGTATTAGCAGAGAAATTGTCAAAGCTTAACAACTCACAACAGAGCATTGAGTGTATCCTTTACTGGATCTTCATATTTAGAGTTGAGATTTGAAAATATTGTGACAAAAATGAAACAGTTTAAATTCCTTAGAGTTAATACATTTCTGAGGAATACCTGGTTTTTTATTTTTCTTTCTTTAAATGTGAATTTATCACTTTCTGTATGGCATTCCTGATTGGGCCCAAGTTCTTAGTCAGCTTTTGTTTTTAGTGTATTCTTTGTTTAAATTACTGAGCTGGATGCAAAGCACGATGCAATGTCTAGTTTACTCAAGCCTAAGAGATGAGCTCAATTGTGCTAGGGTAGCAGTATTTTGATAATCAATCCTAAGAGTGTTGCTTCAGTTTGGGTTATAAATTAGTTAAATTTCAAACCCAGCCTAGTCACAGCTCGGTTAAGCCTGAGTGGATTTGAGCTTATTCCTCCTGTCTTATTTAATGTAGCTGATGTGGATGGATGTAATAAAAACTATGTTTTATTATTTTCTGTTGGGAGTGTACTGCAATTGTTACCTTGAATCTCTTTATTGGTTTACTGGCCTGTTCTTTATGCCTGTTGTCTTGATTGAAGTCTCTTCTAGCCTAAAACTTGCATGTTCTTGTATGCTAATTGTTTTATCACTTGTTCTTGGGGAATTCGTGATTAGTATAATGGTGATAGACAATCTGAACAGTGATGCCTAATTACCAGTGTAATCAGTGATGCATATTTGCCAAAGTGTGGGACCTTGTTATCCAATCGCATTTTAATCGACTACATCCAGTATTGGGTTAGGGCGTAGTTGTTGCTGTTGCTGTTGTGTTCTACACAGGCACATACTAATTGTCTTTGTTTCTACGTACTGACATATCCTGAAAAATAAAAGTGATCAGTTGATTTCAAAATGAGCTTCTTTAACTATTGGATCAGCATTATCGCGCTGGTGTATTGTGCACCGAAAGAAAGCAAGACAGATTGTTGAAATATGGGATAAATTGTTCAATTCATCCCAGAGAGAGCAACGCATCTCTTTTCTATATTTGGCTAATGATATCTTGCAAAATAGTAGGCGAAAGGGTAGTGAGTTTGTGAATGAATTCTGGAAAGTTCTTCCTGGGGCTCTTAAACAAGTCTATGAAAATGGTGATGAACATGGAAAGAAAGCAGTAACGAGACTGGTGAGTTTTTAATTGCTTAATGGATCTTCTAGTCCTTGCTTTGTCTTCCTTGTTTTTTGTTTTATTGTAAAGACGACTGCCATCTGAGGAACGAAACGTTGATAAACTTGTGCTGTTTGATTCTTTGATAACAAGTCTAGTTATTGAGTTGAGGGCTGTTACGTTGAGCTACTTTTGATAAATGACCAATTTGAAGGATCGGGAGGACTTTTGTTAAATGTCAAATAAGTGTTCTGTTCTTCTTCCTATATGTTTCAGAGTTTTTGCACTTCTTTAAATTTCTTCTCCAATTTTTTTCCTTGTCGTGCAAACCAATATCTATAGATAGCCTTGAAGATTTTGGGGCTATAACAATTTGGTTTCATAATGGCTCAATTCTTATTGAACCTTTGTGGCAAGCGAAGTGCAGAATCAAGTAGGTTTTGTGGAAAAGAGTTATGTAAATCTGTCATATTCTGTTTCTGGAGCTTCTTTTGCTTCAAAATGTCTGAATGGGAAGAGTGCATTTTCTCACTTCTCGCTTTGCCTTTTCATTTCAGTTTTGATTGGTTATTAATGTCTCAGGTTGGGATATGGGAGGAAAGGAAAGTTTTTGGTTCCCGCGGACAGGGTCTTAAAGATGAAATGCTTGGTAACAATCCTCCTCCTCTGTTGTCAAGCAATGGGAAGATCTCAAATGCTATCAAGATGATGAAAAGGGATGCTAACTCTGTAAGATATGTAAGTATCTAGATTATCTATAATTTTGTGTGTTCCTGTTTATTGTTTTCCAAGTTGTGTTTGTTGGATTGTGATCTTTTGTATGTTTTGCTTGGTCATCTAAACTAGAAATTGGCTGTTGGAGGTCTACCAGAGAAGATTTTAACAGCATTTCAGTCAGTATTTGATGAACATCTTAATGAAGAAGCTGCTTTAAACAAGTGTAGTGCTGCTGTTTCCCATGTGGGTAAAATTAGGGAAGAAATGGAGAGTGGTTCTTCTCTAGGTAAGAATCTTCTTTCCTTAAGAATGAAGCTTCTGATGTGAAACCCTTGCACTTAGAGTTCCTAGGTACTGAAGAAGTCTCTGTGTCCAATGTTACAATAGTTGGTTGGGCATGATCATTAGAATTTCAGGATGCCGCATTTGTTTTGCAGCCCCCTTTGAAGCTCATACACTGGTATCCTTTTTGATGTTAAGTTGGGTGTATGCTAGATGATTGGACATTCATTGTCTAATATATGCCTCTGTTTGGGATTATAGCTGCTCTGGCATTTCTAGATGCATTAACTTTAGTGTACCTGATTCTTATCACTAATTGGCAGGTCGTAACACTAGCCCAAAGATTAGTTTAGTTTTTTTTTTTTTTTGGTATCTGGCTTAACATTGTTAGATGATTTGTTAAGACAACTCACTGTTTTTTATTTGGCACAATGAGACGAGATAATGGAAATCTTAGTTAAAAGTCACCCTCTTGAGCAATCTGATTCCGTTCAGCTAAAGATCTGTAAAAAATTGAGTATGTAATTAATCTGGGTCACACATATCATTTATTGCTATATAGCATTGGGAACATGATGAAGCAGATAGTCATAGTATTCTATCATCTTCCGTGGATACCTTTAGTTTAAGACATTTTGTTGATCATACATCATCTTCTGGCTTTATGTCCGACCTTGGACTTTCAGCATATAAGGCTGGGACAGCCATATCCCATTCTGTACGCTCCCTAATCCTCATCCTTCTGAAACTTATTGACTGCTGGGTTCTCCGCTTAGGTCTATTAATAGATCCTATTTAGTTGCAAGTTTCTATTTTAAATACAAATTAAGATAAATCCAAGTGCTTATTATTTTCTCAAGATATGAGAGAGGCTTGGACGTTAAGCTGTGTTACTTTTGATTTGCTGCACAAGCAGCATATATGGATGTCAGTTATGTAGAGCAAAATTATTACTCACGGCTTGATGATAATTTCTCCCATGTAAGTAATGTTAATGCCTGGTTGAGTTGGGCCTTAGTTTGAAGCTGTTAGTCTTCCTTGAATGTTTTTCTCCATTTGCTTTTTAATTATGGATGTCATGCTCATTTTGGGCTCCTACAGTTTGCAAATTATATATTAGTTTTCAAAATGATTGCATCCATGCCCCTTGTAGCCAATAGGCCTTGATGCTGGTGTACTGTCTAGCAGAAATATGGAGTATTTTTTTCCCCCTTTTTCCTTTGTGATGGATATTCTTGTAATAAGGCATGTATTATTTTCTGAATTATTAGGAAGTCAGCAAATTTCATCATTTGTGGAAGAGTTGGAAGCACAGGAAAATGTCCTTCAGCAGTGTGTTGAGAAACTTGAAAATGCAGAATCAACCAGGGCTATGTTGATTTCCCAGCTGAAAGAAGCAATTCAGGATCAAGTATGTCTTATTACAATTTGGGCACTTTGAGATTTTATAGCATAATACTTGCTAAGCTGACTGTTTTAACCTTTTTCAGGAATCAAAACAAGGCCTTATTCGCACTAAATTACTAGTAAGAGCTACCATCTTCTCCACAAAATTATAGCAGCATACAAGTATAAAATATGCTATTGGTGCTTTCAGTTTTGAAATGCTTGAACTTCTGATAAGATATGCTGATAAAGGTCATGGCACCTTTTCGTTATGGGATTTTCTCTTACCTTGTGACACAATGGCATACTTACATGTGCCTTTAGGGCTTCAAATAACAACTGCTGTATTTATTATCAGCTGATGTTAGATTTCCAATTTAGGATAGGAATCCTTTATATTTCCTGGTTAGATTAAGATTCTCATTTATATTCCCAGTTAGAGTTATCTTTATATTTTCTAATTAGTGTTTATCTTTCCTTACTAGGATATGATTTTTTTTTTCTATTGATATAGCTAGGGGTAAGCAACAGCGGTTCGGTTCAATAACCGAAAATCAATTTATTAGGGTTTAGACAAACCGAACCGAAATTATATAATAACCGAATTCAAATCGAACCGATATTTTCGGTCGGTTTGGTTCGGTTAACTGATAAAACCGAAATTTCAAAATTATAATTAAAAAAATTATCTAAAAATTATATAAATTACAAATTATAAAACTAAAATAAAATCATTCAAATTAAAAAATGTACATATGTTTAATTTGAGTTTAAGCCTCTTAGATTGAATTAAAAATACAAAAATAAAGTTAATTTTTGTAAAAAAATGAAAGAAATAACATATATTAATCACTATTCGGACGGTTCGGTTATTTTTCGGTTTTTGCCTTTTAAAACCGAACCGAACCGAAATAAATACATTTTCAAAACCAAAAGCGAACCGAAAAATTGAATCAAATTAAAAAAATCGGTCGGTTTGGTTCGGTGTGAACCGAAATTTGCTCACCCCTATATATAGCTTGTTCATTCTTAGAATATTAAGAAGAAAAAAGAGAATTAATAAAATTTAGGTAAACCTATATACAGTCTCTTATACTTGTAAACAAAAATAATTTAGGTGTCTGAACTCTAAAAATGACCATATAAGCACATCAACTTGTCAATTATGCAACTAATAAACACAAAAACGGAGATGGTTGAAATGTGATTTGCACTTGAGAAACAGACGTGTTGGCATGGAACCTCAACTTGATATATAACGACACGTGTCAATATCGAAAGTGAGATTTGGATTTAGATGTTGCTTGTGTGAGTGTGGGTATGAATTTTGTTAATACTTTCTTATTGATATCAGTTTCTTGTCTTTGATCGTTTGATTTGATTCTCTAATCTGGTTCTCTCATATCCGGATCTATTTTTGTACGATTTAATCTGTTTCAACATTTTATATTTGTTTTCTTTTTGAAATTGTTGCTGTACTTTGTGCTTTTCAATCTAGATATAGAAGTGTGAACTTGGTGATTTTTGTTTAACAAAGACATTAGAAGTAACTCGAGCAAAAACTGTAATTATATTAAAATAACTTGAGATCTGCTTTGCTGGATCAGCCATGGCATGAACAAGCTGAGCCTCAACATTATTGCAGTCGATGAAAAAAGAGATTGTATTGTCTTTGTGGGAGATTTTGTGGGAGATGTTGGATTAAGGTGTGATGATGATGAAAATGAAGTGATGATTTGGGTTTGGGGAAAAGAAGTCCCTTTTGGATTGGACCAACCAGATTAAATGAAGGTGTTCACTCTCTACGGATTTCGTGTACTCCACGCGTGTGGCCATGTCAGCATTTGTATTTATTAGTTGCATAATTAACAAGTTGAGGTGCTTATATTTTTGAAGTTCAGGTGTTCAAATGATTTTTGTTTACAAGTACAGGGGGCTGCATATGGGTTTACCCTAAAATTTATATTATTCTCAAAAATCTTCAGTTGATGTGTATTGGTTTTTGGCCTAGCCTTGCTGTGTGTGTTAAAATCTGACTCAACATGCTTAATGACTGAAATGTCTGTTACATATGTAAACAGCCTTACCTGTTGGCAGAGAAGGGATTAAACAAACAAATATGCTTTTTCCTCTTTATGTCTGTTTCCCGCATAGATAACCTTGTCTTTTGGTCCATAGGGATTATAATCTCTTTTTTCTCTTTTTTATTATTTACTGCCTATAGAAACTGCTCATCATTCTCAAGTTTTTAGTAATTCTCCCCATGGCCATAATCAGCTTGCCGAGTTAGCCCTAGAACTTCTCCAATAATTGGTTTGGCTGATTAATCTTTGTTCCTTCCTGGTTTATGGTTCCCCTGCCTCAACTCCCCTAGTGCACCAAAATCCAAGTCAAGTTCATGTTGAAATTCTAAGGGCGTAGTAGGTTCATCTTTAGCTTGTGTTTTCTCATTCTCTCAAATGCCTTCTTCAATACTGCCAAATTTTCATACTTGGCTTGTGATTTGACTACCACATAATCTATTAGAATATCATGGTTTTACCAATCATACCGTGAAATATTAAGTCATCATGCTCTAAAAGTAGGCTTTGCATTTTTGAGGTTGACTGGCATCGCTATCTGCTCATAGTAACCAGTTGGCCGAAGGTATCTGAATGTTTGGTTCACATCACTTTCTTCTGTGGACTTTGATTGGGGTCTGCATTCTCAATCATAACTAAGTATCATACACACATATGGTGACTACTTTCAGAAAGATGAATGATGAAGAAAATGACAGGATGTCAAATAAGAATAAAATGTGGTCATGGAGGTGGAGAAAGTTTAGAAGATAATGAAAGGATACCTAAAAATTAATCTGATTGAATCAAACTAAAGTCTCTATTTTAAGTGCTAGACTTGACCAACTGCCTCGTCGTTTGAAAACTAACTTCTCATGGTTCATGTTGTGAAAGCAGTAACTGCTGGTTGGCTGTAATTATATGCAATTTCTTAAAAGACTAAGGTTCATCAACTTTTCAATTTATATATCAGTTTAGTTAAGACTGGCTCTTCCTATTTAATAGTTTATTAGTGAGTTCTTTGAGTTTTTGCAAAGTACTCATACTTTGTGGTCTTTTCTCTTTGTTTTCATGAATCATGGTGCTCTAGAGGGTGTCAAAAAATTGAAAAAAGAAAATTGAGAAAATGCATTGAACCAAAAAAAAAAAAAAAATCAGATAATCGAATCATTGGTCTTAGTCTTTTAAATTTTAAACTTTTTAGTTTACTTCATATGTACATGCGCACGTGGACACAAACACACATGCATGAGTTAACATTTTAATTAATTAAAACTTATAACAATTTATATATCCAGCTGAATCTAAAAATTCAAATTTTATACAAATTAAATGGTTTCTTAAAATGTTAATAAATAATTTATAGGATGTAAATGTGCCATTTCACCAAAAATAAAACTTGAATGCATGATAAGTCACTTGAAATGTTATACATTAATTTATTGGTCTTTCTTCAAATTACTTTTCAGGAAAGAGACTTTTATGAAATGCAAGTCACTTTGTAGTATTCATATCAGCACAGGTTATTTACAAATTATTACTCTTAATTTTATGCAATGAAACAATATATGATAACTTATGTAAAATTATACCAAAATTCAAATTAGGTTCGTTCTAAGTCATGATAATATCTTCTTCTTCATTGGGCGTTTAGATCCTGAAACTTTTCTCTCAGATCAAGCAGGTGCAATGCTTGGTCATCTGATGAATTAAGATACTCTGAGCTTAGATATGGATATAGGGAGAGAAAATCTAAGTATTTTTTTTTCTTTTTGGTTTAAGCGTGTTCCTATAAGGAAATGTTGTTCATGTAATCACCATTTATTTGATGCGTTTGATAATATTGCAGATTGCTCGAGGACAGATTGACCAAGCTGTCAATCTGCGAAGTAGGTTGACATCTCCCACTGGACCTGGCCCATCAACTACCACTACCATACCAGTGACAGAAGCTTCCAGGGTTGCAGAGCACAACGTACCTCCAATTCAGCCAAGCAGCACTCCGCCCCAGCCTCCCCTTGCACAACCTGTGGTTTCTTTTGCACCAATGATAACTACCGATGAGGAGAGCAAGAAAGCTGCAGCGGCAGCTGTTGCTGCTAAGCTCGCTGCTTCTACATCCTCTGCACAAATGCTTACCTCTGTTCTTTCATCTCTTGTTGCTGAGGAAGCTTTAAAATCAAGTGGTTTTACTGCTGCTTTGCCCTTATTTTCCCCAGAAAAAAGACAAAAACTTGAGAAACCAATGCCAGTATCTGATGTTAGCAATTCTGATATGACCAACACAGCCTACTTCAATCCTTTACAACAGCAACCAGGGAATGCTGTACCTCTTGCACCACCATCTTCAAGCATGCAATCAATGTCACAGTCAAACCATATACAAACTTCATTTGGTGCATTACCGCCATTGCCACCTCCTTCATCTTTATCCCAAGCCAACCCACCATCAAGTCAATATGTCCAGTCTAATGGCATGATGGTGGGGGTTATGCCTTATGGATATGGAGCTAATGCTCTTCCACCACCACCTCCATTGCCTCCACATATTGCAATGGGATTGGCGAGGCCTGCTGCTCAGCTGCCACAGCAGTCACAGTCACAGCAACTACAGCAGCAACAAACACCTGCAACTGGAGGGTATTACAGACCACCAGGCATTGGATTCTATGGGCAAAATCATCAATCATCAACACCACCAGTGCCTCGGCAATGACCCCTCTTTTTAAACCAATGGTGCAAAGGCCTCAAATTTGGTATTAGTTGTATGGTTCAATCAATCAGGGAACATCACAAATTCCTACAGTGAATGCCTTTGGAAGATCACTGATGCCAGAGGGCCTCCTCTGAGCTTCGTGATATTGTGTATATTAATAGGAATATGGGTGCATCGTGTAGACTTAATTTGAAGTCTGTCAAGCCGTATATGCTCACCCAAGCTCACTCTTATTCCTCAAATGCTAATCTATTGAACCAAATATCCACCATGTTCATTGCTGCACAAATGAAATTTTCCTAGGCAGCTGTATGTTAATCTAATTGTCCGTGTACCATTAGTAGTATATGTTGCATGCTGCATAGTTATGAAAGCCTTATCACTAATGTATAAATTTCTTTGGAATTTCCTATGCTTGGTTAGTTGTGTATTCCATTATTTCATGTTGCTAGAAGCTGCTTGCATTGATTTTGTTGGGGCTATCGTACAAGACAGGAATTAAGACCATCCCCTGTTAGTTGAGTTGGAATTGAGATAGATATGATTTAGAAGATTTGTTAGTTGTGCAGAATTACCTTGACAGCATTGAGGACTGTGGCCAGAGCATGTGCTACTGCTATTGAATCTGGTCCTGAGTTGTTTATTTGTTGCAATGTGATTGTCTGGATTGAAATCTCCAGCTGAAAAATATAGAAGTATTCTCATAGACCGGCTCAATCACTCGGTTTTGGTGGTGCTAATTTGGAAATTAAGGCTATGAAATGTTGAGTTTGGGTTCAATTGAATTTTTGTACTAATAAAATAGATGTAGTTTGCCTTGCTTTAGTTATGTTGGTTATGCTTTACCCTGAGGATGAAATAACTTAAGAAAACGAAATAGTTCGGTTCAAAACAACTGTTTGTTGTTTGTTTTGGTAGCGTTTTGAAAGTTCATAGCTTATAGGTTTTATGACATTTTGGCTTATTTTTGGAGCTAAAACTAAGAAATAATTTCACTTTATATAAATAACCGCAGGCAATGACAAATAGCAATCAGCAACTAAATACTACTACCAAAATGATCTTCTCTAATATACTTTATTAGTAATTAAAAATATTTATTAGGTACAAACAAAATGATAGATTAAATTTCTAAACCAAACATCTGGTTTGTGGGGATTTATTTAATTTTAGGGTTAATTGAATCGGCTGTTTTATAATCACAAAATAACTGTTTTGTTTTTCGTTTTATTACAGTTCAAAAAAAAAAAAAAATGCTTGCAGAAACATTATTTTATTAAGTTAAAAAATGGTTATCATTATCTTCTCACATGTCTAAAAGGTACAAATTCCAAAGGATTATTAGTATTAATATTGGCCAGGAGCAAACTAAACATTAAAAAATAGATTTGATTTTTTTTTTTAAAACAATTGTTCATAAATAGAAATTCCGTTTAATTCATACCTTCTCTCTTTGTCGTTAAAATAGCAATTATCCATTCTTTTTCCCCCTCAATGATAAGTTATTTATAGGCAAAATCTCGTCATCTTATTATTCTTATCCACTTCATTTATTTATTTATTTATTTTATAACACTCCAATTTCAGAAAAATTATAGGATAGATTAGGAAACTTAATAAATTTACTTTGATAGTGAAGTAAATTTTACCTTTAAAATATCAAAATTGATTCAAATAGGATTTAATATAGCAGTTGGATTAACCTAACTAGATAAATGTTCAACAATTGAAATTAAAAATTAGACATAAATATAACAATGTGAAAATATATATAATGCATAATATATTTATTCAATTTTAATTATTAAAGGGTTTGTTTGACCTTATTTTAAAGAATCTTTAAGTGTGAAATTATTATAAAAAATTAATTGCCTATGGGTCCTATTTAGTCTATCAACTTCTTTTTTTTTTTTTTTTTTTTTTTTGAGATTAATAATTTGTTGGAAAAAGATTAATAATTTTCTTTTCTTAATCTTAAAAAAGAAAAGGAGAAAAAGAAAACTATAAAAGCAAGGTTATGGGGTTATTAAGGCATTTGCTTCGTGGGTTTGGATCTCTGTCTCTCAGACTCTCTTTCTTTCCCCTTCTCTGCATCCAGGAAGGTGATAGAGGGAGATATGCAGGAGACCCACCCTTTACTCCTATTTAATATTATAAAAATGATGTTCATTTATGCATAAAAATAGGAATTAAATAATTAAGGGTTTCTCTTCACTTCCTTGACCTTGAAGGATTTCCTTTTCGTGATATATAAGCTGTGTGCTGGCGGTGCTTTTGGTTCATCAATTGCATCTCATCGGTCCATTTCGATATTCGGTATTGTTTCTTTTCTCTGTTTAATTCAACTTTGCTGCTTTTGCACCATTGTATTAATTGTTCTAGGTATTGGGCACTTGCTGAAATTTCAAATTGGGGTTTATTTGCTGCTTATCATTGAAAGTTGAAACCTTGGGTTTGGTGTTCAATTGATGGTATTCCACTTTGATGACTTGGGATTTTGTATGGGGTTTCTTTCTTTGATAATTTCCTTTTGAGATCACGAGTTCGGGGTTTTAACGGATTTGGCTGGAGTTTAGCGTTTAGTTTAGATATGGACAGATTGTTGAATTTATTATTAAGGGTTTTAACCTGCGTGGGTTCATTCGCATACTTCTTCTTCTTCTTCTTCTTTTTTATCAATATTGACTTTGGCATGGTTAAGGTATTTCTTTACTTGCTTATGGATATAAAAAAAGAAACCTGGGTATTTGTTTTGTTTATTGGGATTTGCTGTTTCCGTAGCATTGTGCTCTGCTGAGGCATACAAAGATGTAATCTTTGTTCAATTGTTATTTTAGGTTATGCTTTATCGAATTTGATTTTGGTACTGATTGATGTTTAGTTATAACTTTTGGGTTTAATATATTTGACTGATGGTTATATAGGTTTCATCATTAATTCATGTCGGCGGCAGCCTTGAGGAGGAGACTTCATCACCGAGATGTTGATAGGAGGGAGCAAGATTATTTTGATGCATCAGGATATGGTGATTTAGATGAACCTCTACTTGGGAATTGTGAACATGATAATATGCCTGCAGTGGTCAGTGTTTCTTCCTGTTCTGTAAAGGGAATTGTTATAGGCAAATTAATACTATCTCATGTTACAGAATAGCAAACTGGAAGATATTTGGGATGCTGAACAGCGGAGGGAACACCTCCATTGGACATTGTTATTGACACAGTTAATTGCACAGTGGGCTCAGTGGATAGGTGGGCTATTTGTTTTATTACCTTATGTGATATTTTAGCTTAAGGAGACCAGGAGCTTTGTATAGTGTTATTTTTATTGCTTCTTAGAAAAGGCTTGGCATCCTATTACAGTGGTTGCAAGTATTTTATCTCTTTAATGCCCGTTGATTTACTGTAGTCTCATTGGTTGCACTAATTAGCCAGTTCTGTTGCTTTCTGTGTGCTATTTTTTTTTCTCTTTTGACTGAAATAGAGACTCCTCATAAGAATTGATTTTTTGTCTTTTTCTGATTCTCTCTCTGTATACAGGTTTGTTTGTAGCAGTAGTAGTAGTGTAAAGGATATGATTGTAGGTGTCTTATTATATAGTTCATTCTTGCTGGGCTTGCATTTAAAAAATGCCTGTCTTGAATGTTTACCTGGTGAAATTTGCAATGTTTCAGGGTCAGTGTGATTAATTAGACTGTACATGTTGTCAAAACGTTTAATACTATCAATGTGAGTTTTATTAAGGTTGCTGTGAGCTGAGAACTTGCCTTAATATAGCGTCTGAGGTTAATAACTGGTGTTTAGGACATGAATGGATCCTTGATGTGAAGCTCATTTAGTCTTAAATTGCACATTGTCAGAATATTTAACTAGTTTTTTTTTTTCCAGCAAATAGTGTCCTAGGTCCTGGATCTCTTATTGGACGGCTTTTGCCAATTACTTTTCCTCTTCAAACAGTGCCAAACCGGAAGCTTATTCAACCTTCTGTTACTCCTATACAGGTACACTTTGGTGATGCGATTGATATCTAAAGCTTTTTTTTTTTTAAATTTGTTTGGCATTTGAAGAAAGGAAATTCTTTTGATACAGTAATTGTCCGCTTATATGTTTGGTAATGGTCATCATCGTTATGTGGCTTGCAAAAACATAAACATGATTATTATCTGTTTTATTTGTTTCAAATATCTTGTGTATGCTTTCTGTTAAAGAAAATCAAAGACTCTCTCCTTGCATTTTATTCAAACAGAATGCTGTTCCTTTTGTGTGACACTCTTCTAAGAACAAATTTAGATTAGTTGCGGAGTGGACCTGCTTTCTGTTGTGGTATCTTAGCACCAAATATTCAACTTATTTTCCTATTGTGAATACATATTTGAGCCATATATTTTTTTTAACCAATACAATGTTGGAAGATCAATTGTATTCTATATTATGCCCCATTTATTTCTTTCCAAGTTGAGGATTATCAATTCAATAGGTATTATTTTCAATTTCAGCTGCAGGTGTGGTTCATGCTTTCATTTTCGTTTCACTTTCTACTATTGGAAAAGCTGTGCCCTTCTATAATTTGGCCTTAATCAATCACATCATTTTTGTCCGGAGATTATTTATTATTATACTCTTGATTGTTTAAGCTGTAAATTTGTGTAATTCCAGGCAGAAAGACTGAGATATTTACAGCAAAGGCTGGGAGTACCCTATGATGGTTCTCTAGTGGAGCATCAAGTAAGTCTTTTTTTCCATTTTTTTCATTTTCTAATTATCACTTGCTGTCATGTTTGTGTTTTTTCTGTTTTCAGTTATTAAGAAAGTTGATTTTTACATGCTGACTAAAGTTGTGCTTTGCATTTGATAGAATTCATTTAAATTAGTTTTTTTATTTTTTTGAAGGATATATAAATGGAAATTTTCATACTAATGTGAAAGTTTAATTGTTTTGACAGAGCTGCAAAACTGTCCACATGAACACCACCTTTTTCTTTTTTCCTTTTCATTTAGTTAGGATTACAAATGGCATTAACAATTTAATTATATTAAGTGATTCTTGAGGTATCCATTTTAATCCATGGATTCATGTGATGACCTCATAATTCATGCAAAAAAAAAAAGGGTTCACATCTATAAGTAACCCATTTTTATATTTCTTATTGTGAAGATATACTCTTGTGAACTACAATATACTAGTTAAATGTTCTTGAGCTCTCCCCTTCCCCACATTTCTTTCTTCAATTAAGGGCTGTTGCTATATACTGCTGGAGCCATTTTTTTTTTCCTTCTTTCCGTGTATGTTGAATTTGGAAGAGTACAACTCAGAAAGAAAGAACATGATAAGATGCATGAGTGTATAATTAAAAGACAATAATATCTTATCTTTTCTTCTTCTTTCTTTCTTTCTTTCTTTTTTTTTTTTTGAGAATACGTCTCCTGTGTTTAATTGAATATATGAGTTTCTTTACACCTGCTTGTTGATAGCAAATCTAGTTTTACTGCTAACTGCTAACTGCTGATTACTTAGTTTACTGTTGTTGAATATTAGGATCATAATTTGTATTTACTGTGTAATAGCAGCAGGAGTAGCACTGGAATTAGACCACACTGATTGATTACCTTTGTCTTTTTCTAGTTGCATGAAAATATGTGTTTCTTTTGGCCTCCAGGATGCACTTAGGCAATTATGGAGGTTGGCTTTTCCTGATAAGGAAATTCCTCCTCTCAAGTCTGAGGTTTGGAAGGAGATGGGCTGGCAGGGTTCAGACCCCTCAACTGATTTTCGGTATGAAGAAAGATTGTGTAGAAACTGCTTGTTAGATCTGTTATATCCTGAGAATATTCCCCCAAATGTGTTTTGATGCTAATTTATTCTGTTCTTTGAAGGGGTGGAGGATACATATCATTGGAGAATCTGATCTTTTTTGCTGAGAAATATCCGGTTTGTTCCTTTTTTTTTTGGATGAGCACTTTCAATTTATGTTTATTATATATCATTTCATATCTTATGTTATTCTAATCAGCAATTGCTGTGCGTCTCCTGAAATGTGCAATTTTCAATCCATCAGATTCAGAATATGGCCATGGGCCTCTTAATTACGAAATACAGAATTGCATTAGATTGATAAATTATGTAACTTCACACCAATTTACTTGTTTTGTCATGGTTTATATTAAAAGCAAATCAATATATGGTGCCATTTTGTTTCTCTGCAACTCCTAATCATATGGGGAGAAAAGGAAATAAATCATTTCGTGTAGTATGATCTGTTGTAGAGCAAAAGTCACTGTACTTACAATGTCAAATGATTTCTGGGTTTTGGTCGACAGGCGTCATTCCAAAGATTGTTACACAAGAAAGATGGAGAGAGAGCTGAGTGGGAATATCCATTTGCTGTGGCTGGGGTAAACATATCCTTTATGTTGGCACAAATGTTGGATCTTCAAACTGGTATTCAAAGAAATTCCAAAATGACGAGTTAGCAATTTATTACTTGCAGTGTCTGAAAATGTCATGAGAAGTGGCAAACGGCCAAGTATTGAATGGATGCTTTTTTTTACTTGCAGGGAAGCCATCTACTCCTGCAGGAATCAGATTTATGGAATTACTTGCCAATGACGAAATGGCATTTGACATCATTTATTGTATAGCCTTCGTATTAATGGATGCTCATTGGCTTGCTAGGCATGCTTCATATATGGAATTTAATGTAATTACATTTTCAGAATCCTTAACACTGCTTTTCATTTCACTGCATCAGTCCCAGGATGTTTTATAGTTTGATTTTTATTTAATATATTGCCGTTATTCATGACACAGTATGTTCGCCTTTTCCAGGAAGTTTTGAACTCAACAAGGAAGCAGTTGGAGCGTGAGCTTGGCATTGAAGATGTCTGTGGTGTGAAAGACTTGCCAGCATACAATCTGTTGACAGGATAAAATTGTCATATAATGTAAAATTAAAGTTTTTTCTAGGGTTAAATTTTTCTGCAAACTTGTTATGGCATAGATGTGTACAGAGTTGCAGTGATTTCTGTAACAATGAAATCCTAAGTTGATATAAGATGAATGAGAGTAAAGAAAAAAAAATGACGACGTTATTTCGCAAAAATTCAACCAGTTTGATTTTGAATAGAAATATATTCATAGAATATGGCATAAAAGGCTCTTTATACATCAATAAAATAATATAATATAATACAAATAAGGATTAATTATAAATTGGAGTCTGAATTATAGGATCATACTTTATAAGTTTTCATTTTTGAATTTCCTTTAATTGAGAAATTCCGTTATTTTTGAATTTTGTAAATAAATGTGTTAAAGTGTTTATCATAATTTATTGAGTCAAATTAATTGTAGGTTTCACATATGTCTGTTAGGCTGCCAATTCAGCCCTCTCTCTTTTTCTCGTCCTTTCTGTTTTTCTCTTTGCTTTGAGCTTCAATCTTCTCTTCCTCTCGCACAAATTCTGCAATTCTTTTACCATCTTTATTACATTACATGCATAATTTCCTTTTCTTTCCTCTTTATTATCTAATATTAGATATGTTTAACGTGTAGCAAATTGTAGAAACTGCAGCGGAGGGGAGTCTAGAAATTCCAAGTTGGGTTTAATATTTGCTAGGCATGCTTCATATAATTCCATGATTTTTATTCTAATGAAAAAAAGAAAAAAACAATGCAGACAGCTTAAATTATTAGAAAGAAAACCATGTGATCTATCTTCGTCAAATTCCCCATTTTACAACTTGAAGTATTGAACTTCAAACGCTAATGCAACATTAAAACTCATTCAAATACCATAATCGATGTGAAAGGGAAAAATTTAAAAGCTCAGAACTTAATTTTCTTAGCAATCCGAAACTATAATCACCTGAATTTGAATCTTAAATAAGTGAATGGATTCCATTGCATAAAAACTATCATGAATCAATTAAAGGTAAGTGAACAGATAAGCGAGAAACGAACTTGCTTCCTTCCTCTGGGCGATGAAGATGGAATTTCAGATCCACTTGAAGAAGAAGAAGAGGATGACTAACGGGCAGTGGAGGGACACATTTTTATGCTGACTCAGTAAATTAGCCGGGTACTGAATGGATTTATTGACGAAATCCTCGAGTAACTCAAAGATAATATTGTAAATTTTTAAAATATAGTGTAAACCTTGAAAAATATCTGTAATTCAAATCCAAATTTATAATTAACACTATACATAATATAAGATATAATTGAGTGTTTTTTTTTAATGGATTGATTCTAAGAATTATGAAAACAAATATAAAAAAAATTAAATTGACATGTGATCCATTCACTCATATCAATTTTGATTTCGAATCTACTTTTATTATTTTGATAGGATCACTTGTTTTTTTTTTAATTAAATTTAAATTCGGATCACATTAGATATTATCATTCCTTTAGAAATTATTAGAATAGCTTTACTTATCAAGATAGCAACAATACAATACTTTTTATTAACTTTACTTATCAGGACCCGCATCATTAGCTGTGTACACGGCTGGTTCAAACTTGTAGGAGGTCCAAAAAAAATAAAAATACATAAAAAAAAAAGCAACGGTTATTTAAAATTTATTTTTCTTGATTTGTGAGATGCAAATGTAGAAATTAAATATTTATATTCTAATTTTACTAATAAATTCTTCTCAATAATAACATGGCCAGTACATTCAATTTTTCATGTAACATAATTGGATATCCTAAATTTATGATTTTAACCTTAACGATATCTTAAATTGTTGAATATTTATTAAACTTGATATGACTGTTAATTTTTTTTTTAAATTTACATTATATATATATATATATATATATATATATATCCTTTATCAAGTCAAACACTAATTGTTGATAATAATTAAAATCATGAAGCTAAAGTAGTAAGGTTGTATACTAATTCTAACTTCTTTAATTGTTCATCTAACATTTTATTAAATTTGGTACCTATTAAAGTGATAATACTATGCATTATTTTACTTAATTTTTGTTTTTGACTATATCATTTTTAACTAATGCAATTATTTTTAAAATATAATTTACAATATTATTTTTTTTCCTAATATTTGTAATTATATAAACATGTGAAAAAACTGTCATAAATGGCTCAAAATCTTATAGATATTAAAAGGATTGATCGAGTTGGATTGAATCGTGATCCAAACGAGTCTTTGTTAAATGAATCATAAATATATTGATCTTAAACATGCCAAATTTTATAACATTAATTTTTAAAAACTTATTTTTTATTAAAATCAAAAAATTATGCATGTATAACCTATAAAACAATTATTTTTATATTTATATTATATAAAAAACTATGAAATCACAAATAATAAAAATAGGTTATAAGAAAGAATGTCATAACGGGTTGGGATCATACAAATCACAAGTGGTATTGGTTCGACCACTTTGCACATCAAATAGATCAAAATTCACCACCTCTATATCATCATCATCATCATTAAAGTAATTATAATATTTTTATTTAAAATTAGATATGATTTTATAAAAGATATTATTACGAAAATGATACATGTATAAAAAGTTATAAAAGTGTAAATTCTTTTACGACAGCATAAGTTCTCTATAATCAATAAAATGACACAATATATGCAAAATTGTGACTTTAAAAAAAAAAAAATCAATTGACCCTTAATTTTTTTTAGGTTGGGTCATGCGTTTTGTTTTTTTTTGTTTTGTTTTTTTTTTTTCAAGTTCAGGTCACTTTTTTCGAATGGATTACAATAAAAATTGGCAGAGTCAGAGTCAAAATTAAAGTCATTTTTTGACATATTAAACTTTTTGAGGTGACTAAAAAATGCCATTAATTTTTTTTAGATTAATTTTGCCCTTAAAGTTTTAAAATATAAAGATTTTATTCCTATGTTTTTCAGAAAAAATGTATTTTTTTAATGAATTCATCGAAATTATACTATTTTACTTCTAAAACAGGGGTACATGGTACTATGGTTGGTTGTAGAGGTGGCAAATAGGTGGATTGGGCGGGTTTGGATTGGGTCATAAATGAGTTGGGTCATAAATGGGTGAGTCATAAAGGTAAAAAAATATATGGATCATAAATGGGTCAATACTCAAATGGATTGGGTGGGTTTGGGTCGACCCATTCGATTTTTTTTAATGAAAAATAATTATCGACATAATAACAGGATACTAAAAAAATTATTATAAAAACGTTGGCCCAAATGGGTCGGTGGAGATCCAAACGGATCGGGATATCGATTGACTTATAACTGTCCAATTTACTATTCATTTGGTAAAAATTTTGGCAGTATAACGGTTATATATAGAACATACCCTTTCTACAATTCAAACAATTCACAGTCACACATAGGGGCACAATAATTCATAAACCAAGTGGCAATTTTTTCATTTTTAAGCCAATTATGTAATCCTAAATTATTTCACTCACTTTCTAAACTCAATTTCTCCCAAAATTAATTTTATAATTCTTAAAATATATAAATTAGTCTCCCTGCAAAATTTCAGCTCAAACAGAATCCGTTTCTCGATCTGGTACTTATAAATCAGTCCGTTTCGACAATTTTTAGTGTTACCAAAAAAATAATTTTTCGCTGTCAAAAATTTATAAATATTAATTTAAGTCTATATATACTATTAAAATAATTTTTAGTGGTCATTTGCTATTTTTAGAGATCTATTCAAACTTTGGTCAAATCGGGTAATCTTTAAAACGAGCCGGATTTTTTTTTTATTTTTGACTTTTGGACATCTATTTGAGCTCATTTTTTCTCCAAAATTTACCCTCGGACTCCTTGTGACTAGTATTTTCTGATAGCCAAATAAAATATTTTTTACGTTCGGGTGTAATTTTTATTCACAGTGCACTATTTACCGTCGAAAATACTATTCACAACTAACCCGATAACTCGGCCATTATAAATCTAACCAACAAAATACGCATACACATTACACAATAATAATACAGCGGGACAAGTTAAGCAAAAGATCTTGTTTATTAAAGCAAAAGTTTTTAATATTCAAGAAATAATGAAAAAAAAAGAGAGAGGAACAAACACCCATTGGGTCTAGAAAAAATGACCCAAATGGGTTGTATTTTATGTGGATAGATTTTTGGTGAGTTTAAATGGGTCAATTTTTTAGTTGGGTTGAGTTTGGGTCAATTTTTCTTGGGTGAGTTTGGATAAATTATTGGATTTTGGTTAATTTTGACACATCTAGTTGGTTGCACTCAATATAATTTGTTCTAAATTTATTTACAATTGAAAATATCAAATTTATTAATTTATAAAAAAATTACAAACATTTTTCATTAATATTTTTTTCTTGTCAAAAAGTTAATGATTGTTTATTACGATCATTAATTAATTACACGAATAGATAACGTATATATCATGTGAAACGTAACATACAAAACTAATACTTTGACTCTATATATTTCCTAAAAGGAGTATTTATATTGTATAAGAAAATTATATGTTAGCATACGAGCTCATTACTATCTTATGTGGTATAAAGCCTATAAGAAACCTTAGTAACCGCCTCAATAAGGAGTTAATTTCACCCATGATCATCGAACTATTGCTAAATTATGCAAAACTAATGAAATAATTTTTTTTTCGTAAAAATCACTGAACTTAATATTTATATACAGAAAAATTAGTTTGACCGACTTTCGGTGAGAGACTTGCCGAAAAATTCAGTTGGCATGTCTACTCAGCATGACCTACGCACGTGGTAGTATACTTATTGCCAACTCAGCATGCCATATGACACTTTATCCATGTCATCCGTCACGTGACATGATGACGTGCCATCCAACCACATTTTCTTTGTCCACGTGTCTACTGACGTGGCATATATATATGCCACACCAAATACTGATTTTTGTATTACTTGCCATGTCATGTGTCCAAAACATGTTGACTGGATATACCAAGTGGAATTTCCGATAACCCATTTATTAGAAAATAGTTAAAGTGATTTTTCTGTATATAAGTGCTAAGTTTAGTTATTTTTATGAAAAAAAAAAAGATTATTTTATTACTTTTGCGTAATTTAGATAATAGTTTAGTAATTATGGGTGGAACTAACCTAATAATCAACTCAAGAGAGACAATGAATCGAGTTTTTTTTAGAAAGTCTATAAGAAAAATCTTGGAATGATAATTATAGTAACAATTAGCGACCGAGATAAGCAATACAAGAGAGCAAGTTTATAGAAGTCCCGCCACATAGAGCTTGGAATTGCTTTCATTTTCTTTTGAAGTTTCTCAGCTCTTGTTTAGACGATCTGATGCTTTTTTAACCTAAAAAGAAAATCCAAAAAAGAGAAAATTTTAGGAAAAGAATAAAGCGTATGAGTTAATTTTTTGAATTGATGATGATTAAGGATAATGGTTAAATTTGCTCAACAAGTATGTGAAATGGTATAAATTTGTCTTTAATTTTTTTTGTCAAAAATGTCTTTGCTATTACAAAAAGGGCTTACATTTGCTTTTATTTATAATAACACGAGTAAATATTGATCTTTTTTAACTGCAAACAAGTTAGATGTGAAACAGTTTGATAGTTGTGAGGGCAAATGCCAGCTATTTTGATAATGCCATGGTCAAATATGAATTAGTTTCAATTTTACAACAACATGAATATTTTTTAACCGAAACATAATTTAAGAACAAAATCGATAATTTAACCAAAACATAATATATAAGTCACATTATTATTAATTATATGCCTATAGCCTATATATATAAAAGGAAAAACATATTGTGGAAAATTTACCTGGTCATCCCAGTTAGTTTTCCAGGTAACGTAGCAAAGTACAAGGGATTGTAAAACTACTCCAATAAGCATTCCAAGCCATATACCCTACAAATTAAATCCAATTCAAATAATAGCTTCTGCTATATATTGAACTACTAGAAAGAATTAGTAGTAATTGATTATTAGTGATGGCCACTCATGTGCTAACCTTTACTTGCATGTGAGCCACATATGCTAGAATAATTCCTAAGGGCAGTCCTAACAGATAATAGCACCCCAAGTTGACATATGCTACAATACTTTGTCTCCCAGCACCAACAGCAATTCCTGAAAAATAAGTTAACATTAATTTTTTTTAACAAAAAATTATAATTATCTAAAAAAAAAGAAAAAAGAATTATGGGGTTTGTAATTTGTATATATGATAGAATAGAAGAATGCCTGAAAGAATTGGCTGGACACTGTTTAGAAGAACAGAGAAAGCAAGTAAAATAGAGAGCTCAGAAACGGTCGATGCCACTTCCTTTTCACTAGTAAACAAGTATGCAATTTCATGCCCAAATATCAAACAAATAACCCATAATATCACTCCTATTATAATTGAATTCACCAATGCTACTTTAATGGCCAATTTTGCAGCTTTAGCATCTCCTCTTCCCAATTCATTTGCAACTCGAACACTACATAAATAATTAATTGTTATGTTAATAACAATTTAATATATGCTTAGTGTCAATTAATTTCTATTAGGAATTAAATGTTGTACCTAATTGCTGCCATGAAGCCAACACAAAGCATGAAATCCCAAGCTGTCACATTGAGGCTGTAATATAATTCAAAATTATTTTACAAAATCTTATAATATAAATATTTAGGCGGAATAATGTTGAGGTTAATTAAATGTAACCCTACCAAATGGAGAATGCAGATATTTCAATTGTAGAATTATTCATGTACCCTGCCAACAGCACCAAAACTGCATTGTACCATAGCTCTAAACTATACCCACCACAAAAAGCAAGAAACTAATAAAATTATAAAAATAGATTGAAAGTAAAATATACACAACAAATAAGTTGAGTCCGGTCAATTTATCGATCAATCATCAAATACGTGAGGTCATAAATAACTTATTTCGAATAAAATTAATTAACAAATTTATATCATTTAGTTATAAAATTATAATACTTCTTTTATAATGACTTGAATAATTTTCAAGATAAAGTCTGCTTACCAAAGCATCACACCTGAAGATATTGATAGCTTGAGAATAGGAAAAAGATCATGAAAGGCAGCCCAAGTGAATCCATTCCATGTATGAGGACACCAACCCCCTAAAATATACACAATCTCAACAATTACAACCAACCAATTTGATAAAATCATTGCCCACATTGCACCAGGAATCCCTAAATCAAGTTTGGTCACAAATGTCCATGACAACACCACATGAACTAAGAATGAGAGTGTAGAGACCAATCCAACTATGAAATTTTTGAGCTGTGTTTGCAAATACTTCTGTAAGCTTGAATGGATTGCCATATAATACAATGTGGGAATGAACCACAGAGAGATATATCCACCAACTTTAGCTGTATCTTGTTGTTGGCCAAGAAGTCTGAAGATGGATTCTGAATAAATGAATACTGGGAGTATCAACGTGGTTGTCCCAAGATTAATTATCAATGATTTTTGCAAATATGTACCCATCATGTGATATTGTTTTGCCCCATATGCTTGCCCACACAGTGTATCTGTTGCACTAGACATTCCTACCTGTAAAATACGTATCTTTTTAATTATCCAAGAAAGGGTTACGTGTAGAAATTTGTGGAGCCATCAACTTTTGATCACTGTTATAATTATCCAAAAAAGCTTCTACAATGCTCTTATTGTCATAGGTTATTATACAGTTTGAGTATCCTAGTAGAACATATTAAGAAAAATGATATATTAAATGGCGTGATAGTGTAACTAACACACTCAATTAAAATTATAGAAATCTCGATTGTTAGTCATGGATCGATAAAGCTACCACACGGGTGCTAACCACCCATTTGTAGAGTTGTAACTACCACTATGTAACTAATTACATCATAAAAATAGTCCATATATTTTCCCCCAATTTTTGGTTTGGTGGGCATATCAAAATCCAATCCGATCTAATTATAATATTCCGAAACACAAATTAAAAAAAAAAAAACCAATTCGATCCAATCCAAAATAAATACAGACATATTATCTGAACAATTCAAAATTTTTTGAATCGGATTATTCAGGCCTCGAACATCCGAAATTATATTTTGTAATTTTTTTGATAAATATCAATTAATAAATGATAAACTATATTATATTAATTGAAAATTAATTTCAATTTTACGTAAATATTAATAAAGAAACAATCTATTTAATTTTATCCAAAATCAATACAAATTAATTGATACTTTTATTTTCTTAAAAATTTAATTGAAACAAGCACGAATAATATGTTAATTAAATTAATAGTACTTTTTAAAAAAAAATTCATTTAAACAATTATATAATTAATGAACAATCAAATTAGTTGAACAATTATAAATTGATAAATAGTTATATTATAAATAATACTAAAAAAAATCGGATTAACCCAAAACACCAAATCTGAAATTTTCATATTTTTAAACCTGATTCTAGCCGAATAACCAAACCTGACCTGAATTACATTTTCAGTTCCTTTTTTTTTTATTATTTTTTTTTGAGTCAGTTCATATTTTACACATCCTGAAATTTTGGTAGCCACCCAATATATATACCTATTAATTCTATGTTTGATGGAAAGATGCTCACCACCCAAAAAAAAAAACATAAATGCAGAAATCTGATTGGAGTTCATAAGCTTAGCATTGTTGTCAAAATATACATGCAAGTGAGATTGCAAAACTTAGAAGTATTCATACAGAAAAATCAAGCGAATATAATTAAGGAAGATATATAGTACGAATATATATATTTCGCATTTATCTAATTTTATGTATGTGTTTAGGCACTAAAGATTTCCAATATCGATTTCTTATTTCTTATATATATCCACTTCTTTGTAAGAAAAAAGAAAAGAAACTTGAAAGTACTAGCTTGAACCATTGTCTCAACAAATTTAGAAGGCAAAAATAAATTGGAGATGTAATGAAAAGAAGAGGGGGAAAAAAGAAAGTCTTACCAATAGTCCAACTGCAAATCTTACAGAAATAGTCTGTACAAGTGCATATGCAGCAAGTTGTAGCTCCCCAACATGTCCAATAAAGGCCTGTGTTACAACATATATACCAAAGAGAGTAACCCTAGATACCATAGCAGGAAATGCTATCTCCCATAATTTCTTTGATTCGACCACAAACAAACCCTTTAATTTACTCCTAATTTCTTCATTTTCTGATCTATCAACAAGAAGCCATTCTTCCATTTTCACTCACTTCTATATCATGATCTTGAAGACACAAACGTGTATATCATTATATATAGCCCGCTTTGGGGATTAAATAGTGTCAAAGTTGTAAGATCTGATTTCTAAAGTCTGATTGAGTCGTTTTTATTAGTATTTCCTTTCTATAAATTTTGACTAGATTCAGTGGCAGGGCCACATTCAATTGAGGGTTTGCATCACTTTTAGAATTTTTATAATTATATATATATATTTAAATTACAATAGTGACCCCTGATTTATTTAAATGTCTCATCTCAAATTTCAATTCAATAATGATCACATAACTAAATTATAAAACTTAAAATGCGCTGATCCAAATTTATGTAAATACAAAATCAAGACATAGAGTCCAAGATATTACCAATTTGCATCAATTGATTTACTTTATACTAGTGTGGATATGCAACTTCAGAAGCTCAATGATCGTTTTAATGAGACAAATACGGAATTGCTTCTTTATTTAGCACGCTTAGCTCCTGATAACTCATTTTCTGCATTTTGACAAGCAAAAGTTGATTCAATTTGCTAAGTTTTACCCACATGATTTTTCAGCTACTGATTTGATGGTTCTCTATAATCAGTTAGAAACATATATTATTGATATGCAGATTAGAAAAGACTTTTCCAATTTAAAAGGAATTGGTAACTTTTCTCAAAAGTTAGTTGAAACTAGCTAGAAAGCACATTGTTTATGCATTAGTTTATTGCTTATCAAATTGGTTTTAGTTTTAACTGTTGCCATAGCGATTGTAGAGAAAGTATTTTCCGCAATGAAAATTGTCAAAAATCGATTGCGTAACCAAATGAAAAATATTTGAATGAATTATTATCTAATCACTTATATATATATAAATGTATTTGATAGTATTAATAATGAGCTAATTATTCAAATGTTTCAAAATATGAAAATGAAATCACATCAAGTACAATTATGAAAACTATATTTTTATTTGATTTTAATCATTATTTTTTTTAATTTTAAATGAAATATATTTTTATAGTATAATTTATATGTGTTTTTAATTTTATATTTTTTATAATAAAATTATAATGTGTGTTCTAGCTGAGTATGAGATTTTGGCTCTGCCATTGACTAAAATTGATGTCATACGATCAAATCAAGTGCACATGTTTCGCCCATGCAATAACGTGTATAATTAATCATAATAGAGGTGTTCCAGCCAAAAAAGGAGTGGCCAGCCAAAAAAGGGAAAACACTTAGGTTGATGAAATTTTTTACCTATGATTGAGAGTTCTTTATAAATCAAATTAATAGTGAATTAATCAATATAAACTAAATTGACAATCATTTGTCTATTATTTTATTTCATTTTTTATTTAATGTAATGTTTTTGTATTAGTTCGGTCCATAAATTATTTATGGGCCCCAGCTAAACGAGAGCCTTTTCCAATATTGAGTTCGTTAAGGTGACAATATTAGTACGTAATATACATCTCACTTTGTGCCTGTTTTACAGCACCACAAATGGGTCCTCTTAAATGGATGATACATCACACTTTTTAAGCGTTGGATTGTGTAGGATTGCATGCATACATTCATCTGACTGTCAAACCCTTGGGGCGTACTCAGGAGAGGACTAGTTTTGCTTAAAAGTAGAGGTGAGGATATTTCATTTTCGATTATAACCGAATTAAAATAATTGAAAATCAAATTTTAGTAAATATCATAAATTAAAACCAAACTTTTCTACTAATCAAACCAAACCAATAATCGAATTTTTTTTATTTTACCAATCGGATCTGAACCAATTTTAAATTTAAAAAAAAAAATATGAAGCAAAACAATGTCATTTTAAAAAATTTTAGTTATTAACTAAATGAATAAACCAAATTTTATATATTTTACTAACTGAAATCGAATCGAACTGACTGACTTAATTGATTCGATGTAAAGCAAGATCAACAAGATGGGCCATAAGAAAGAAAAATTAAAGATGCTTGTCATTGGATTTAAGAGAATATTTTATCAGTAGATGTTGATTTTAATATATGGAAGGTCTCGAGTTTTTAAACCCATTTCTCTATAGAAAATAATAATAATAATAATAATAATAATAATAATAACAAAAACAAATCAAGGATGCTTCTCATTGTGGCACAAATGATTTATTTATTGTAAGATTGTGCCAATACGTGTATGAAACTGTTGCCTTAAAAGTTGAGACAAGGCAACAAATCAGCAATAATTTTAATGAATATTTTTGTGTAAATTAGATAATGAAAATTTTCCATATATATAATATACATACAAATGGCCAATTGTGATATTATAATACATAAAAACATGTCACGTAAATAATGAAAAATGTAAAAGAAAATGTAATAAAGATAAAATATTTATCTCTTCTCTTTTACTATTTTTCCGAATTTCAAACGAAAGGATTGTTTTTTCTGAAACAAAGAGGGCTGAGAAACACAAAAACAACTACTTATGAGCAATGCTATCACTTTTCTTCCTCTTGACAAGTGCAACATATAACTTAACTCCAACAAAATCATTAATTTTGAGAAAACCAAAATTATTCTGATGAGCCGTTCAATTTTTCTTCATCTGAAGGCATCACGAATCGATCTAGACGCTCTGAAGCTTGTCTTACCTGCATTAAAAGAAAAACAAATTTTAAGTAACATCATATTAATTAAATAAAAGAAGAATGGAGGCCATTCACTATAATTAATCTTATATCTCTAATCTTCACCTTTTATAGTTATCATAATTTTCATTATTATTTATTTTCATGCTCAAAAAAAAAAAAAAAAAAAACTATATAATTCGTTAACCTGGTCATCCCAATCAGTTCTTGATGTAATATAGCCAAGAACAGCAACCTGTGTTACCACTCCAACCAACATTCCAATCCATATTCCCTGCAACATCGAGACAACTTAGTAAGTAAATAAATAGAATAAGTATATATATATATATATAAGAATAATTGAATAATCATAATTTAAGTTATTTCCCTGACATTTCTAAAATTAAATTTTCATCCATGAAATTCAATATTCTTTTTCAAAAAAAACTAGTATTAGCTCACCTGAAATTTTTGATATTATATTCTTACCTATAAAGTTTTTTTTTCAGAAAAATGAATATTAGTCTCCAAAATATTCATATTTACTTCAAATTAGATTTCTTCATATAAATTTTATGATTTTCTTCAAAAAAATTAATTATAGCTTCTATAACATTATTTACCAATATTTATTATGATCTCTTATTATTTTTTTAAATAGAATAATTCGTCATTGTTTAATTTTAATCTCTAAATATATATGTGTATTTATACCATTATATTTCTATTAGTAATTTTATTTATAGTCATTGTAATTGATAAGGTCCAAAATGTCAGAACTTATAATAAGACATGATCAATCTATGGCAGGATTAGGCCGATCTGCAACAATCGAGGCCCGATCTACAAAACAATGAAAACTAGCCCCTAGGGTATAGTTTATTAGTACTTCGAAATTTAATTCAGTGGGAGATTAGAGTGAGAAAGGCAATGAGATGGAATGTATGAAGATTGCTCATACATGAGTCTTGCATTTTCTTAGTATCTATGAAGGCTTGAGAGATGGCGGTGATGTGATAGAAAGTGGACAGGAAGATAAGGTGATGGTGTGTGTCAATTGATTGACAAGGAGCAGGCCCTGTCAATCTGATCAGACTTGCCATGACATCAGCGTGTTGACTTTCTCCTATGTTACTTATCTGGGGTTTATGGTTTTGGGCCTAATTTAGCCTTGTCTTGGGCCCAAATAATAATTATGGGTGTTATCATTTGTCCCCCTTCAAAGGGATCCGATTGTCTGGAGATCGGATGCTTTAGGTTATTCGACATGTCGTCATCCATGCATATGAATTGTGACTCTTCGTTTCCAGAAAAATATGGCACGCTAGGCGTCAGACTTCTCATTTGAGGTGCTTATTTCGACCGTTATTTATTAGTGTCATTTTGTCTTTTTGGTTTCTCTGAATTACCACGTGGCTCGAGCCCTCTCATAGGAGAAATTTTCGTCCTATATATAAGCAGTTTTCTCGCTAGCATTTTTAAAGTTTTTATTCCTTCTCTTGCGACCTTTCCTTATGGAGTTGTTCAAACACTTTAAAATATTTCCATTCTTTCCTCTTTTGACTTCTTGCCATTTTAGGAAGATAAATGAAATATTTTCCTCTAATCCAAGGAAATATTCTCTCGATAGGGGATAAAATGAGCCTTTATTTAAAGTGCTTCCTGACGTTAGATGCCATGGAAGCTGAAATAGGGTGCTCTTTGCTCTTAAATCAGGGGTCTATTTACTCCAATTTTTTTGGTTTTCCTCGTCATTTCCCTTTTTTTCTTCCCTAGTTAACATTTTTCGTCGCTAGGGGAAATTGGGAAGATGGCGACTCGGGGTAGAGAGCTGAAGGACAGATGATTCCAAGCATTACCGAGTGAAGAGCTACCCCTGGTAGAGGGATGCAAAAGCTAGCAAAGTAGGTGCTTCTAGGCCCTCCCGGTGAGTATTGTAGATTCCAGATTCTTGCAAGCGGGAAGCTGCGTTCTTGTGAAAAGATGCAAAAGCAAGCAAGCTGGATATTTCTAGAGCATCGTGGTGCCCCATTTCTGAAACACTAAGCCAAATCGGCAGGATATTTACCTATGTACCTTGGTTGTCCCAATTGGACAAGCAAATCAGGGGATGAAGGGGCTTAAGCAACTGGTGCTTGGGATTTTGAAAATGGCAGCATTTCCATGGAGGGCATTTTTTAATTTGTTCCCCACATCATTCCAATCGAGTCGAAGGATTGAAAGAAAGGGGCGTCAGGCGATTAAGGCCTGGGACTTGTGAGCCTTAAGCAATTGATGCCTTGAACTCGTGAGCCTTAGGCGATCAATGCCCATAACTCATAAGGCTTAGGTCCTTTGGTATTTCAGATGCTTCAAAATTCGAAAAACTCTAAGTAAAATGTCTTAAGTGGGCATGTTGTTAGCGATTGGCTGTGGCCTTGAAGCTCCAAGCGTTATCTTTGGGGAAGCCATTTGAGACGATGCCTTTTTTAGTTTGGGCTGACAGGTTCTCTAATTAGACTTTTGTTTAACCCAGTGGGGTCTACGCTAAGGCACATCTGTGGGGGCCTTGAGGTTGATGTCTGGGAGATTTCTTGACTTCTCTTTTTTTTTTAATTGAAACCTCAAGGCTGGTATTTGAGGAAATTCGTGACTTTTGGAGTCATTGACTGGATGGAGGGGACCCCTCTTTTTGGTGGCTAAGGCTTTCTTATGAAGCCTTTCTGCTTTTTTCCTTTCGGCATTTGCAGCATAGCCAAATGAACAAGAGCTCGCTGGCATGGGGCAGAGTAGCTTTATGGCTTTTCCTCAGTGTTTTTGCTATACAGTAGACATTTGCATTATTTCTAGTATCTATATCGGGAGGCATCCTGTCTTTTTGTGTACTAGCAGGTCGACTAATTGCTAGGCCCCATGTCGAGGGTGATTAATTCAGGTCTCTGTTGCCATTTACCGTGAGAGAGCTTAATGAGAATTATCGTATTTCTGATTTGGACAACTTCTCCATTCGACTGGCATTCTCGTCTTTGTTTGCCTTGAACCATCATGAGGGGATGCAAAGAGGGGTTTCTTCATTCTTGGGATATTTTCCTTCTCCTTTCAAATTGTTTCTAATATTAGAAGGATTTAATCAACCCCATTGTCTGAACATCATCTTTTGCCGAGCTAAATCGGCAGCAACATTATTGTCAATACTCCTCCACTTTCCTTCTAAACACATTCTTCCTCTTGGATAGGTGTGATTGACCTTTCAGTGTGTTTGGAAACTCTACTCATCGAGACGATTATGAGCACAAAAAGCTACTCATTTCGTCTTAGCTTGGGAGGAGCGCAAGTTATTTCGTCTTAACCTGGAATGAGATGATTCCGTAGGAGGGATTATATGTCTCCTTGATAAAGGATTCTTTATAACTTTAGGAAGGACTACTCATCTCCTGTTTACCGGAAACATTTTCTCTTTCCCTTTATCCTTTTTTACTCATTTTGTGAGGTAGATATTAGGATTTCGAAAGGGTTTCTCGTGGCTTGAGGAGGGATTATTAGTCTCTCAAGTCATAACCCAATCGATCCATCTTTTCTGAGGGGGTGTCATCAAGGCCATTGTGCGTGTGTTGTACGAACCTGGCCAAGTAGCCCTCTTGCACTAGTCTTTCTATCTCATCTGTCAGTGCCTTGCATTCATCGGTCGTGTGATTGACATCTCTATAGAAGTTGCAATACTTCCTTTTATCTTTTAAAGCATACGTCCGGTTAAGTAGCCTTTTTTGCCACTTAACTTTGTACTTTTTTTGATCCATTTTAAAACCTCAGCAAGACTAGCATTAAGCAAGGTACGGGTTCCAACAAGGTTATAATCGTTGCTCATTAACCTTATTTTCTCTGACTTCTCCTTCTTATCCACTCTCAGTCGGTTGTTGGGTGGTGCCGCTGTCTGTGAGCCATTTTTTCTAGAATTGCGATCCTTCGCATGTGTTTTGCGGGAATTTTAACCTGTGAGCCATCCTGAGAGGAACCTACAACCACTTGTCCATCTACAACGGGAATCGCAGTCTTTTTTATAGCATTTGCCTCCTTCTTTTAGCGATGATAGCTTCATCTAGTGGAATGAACACCTCCTCTTTTTCCACTAAGTCATTTACGCTCAACAGAGGCTCGATTCTTAGGGATTCAAATAGCGAAAAGTTTTCCACATTTATTTATAGAGGTTTTATTGCTTCTTCCAGTGGGATGTCTTTAACTTTATTAGTGAGCACTCGAAATCATTCCATGTAGTTTTCAAAACTTTCATACAGCCTTCATGTCAGATTGTACAATACGTTAATCGTCTTCGTCGTCTAGGTTTGAGTGAACCTGGAAGTGAAAAGCTCCTGCATCTGTTTGAAGGAAGAAATTGAATCTTACAGAAGATTCTAAAACCATCGCAATTCATCGTCCGCGAGTGTTGTAGGGAAAACTCTATAAAATACTCGAGTATCGTGGGAGCACATCTGGATTTGTATTAAGAATTCCCAACAGTGAGCTTTTGGATCCATCCTACCCGTTTATGTTGGCATTTGCACTTTGTTAAGTATGGAAGGGATCTCAATCTCTCATATCTCTTGAGTGAAAGGAGATGTAAGGCTGTTATTAAGTGAAGTCTTCCGGATCAGGTTACATTCTGCCAATGACTCATCATCTTTGAAGGTCAGAGGGATCTGAAGCCATTTCGGCATGTGAGGGGAGTGATGTATGAGGGGATAAACATCCTCTTCAAGGAATAATTTTTCTTTTCTCTTTCTCCCGCGACTTAATTTATAATCACGAAAACAAGCGTCAAGCTCTTCGCGATGTCTTGGATCTCGAATCATGATCCCCTTGCTTTACTTCCTATTCCTTTCTTCTTTGGTACTTTTCTCAAAATTTTTCCTTGAGACCCGGGGTCACTGGGTCATTTGCATGGACTGTATGATACTCTTGCTGAAGTCAACAAAGATAGACCTTATGTCATTCAACGTAACTGGAGTATCATCTGTTTGCACTAGAAATCTCTTGCTCGATCTAGGAGTCAAATCAATGGCAATGGGGGATCCTTGGAGTTCATCCCGCTCTATTGTGGACATTGACTCACTTCGATTTGTATTGTATAAGTTGTCCCTTTTTGACTTAACTGGTGTGAAATTCTTTGATCCTCCCAACGACTCTCAACGAAAGCACCAAATGATAAGGTCCAAAATGTCGGAACTTATAATGAGACAGGGTCGATCTACAGCAGGATTAGGATGGTCTATAAAACAATGAAAACTAGCCCCCTGAGGTGTATAGGGGATTGACACTCCGAAATTTAAGCCAGTGAAATTAGAGTGAGAAAGGCAATGAGATGGAATGTATCAAAATTGCTCGTACCTTAGTCTTGCATTTTCTTAGTATTTATGAAGGCTTGAGAGGGAGAGGTCTATGAATGACTAGCCCTATTGCCAGAGCGAATTAGCACTAATGTGACCGAAAGTGGACAGGATGATAAGGTGATTGAGTGTGTCAGTGGATTGACAGGAAACAGGCCATGTCAATCCAATCAGACGTGCCATGACATCAGCGTGTTGACTTTTTCCTATGTTATTTATTTGGGTTTTATTGTTTTGGGCCTAATTTAACTTTGTTTTGGGCCCAAATAATAATTATGGGTGTTATCAGTAACATTTAGTTTTTGCGTGCTGAATATAAATTTGTAGTTACGCTCCTAATAATTAACTAGCGTAAATAACCTTAATTTGTAGGTCAGCAACGTATCCAAGAATGACACCAATAGGCACCCCTACTATGTAATAGCTGATGATGTTAACGTAAGCAACCATGCCTTGTCTACCGGCACCAACAGCCACACCTAATAACATAATTAAAACATATTTACATATTAATTAATATTTAATTAATTAGTTAATCATAAATAAAAATATATAAATAAATATTTACCAGAAAGAACTGTCTGAAAGCTATTGAATAGAACAGAGAAAGCCATGAGGACTGAGAGATTGGAAACAGCTTGAATGACAGTTAATTCATTTGTGAAAATTGTAGCAATCTGCTTGTCTAATGCTAAGCATAATATGAAAAAGAATATTCCGAAACTCAGTGAAATGCTGAATATGACTTTAACTGAAAATTTTGCTGCATTTGCATCCCCTCTTCCTAGTTCATTTGACACTCTAACACTGAACAAATCAAATCAAAAACCATTAAAATTAACTCCATCAAAATGGAGTGTAATGCGGTGCGTGCACATCTAAATCTGTGCCATTTGCATGTGTATCTAATAAGACGATAAAAAATAAAAATGGCCACGCACTAAACTGCCACTCCATCAAAATTAGATGGCTTACAAATTATAAATAAATAAGAAGTACCTAGCCGTAGATAAGAATCCAACGCACAACATAAATTCCCATGCGACGATGTTGAGGCTGCAAGGGTCACTTCATTAGGTATTACTTTCATTTTTTTTAATTGAAAATATCAAAAAATTAGGAGGGTGTAATACGGTACTCGAATGCATGTAATGCACACACAACTGCATTATTCGACTGTGTGTATACATTCAATCAGACAGTACAAATGTGCTTGCATTATATGTGCATTTATACCAAATTACCACTCGGAATTAGGAGAGAATTAGAAATGGAGAAATAGTTAGAATAATCTTACCAAATGGACAGAGCAGAAACTTGAGTTGCGGCATTTTTCGTGTACCCAGCTAAGAGGACTATCACAGCATTATACCACAACTCTAAGCTATTGAGGCAAATCATGCATACACACACAAAAAAAAATAAAATAAAATAGTAAAAAGCAAACTCAAATAGAAATAAACTACACCTAATTCTGAAATCGTAATGGACATAACTTACAAAAAAAAAATGACAATTTGTGAACTTCATTGGAAAAGGAGATTCGGCAAACGAAGAGAAAGAAAGAGAAATTTCCGAAAGTGAAAAAAAAAAATGAAGGCATTTTATGGAAGAAATAAGGCAACGGTCTGTAAGAAAAAGCGTCACCGAACGAGCAGGTGACAAATTTCACATGCCAATGGAGACATCACGACTTGAAAAATATCATAATTTAAGATTTAGTCAAGGTGAGATATAAAGACCAGATCAATGGTGTCTTACCACCATAGTTATTGAAACCGGACCGGTCGGTTCAACCGCGAACCGGCAGGCAAACCGGTCGGTTTAGCACTAAAAAACCGAATTGAACCGAAAAAACCGGCCAGAACCGGGAAAACCAGAGAACCGGCTAGAACCGGACAAAAATTTATTATATGTTTTTATTTTTTATTTTTTTGAAAAAATGTTTTTAATTTAAAATAATTAATAAAAATTAGTACTATTTTCATAAAAATAAAAAATAAATAAACTAATAAGTTTTATTTAGCAAATAATTGATTCTTTTACTATTTAATTACCTTTGGATTTAATAAAAATAATATAATGGTTTAATAATTTAATAAAATATAATAGAATAAAAATTGAATAAATTATTAAATTTGGTTAACTTAAAAATAATTGTTTACCCTTTTCTTTAATTTCACCTAAAGTTATTAAATTATTTAATTTTTAAATTAATCAAGTAATAATTTTTAAAAAAAAAATAAAAGATAAAAAATATTATTATTAGTATATTTGTGATATATACTAAATATTTTGATGGATTTTTTTTATTTGAGTAGTAGTATTTATAAACATTATACTAATTAATAATATTTTAAAAAATAGAAAAAAATCCGGTTGAACCCGGTCGAACCACGAACCCTCAACCTTGCCGGTTCTATATCCGGTCCGGTTTTAATAACATTGCTTACCACTTGTATATAAAACAAAACTTACCAAAGCATGACACCAGAGGAAATTGAGAGCTTAACAACAGGAAGCAGATCAGAAAAGGCAGCAAGAGAGAATCCTTTCCACGAATTGGGGCACCGCCCAACTAATACATAAACTACCATTCCAATAATTATTAACCAACTTGATATAATCATAGCACTCATTGCTCCAGGAACTCCCCAGTTTAATATGCTAACAAAAATCCATGACAACAACACATGAATACCAAACGAAGCCGCAGAGAGCCATCCCACTATGCGGTTCTTAAGCTGAGCTTGCAAGAATTTTTGTATTGAAAATGCAAAGCAAAAAAAGTAAAGAATTGGAATGAACCAAAGTGATATGTATCCAGCAATTTCAGCTACTTCTTCTTCTTGGCCCATTAGTTGAAAGATTTGTGATGAGAAGATGAATACAGGCAGCAAGATTGTTGCTGTAATGAAATTTATTATCCATGATCTTTGTAAATATATTCCCATCATATGATGCTGTCTTGCTCCAAATGCTTGCCCACATAATGTTTCTGTCGCACTTGACATGCCTAGCTACATTTGCCAAGATTAAATAGAAAAAAAAGAAACAAGAATTAATTAAAAATAGGTGAAGTAATTAATTAACTTCAAAAGAATGTTCATTAACTTCAAAAAAGAAGAAATTAAAGACATAAATGGAGAAAAAAGGTGGGTCTATGAAATTGCTCATTAATCAAACTAACATACAGAAAAAACGAAATTAAAAATAGTTATAAAAAGTAACTTTTGCATGGTATTACTTCTTTCATCATATTTGACAATTTGCCATGACTTTATTCATATGTAATCTCATAGATCCACTTAAGAAAAGAAAAGAAAAGAAAAGTTAAATTTCTCACCAAAATACCGTTGGAGAATCGAATGGTGATGATCTGAACAAGTGCATAGCCAGCAAGTTGATCTTCCCCAAGATGACCAATAAATGCTTGTGTTACTACGAACATTCCATATTGAGTAACTCTTGATAGCATTGCTGGAAATCCAACCCTCCATATTTTCTCGTTTTCCTCCCATACCCTTCGTTTCCAATCCTTTCTTTCTTTCCCTTCTCTTCCCAGAAACCTTTCCTCCATTCTTTTCTTTCTACTTCATGCCAAAGTCAATCATCAAAACATAATACAAATGAAATGTCCATTTTACAATTTCAAGAAAATGTCACTTGTGGATTAAATTCTATAAATAATTAATGGGATCTTTATAAGATCTTTGCTACCTAATATCTTTTTTATATTATGACCCAGGTCATAAAATCTATTTTCTAAATGATTTTCTTCTAATATATAATACAGTTCATGCTAGATGCTACTACCTTACCGGGTTGCATATATTAATAACATAATGTTAGGACTGCCAAACACCACTTAACTCCACATTAGTATGATATTGTCCATTTTGAACCAAACTCACAAGGATTTATTTTTGGGCCCCTCCCAAAAGGCCTCATACTAATGGAGTTAGATAAACTCTTTATATTCAAGGTGTTCTTTGAGTTGTACCCCAACAATCCTCCCCTCAAATCAAAGACCACACAGCTTATATCCTCATCTCGGCACTAAACACGAATTTCCAATCTCAAGGTCATACCAAACGCCTCCTACACAACGCAATCCACTATTCTGGATCGTTTTCAAACCACGGCTCTGATACCACTTGTTAGAACTGTCAAACACCACTTAACTACACATTAGTATGATATTGTCCGTTTTAGATCAAGCCCGTACGGATTTATTTTTGGGCTCCTTCCAAAAGGCCTCATACTAATAGAGTTAAGTGAACTCTTTATATTTAAAATGTTATTCCCTTAATTTTCCAACGTACGACTTGAATTGTAACCCAACACATAATATACAATTTTCTCATTACACTTAGTAGGTGAAGTATATTATTTATTTAATGCGGCAGTTACGCACTAATAAGACAAGCAGAAAAGATTGACTGACTTTAGCTGAAATTTTTGCAAACATCTGACCTTTAGAGAAAAAAAAATAAGCAAGACAGAACAAAGAAACACGTGTTGTCTAACAAATCTAAATTCCACCAAAATAACTAAAGTTGTTCTAAAATTAACTAAATAAGTGAGCATGTGACAGACACCAAAATTTATAGACATGGAACCTTACTATCAACTACCATTCAACAGTATTTATTTAATTTATAGAATGTTTGGCTGATTATTTATTTGTAGATATGAAATTTTATCCAAATTCGCTAGAAAAAATTTATTCAAATTAATATATAAAAAAGTTGTATGATCCGGTCAGAGACCCATCCGATCTAATCCAACCTATTTGACAGGGTTAATTATTTGAGATAATTAATTTATACCTAACTATGTACCAACAATTGAATAGCAAACTAATAATGGATTTTTTTACCAAAAAAAAAAAACTTTTATTACTGATCTATTTGTTGGGTAGGATCATCTCACAGTTGATAGTCTATAAAAACTTCAGTTGCAAAGAAAAGTAATTTCAGCTAATTACTTGTTTTTGAGTATTTAGTCTTAAGAATCAAGAAATTTTGATAGACTTGTATTTCAAATCAAGCTAAAAACTTGTACCTTGGATCTTTATCCTCAAAGAAAAAAGTAATTATGAGCATAAAAACCAGACAAAAAAGTATGAAAGGAATTGAGAGCACTAATGACAATAATGATCAAGTGGTGAAAGCAGGCAAAAGAATAAAGCAAAGTTCGCTGTTTGTTTATTCTTCGGAAAATGCTCAAACTCAACTTAATTAGTAGAACCACTTTTTTCCCTTTATGAGTTAGAAGGATCATTAATGAAATAAATCGAAGCTGTCAGACCGAAGTTAAACAAGTATTGACAAGGAATTAAAAAAAATAATAAATATATATTATTTAAACATATTTCAAATAATAATTTCCATAATAAAATGTTCAAAATATTAGTATTCATCATAAAAGTGTTCATAATTAATATAGTAATCATGTTTAATAGAAAACGACAATTTAAACATAATAATTTAAATTTAAATTATAATCATTATATTTAAATATAATTATAATTTAAATTATATTTAAATATTTTTTTATCATAATTAAATATGTATTAAATGCTATTTATGAATATATTTATTCTATCAAAAATAAATAATATATTTTTCATCACTACAAAATTTATAGAAATATCTAAAATTCCAAATCAATATGAAATTAAATGAATATAGTATAATTAATAAAATGCAATATTAGAATTTAATTGGATAAATATGATAGAGTTAAAGATGAAATGGATCAAATTATAATAATGTTTAATATTTATAGACTAAAATTAATATAAGTTTTAAAGAATAAATCATTATATAAATAAGTTTAGGTATGTTAAAAAAAAAATTATATGCAAGTCTTGTTAAAGTTTTGGTGGGGTCCATTCAGCAAAGTTGAAAAAAAAAATAATAAAAAAGTGTAAGGAGGAGAGGGAGAGAAACCAAATTGGGTGAATCGGTTTATAATCCAACCTGCCGGCTTTAAGAATTTTAATCCAATTTTTTATTAGATGATTGTATAACATGTTCCAACCGGATCTAATTCCAGTTCACAATTTTCCAATTAGACCAATCAATTCGATCCGATTTTAACAACATTCAATAAATGAGTTATCACATTTTAAAAAAAATGTCTTAAGATTCTTAGGTTCCGCTTGGAATAAATGAATTCCATAAAATTTTATGGAATTCATTTGTAATTCCTATTTTTTATGCTTGGAATTAAAAAAAATAGGAATTGAATTCATTCCATGGAATTCATCATGCCTTCACCAAATCCCATCAAAATAGGTGGAATTTGCAAATGAATTCCGTATTTTTAAGAGGTAAAATTAAAAAGACTATAATATCCTTTTTATCATTTGTTATAAATAAATTATCTATATGACGTTAATATAATCTGTTATTCTTTTTTGTCTATCACTATTCTTCTCCATCTCCTATCATTATTCTTCTGTCACCCAAGGCCACCATCATCGGATTTTGACTCGTTGCCGTTGAATTTTTACTGACTAATTTCATTCGGTATGTATGATTTTTTTTAATAATATTATTGCTGAAATCAGATTTCTGAATTGTTTATGTTCTATAAAACTTAAAACTTGGTAATTTATGTTAGTGATCATGAAAGATTTAAATAATTGAAACTGTTAATATAAAATTTAGAAAATACGAAATAGAAATTTAGCAAAAGACGAAATTGAAATTGTCTAATACAAAATTTATTCATTTATTCAAAATTGTCTAATACAAAATTTATTCAAAATTTGTATAAAAGATATTTTAGTAAATAAAATAGAAATGAATTCATTTATTTCAAGTATAAAAATAAGTAATTCATTTTCAATTCTATATTTTAATAATTTTATTCCAAACATAGGAATTCATTTACAAATGAATTCCATATGGAATTCATTTGTAAATGAATTCTACAAATTGAATTCATTTGTTCCAATCGGACCCTTAATTTTAAATGTGTAGAATCAATTTTAGAGATTCTAGATATCTCTTGAAATTTTAAGGTGCCTTCCTGTTTGATTTGGTTTTAAGATTTTGATTTTATTTTTTGTAAAAAAATTGGGAAAATTGTTGGTTGTGGTTGTTTAGATCAGGTCTAGGTAAATTTTATGGCATAAATTAATAGAAAATTGTCATGTAAGATAAATTAGGTGAAAAAAAAGTTGAATAATAGTTAGCATGTATAGTTAATTCATGAATTTTGTCTAAATTTGATCTAAATAAAAAAATTTCAATTTTTATATTTTTATCACTTTATTACCCGAGTATTTTTTAAGTTGAAAAATAAAATCAGAGAATTTCAATATCATGATTTCTTTTGTTTTTGTTTAGATTGGATTTAGGAAAAATTTATAGACTAAATTCATGATAAAATGACACATATGCAAAATTAGTTAAAAAAAAAAAGTAACATACTAGTTAACCAGCATAAGTATCAATATACCAGTAGTTTAATTCATAAATTTTTTTAATGCAATTTAAACTTTCATTAGATTACAAATAAATTTATAAAAGTTAAAAGTACATAAGATATATGAAATAAATGAAGTTACTGGATTATATCTCTGAATTTTTTCGACGAAAACAGTGGATAATGATAACATGAGGTGCGTAATCTGTCTTTCAGCGAAAAACTCAATCCATCTGTTGTTTATTGTTTAAAAAATAAGAAGATGGGATTATGGGATTGGCAGAAAATGCAAAGGATTAGTTGATATTTTCATCATGTGTCTCAATCTATTTCCATTGTGCTTCATCTTTTAATTGTTGAAAATATAAATTTATTTTAAAATAACAAATAGAAAAAGGTTTTAGTTTTTAAGAAACTAAAAATAAAATAAAAAAGGATATAAATCCTTTCGTCTATTCATCAGCAATGCGATCACTTTTCTTGCTCTCTCCACAAAAATTGAAGTTTAACTCTTAAAACATCATTAATTTTGGTGTTGATCATAGTCACAAGAAAACCAAAATTATTATTATGATTAGCCATTCAATCTTTCTCTTTCAGAATTTTCGCTATCGATTTCATTTGAAGGCCTCAAAAATTGATTCAGACGTTCCGAAGCTTGTTTTACCTGCATGAAAAAAGCAAAAAAGTTAAGTGATATGATATTAAATAAGACAAGAATGTAGGCCACTCACTATAATTTTTAAACTTACATATTTCTAATTTTAACTTTTATAGCCATCAAAATTTTCATTCATGGGGTGTTGAAAAAAAAATATCATATAATATTCGTTAACCTGGTCATCCCAATCAGTTCTTGATGTAAGATAGCCGAGTACAGAAACCTGTGTCACCACTCCAACTACCATTCCAATCCATATTCCCTGCAACATCGACACAACTAACTATATAAATATCTACAGAGAAAGAGAATTAGATAAACAATAAATTGAGTTAATTTGTAGTTTCTTTTCTTTTTTTTTTTCCTTTTTAGGTCTCAAGTCTTTTTCACTTTAAGCTAAGGAATTCTTTTTTTTTTTTTTCTTTTTGGTGACTGTTAGTCTACTCACTGCTATGATACCATGTAAATTCTGTAATAAGTTTAGAGAATTTGAGTTTAATAATTGTGAAATTACGTTACTTTATAATGATTTAAGTGATTTCACGATTAATTTCATCACAATTATAAATCATTTTTATTTGCTTTAATTACCTTATGTGAGATTTATTTGATTAAATTGTATAAATAATTTAAGGTGTTTAAGAATGTAACAAATTAAAATTGTGATACCTTAATTTGTAGGTGTGCAACATATCCAAGAATGACACCAAGAGGCACCCCAACAATGTAATAGCTGGTGATGTTAATGTAAGCAACCATGCCTTGTCTACCAGCACCAACAGCCACACCTAATAACATAATTAAAACATATTTTACATGTTAATTAATATTTAATTAATTAGTTAATCATAAATAGAAATATATAAATAAATATTTACCAGTAAGAACTGACTGAAAGCTATTGAGTAGAACAGAGAAAGCAAGGAGGACTGAGAGATTGGAGACAGCTTGAATGACAGTTAGTTCATTTGTGAAAATTGCAGCAATTTGCTTGTCTAATGCCAAGCATAATATGAAAAAGAATATTCCCAAACTCAGTGAAATGCTGAATATGACTTTAATTGCAAATTTTGCTGCATTTGCATCCCCTCTTCCTAGTTCATTTGACACTCTAACACTGAACAAATCAAATCAAAAATCATTGCAATTAAGTCCATTAAAGTAAACATATTCTTATTATATGGCTCACAAATTATAAATAAATAAAACGTACCTAGCAGACGCTAGGAATCCAAAACACAGCATAAATTCCCATCCGCTGACGTTGAGGCTGAAAAGGCTCATTACCTTAGGTACTAAATTTTCTTTTTCAAATGGAAATATCAAAAATTTGATTAAATTTAAATTTGAATAACCTTACCAAATAGACATAGCAGAAACTTGAGTGGCAGCATTTTTCATGTACCCGGCCAATAGGACTAATACGGCATTATACCAAAACTCTAAGCTATTGAGGCAAATCATGCACACAAAAAAAAAATATTTATTTTATTATAATATGTGCTAAAGTGTATATATATATATATATATATATAAAAACAAAACTTACCAAAGCATGACACCAGAGGAAATTGAAAGCTTAACAACAGGAAGCAGATCAGAAAAGGCAGCAAGAGAGAAACCTTTCCAAGAATTAGGGCACCACCCACCAAATACATAAACCAGCATTCCAATAATTATTAACCAATTTGATATAATCATGGCACTCATTGCTCCAGGAATTCCCCAATTTAATATGCTTACAAAAATCCATGACAACAACACATGAATACCAAACGAAGCCGCAGAGAGCCATCCCACTACGCGGTTCTTAAGCTGAGCTTGCAAGAATTTTTGTAATGAAAATGCAAAGCTAAAGAAATAAAGAATTGGAATGAACCAAAGTGATATGTATCCAGCAATTTCAGCTACTGCTCCTTCTTGGTCCATTAGTTTAAAGATTTGTGATGAGAAGATGAATACAGGCAGCAAGATTGTTGCTGTAATGAAATTTATTATCCATGATCTTTGTAAATATATTCCCATCATATGGTGTTGTCTTGCTCCAAATGCTTGCCCACATAATGTTTCTGTTGCACTTGACATGCCTAACTACATTTACCAACATAAAATAGAGGAAAAAAAAAGAATAATTCAGATAAAATAATCTGGGGGCAAGGCCACTCCCATGCACAGTTGTAGGTCCATTATTGATTGTAAGGTTCAAAAAAATATCTCTTTTTTTAGATTAACTTATAATGAGCCAAGACGTGTGAGACCTAATTTTAGAAAAATAGAGTAAGTAGTTTATTTGACATTAAACTTGCATTAATTTATGCTTTAGCATAGCAAATGCTCTAAATTTAGTATTTCTTTTTTACAAAATGAAATTAGAGAGTCAGAAAGTTTAGAGAGAAAGTTACTCAGAAAAATTAAATAAAAAGAAAGATTAATTAAATTTCTTACCAAAATACCATTCGCGAATCGAATAGTGATGATCTGAATAAGTGCATAACCAGCAAGTTGATCTTCCCCAAGATGACCAATAAATGCTTGTGTTACTACGAACATTCCATATTGAGTAACTCTTGCTAGCATTGCTGGAAATCCAACTCTCCATATTTTCTTGTTTTCCTCCCATACTCTTCCTTTCCAATCCTCTCTTTCTTTCCCTTCTCTTCCCAAAAGCCTTTCCTCCATTCTTTTCTTTCTATTTTATACCAAAGTCAATCATCAAAACATAATACAAATGAAATGTCCATTTTATAATTTCAAGAAAATGTCACTTGTGGATTAAATTCTATAAATAATTGATGGGATCTTTATAAGATCTTTGCTAACCTAATATCTGTTTCATATTATGAGCCAGGCCATCTAATCTATTTTCTAGATGATATTCTTATTGTCAGGTGAAAGGTTTTGTTAAGATATATTTTATAAATTTTTTATAAATCAAATCAATAATAAATGTAAGATATGATTGATAAAAAAAAAAAAATAATAATAATAATCTAAATAGATGGTACATCAAATTAGCAGTGTGTTATTTATTTAATGCTACTAAAATACATAAATCGGCACTAGCAAAGCAATTAAAAGATTGATCGACTTTGACTGCAATTTATGTAAACGCCAGAATTTTTAGCAATGTTATGAAAACCGGTTAAGCCCGTCGAACCGGTTCAAATGCGAACAAGTTAGAAAACTGGTTCAATCCAATATGGAAACTGGATTGCACAGTGAAAAAGGGGATTGGACTGGAAAAATTGGGTTGAACTGGAAAAATCTGATTGGACCGAAAAAATCTAATATATCATAAATTATATTTTTATAATCCAGATTAATAATTGTTGGATATTGTTTAATCAAAAATTATATTTGATGATAAAATCAATTTATATTAATATTAGACTTGATAAAATTAAAACTTATGTGAAATTATTTACACTATATTTGTATTTTATGTTTTTGAGATATTGAATAACTACATAATTTAAAAGTAATGAAATATTAAAAAGAAAATGAAGATAAACATGATAATTATAAAAATAATATCTTTAGGTAACTTTATAAAAATAAATTTAACAATTAAAATTTAAAAATGCATTTTTCTTGTAAAATAAAATAAATAAAGAAAAATTAATATATTGATATTTGATAATTAATAGATTGTTTAAATGTATTTTTTATATACCATATTTTTAATTTTTAATAAATAATTATATTTAAAAAGAAGATAAAAATTTTGAGTCAATTCAGTTCAACCAGTTAACTTCTGATTCAGTTGACAGACCGAATCAATATCCGGTCCGATTTTAAAAACATTAATTTTTAGAAAGAAATAAAAATAAATAAATAAACAATACACGACAAAGAGAAAAGTCATGTCTAACAAATGGAAAACTCCACCAAAATACTTAAAGTTGGTCTGCCACTTTCAACATTAATATTTTTAACATTTTTAAAATTTAATATTGTATCATGTAAATTTCAAATTATTCATATTATATTTAATTTAAATATAATTAGCAAAATTAAAATATACGACCTATTAATTTAGTGTAAAGTCAATTTAAAATGACCATAAAATATATTAAAATTAAAAAAAATTAAAAAAAATATACGAAAATTTCGAAAATACAAAAAATAATGATTGAATTTTTCAATTTTTCATCTCTCGAAAGATTTCAAAATCATTTTAATTTAATTTTATGTGAGATTAATATAGCGTGCATTTTGTTTCTATCAATTTCGTCTAAATTAAATTTAATATAAGTAATTTGAAAAATATAAAAATCATTAATATCAAGTTTTACAGTACATATATAGATTTAATGTAAAAAAAAAAATAAAATTCATTACTGCGTGTGTTGTTCCAAAAATTAACTAATTAATTAAGTTTCTGACACCATTCTTGAATAAAAAAATAAAAAAGCATGTGACACCAAAATTTATGGACATGGAAGAGAAGCTTAATAACGTACAACTACCATTCAGCACAATTCCATTAATTTCTAGAGTGTTTGAGGAATCATTAATTTGAGATAATTTATATCTAACACCAACAATTGAATAAAAATAGAATATCGATCAAAAACAGTAATAGCATACCAAAATCAATTAGCCTATCGATATTACATTTGATGAAAAGAAACAAGCTGGATTAACAATCATTTTTCATATAACAACTGGATAGCGAATAATGGATTAAAAAATAACAGAAGGAACTTTTATTACTTATCTGTTTATTTGGTATAAGATGATTTCACAGTTGATATACAGTCTATAAAAACTTCAGTTTCAAAGATATTGTTTTTGAGTATTTAGTCTCAAGTATGAAGAAATTTTGAGAGATTTGTATTTTAAATCAAGCTAAGCATTATTATAAACCCTGTTTTTTATAAAACGTCGAAGAAGAAGAAGAAGAAGATGATGATGTTATGAGGAAGAAGAAGATGCAACTTACTTGAGTTAGGCTTCTGTTCTGTTCTTGTTGGGGTAAGTGAAGGTTTAAGAGAGACAGAGAGAAAGAAAGGTATTCCTCCATTCAAAATCCACGAGGGTTTATATTATATATACTAGACATTAAAATTAAGCTTATGCTAAAATCACCATTAAAATCTTAATTGTAGTGAAACTTAATATTTTATTATGAATGATATTACTGCTATGAAAAAGACTTTGAATGATATTACTGCTATGAAAAAGACTTACTACATCAAATTCACAAATAAATTTATAAATCGAGGTAATAGCAAAATGTCAAGCCGTTACTAATTGTTTACGAGAGAACATGTCAGCCCTCAATATTGATTTTAATATATTGAAAGGTTTCGAATTCAAGCTTTCATTTTTTCTTTTCCAATATAAAAAATAAATAAATAAATAGTTATACATACAAGGAGTATTTTTTCCAATTTACACTGATACAATGAGTTTAAAATATAATCAGTGTTCAACTTTATCACAAATTCCTCATAGAGAGAAGCTTGTTGAAAAAGGGAAAAAAATCATAGAAATTTAAAAGAAAAAAAAAAAAGAAAGGGATAATGACATCAAAGTCTGACCAGTAGATGAATGGACAATTTATAAGAACGATAGGTGATATAACTTATAAGAACATGCTTTCGTATGTGATTACGTCCTCGAGTGTTTAGATTCTATAATTATTTAATCCCTCATTTTCATCAAATTGTCCTTTTTTATATATAAATTATCAATATTAACATAATTATTTTTTAGAATAACATTAACGTAATTATTAATTTTATTAATTTTTATAAAAAATTATATTTAATAGATTAAAATTCTCTTTTAATTTAGACTATCATAAGAAATTGTATTGCAAAAAATTATTAATGAAGTTATTAAATAATTTATTGACATTATACAAATGACACAAAATTGAAAATTGTGCAGTATCATTTTAAATTTATCAAAATGACAATTTAATGGAACAATTTTTATTTTTTTTTTAAAAAAAAGTGACAATTTTAAGAGAGTAGTATTAGATTTCCAATTTTCTGGTCATTAAAATTGTAATTTCATTTTTATTTTAAAGAAAAGTTTTTGTGAATGCCAAATAATTTTTCATTAAAAAAAAAAAAAAAAGTAGATAAAAACAAGATGCGTACTTAACGAAGCTAAGCTCTTAATTGTATATTTTATTTATTAACAGCATAATTTGTTTAAAAACTAGTAGTAAAAATATATATATATTTAAGTGAAACAAACAAGTGTTGGAGCGGTGGGTGTAATTAACAGGCTTTGAGGCATGTAAATAATAATTTGTTTAAGGAATTAATTGTTCCCATTATGAATAGCATCAGATGCTGGGTGTTGTTGGCAATATTCCTTCAGCATACAACAAAGCCTATGGCAGTTTTAGTCAACTATACCAAGAAAAGAACTTCCCCTATAAGACTTCATTCAAGAATCGTAATTTTTAATGTGCAGTTAGAAGAATTCAATTGAAAGAAAGAGAGAAATCAATTAGTTTTTCTATCTATTTATAAGATAATTGGAGACAGTTATATTGCCACCAATTCATACAGGATATGTCTATTTTAAACGGTTTAATTCAAAATTAAATTAATAAAATCATATTGTTGTGTTTATATGTTGACTTCAACACTATTTGTCTGTGAATGATGATAGGGGTGAGCATGGTCGGTTAACCGGTCCATTAGCCCCGGTCCATTAACCAGTCCATTAATATCGGTTTTTTGAAATTACAGTCCATTAACCAGTCCATTACTATCGGTTAACCAGTCCATCGGTTTCGGATTTTCGGTTCGGTTACCCAATATTTTTCGGTTAACCATTATAATTATAAATATATTCATAAATAAAATTAAAATGTTCAATATACTTAAAAATTAAAATTTTTTCACTATAATATAACATTATTGTTGTTAAAATAAAAATATTTGGTGGATATAAGCAAATTTGTTTTAAAAAATTAATATTTAATAAGTAAATATATTAATCGGTGCATAATCACTTTTAATTAGATAAATTGTTATACTTACTAATAGCCAATTAAAAAAGCTTAAAAACTTTAAAATAATTAGTATAATGAAAAAAAAGTACATTATCACCTTTAATTAGGATAAATTGTTATAAATTATTAAAAAATTAACTAAAAATTCGGTTTCGGTTCGGTTAACCGGTCACATGAGTCAAAAACCATTAACCAGTCCATTAATATCGGTTTTTTCAAAACACTAACCATTAACCAGTCCATTACAATCGGTTAACCAGTCCATCGGTTCGGTTTCGGATTTTTTTTTCGGTTAACCAAGTCCATCGGTTTTTTTGCTCACCCCTAAATGATGAAGTGAGCGGAAACGAAATATCCATTACAATAAAATAAAGTTTGCACTTAACTTATTACACATCAAAAACTTTGGGTTAAGAATTCTAAAATCAAATCAAATCAAATCATTAGTAGACTCAGTCGATCTTTTGATGGATCCACAAACCAACGATTTAAGCGTTCTGATGCCTTTGTTACCTGCCAATTTTCAAACACAAGATATCTCCTAATCTTTACCAACATTCAACTAAACCAATTAAACCTGACTGTATCATAGAAATAGATTTCTTTAATGTTTAATAGTTGAACTTAATATCTTAATTGTTATACACAACGTTTGCATAAACCTAATCTTAATTAATCTTAATGGACTTAAAATTAATATTTTACTCACCTGATCATCCCAATTAGTCCTCCATATAAGCCAGGAGAGTATAATTGTTTGCATTGCTACTCCACTCAACATTCCGATCCACAAACCCTGCACAACATATAAAAATTATATATATATATATATTAATTTAAAAGAAAAGATTCACATTATTAATAATAAAATAATAATTTAATATTGTTTGTTACCTTAACTTGAAGATGAGCAACATATCCAAGCAAACAACCAACAGGTATTCCAATCCCATAATAGCATCCTAAATTAACATATGCTACCATACTTTGCAAACCAGCACCTACAGCTACTCCTGCAAAAATTATTCTAATCACAATTAGTTGTTGAATTTTGTAAATGAAATGCAAATTAAATCTTCGAATTCATTATAAAACTTGCCGGAGAGTACTGGCTGAATGCTGTTAAATAACATTGAGAAAGCAAGAAGTATAGAAAGATCTGAGACTGCATTTGCTACTTCCTCACTACTTGTGAATAGGTATGAAATTCGACCACCAAAGGTTAAGCATAGAATAGAGGAGGCCACTCCAATGATTGTTGAAATAAATATAATTACATTAATGGAGAATTTTGTAGCTCTTGCATCTCCTCTCCCCAATTCATTCGATACGCGCACACTGTTCAAAAATATAGCATAAATTCATACATAAAAAATAAGATGCTGAATTCATGATTAATTTCGCCTTAGATTAACTGAATCATAGCATAAGCAGGAGGAATTGTAACAACCGGGATTTGGCCTGGTGGGAATTATATCGGATTATAAGCAAAGCAATACCTCGCAGCTCCTAGGAATCCAAGGAAAATCATGAATTGCCAAGCATTTATATTGAGGCTGTAACAAGAGATCAGCTTCAAATTAGACAGAAATTAAGTAAATATTTTTTACCAATTAAATTGCATCTGAAGAATAAATAATCCTTACCAAATGGAGAAGGCTGATATTTCAACTGTTGCATTCTTCATATATCCAGCTAACAGTACAAGAATGGCATTGTACCACAATTCCAAGCTATGAAAAGAAAAAAAAAAACCACCAAATTGTACTATGAACGCATTGATACAAAAGCAAACAAAATTGGAAAAAGAAAAATAATCACCAAACCATGAGACCAGAGGAGATTGAGAGCTTAACAACAGGGAAGATGTCCATAAAAGCAGCTTTAGTCAAGCCTTTCCAAGTATTAGAACACCAACCGCCTAATACATAAACAAAAAGCACGATAACAGCTAGCCAACCAGATATGTTTAACGCACCCATTGCACCAGGAATGCCTAACCCGAGCTTGGTCACAAGAAGCCAGGACAATGGCACATGTACGACAAATGAGATTGCAAATGCCCAACCAACCATCTGATTTTTCATTTGGGATTGCAGATACATTTGAATAGTCATGGAGAACACAAAGTAATACAGGAATGGGATAAACCATAGCGAAATTTCGCCTGCTACTGCCGATATATCATCCTGCTGACCGATCGCTCGCAAAATTTGGGATGCGAAAATGAAGAGAGGGAGAAGTATAGTAGCAACGGCGCCACCAACAATCCATGATCTTTGTAAATATATGCCCATCATATGGTGTTGTCCAGCTCCATATGCTTGGCCGCATAATGTTTCGGTTGCACTTGACATACCAATCTGCCATATAGTATAAAATTGGTTATTGTGCTAGTTGATACTAATATGGACATCTAATGACAGAGGCTTAGAGAAAATTGTGATACCAGTATTCCATTTACGAGTCGAAGAAAGACTGTTTGTTGAATTGCATATGCTGCTAGCTCTAGCTCCCCAACATGACCAATAAATAACTGTGTTACAACTATAATTCCAAAAGCAGTAACTTTAGCCACCACTCCTGGAAATGCAACACTCCATATTTTCTTTGACTCTTCCCAAAACCTGCTTCTCAGACTGCAATTATCAACTTCTTCTAATCCCAGTAGCCTCTCTTGGATCGATTTTCCCATAATTCTGTACAATTAAAAAAAAAATAGTGTTTTCTCTTCTTTTTATATGTATGATTAACTTCCCAGCTACATTTTGATAGATGCTGACAAAATATGATGGAAAAATAAAATCTCGGTATATTAGTTGATTCATTTGTTTACGCTCCTTCCGTTCCATAATTTTTATCCATTTTTATTTTTCATGCATATTAAAAGATCGTAATTACTATGGTTGGTGGACAAAAATTTTTTATGACTTCCTATTATACTTATTCTAAATATTATTAAAACTATAAACCTAGGTAATAATAAATGATTTATAAATTAACGGAAAATAACAAACTATAAAAAAAAAAAAAATTATGAGATGAGGGAGCATTATAAATAAAATTATTTGCTTCCAATCAAATTCTTTTTTAGTATAAAGACTTCGTAACTAATCATGATTTTTATTATTTCAATAATAATTAATTTCTCGTTCTATATTTAGAATTAGAATAGCCATTATAACTACAATTTCATCAAAGAAAAAGAACGTAAAGTAAATTATGTAACGCTTTTTTATAAATGTTAATTATAAAAATCAAAGGCATAAAATTTTCATATAATATGTTTTGTTGATCCGATCCAACAGTGTGTCGCGTGGATACACCTACACCCGTATCCTGGATTAACCATAACCCAAACTGTTTATCACATAAACCCAACCAATTTGTTTTAAAGATGGCCACCAATATTCAGAATTAGAATTTGTTTGGTTTTAAACTTGTATGATGATTTTAATTTTGCATCCAAAAGCTTTAGTAAGTTAAAAACAGAGAAAGATGACAATGAAAATGGAAGATTGCAAGCAAATAATATGTCCATATAAAAATTAGAAAGTTCATTGAACAAAAATATTCTACATATATGGCTGGTAATGCCTACAAATGAAAACACACAACTCTAGAGGAAATTAAACCAGTCCCAACTTTAAAAAAGAAAAAGAAGAAACAAGGAAACGAAAAGTGAAAGAAAGAAGACATGAAACTTGCATACCTGATTGTACTTTTTCAGTATGTTTAAGGTGTTCTTCAGCTTTTTTTTTGATAGAGTTCTTCAGCTTTAGAGGGAGAGATGGAAGAGATTTTGCAGAAATTAATTATAAGCTCAGTAGGAGCATGCAAAGAAATGCGAGAAGAGAGAACCTCGGTGTTGGTAGATATGGCATAAGTGTCAACCTTTACTATTCTAATATTTATTTCTTTTCTTTTTAACGAAAATTCTGTAGATTCTTTTAAAACATGGAAAGTTTGTGTCTAAATTCCATCTTCATTGTTTGTAAGATTTAAATTCAAATTTTTATTTAAATAGAACAAATATCGAACTACTTTAATTGATCGTATACTAATGCCGGTTCAATTACCTATTTTTTTTCTTTTCACAAGACGTATATATATGCAAATTAAGTAAAATTCAATCAATTCTATAATGGATTTGAAAATAAATGAAAAAACATTATAAAATCTGAATATAAGAAACCTTTCAAGTATATTTTATAAAATTCAAAAATTATAGTTAATTTTGAATGAAATAGCACAAATGATATTGGCAGTTTTGAAGGATATTGATGTGGAAGGAGAGCATGGAATACACGATGACAGTTTGTGAACCACGGGTCCTAACTAACCCAATCAAAATGAAAAAGCCAGCTATTTGCCCTTCCAAATTCCAATAACATTTAATAGAATTGTTTTTTTTGTGGTCTAAGGCATTATTGCCAAATTGGAATTAATAAATTGTCTTTCTGCCATTAATATTTCAGATTGTCCCACATAAAAACTTTTCCCTGCAATGCAGTACCCAAGTGCGCTAATATGTGCACCCTTAGATAGCCTGTGGAAATTAAACTTAGATTGACCCATGTCTTCTCTCTCACAAGTTATTATTAATTTGGGCATGAACTATAGAGCTTATGGTTACAACTCCAAACATTACTTAACTCCACGTTAAATATGATATTATCCGTTTTAAACTAAGTTCGCACGGATTTATTTTTGGATTCTTCCCAAAATAGCTCATACTAATGAAATTAGGTGAACACTTTATATTCAATATATTTCTTCCTTAATTTTTCAATGTGGGACTTGGGTTGTACACCAACAATCCTCCCCTCAAACCAAGGAACACACAGGTTATTTTCTCCCCTCGAACGATAATTCATTTGATTCGTCAAATCATCATGCACAGCCGTTATCAACCAACGGAACACGCCGCATGACCATCACAATATCACAAAAACTTTCGACACGAGACACCGAACACGAATCTCTAATCGCGAGGTCGTATCGGTAACCTTCCACACAACGCAGTCACCTAACTCCATTGGTATGAGGCCTTTTGTTCACCAAAGCTAACAAAATGAAGATACAGACTTTCACAGCCAAGATTCAAACGAAGAAACTCACTACCTCAACCAGTTTGCACAACGGCTAAGAACAAAACTTTGATGCTAAAAAGAACCACCGTCAGAAGGAGCAGCTTCTCCAGCTAACGAAGGTGAAAGCAAATTCAATCAACACCGACGGATTGAAGGAGGGATCATGGCAAAGGCTAAAAAGAGAGAGAGAGAGAAAGAGGGAAAAAGGAGGGCTGAGAGAAAATCTTCAATCATAAAAATCCGAGATGGCTGATTGATAAAAAGAGTTTGATGCTTTCATGATTTATCCCGAAATTAGATGAGGTCTCGTATTTCTCGAGTTGACGTCAGATGATGATCATGTGTCATGAAATCAAATTGAAATATATGCATTTATATTAATGTGACCAGAGCAGTTCATTTTGCATACTCGAAGTTGTCTAAGTCCCGATATAAAAGTAGCACGTTGTTACTATCTACCCTCTGCTACTCTCACCACTCAAGCGCTCCAGTCAACTCATCCTGCTATTAACTGTGAAACCAATTCTACAGCACTTTCATGATAAGAATCAAGCTCATGCAACCATGATTTAAGACGTAAGTACATGCCGATCACGCTTGAAAGATTTTTGGCAATAGCTTCAACCTCCTTTACAATCTCTAAAAAAAAAGCCATTAGAGATAAAAAAAAAAATCATAATTGGCGCTCTAAGCAAAAGTTAGGCATAGAGATAGGGTGAAAATCTGGAAACAGGCAATCTGTGCTTCAATAAAAAAAAAGAAAAAGAAAAAAAAGCCGCTGAATTGGGTTGGGTCCATTTCAGGCAAAAATAAGGTACAACGTTACGTGAAAATCCGCAAAAAACGCATTTTCCGCTAAGAAAAGTTAGTGTGAAAATCTACAAGAGACACATTACCTTAAGAAAATGACTACAGGTATCAGATGAGAACCTCACAATCCCAAATGCACAAAATTCAAAAGCAGCTTCAAAAGGCATCGATCCTATCGCAAATTGCAGCCAGCCCGGCTATCATCTCTAAGTCAACTTAGATGAATTCTTATCCTGCATTTTTGCATAACACATACATTTCACGTGCATGCTCACTATTTGTTCTGCATATTTGGCTTTCTAATTTTGCAGTAAGAGAGATTCGATGCGGACACCGACAAAAGGCGAGTGACGACATCAGTCCAAACACTAATACAACAATCAACCAAAGACCTCTCAGGGGCCAATCAACCAAAGGGCTCACAGAGGGCACCACTTCAAATCTCAGAAGGGTTAGCACGATGGCGGCACTACCATTTTACGGAAGGTTAGCACGACCACGGCACTAACACTTCAGAAGGGTTAGAACGATCACAGCACTACTATTTCACGGAGGGTTAGCACGATCACGGCATTACCACTTCAAATCTCACAAGGGTTAGCACGATAACGGCACTACCATTCCACAAAAAGTTAGCACGACCACGACACTACCACTTGAACAAAAATTTACACGCTAACGGTAAATACCACTTCAATGAGGATTTACACGATCACGGTAACTCGCTTTAGCGAAGAATAACATACCGACAAGCTGGCAATAACCACCCCAATAACATCTTCCAGTCTAAAAAAAATAAATGTCTCAGGTGCATGTCTTTTTCCTTTTTTCTGAATTTTGGCTCACCTGGGCACCTATATACTAGCTTTCCCAAAATCGGGGGCAACTGTAAACACTGAATCCTGAGTCAGTCCAGATCAGAGTTACCTAATTATGATTAGATGCCTATTCACAGGCAAAAAGGTTGAAAGTGATTATTTTCTTGTCAAATTTGCATTTTAGAATAAAAAATAATAAAAATAATAAAAAATATATTAAAAATTAAATTTAAAAAATAGAGTTTGAAAATTATAGTGTTTTTAGTTAAATTTGAAATTTAAAAAAAAAATGGGCATCGACTGCGTCGGCGCACTGCGGCAGCTCCCAAGCGCGCGGGCACAGCGCCTGCGTGAGCGACGCGCGGAGCGCTTGCTGGGCGCGCGCGAACGGGCATCGGTCGCCCCTGATCTGCCGAAATCACGATTTTTTGTCCTTTTCCGTTTTTTCTTGATTTTTTTTTTACTTTTCACATTTTTTCCAAGATTTTTAATGATAATTCCCTTTTTTAAACCCAAATTTAGGGGAATTCTTTTGAGGCATTTTTTCTTCTCTCCTCTTGGGTTTTTGCATTTTCTTCTTCTTCTTCAATTATTTTTCTTCTTTTTACTTCAATAAAATTTCTTCTAAATCTTTTAGATTGAATTTTATTGAAAAATATTTTTTTTAGACAAAAAAAACAATCATCTGTTCTTAGAAATTCAATTTTCTCACTTGTAATTTTTTAATTTTTTTTCTCTTCAATTGATTTCTTCCTGATGAAGCTGGAAATGTCTTTATCTAAACAGGAGAGGTCGGATTGATCGGATGAGAGAAACCCTGCAAAAAAGAGTGTCCGGTTGGACCAGTCATGAGCACTCCGAAACTTAAGTTAGTAGCTTAAAGAGAGAAAGTGATTTTAGAGATAGAATACTAGAGATTCAATATGTGGAGCGATCGTTAGCTGGGCTATTTATATGAGATGGTTGAGGGGCACTTGAGTGCCTAGAGAGTGATTATTGGCAGTCAGAGTAGGTATTCGGCGAATTGACAGGGAGCAGGTGGAAAGCATGGGCGCTACGTTGTGTCAGACGGATAATGGGACTGGTGGTCACATCATCCAATTGGGCGTGTGCGCTGCCTAGGAGCTCGTGCCTACTACTCTTTGCTATTGGGCCTTAGGCCTTGCCAGTCTATTGGACCGACTAGATGGGCCTTGGTACAAATAATATTTGCTGGGTTATCACTTATCCCCCCTCAACAGGTCCGATCGGGCATGAATTTGCCTTTGAAGTTCCATTCGAATGAAGTCTACTTTGAGTTGTCCCGATCCGAAGGCATTCATTGGCGGGATTTTTGAATTTGGACAAAGCGCTTTTTCTGAAGAGGCGCGCCTGTTTGTACAGCTGTCTTCATTTAATGCTGCGCATGTTCCGAGGGTGGCGATTTGTTCTTCGTACAGCCACTATGCCTTTAGGACACGTGGCGCGCTGCTAGTGGCGAAACCGTTGGCGTGCCCCATAAGTTTTGCCTATAAATAGGGCGATTGGTGAGTAGTTTTTTCTTTACTTTTGCAATCCCTAGCAAAGCTCTGCCAAACTGCTTTCTCGATTCCCAGACTTCAACAATCATCCTTTGCTTTTCCTTTAAACTTCCTAAGTCCTTTTTACCAAGTAAGTGATTCCTCTTCTTTTGCTTTCTCGCTTTCTCTTTGCCTTTCCTTTTCCTTCTGCATTCATCCTTTTAGGAGTTAGGGATTTGCATATTTTCCCCTTTTTTTTGTCAAAAATGGCTTCCTGCAGTGGCGAGGCATTAGACAGGATTTTATTGGACACGTACGAAGACAAGCTAGTAGTTGAGCTGTGCTCCCGACTGACCGCTGAGGAGGTGGCTGAGGTCCCCGCCAGATATGATTTCCCCGATGACGTTTGTGTAGCGCCCTACCCTGATTCTATGGCAGTATCGGAGGGGCCATTTGGGAAATACAATAATGAGTGGTTCATCTGCCACTTATGGAGCCTAGATGCTGGGATGCGCTTCCCCTTTGGTGTGTTCGAAATCGCTGTGTTGGAGGGCTACGGCATCGCTCCTTACTAGTTGCATCCGAATGGATGGAGGACCGTGGGATGCTTTAAGATCTTGTGTATATTGGAGGGGACTGCCCCCACCCTCGACCTCTTCACCCACTTCTTTTATGTTTCGTGCCGCAGCGACGGGACGGAGTTCTTCTTCACCAGCCGTCCAAAGAAGAAACTCATCAACATCCCCACCTCGATGAAGGGGTTCAGAGAAAGGTACTTCCTGGTGGGAAGGAGGGGCGGCTTCGGAGTGAGTCTAGCCCGATCGGCTGGGGCTAAGATTTTAAAGGACCAAGCCGCCGGTCAGCCTATGTACGAGGCCGACATCCAAAAATTAATGGATGTTGTGGCTCGAAAGGGGAGGCCCTACGAGTCAAAGTAGCTATTGGAGACACTTCAGGAGCCCCCTGCCCTCGGGACTGCTCCAAACGTTGAGGCCACCACAACTGTCGAACGTGAGCATTAGGATCGGGCAGACCAAATTGACATAGAACATCAACCATTTATTGCACTTGCATGAAATATGTGATTTAAAGGAAAACTTATCTTTCTTGTGTTTTTTTTTTTTTTGCAGCTGAAATGGCCAGTGGGAATGATATATCACAGCGCATCCTCGGTTGGGCCATCGCTAAGAGAGAGGCCGATCGGAAGGCCAAGGAGGAGAGCAAAAGGCGAAAGCTCCTGCCTGCCTCTGAAGTACACAAACTGCAGCAAGGCGTTTCTTTCGCCGCTGCTCCCATCGCTGCAGTTCCGATCTCAGCTGCTCCTCCGGCGACCGTTACTGCTACAACTGCCCCAACTGCTGGCCAACCTCCAGTCGGATCAAGTCCTTTGGTGTCTCATCCCAAAGTAGGGGATCAGCCCCTCCGTCGCCGAAGGATGATACTTGGCGATGAGGCGAAGGAAGAAGAGATGTCGGGGGATGTCTGCCCTCCAATCATTAAAGCTCTAAGGGGGACGGCCCAGGGAAGATCGGCACGGCCAGACGAGGCCTCGAGGAAGCGGGCCGAGGAGGCCACCAGCAAGAGGGCCGCTGAAGTGGTGGCGACCGGATAGGCGAGCGATTCGACTCGACGACCGGATAGGCGACCTATGCCCTTAAAGGAATTCTTGAAGGAGAACTTTGACAATGACTGGTCAACAAGCAACAAAGTAGTTGCCAGTTATCTTTGCCGGGGTATTCTTCAAGAGGATGACTGCAAGGCCATGGGAGACCTCAGCTCGCTCGCTCGGGAGTGCAGTATGTTCAATCAATAGGTTTTGGAGGTGAGATTTGGCCGGTCTGATTGTCGTTGCCTTTCATGGCAAATCCTTCTTTTGTTTGAGATTGCTCGTTTCTTTTTGCAGCTGATCAAGAGAGGCCAGCGCTTGCACGGCATCGGTAGCCTTGCGGAGGCTAGATCAAGAGAGGCTGTGAAGGCGAGGGGGGAGGCGGTCGCTCAACGGGACTCTGTCCATCAAGAAAACTCCGCTTTTCGCCTGGAGGTGTCAGATCTTCAAAAGGAGATCTCTGGCCTTCGGGAGGAGGTGGTGGTCGCGAGGAGGGAGGCCACGAGTCATGCTCAGGAGCTCAAGTCGCGGCTCGCTGAGTTCGATCGTCTGAAGGGTGAGGTGGCGCGCCTAACAGCCGATAGTGCTCAATGCCGAAAATTTGAGGAAGAGGCGACCAGATTGGGCGGCGAGTGTAAGGCTCTAAGTGCTGAGAAGGCCAAAGCACTGGAGGAGAGAGGCCAGGCTGTTGCAGAGTGTGATCGGCTACGTGCCACTCTGGCGAACAAGGAGGCCGCCTGGGGAAGGAAGCTTGAAGAGGAGCTTGCCTCTCGAGAGGAGCAGCTGCTTGATCAACTGGGCTAGGCTCAGGCGAAGTTTCTGCCTCTCAACGAAAGCACCAAATGATAAAGCTGGAAATATTTTTATCTGAAGAGGAGAGGTCGGATCGATCGGATGAGAGAAACCCTGCAAGAAAGAGTGCCCGGTAGGACTAGGCGTGAGCACTCCGAATCTTAAGTTAGTAGCTTAGAGAGAGAAAGTGCTTTTAGAGATAAAATGCTAGACATTCAATACGTAGAGCGATCGTTAGCTGGGCTATTTATATGAGATAGTTGAGGGGCACTTAAGTGCCTAGAGAGTGATTATTGGCAGTCAGAGTAGGTATTCGGCGAATTGACAGGGAGCAGGTGGAAAGCATGGACGCTGCCTTGTATCAGACGGATAATAGAACTGACGGTCACATCATCCGATCGGGCGTGTGCGCTGCCTAAGAGCTCGTGCCTGCTACTCTTTGCTATTGGGTCCTGGGCCTTGCCAGTCTATTGGGCCGACTAGATGGGTCTTGGTGCAAATGATATTTGTTGGGTTATCACTTCCGAAGACTTACATCATTTTTTGGGTGAAAAATTGATTTTGACACAAATAAAATAATTATTTGTTCTTAAAATTCATTTTTCTATTTGATTTCATAAAAAATAACATTTTTACAATTTGTTAAGTGTCTAATATTGCATATTTTAACATGTTTTTCATCACTTTCATGCATTTAATTTTAACTTAAATTAGTACTTTTTACTTGTTTTATGATTTTGGTCTTTGTAGGGTCAAAATGGTAAAAAGGAAACAAATTAAAGCTAAAGGGTGTGAATTTGGAACAGCCATGAAAGTGCAAAGAATTCTGAAGTGAAAAGCTGATCTTGGGCTTAGCCTTGCCCAAGGCTAAGGGGCAAGGGCAAGGAGCCGCCTTGCCCAAGGCTAAGGGGCCAGACGCGACAGCAGATGCAAATTTAGGGTTTTTAACTTAAAAGTTGACCTAGCCGCCAGCTGGTCTTCATCAGATATTTAGGGATAATTAAGCTGTAATTAAGGGGATAATAAGCAGTATTTTTAGGAAAATTAAACTGCTTTTAATATTTTTATTTTATTTTCCAAGTTTGAATAGGAATAAACTACTTACCTAAATATTTTAGGTTTTCTTTTAAAAGGGATAGAGAAAAAACGTGAAGGGAAACTTTGGCAGCCGTCGCAGCCTCTGTTCTTCCATTCTCTGTGTTAGGAATTTGTTTAAAATTATTTTGTTTTTATTCTTGGCCATGATTGGCTAAACTTTTATTCTAGTTAAATGTTTAATTCAAAGTCAGGATTCTTCATTACTGTGAGATTGTTTTTGCTTAATCTTCTCTTTAATTTATATGATGTTCATGTTATTTACTGTGGCTTAGAGAAACTATATCTCGATTGTTATTTATTATTTGCACAATAAAGGCCTGTTGTTCATTTAATTAAATAGCATATAGCTAATTGAAATTGTCAAATCCGTAATTGTTTGATAAAATCAATAACAAGTGGTAATCAGTGTAGCTTCCTCACAAGGGCTGTTACATTGAGTAAGTGCATGATTTGGTCTGAATCGGTCTCGCGTGAGGTCGGTTGGCTTAGGTCAGGTCTTTCTATTTCTTAATGCTGTCAATAAATTAAATCTTTGCGCGTGTTAAGGGTTGTTTATTGGTTAGGAATTAATTACAGTCTTACTTGATTGATTCATTAATACGGAAAGATTAGGTCGGGAGCGCAAAGCCGACGGCTATAACTGATCCATTGCATGATTTTAGAGTATCTTTTCGTCCATGATCAGTAAATTGAATCTTGTGCTGCGAATACCTTTAACTGGAGTTTTTCATCCTTTATTTTATTTTTATTTATTTTTCTGTATTTTATTTGTTATTATTTTAATTCTGTGTTTTTATTCTTAATTTACAAAACCCCCCTTTTTATTTTTATTGTTTGTTTTTGGTTAATTAAAAGAATTAAAACTCGACCAATCCCTGTGGATTCGACCCTGCTCATCGCTATTTACAAGTTAATTTCAATTCAGAGTAGGTATTTTATTTTGTTGGTTTCGACACCCATCACAATTTTTTAGAGAAAAGTTTTTAGATTATTTTTATCTATTATTTTCTAAATCAAAATAAGGAAAATCAATTATTTTCACCTATTCCCCCAAATCCGAAATCTGAGAGTAAATATTCTAAACTTGATCTCTTAATTTTATTTTTTTTATTATTTTTTATTCATATTTTATTAGTAATCATGTAAATCTTTATATTTATTGTTTATTTATTTATTTTATATTATCTTAAATATAGATTTAACTAATTTGATATTGTTTTTTGTTACTTTTTTATTTTTTTGATTATTCATTTTCTCTTATTTATCATCATTATTTTTCATTATTATTATTATTATTATTATTATTATTATTATTATTATTTCATGTTTTTATGTGTTAACCTATTAATATGTTAATTTATTTATTTCGATCATGTCATGTCATTTATGTTTCATTCATAATGCACTTTTATTTGTTTTTAATTTATCATTTATTACTTCATATGTTTTAATTGATTTTATTGATTTAATTACTAATATTAATTTTATTTGTACTTGTTTTTTATTTCAAATTTTTCTTTTTCCTTATTTGAGTATCCATGCGAATGAACGAGGAGATCCGGAGATTTATCATTTTTATTGTATTTATTTTTCCTTTATTTGTCTTTTTAATTTATTTATCATGTAATTAGTAATAAAATCATTTATTTTATGCATGCTTAATTAAAAATCATAAAAATATTTATATTAATAAATTAGAATTTTCTAATGAAATGGGACCAATGTCCTAGTTTTTTTTGTCCAAATAAATTGTCACTTTAAAATTATTTTTTTTAAGTATGCATGCGAGAACCATTGTCCTCATCCTTAATAAATACCCCGTTTCATATATGATTTATATTTCATTTACATTGGGTATTGTATTACGCCTCTAGTTTTATTGTATTTTTATTTACCTTTTGTTTATCTTGTTTTTATTTATCGTTTTTATTATGTGATTGATATGCGCTCTAATTACTGCATTTAAATGAATGAGAAAAGAGATAAAATTTTAAATTCAAAACTCAATTGTAATTTAATCAATGTATAAATAAATAGAAAGTCGCGAACCATCTCTGGTTTTAGGCTCAACGAGGTTAGAGGTCTATCTCAATGTTTTATTGGGATGGGGTCTCCAAAATATCTCTTGTTACCCAAAATAGGCCCAATTTGCATTGTCTTAGGTTGCATGAAGTTAGAGTACCATCTCAATTGGGGTGAGGACTCCAAAATATTTCTGGCTTGCCTAAAATAGACACAGATGCGTTGTTTTAAGCTCATTGAGGCTAGACGATATTTTCCAATATTTTATTGGGTGGCGACTCCAAGAAACCTCATTGCCCAAAATAGATACTCTTATAATCTCTTACAAGTTTCATTAACCTCTCTCAAACTCTCTAAAAACGGATTTTCGGGGTTTCCGGGGTTCGGCGCGCATCACATATAGGTAAATTTTCACATATAGGTAAATTTTCACATTTGAAAAAATATTAGGAACACAAATACACTTTTAGATAAAATCGAAGAAATACTAGTTCGAAAGTGGACCCAACTTACACTTTTTTAACGTCAGTTGTGACGTAATGCAAAGTCATTAATGAATTAAAACCAACGTTATAGAAAAATGGTAAAATCTTTCATTTTACAAACGTCGTGGACAAATTTACTCTAAAATAAACGTTATGGACAAATTTGCATATTTAAAAAAATATTAAGGATAAAAATACACATTTAGCCAAAATAGAATAAAGACTAGTTTAAAAGAGGAACCAACTTACACTTTTTTAACATATGTTGTGATGTAATACAAAGTCATTAACGAATTAAAACCAATGTTATAGAAAAATGGTAAATTTCGACTTTATGCAGTTTTCTTTCATAGACTGAAAAGCTCAAATTCAAATATAAAACCTTTTACCATTGTAATGTCCTCTGTAAAACGACTTCATGCAAGTTTATTGGCATTTTAGAAAACAATTTTTAAAATGAATATGATTTATTTAAAATATTATTAATATATTTAGAACTAATTTGTTGCTCGTGTGACTTGGTGTCAATTAACCAAAAATATTATTTATTTTTTTTATCTGATCGGACAGTACATATACATGTATATCAAATTACACAGACACGCTATAATTCAGCGTCATTATTTAAAAATAAAAAAGTGAAAACATACAATTAATGGTGGATACTGTAGCAGCGTGGAAAATCTAACACCATTATTTGGAATCAATTTTAAAATGAATTATTTAACATATAATCATTTTCTGTCACAAATATTCTTTGAACAGATATCCTAACCAACAATTGGATGCAGTAGGCTGGAGACACACAAACAATGTAAGTAAATGATGACTTTGAACTCATTATGTCTTCAAACTCAATATCTATCACACGTGCCTAATAAGATTATTTTAGATTAGTCTTTCTTTCTGGATGAATAGCATTTCAGTTAAGTGTAAAATATTATCGTGTTATATTTTAGAGTCGATTTATTTTATTCTGAGTCATGTATTTGTTTTTTAATTTTTTTCTTAACTTTATATAAATATAATTATTTAATAAATAGTTTATAATATATTGTGCCGATTTCGACTAGTTTAATATAACAAGACACTCTAAACAGAGGATTAATTAAGCCCCCAGTAGAATCTGTTCTCTTTTAATGTTTTTTGGGTTAATCTGTGTTGTTGCGATTCAGTTATCATAACAATATAAAATAAACTAACTTAAATTCTCAGCTTGGCTGTTATCCTCAGAATCTCCGACATACCAACGGTTAATTCGTTTACGAGCTATAGTTACCTGCAAAAATTTTGAGAAATTGATTAATGTATGTTTAATTTATTGCAATATAATATTACTAGTATTTTAAAAAAAAAATATTAGTGCTGAAAAAAATAAAATTTAGATAAATTAAGTATCTTTTTTTCTTAAAAAATAAAAAGCTATGAGGCGACATAGATACCTGGTTCTCCCAGTCAGTTTTGAGGGTAATTATGATAAGAACAATGGTTTGAGTAAACGTTCCAAACAGCATTCCAATCCAAACACCCTGCAATTAGAGCAAATCAAATTGAAGAAACTGAAAAAATATATATATATATATATTAAGAATAAAAAAGAAGAAAGGTTAGAAATAAAAATAAATAATTTGCCCCTAAAGTAACATTTCAACGGTAAATACTGATTACAATGTAATGGAAAGTCTTGAATCGGAGACACAACTCTCCCTTTTCCTCTATAAAAAAAACAATAAATGAATAATTTATTACCTTAACTCGCAGACCAACAACATAACCAAGCACAACTCCAATAGGAATCCCAATTAGGTAGTAGCAGGCTATGTTAACATATGCTACTATGCTTTGCCATCCGCTTCCAACAGCAACTCCTGTATACAAAATTTTGAGGACAAATGTTAATAAAAAGAGGACCCAATAGAAAAATCACACAAAGTTTAGGGGTCTAAAAATGAAATTTGCTTAAGAGGGGAAATTACCAGAGAGAACTGGCTGAATGCTGTTCAGAAGAATGGAGAAAGCCAAGAGCGATGAAAGATCTGCTACTGCTTTAGCTACGTTGTAACTTTCAGTAAATATGTAAGCTAGTTTTTCTCTGAGGAACAGAAAAACCAGAAACAAAACAAGGCCTATGCCAAATGATGTTAGAACTATTGTCACAATTGAGAATTTTGCTGCCCTTGAGCTTCCTCTTCCAAGCTCATTTGAAACTCGTACGCTGTAATTTTCCCACCAAACAAATAAATAACTATGTTAATTACGTACAGATATTTATTAGCGAAGCAGCAAATATAGCTTTGCAGCAGGAAAACTGGCAATGGCAACAACAAAGGTGAAGCTCGGATATTCAGCAATGGAAAAGAGTTAACTACATGTTAATCTCTTGCATTCTCCACTCTATAGTGAAATGTAGGTTGAAGAAGCAAGGGATTGGTGGCTCGAACTGGAACAGAGGTACAGAGAAAGCAATGAACTCGGGTTTATCAGATTCGTAGTAGATAAATTCTGTCTCAAGGTAACTCTATTGTTACTGAGTACTATGCGAAGCTCAAGAAAGCTTGGGATGCACTAGCTTGTTTACAAGTGGTGCCATCGTACATGTGGATGTACTTGTGGAGCTGCAAGATTGATTGAAGATCAGGTCTCAACCAGAAAGCTTATGCAATTTGTCATGGGATTGAATGATAGCTATGACCATGTAAAAAATCAATTGCTCGTGATGGAGTCTCTTCCAACTCTTGACAAGGCTTTTTCCATGATCCTCAGCTAACATGGCAGATTCTCCAATTGATGATGCTGATCCAAATTTCAGGGGTGAAAACTATATTTGCTGCTTCTCCAATCACATGTCTAATATTTACATTTTAGTGAACTATCTATCAAAGATGATGACTTGAAACTTTTATACGACCGTGATTTGCTTCAAAATTACTAATTTAAATTCACATATCTAATATTAAATTAATAAATTTTACATAGGAAAAAGAAAAACACTATCAAAATGACTTCCAAAAAAAAAAAGAATATCATACCTTGCAGCAGCTAAGAAACCAAGGGATATCATCATTTCCCAGCCATTGATGTTAAGGCTGAAAAAGGCAAACAAGATTCAAAAAATCATCAACTGAAAAAAAACAAAAGTTTTAGTTACCAAACAATTAATTACCAGATAGCAAGAGCATCAATGGAGACTTCAGCATTTGCCATGTTTCCTGTTAAAAGAACCAGAATAGTGTTGTACCAGAGCTCAAGGCTGTCAAAAACAAACAACCAAATTAATTAACCTCAAAATCTGTATTACATTCTGCAAAATTAATAAACTAAATTAATTAGTGTTAATCATCATGAAAGAATTGAATTTTTCTTACCAAAGCATAGCACCTGATGACAAAGAAAGCTTGACAACAGGGATGAGATCCTTAAAAGCCAAAATTGAAAAACCTTTCCAAGTTTCAGGGCAACCTCCCCAAACAACAAACAAAAGCTGACCAATATTGGGAATCCAAAAGGCCAAAATTGTAGAAGTCATAGCTCCTGTGATTCCAAACTTATACTTCACAGTAAGCAGCCAAGAAAGAAGCGTGTGGATAGTGAGTGAAAAGGCAGCTAAATAAGCAATTATCAGGTTCTTGCTCTGCGCTTGAAGGAACATTTGGCAAGTAAATGATAAAATGAAAGAAAACAGAACAGGAATTAACCAAAGAGAAATAGTTCCAGCCACACTCGCAATCTCTGGATTTTGGCCTAGACCCACTAAAATTGGAGTTGTGAATAAAAATAAAGGGAGAAGGCAAAGAGTACAGCAAAATAAAACTATCCAAGATCTTTGAAGATAGATCCCTAGCATATGGTACTGTTTTGCTCCAAATGATTGACCACATAGAGTTTCCAATGCACTAGCCATGCCCAACTGCAAAAAGCTTGGAACTTTTCAGAATCCCATTATAGAAAGCACATAAATAATTAATGGGTATAGATTAAAAAAAAAATTGACATACCAAGACGCCATTAGAGAACCTTAGAAGAACAGTGAAGACAAGAGAATAGGCAGCGAGTTCAGTGGAGCCAATGTGTCCTATAAAAGCTTGACTAATTACACTGATACCAAATGTAGAAAATCTGGTGAAAATTGCAGGACCAGCAACTATCCACATCTTCTTCATTTCTCTCCATAGCTTGTCCTTGAAATGAAGTTCTTCTTGTTCTTCTTCTTCTTCTTCTTCAACAATATTGTTCTTGTTTCCGTTGCTTAAGAGCCTTTCTCTCATGCCTTCATCCATTTCCATGTCAGCCCCTTATTAGTTAATTATTATACATAGGAAAGAAGAAATAAAAGAAAAGCTTTATTGGTTTAAGAAAATCACTGACAGGAGAAGAATTCAAACACGGAACAGAATTTAAATTATTAAATGTACGTACATATCAGAACGAAAATAGAAATGTCAGGCTTTCTTTTTCTTCTTCTTTTTTTTTATCTTTGGTTACAAAACTTTCCTTAATAATATAAATATATAATATTATAATAAATGGTTGGTTTAATAATATGAATTTAATCTTCGAATTTAGTAATTTACTTGGATTTAGAATAATACTTGCTTTTCTGTACGTTGCCTCGATACAAAATTTTTTCTCAGTCTTTTAGCAATCTCAAGTGAATTTTATTCAGAATTTAATTTTAAATGAATTTTTATATTTAAAATAGTAAAACTAAAAGTACGCATATAACCAACCAGCTAACTAATCAAAAATTCATTTACATTTAAAATTAATTTTGAATATATATATATATATATATATATATATATATATATATATTCAAAATTAATTTTAAATGTAAATGAATTTTTGATTAGTTAGCTGGTTGGTTGTTGTAAATTTTGCAGACGCTGAAACAAAATCTTGGCTAGGGACAGAGGCTCTAAAGGAGTATTCAGGGGCTGTGGCCCCTACAATAATTTTTTTTTAAAAAAACAAGAATTAGTATATTTGTTTTCATATTTAAATATTTTAGTAATGTGGCCCCACAAAATAAAAAACTCTTTTCTTCCCTCTTTCTATCTGCAGGAAATTCTAATTAAACAAAACTATTTACACTTCATCTCTTTCAGTTTCACACCCTTCTATTCTCTTTCAATCCTCTAAATCCCTAAGTTCAATTCATGGCATAATTAGTAGATAGGGAGCATTAGTGGTGAAATTCATATAGGAAATGACTAGAGAATTGATATAAAGGCACCAATTTTGTTATTTAATAATGTTCAAACCAATTGAAGCTTATGTGTGCCATTTGGCAGTTTGTTTTTAGCTATTTATTTTATTTGGGACTTTTTATAAATAATATTTTTTTAAAAATTAATTTGAAATTTAGGGTATCTTAAAAAATATTTTGAGAATCGGATTTAATCCAACACACGTACATATATATATATATATATTTATTATTTCATTAAAAAGAAAATATTATTTAATTTTGATTATATATATAATGAATATATTATTTATATATTGAGTTATTTTGATTATATAAAATATTACTAATTTTATATTTTAATAAATTATTACTAATCTATATTTTTTAACATATTTATCAAATTGAGAAAAAAAAAATTCAAATTAATAAAAAAATTAATTAAATATTAATTTAATTAAATTAAAAAATTAAAATATTTATTTATTAAAATATTTATTTGTTAATAAATAAAAAATTAAAAAATCGGCAGCTTTTCCAAGAAAAAACTGCCGGTTGATGAACGTTGCAGCTTGCCAACAATAAAATTTAAAAAAAAAATTCTACAACATTTTGCCGAAGAATTGAACATTTCATTTGGCAAAATATTTTTTAAAATATTTTAAATTTTAAATTAATTTTTTAAAAAATATTATTTATAAAAAAAATCCTAATTTTATGAGTAAAGGTTTGTTTTTAGCTATTTTTTCTATTCATTATTATCCATTTGTGATTTGTGGGCCTTGATGTGGTTTGGCATACCTGTAGACAATGCTCTGTCTTTATTTCATAAATTGAGGACTAGGCAGTAGGCACTCCTGTTGAATTGCCTCTATATTTATAGACTGTTGAATTGACTTTGAAAACAATATATATATATATATATTAAACCAATTAATTAATATCCATAGGTATCAAATATCAGAAAATTAAGTTTCAAACATTTCTTCTTTTATCCAAAGAATCAATCACATAAAAATATATTTTTTTTAATGCATTAGGAGAATTATTTGAATAATGCTTTTATTTTATAATGCACAAATGTACCAAAAAAAATAATGCATAAAACTGATGCAAATTTCAAACAATTTATTTTATTTTTGAGAAATTTTAAATTTTTTTCAGACCTTGTGAATCATCGCGAAGCTGAAATATTTTATATATAAAGAAAAAAAAAAGTTAAATGTTTCGTTAGGTAATCGGAACTTTACCAAGAAAAATATAAGTAGGTGAAAATTAGACTTACTCTTTTCAAAAACAAAAATAGAAATTCTCATAATTTTATGGAAATTTGTTTTTTTATACAAAATAAAATACATCACAAATAAAAAATATTTTAATTTTCTAATAATGTTGCGTAAAATGTAAGGCTTTATTAATATTTAAAGTGTATACATACAAACATATTTATGTATATTATTTAAAATTTAGAAAGTTACGTAAAAAGATATGGACAAATTGTTCCCGATTACGACAATAAATTAAAGGATTTCCATGCCACAAAATTAATGGTTAATAATAAATCAACGCTGGAAAATTGAAGTAATTTTGTCTTTTCATGTATGTCACAATTATTAAAATTAATGACTAATTTTTCCCAATAAAATCTGTTTAAAAATTAAATAACATTTTGAAGATAGACAAATAAAACTAAAAATTAGTAGTCTCTTTAAAAAAAAAAAATTAATTTTTTCTTTTAATTTTATGTGTCATTTTTTATTAAAATTTAAATTTTATTTATCTGATATTTTTAGATTTTTAATAACACTTTTAAATTTTTAATAAAATTTTATTTTATTTTTTAATAAAAAATATCAATTAAATTTAAATTTATACACTTAATTTTATCCTAAATTTGAAAGTTCTACCGAAAGTAAAACAAACAAAGAAAAATGAGTAGTCACGTGAATTCTGTTTAACATATACGAACAATTAGCATTTAAAATTCGACAATAAAATGCATTATTGATTTATTGGCATTTAATCCATTCATCAATGCTTGAAAGCTACTATTATCTGCCCTCTTTAAGTGTTATTTTGACTATTCACACACAAATTAAAAAATTATTACTACCTCTTAATTTTATAAAAAAAAATATTACAAATTGACTGTAATTTCTTTCATTAATTAAAATAAAAAGTGACAATAAATATATAAATATATTTAAAATATTAAGATAAGCGTAAAATAGAAAAGTGAATTAAATTTTTTATTGAATTCTTAGAAGTACATTATCTTTAAATTGTGAAAAGTAATACTTAATATAAAATGAGAAAAATTTCTAAAAAGGATGCTTAAAAAAAAACAGAAATAATAAGAAAAATGATAATTACGTATTTTCACCACAAATAACAACCATTAACAGACTCTAAAAAAATAAAAAACCTTCAAACGGCAAATATCTTGTAGTTCAAACGATAAGTTTTTCAATTGATTAATATTTGACCCTTACTATACTCTTAAAAAATGCATTTTAATGAGTTATTATTTGTCAGTAGCTGATAACCACTGTCAAATCAAATTGTTCATTGAGTTATTTAAATCATCAATGTCAAATCAAATTAAAATCACCGATGTCAAATCAAATTTTTTTAGTATGAATTAAAATTAGCTTAACATGTTAATTGCTACTTTAGCTTGCATTAATCTATAATGCCGCTCTTTTAATTTACAAATTTATCAGTTAAATACCTAAAATTGATTTTAAATATATTTATAAACTTTTATTTTTAAATGTGCTGTATATGTGGCATAAAAAGTAATGACATGATATGAGAATGTGCATTTTATGCGTTTTCAACAGAAAATAAAAAAAGATCATGCGTGAAGGCAGAAGGTGAGGTCCGACGGGATCACTTTTGACGGCGTGAAGGCAGAAGCAAAGTCATCGTTTTGGATGCTATCGATTTCCAGATCTGAAATTGAGTGGGGAAGAAGATGACAAAAATGCTGCTGAAGAGAAGAGGATGGGCTCCGATGAGATTTGGGATGGAAATAAGAAGATTCGGTGTTTTTTCTTAGTCGGCGACGCAGAGGCTTCGATCGGTGACCTGCCAAGGAGGCTCCGGTGGCATTGGTTGGGTGAGGGAAAATTAAAAACAAAGTACACAGAGAAAGAGAGAAGGGGGACAGAGAGAGCAAAGAGGATTGGATCTGAAATTAGGGATTAAATCTAGAGCAAAAAGGTTGGATGAAATGAGAACAGAGAGAGGGATGGGGGGAGAGACAGAGATTAAAGCAATAAATCTTACTTACCTATTTTTTCATTCATGTGTCCTTTAATTATTGGATAAAAATGACCTAATCAGCCACGTAAAACGTTTGCGTTACACGTGCATCTCACGGTTACATGAAGTGTTTATTTTAATACTTATAGTCAATTCTAGGTGTCTAATTGGTAAACACTTAAATTTAGGAGGCAGTATGTCAAATGTATACAAGTTGAAATGGCAATTAACATATTAAGTCATTAAAATTTAATAATCGAAACACATTGTTTATGTTCAAATAAAAAAAAAATACCAATCAATTTGATATAAAAATGTCAATAAAATAAACTGATTGAAAAAAAAAAGATGGCAGTTACCACTCATGAATAACACTTTATCATTGACTTAATGGGTTAATTAATTATATTTACGGTTAAAATTAATTATATATAGTAATATATTTTTAAAAAATATATATATTTTAAATTTTTAAATATTACAATTAAAATTATTTTAATATGATAAATTGTATCAATTTAAAACATTTTACGTAATATATTAAAAAAAATGACTTGACATGTTATATAATAAAAAAAAGTGATTTCCACTTGATATTTATATTTCAATTATTAATTGTTGAAAGATTATTTCAATTTTTTTCTTTTTTTTTATACTATATTTCTTTTTTCACATAATCTCTGGAATTCAGGATAAGATTTTGTATTTGATTTCTCTTTCAAATAGTGTTTTGTTAAAAAAACCCTAACGTAATCATATTTGGTTCAAACTTAATCAGTAGTTATTAAAATTTAAAACCATATTTGGTTCATTATATTACACATGAGATAATATAATATAGTACGGAAGAATTTGGATAGTTTTTCAAATAATTAATGATAATATAATACACCGTAAACTTCATTATCTCACATACATCATATAAAATAATGCACAATTTATTATTTGATTTGTGTAATATAATAAATACCGGATCATAAATTAAAGAAATTAATTTTCAGTGTTTTCTTATTTTTTGTATAGTCACTAGCAGCTTTTTAGGTTAATTTTTCTCTTAATATTTTTTTCTATTTTGGGTTCAAACAATAAAAAATAAAATGCGAAGCCAATGTTATACTTTATTGGAGCAATTGCAACATGTTTTATTCTATAATTATTATTTCAATTCATCCATTACTATGCAATCATTAACTAGTTTTTAGGTTTGTTCAAATCTATTTGAGCTAAGAAATGTTTAACTGGTCGTTTATGCCCTTTTGCTTTTTTAGATTTTCAGGTTAATAAAATTAAATTAAAAATTAAAAAATAAATAAATCTAAAAATTCAAAATTTTGTTTTGAAAGAAAAAATGAATGGATGACATTTAAACCTTTACGATCTAACAGTCCAGAGCTTGGCACCCGTATACCGGGATGACTTAAATTGGTAGTTGAGCTCTTCAAGAACTCTTGATTTTCTTTTTTTAGAAAAAAAAAAAAAGAAAAGAAGTCAAGAACTTTTCAAGTTGAAGTTATGTTTTTGCTCCCAAAATTTCATATTTTTTTTTTACATGAAGTTCACATTATGTTTTTTTAAAAAAAGTTACTTTCAACCTTAGAATTTGATTAAAATTTTATGAATTTAATAATTAATATTTACTTATATAAAATCTTCTATTTATTTGAAAAAAGAAATTTGTCACAAGTTAAAACCTTTAAAATTTATTTATAAACTAGTTTCAAAAAAAAAAGTTATTTATAAACTAGGCGTAGAGTCACGCTCTATTAAATATGAACAAAAAACCGTTAAACTTAGGTAACTGATAAATCGAATCGAAATATATCCGAAAAATAGGTTAACCGAATCGATTTTGATAGTTTACTAGTTAATGTTTTAAAAAAACCGATATTAATGGATTAGTTTATTTTTTTTGGCTTATTGAGTAATTAATCGAACCGATAAACGATACATAAACATTCATATAATTTATTGATTTTATTTCACTCTTTGTTTTTATTACAAATTTTTTAATTCATTATTTTCATAATTAATTATTTATATTCCTTTAATTTTCATTACTTTAAAATATATTTCAAATTTATAATAATTTTTTTAAAAAAATATTTTATTTAATTTATTAATTGTTCAATATTTCCATATTTAATATTTTTTATTATTTATTAATTTATCAATTTTTCATTAATGAAATCAAAATATATTCAAAAAAATATATAACATTAATATATTAAGTAAAATTTTCAATAATTTAATAAAAATAAAATTTTTAATATATGTAAAAATAATATGTGCCAAGTTAAAAACGTTAAAGGAAAAGAGTTGTTAGCATTAAATTGATTTATTTTAATAATTTTGCATTTTTAAGTATTTTTGCTACACTTTTTTTCATTATCTCAATTATTTTGAAGTTTTGAAGTTTTTTTTTTAATTGGCAATTAGTAAGTGTAAACGTTAATCTAATTAAGGTGATCATAAACCGTTTAATTTATTTACTTATTAAGTCTTTATTTTTAAAAATAAAGTTGTTTATATCAACTAAAATTTTTTATTTTAGCAATAATAATGTTATATTAAAGTGAAAAAATTTTAATTTTTAACTATTTTGAACATTTTAATTTTATTTATAAATATATTTTATAATTATAGTGGTTAATCGAAATGTATTGATTAACTGATCCGAAAAATCGAAACTGATTGACTTGTTAACCGATTGTTAATTGTTAGTATTTTGAAAAAATCGATATTAATTGACTGTTTTTTTTTAACATGAACCGATTAATCGGTTCATGCTTATTTTACACTTTATTAGGCTTTCAACCATTTTTTAATAAAATTGTACTTTTTTTGTTTATGTAAAAATATACAAATTTAGAAAAAAAAATATATGTTTGTAAGAATTTTGTAGCATTTCATCTTAGTCTTATATCTAACATCGCTAATATACCATGTGCTTACTGTTATGCATTGGCCCACCAAATTACAGCTCAAAATCTTTACTTTACGTCTGATAAGAAAACACGGGGAGGGAAAAAAAAAAAAAATTACCTTCCCGTGCGGGCAAACTTCGTCTATCATGGGTTTGAAATAATAATAATAATTGTCCCTTTCCGTGCAATTTCTGTAAATACAATTTCCTCAATTATCCGTTGGCTATTATAAAATCCTTGTTGTCATACATATTTAATTTCTGTGTGGTTGTTTTATAATTTGATAAATCTAGCTTAACTGCTCTTGCAGATGCTACGTCCTATTCCAATCTTATTATAGATATTGGATTAGATATATCACTTTAATAATTTCATACAAGGATATAATATAACTCCATTTAAATCACTTATATATGTTAGCCATCATATAATAAATGGTAAGATGGGATTTAAATCCGAATTTTAAATATAGAGTATTTTTAAATATTTGAAAAAAAAATACTTGTTTTTTTTTAAAAGAAAAATGCATTTTTAAGTTAATGAATTTATACTTTTTTTTCTTATTAGATCCTTAAATTTCTATTTGATTACATTAATTTCTCAAAATTTTAATTTAATACGCATTATATTCAAATAAGAATTTAATAAAATAAAAATAAAAGCTTATATTTTCAATGTATACTAAAATTAACTCAAAATTTAATATAAATGAAAATAAAAATTAAAAAACTCAGTAGAAAAAACGTATGATAAATATCAATTCAAATTCAAATTGATTGAGTTAGTGGGCTTTAAATATCGAATTATTAGTTATAAAAATAAAAGAAAGAAATGGCTCCATTTAAAAACTCAAAGGCCTACCATAGCAGTGCCCAGTGGCTTTCATAATGAAGACTGCGCGTGATTGCGTCTCCATATGTGTGGTCGAGTACAACCTAACCTGTCCGCGATTAGTAATTCTGAAGAGCACATGCTCCCAAGTCAAACTATAATTATGTGAATCATTTACCTGTAAGTGGCTTCTTCTGTTTCATTTATTTTTATATTATCCAAATCTTTAACTAGGTGGGTAGCGAAATTTGTGAAAAATTGTCAGTGTAGTTTTTATACCAAGCTTATGTTGATGGATGGATAATAAAAATTTCTCTAAATTAATCCCAAAGTTTCATGATACACCTCAACTTTTACTCCCTAAAATGCTACCATATGTGACTCTAAGAAGCAAGGGGTTCGTTTGAACAAAATTGACTGGATGAAGAGTGTGTATGTGTGTGTGTGTATAACAAATCATATCAATTTCAGATGTCCACAGATGCATGAAGCTGAAAATAAAAGATTGTGCCATAAGCAGTGAAATGATTGCAGCGCGCGTGTGTGTGACAGGCCCATATCCAAGAACTATAACATCACTTAGACTGTGGGCTGCCAATAGAGGCGCCCATTAATATATCAAGGGAAAAGTTTGTGAGAATTTTATAACAAGGTCATCATCATCATCATCAGAAGAAGAAAGAAAGCGAGCAATGCCCATTAGGAAATAGAAGTCCCTTTTAACAATATCAATCCTCTCCCAAAATCAAACAGAGTAATTTTGCATCTGAAACAATCGCATTTCATAAAAAAACTGTTGAATGTTCTATTGATATCACAACAATATACTTATGCTTTTACAAAACTTGAGGCAAGGCTCAGTATCTTATCTTTTCAAGCAGAATCTGGTTCTGCACTTCCCTCACCATCACTAGCTTCTCTAGTGATCTCAGCTTCTCCTGATGGCTCTGCCTGTTCAGGCTTTGCAGGACCTGGACCTGCTGATACTTTCACCATTGCAGGCCGCAACAGCCTGTCTCCAAGTTTGAACCCTTTGCGAAATTCCTCAAGAATGATACCTTCTTCAAATTCTGTTGATTCCTCTTGCATAATTGCTTCATGCAACTGCCATAGGAAAATTAAAGAGGTCACTGATTTGAGACTATGCACCCCGAGTTTATAATATGCACATGTAGAATATATCATGCTCATAGAAACGGTTATGCCACTTTACCATTGCCCACCTCTTCAAAAGTTGGAATTAATTTTCGTATTAATAAAATCTTATTGTTAGCTGTATTACACACTGTTGCTCGTTTAACTCACCAAGTTGGCTCAAATCAATCAAAGAGTTGGTTTGAGTTAAAAGCGTTTCCATTTCTTCATAAAACCAGAACCAACTTGATCAAATGTTCGAAATATATGGTCAAGTACTTGACTAAGTTTCGAGCCAACTTGGTACTTCCCCTGCATTAAACCAATGATCAACATGACCAGTCATTTTGCCAGTTAATAATAGAGGACAATGATTTTGCACATGGATTCCATTAATCAATAGGAGTGTTTGATCATCAGTTTGAGGATCAGAGTCCACACATATCAACATTATTTTTTCATCTTTGGGTTAATCTATGTGTAACTTTCAGTTTTCTAACATCTTCAGCAAAGTGTATAGCATGATCTCCGCGAAAATAATTTCTTTTTCTATAAACATAGCATCCACATGGGCAAAAACTGTTTAAAACCAAAAGGAAAACTGTAACGTGGAACCATACCACTTAATTTTTAGGTTAGCTATTATTGACATAAACTAAAGGTCAAAGTTGAGCAACTCACCAATGGATCAAAGGGTTTCCCAATCGTCTCCACAGGAACAACACCAATTGAACCTAAAATTTCTACAAACTGCTTGTATATGCTCTGATAGCTATTATTGATCTTCTCTTCTCCTTCAGTCTCCAATTTAATCTGAGATTTAGCTCTCTCAAAATTATCCAGAACAGGTAACAAATTCTCCACAAATTCCCCTTGTGCATTTGTTACCAATGAAAGCCTTTCCCTCTCAGTTCTCTTCCGAAAATTGTCAAAATCTGCACTGATCCTGAGCACTCTATCCTTTTCTACAGACAGTTCTTCAGCCAAATTAGCCACCTTCCTTTCAAGTTCTGTTTTCTCATCTTCAACAGATCTAAGAAAAGATTCTATCTCAGCAGTTCTAGATTCATCATTGCTTGCCAATGCTTCTCTATATGACCGGAGTGAAGCCACAATGATTGAAGACGTTGTTTCCTCTGCATCCACAGCTTCACCACTGGGACTCTCTTCCTCCTCACCAACACTATTCTCCACCTGAACAGCACCATCTGAAGACTCCTGTTACAAAAAGATATCAGCAAAACAACTCAAAGCAATATAACATCTCTTATAGACAGCTCTAAATCAGAATACATGCCATAGAATCTTATCAAAATAGTCTTGTTCTGGAATCTGGATCAAGTCTTATGTCTCAAATCCAATCCTATGGATCAAATTAACCAATCAATTGCCATAAATAAGCAGTTGAATCTTGTTTGTAACAGAAAAAGGAAAGAGAAGGTTAATTTCACCCGTGCTCATAAAGTTATAGCCCATTTAACACTGGACACAATAAAATAACACAACTACTATTTTATATCAATAAAATCATACTGGCTAGATTTTGGGGATTCAGGTCACTTGAATTGTATTTTGAATTGAGTTCTGACTTTAGCATAGAAACGCCCTGCCCAATTTCCTATCTCTCAATTCGCAACTCAATGGAGTTTCTCAGCCAAAACCACAACTCAATTCACAAAACAATTCCAGTGACCGAAGCTCTCAAAATCCGGCTATTATTACTTTAAAGATACAAAATAATAGTTGTATTATTTTATTGATACAAATCGTTTTATTGTGACCAAAGTGTTAAATTGGCCACAATTATATGATTATGGGTGAAATTAACCAAGAAAGGGATGAATAATGCAAATGGATGGATCAATGACAACATATAGATCATTCTATCTTTTGACTGATGTAGCACAAACCCAAAATACCAGGCAAAAATAAAAAAATATCTAACACCATTAGGCAGCATTATATGGCTGAAACTGGTTCAGTGGGCTATAAGCAATTCCCCTGATATTTGAAAGTCCAGGAGAGAGTAGGCATAAGACCTACCACACATCCTGCACAATGATGCATGCACCTAACAGATAAGATATCTACAGAGCCAAAAGTTTTCATTGTGAAAAGTTACAATGAACAAATCTCAGACTATCTTAGCCTTCAAAATATTCCAACCCAACAAGGGCCATCCGCATGAATCTCCAGTGTGTCTTTCTTCTATCCAGGTTGGGGAGAAATAGGCACTGTGAGTTCTTCAACAATGCCTATTTGGTTTCTTTGAATCTCATTGCAGGACATTAATTTTTTGTAATTATTTGTGTTTTCAGGGCCTCTGAATGAATTGAATATAAATCATGAACCATCATTACTAAGGAATGCAGCCATGTAAATTTGATCAAGCAAATCAGCAAAGTGTGTAATTTATGAATTGTCAACAGAAAGGGTGCTTAGTAGATTAGGTGATACGATCCTGGACTATCCATTAACTATTGCCATAATACATTTAACTCATTCAATTGCATGATCGTGACAGTCTAGTACAACTATCATTTGAAAGAAGTCTCTACGACATCCAGAGAATAGTTGAGTGCATCCAAGAAACTGCTAGCAATTTCCTGTCTTTACATGCATACATTACACATGCAACTATTTTGTACCCTTCCACACCTATCCTGAACCCTGGAGGCTAGGGGCAATAAATGTCGAGATGGAAAAAAAAATAAAAAATGAGAATAATTGCATTGTTTTTAGTAAAATCATCTGTCAAAGGTGACATTTCTTAACAAGAACAGCATAGTTTTCTATCCTACTCCCAGTAATATATACAAAAGCCCCGCAATGCCCCAATCCCACCAGAAAATATTCAAGAGACTGATTGCAAAAATGCATTTTCTCAAGACACCAAAAAATGTTAGGAGCTAATACCCTCATCTGCTGAATAGATATTTGCTAGAATTTTTTTAAAAAATAAAAAATTTTAAAAAAAAATACTCCTCTTATAGTATTATTTGGCGTTATATATATATATAGTATTATTTTAATTCTGCTAATCAATATATTCATATTAGTATTATTCTTCACAACATTTTGTAAGTGCTACAAGAGATCGACCCATTATGGCTATTTACTCCACTAAACTCCTCCCAAATAAGGGACACATACAATGGAACACAACAGGTTAAGAATTACTCACTCTGTTCCTTATTATTTATCACTTTTGTTGTCTTTACTAGAATTAAAAATATTAATTAAATTTAAATTTAAGATAAAATTGAGCCATATAATATACAAATTTAATTGTATTGAAAGTTAAAAGTGACGTATAAATAAAATTTGTATTTTATTCTAGAGTGACGTATAAATGAAAATAACCAAAAAATGAACAGAGTGAGTAGTAAAAATCTCAATAATCACATTAATTATCTTTAGTCAACCACCAGGATCACTTTACTCACTAAATCCCAATATAAACACAACCTTCACCATTGTTTTCACAATGAAAAAATGTACTCAAAATCTAAGTTTTCAAAGCCATAGATACGTATTTTTTACTTCCATTTCCTTTAAAAGCCTACAATGCTTTAAGAATTTATCCACGATGATTTTGAAGTTCAGCTTACTGTTTTAGTTAAACTTCGGTATCTACTAACTCAAACCACCAGTCAATTACTAAAATTCAAAATTCGTTCCCCATTTCTCAGCTAATCTATTATAAAATCAAAGCGAAAAAGAGACAAATAAACCAAGAGAGAAGACTAAACCCTAAAATAAACGCAGCTATAAATGATTTGCTTTATGAATATGCTACATGTCTATACAAATATAAGGTTCAGTTAGAAGATAATACCTGGATTTCTGGTTCCTCAATTGCCTCTTCGGTCTGGGTAGTTTCGGCTTCTCCTTGAGACGATAAAGGAGTGAACTTTACGAACCGGGGGGGCAATCTGTTAGCGAACCGAAGAGACCCAGAACGGGAAAATTTGGTGCAAAATTGGTTGGGCAATTTAAAAGAAGTCTTGCTGGCGGTGGCAGAGGTAATCAGTCGTGGCGGAAGTGGGGCCCTCAATGGCGGAGTTCTGAGGACGGTGGCCATTGAAGCACGGCGAAGGAGGAGGAGAAGTGGGAGAGAGGGATAAGAGTGGTGAAAGTGAACGAAGGAGTGGAATTAAGGATACAGTGAGGTCGCAAGGACATGAGCTAACCAAGATGGAAATAGGGTGTAGTTTTATAGGAACCGTCAGATTAAATGTGAGTGTTTGAATTGAACGGTTTATATTTGTTTTGACTCTGGGTTTTTTTTTTTAAGTAGGGATTAAGCGAGAAATTTCTAGAGTTTGAATTGCTGTTGACCCGACATGTGGCAGTCGAGTTTGTAACTAAATATAAATAATTTTCGTTGACAGCCATGCTATCTCACATTAAAATATATCTATTTTTAATTTCTTTTAATTTTATTTATTAAAATATAATAAAATATAATGTGATATATTTTATCGCATATTATAGTTATTTCGTAGCATGTCAGCACCAATTAAATACTATTAACTAATATTTGACAGAAATTAATTATAAAAAATAATTTTTTAATTAAATTTTTATTACATTATGGTCATTTTTGCTCTAAAACAAATAATATGAACATTTTATTACATTAGAAAAACATAAACGGCATTTTTATAGCTTTACCTTTTAAAACATATAAGTATGTTTTTATTATATTTAATATGCTAATCGTCTATTTAACTTATACTTGATTGACATGCCGCCTCCAAAACTTATAAATTTAAACACCTAAAATTGAATATTAATATAAAAATAAATATTTTTTTATAACTGACAAAAGCATGTACATTATAATCACTTGACGTGGCTAACATGTTATTTTAAACCAATAATAATGCGACACATGGAAAAAAAGTCAACGTTCATTCTCTCTTTTCCCACACCCCCTCCCCCCTTTATTCCTTCTCTCTCGTTTCCAATTTCTATCAAAGCGCATTCTCTCTTTCCCCCTTCTCTATCAGTTTTGATTTCTGTCAAAGCACAATCATAGTGATTGTTGCCCACATCTCCATCCATTTCTTCAATCCTAAGATCATAAACTCTATGAGAAAAGCATCAAATAATTTGCTCCTTTTGTGAACTCATTGAATGTGGATGCACCTCCTTTCTATGCTTCGAAAATGGTCAAGGAGTTGCCAATTAAGAATAAATTTCATGAAACCCTTAAAAGAATTAGATCAGGAAATGCTGCTAATTCAAAAAGAGGGAATACAATGGGGGTGTTAACCAATGAGCCATTAGCAGAGCCTCATAAACCTAAAACTAAGTTAAGAAGGCTATCCGATGAATTAGAGAATGGATTGTTTGAGTTGTTGTCAGATAACAAGGACTTTGACAAGGCCATATCTTTTTGGGAATTTCCCAATACAACAAGTATATTTAAGATTCAAGAGTGTAGAATCTGATTTTAAAAAATCAAAACTTAATATTTTGAAAGATTTAAGAAAAAAAAATTATAAATTTCTAATCAATTGCATTAGGGTCAGCACAAGCCTTCAACTCAGGGCTCTAAATCCACTGAACTAAAAACTTTATTCCTCTTTTGCCATTCATATTAAAACTCCTCCCTTGTTTGTCTTGTATTACTTGCCCAATGTATCAGCCGCAGTCGTCGGTACCGTACAATCCTTCACACAAATCTCCAATCCCAGTCGGTATCATTGGATATTTACCTACAAACCAAGCATTCACAAGTGGGTTTGATGAAAGCTCAGCAAGTTCATGGCTAATCACACTGATCATCCCGTCAACACCCACATCTTCATTTGGTGGCTTCATATCTCCTCGCCCACTGCCACCTATGTAACCTGGGACTACAAGTGGGTATGCACAGACTTCAGGGCATTGTTTCCCTAAATTCCCAACCCATGCGTATGGTAATGTGTGGCCTGCCATTGATGGGACCGTGAAATAATGAAACCCACAAATTGCTCGACAAAAGTCTTGAACTGAAACATCTTGAGCTGTGAGAATTAAGTAGATCCCATTCTTGTGATCCACTGGAAAAGGAGCAGATTTGACGGCGTTAGCTATCACCTATTGGACAGAAAGAAGGGTGAACTTGGTCCCATGGAAAGTCATTGTTACTTTTATTGTGTCATGCGCCTTTTTATGCGTGAACTATATGACTAGTGCCATTTCAGCGAATTTGTTGCCACATCATTATTTAAGTGTTTATAATATATGATTTTGTTGCATTAAAGTGTTTAATTGGAAATATGTTAAGCTAAGGGGGCGGCTTGACAAATTAATGCAAGTTGAAGTATTAAATTACATATTAACCATTTTTTTTATTGAATTTAAAATATAGGTTATTAACAAATTAATTTAATTTAAAATAAAATAAATTAATTTAAAATATTTTTGTACTTTATAAGGAGATGATTATAATAATTTATACCTAGATAACCCAACTACAATTTGTCCATTGATGGGTAAAATTTTTACAGTTAAATATTTTCTCTATATTTTAAAACCAAAAAAAAAGATAAAGAAAAAGAAAAAGAAAGGAATATATGCATCCATTAAAGGAACTTGTTCATAAGAATTTTCTTACCTAGAGCATAGTTTATAAATCAACGGAATGATTATTACACAAATGACTTACATTTATATTTATATGCATAATTTATTTTATTGATTGAATATAAAAAAAATAAGTATGCATAAATAAAATTCATCACAGAATAAATATATTTGGCAGCAAAAATTATTCATATAGCAAATAATGAGGAATACATGCATATGAATTTAATTTTATAATTCATTTTAATACTTAAACTTTAATAATAATTTATTAAATATTTATATTTGTCAATTTTGTAAATAATAAATACAAATTCATGTTGTTTTTAAAAAGTTGGAGTACGTGACACTTAATCGCCCTCACGTGACATCGTACAATATCAAAATTAACAAAAAATAATAAAAGTCAAGAAGAAAACGACACGTTTTGTTTCATTTTCCGCTACTCTGATTTTGCATATGATATACATGTGTTGATTACAACAGGTTAAATATTAAATGTCATGCGTTCTAGCTTTTCAAAAATAATATGAATTTGTATTTATAAATTGTAAAGTATAGAAATTCAATTTACCATTATTAACATGTATGTGTTTAACTATAAATAAATCATAAACTTTATATATGTATTGAGATTAAAATTGTTTTCCTAGATTCATATACTCTTTGATTCTTGAAACCGCTTTACGATTGTTTTTTCTTTTTCCTCATCAACCTTTTTCAGAAGTTGAATTTCGGTGATGAAACGAATTGACTTCATATGAAACAAATGAATAAAATGATTAGTAAAAAATCTAGTTTTTTTAAAAAAAATAAAATAAAAAAGAAAATAAAATAAAAGAAAAATGAATACATAGTAAAAACATACAAGCAAATATATATATCTATATATGAATAATAAAAAGTTTAATAAATATCTAGAATATTGTTACCGTTAAATTAGAATATAAAGAACGAAATTTCTACATTTGCATTAATTTTAGAAAGTAAGAAAAATAAAGTTTAAATAATTGTTGCTTTAATTTAATTTTATTTATTTTTTATGTGTTTTGTTAGTTATTCCTTTTAAATCTATAAGTAATTTCTTTTCTTTTTAACATATATATTAGATTTATTTTTTTTTTCACTTAACATGGCTTCATTTGCTTTCTTGCCTAAGCCCCCTACAAGTTTGAGCTTGCTCTATAAGCAATTTGTATGAATTACATAAATATGTATTAAACTTAAAATTAATCCGTAAATACTGGTTCTAACATATTGAAATATTTCAAATTTAAATCTCCCCTATCATAATGTGACTTAATAACACAAATAAATGAAAATAGTTTAATTTGACGACTCTAACTTGAAGTTATAATTTGATAATGATTACACTTTAATGATAATTTAAAGGCAAAATCTATTTTCGGGTCCTTCAACTTTAAAAATTTATACATTTTATCTTTTTACTATAAAAATTATTGATTGAATCCCTATACTTTAATTTCAAGTGAAACGTAGTTCTTGATTAACGGGGTCAATGAGAATGCAATGTACTCATTGTTAAATGTAGCGTCTGATGCCGGTCGCTAGAAATGCCATTGTCGGTCAACAAAAATTCGCCAAAGATGGATTCAAACATACCGAAGTGAAGCTTTCATCACTATGAGTACGCTAACGACCATCAATAGCCTAAAATTCGATCATTTTCGCCATAAAATGAGATTAAAAACTCGTTTGGGAGATAAACAAAATGTGAAGATAGAAGAAGAAAAAGATAGAGAAAGATCCTAGTGGTAATGGCAGGCATAGAGACGGGTTGTGTTGACCAGGGAGTGGCAAACAATGATTGAAAATTGAAGAAATGAAGTTTTGCAGTGGTTGTCATTTGTGAAACACAGAGGAAGTGAAGGGTGAAAAAGATAATAAGACGTGATTCAGTGTGGTCATGTGTACGATGCACATGAAAATCGATTGTCGGATTAAGAGTAATTATTGACCCAATGATTCAAATTTGCACGTGCCATATGCAGAAAGCATGCCAAATCTTAGCCTTTCGAGAACTAATTTGGTGCGGTGAAATATGCGGTACGTATAAAAATGAACTGTTAGAGCAGTATTACTTTTGATCAAATGGTCCAAATTTGTGTGCACTTATGTACATCACTGCACTGCACCAAATCATACCCTCCATTCAGCTAGACACTCCTTGAACGTTGACTGAAACACACTCGCTAATAGGCCGTTAATGAATAATTGCATATTACTTTATATTAAAGTATAAGGAGCCAATCAATAATTTGTATAGTTAAGGTACCAAATGTATAAAATTTTTATAATTGAGGGACTTAAAAAAGGATTTTGACTAATTTATATCTACTCGTCCTACAAGGACTTGATTGGTAAAGATGGCTTAAAATTTGAAGAGAACAAAAAATAATATTTTTTAAAAAAATAAAGAAAAATTTCAGCCAAATCACTTGCAATTCAAATAATTAAGAGTTTGGTTATTATTCCAATTGATTAGCATTCGAATCTCACTATCTCTCATCCCTAATATTATAATTATAAAAAAAAATAATCCCTTAGCTAATCAAATGTCATATTATTCCTTTTATGCTCTTTAAGATGTGTTGTGTGTCTCCTTAGGCAAGTAAATATTACATTTTTAATAAGTCCGAGAGATAATTTGACATTTGATTATTTATGTGATCAATCTATTAAATGAATATAATTTGGAGAAAAATAATATATTAATTTTACTATAATATGCATGTTTCACATTCTATGGCATACTTATATTTAGGTCTCGTTTGGTTTAACTAATCAACACAGCTGATAGTTGATACATATTACCGATAGCCGATACTTGTTGCTTGTAGCTAATTGATGATAATTGTTTAGGTGTTTTGGTAAAATTATATATAGCTGTTATTGTTTGGTTGTATAGTTATAAAAATGTGTATACTTTATAATGTAGTAATATATTTGTGCCATATTGATAAATAAAATAAATAACAGTATAATCAAAAAATTGTAAATTGTTCAACCAATCAACTTAGTGTAGAAAAAAAAATATGCTAATAAATAAATGTAAATTTTCATAAATACACGAGTTTACAAATTTTCATAATAAAATATGTATTAATTTTTCATCTAAAAATATGTATAAATTTGAAAAATTAATGTATTTAGGTGTAACTGTGAAAGGTAATTTTATTTTTGTATTAATAAATCAAAAATAACTCCCTTAAAAAGCTTCGAAAGGTTGCATTTTGAAAAGGCAATTATTTGTAATATAAATAAATAGCTATAGGCTCCATTTTGGTTAATTTAACCAAACAATAACACTATATTTGGATGAAATAGTTCATAGCTTGGGTAATAATATTTGCTAGTGTGTTTGGAAAGATGATGCAGTATAATATGGTTTAATAGATTTTTGATAGAAATAATTTTTAAAAAATAAAAAATAAAAATAATTTTAATAAAAAAATAGAAGATTAGTGTTATATTAGAATATAAATGGATTTATAAAAAATCAAATAAAGGTGGTAAAAGAAAAAAAAAAATAGAAAACCAAGAAAAACCACCAATCTGTGGTTTTAAAATTTGGAGATTAACCATGAAAATCCATATACCTTTAAAAAGACTTGAAAAACCAAACCAAACACCCATTTGAAACTCGACAGACATTAAGAATACTACATGATTTTTCGAGCAAACTATTATTATTCGATATATTATTTTATTGAACTTATTAAAAGTTAAATAACATCTCTATACTACTAAAAATATCAGACATAAACTTGCTAAAAATATAAAGAGCGTGTAAATATGAAATTTTTAACGGATAATTTGACATTAAATTAGCTAAAAGATAATATGTTAAATAATTATGGTATGTGAAAAAAAACATGTATTGAGCCCAACATATGAATGAGATCAATCTACGAACATGCATACATGTTTATTACAAATAACAAAAAGAAATAAAATGATTACATGGTCATGTATAAATAATAATTGAAGAAAATATTGTCTCTTATAATAATTGTCCTTTTTTTTTAATCATAAAAGACATTACGTATTTTCATCCAAAAATTTCAACTAAAAAAACTTCCTTTCGAGCCCATTATAGAAGGTTACTAATAGTTTGCACTTTTAAAATCCTCCAAAATTCCACCAAATTTTTCTATTTCCACAGCATCAGTTCGCATCTCATTAGTAACCCATCAATATCCAACTTCGTGGAAGCAGCAAAAACCCACGAATGGCAGCCGCCACCGTCCCTTATCATCGATGAAGACGTTAATATACAATCAGTTCACAGTTCAACAGCCTTTCTTTTGAAACAGATTCCTCCAATAATTGATTTTTGATTTATCTCTAAATTAAATATATATAAATTGCAAAGCGACTTTATTATTTATTTATTTATTTTTTAAAAACGAAAGGCGCATTTGAAGAGAGAGAGAGAGAGGGGGAGTGTGTTTTGAGTGATTTCGTGGTCTCAATCGAGCTGATTTTAGAGACTCTTGCAATTTCCTGTTCATCTAATAACAGAATTCAAAAACCCAGAACAAATCCTAGAATTTATCTTTAAGATTTTGCGTTTGTTTTGTGCTGCAAAAATCTCAGTTTTTTTTTTCTTTATAATTTATCGGATTTATCCAGGGAAAGGATTGGTATTAGGGTTTGTGTTTTTGGGTTTTGAATCTGTAGAGAAATGGGCAGTAGGAAGGAAGAAGAACGTAACGAGAAGATTATTAGAGGTCTCATGAAGTTACCGCCAAATCGTCGGTGCATCAACTGCAACAGCTTGGTAAATCGCCTTTGTAAATTACTGCTTATCTTTCAATTATTGGGTTTTCAACTTTATTTTATATTTTCCAAATTTTTGGCTTGATCAAATTAAGCAGATAAAGAAAAAGTCCGTATACTGCAGTGTGTTTTCTGTATAGTCCAACATTTTGAAGTAAAGTGTTCCCGTTGGTTGGTGGTTTTTTTTAAGTAATGATTTAAGTGGGTAGGTTATTTGCTTAAGATTCGGTTTTGTACAAGAATATGCAGAGGGAGCGAAAAACGACATCTGTAATGAGTTATCTGAATGTTTTGGTTGCCAAATGTTCTAGGAAACAGTTGCAGGTTTAGTTTGTCATTGGTGGAATTTCTCCTCATGGTTCAGTTCTATTTGTTCAGACCCTGGAAAATGCAAAGAAAACTAGAAATTTGAGGCTTTATATATGTGTTTAAGTCTCAGTCTTATGCTGTTTGATACTCAAGACTCCTAAACATCTGGTTGAATTAGCACAAGACAATCCAAAAAGAAAGAAAAAATTTGCAGAAAAATTTCAATTTCTCTTTGGTGATATGAAATTTTTTCTTTTTTATTTAATTTTGTTTCTGTTTGCTGGAATGTTTATGCTATGGAACTAATTTTGCAGTGCTTTTTTGTGCAGGGTCCACAATATGTTTGTACTAATTTCTGGACATTTGTTTGTATGACTTGCAGTGGGATACAGTGAGCACTTTCGTCTTGTTTGATGATATTTCGTCTGTGTACTTTCTGTTGTTTTTAGATATATAATTCAGTTATGTTGTTCTTTTTCCATCATATGATTTTTTTTTGTTGTCAGGTTTATGTTCTTCAATGTTTTGAAGTTATCCATAATTATGTGTAATTTAACCTGAAAATGGTTCTGCTGGTATGGCTGACAAGCTATGATTGTTTATGTAACATACCTACAAAATCTCATATGAAGCTTCATGTTTGATGGCATTCATTTAAATCTGGAATAATTGCAGAAAAAGGGTTATCACAATGCATCTAGGCGCATAACATATTCTTAGAACTATGTTGCATCTCCTTAATGCTCTAACAATTAAAAGCGGCATTGTATTTTTTTTTGTCATGTAGATTTTGCACTGCCTTTCTAAGCTCAGTTTGCTTGGCAGGGTCATCATAATTGTTCCATCCATTTTCTTTTAAACTTTCATTCTGTTTTATGTCCTACAGTCGTGAATTCACTCATCGCGTGAAATCTGTGTCCATGTCCAAGTTCGCATCTCAAGAAGTTGAAGCACTTCAAAATGGTGGTAATCAGGTATAGTGAGTGCTACAGTTTCATTGTTTTTGGAAACAGTATTTTCCTGCTGATGACATATTCATCTTACTAGCGTGCGAGGGAATTATACATGAAGGATTGGGACCAACAAAGGCAGAGATTGCCTGACAGCAGGTGCAAGATGTGTGGTCTTTTGCTTTTTAGTAACCATATACATGTCAAACATGCAGCCCCTTTGACAGTATTTTCTTCTTCCAGCAATGTTGACAAAGTGCGAGAATTTATAAAGACCATATATGTTGAAAAAAGATATGCTGGTGGAAAGACCCATGACAAGCCTCCTCGGGATTTGCAGGTAAAATAATGTGCTGGATTATTGGCAATTTCCACATAAAAAAACATAACATTTTTCCTATTTTAGTTCTGGGGGATTGCATTAGACATTATTTTTGCCAAAGTTATTGGGTTTTTCTAGAAAGGGCAAATCCCAAGAAGTGCAAAAAAAAAAAAAAAAGAATTCTTTTGTGTATCTCACTGATGCCTTCTTAATCAAATTATTCATATACTGTTGAATAAAGTCTTAATACATGCTCTTCATTCATCATTTGACAGAGGCTCAGAAGCAGTGAAGATGAGACAAGGCGTGCTAGTTCCTATCATTCTTATTCTCAAAGTCCTCCTTATGACTTTCAGTATGAAGACCGACGTTATGGAAAACAAGGTGGTTTTCTTACTCGGAAACCTGGATCGGATCGCGGGCTTTATGGTGGGAAGATGTCTAGTTTTATCTGTAGTCCTACTCGCTCGAGTGAAAGAATGTTTGAGGACAGGTTTGCAAATGAGGGCTCTGTTTCAAGGGTTTCAGATTACTCTGCATCAAGTGGAGGTGATCTGGTTAGTGCGGGATCTCCAAATTTCCAGAAGGACATCAGTTATAGAAGCCCACCAATTCAGACTCCAAGGGATACGTTGGTTGAAGATGAGAATCAAAGAGTAGATCTATTTTCAGTGGCAGGTTTTAAGAGAGATGCAGAAGGGATCCCATACCCACAGGTCGTACTTCACATGACTTTAGCGCTCACCACCAATAATAAATTTGTTTGTTCAACATCTCCAGTGTGCATATTGTATGAAGAGGACAAACATTCCCGCTGAAGCATTATTGTAGGGGACCATATGCACAGAATAATTGAGTTAGGCCTAAATGGACCTCGTATCACGGCTGAAATACTAAGGATGCTATTTATATGTTTGTACAGCCATATGCAAAAACATACATATGTATGCATTCAAGACACTAGAGATGCATAGAGTACTTATTAGGTATTTTGTCAAACTAATTGACAAATCATTTTTGACCATCTCATACGTTTCCTGGATTTCAGGGGTATTATTTACCTCAAATATAATTATGTTTCTATTTGTTGCATAAGATTTGTTGTAATCATTTATTTCTTACTGATTGTCTCTTTGGGTTAACTGATATCAAGTTATTCATCCCTTTCAGAGAACTGCATCTTTGGGAAGCAGGGGATCATTCGATAGCAATTCGATATCTCTCAATTCATATAATTCTGGTAGTTTAGCAGATGTCTCTGAGCCTGAGCAAGCTTCTCAGTCTCGTCAGGATGTAATTCATAAAGCTTCTGGGAGTTATGGAAGCTTGGATCAATTTAAGGTGCCTGTTGTTCCAGAATCAAATGCTTCTGTAGCTGCACCAATTGATTTGTTTCAATTGCCTGAAGCACCACCGGCGCCAGCTATTGATTTCTTTCAGGCAGCCCCATTAGATCCAGCTCCAGTTGCAAATGCATATCAAACTACCCAAGCTTCTATGACTTCATCTCTTGACCTCTTTGGTGGGATTGGCCAGCAGCAGTCATTCACTGGCTTGGATCAGAACGTACCAGAGTCATCAGCACCTAAAGATGAAGGGTGGGCTACTTTTGATACTCAGCCCCCTGTATCCATACAAGGGACTGGAAATCTTACATCTTCAGCAATACCTCCAACTGTAGGTTCTTCCGTAAATTTTGACCAAGTTCCATCACATACAAGCATGCAATGGCCACCATTTCAGAACTCTCATGTCCAACAGTCATCATCAGTGTCTGATCAATACAATGGGTTGCACAATTTTCAAGCTCCTGATAACACAAACGTTCAGGTAAGTTATCCACATCATAAAATTTGCAGTTCTTTTATCCTTCAAGTTGTGCTATCTCAAACCTAGAGTGGTATTGCCTGATTCATCCATGATTTTAATCACACAGCATTGCTGTATATCAATAGCATACCTTTGCTTGTGTGCAGACATGGAATGATTTTGGCAATTCTACTGCACTCTTTCCTTTAGAGGGAAATAGCGAACCTCAAGTGGCAAAATTCATCCCTTCATCAACTGCTGAACAGTGTTTAGAGTTGAAGGCTTCTGAGGTTGCAACTCCCTCATAATGCTTCAATATATATATATATATATATATATATATATATACTTATATTAATTTGTACTCATAATTTTGTCTTGCAGGACCCTAACGTAGATCAGACTAAAAGATCTGCTCCTCACGGAGGTCACTCAGGTCTGAAGGAACTATCAGATGTGCTGGAGCCATCATATAGTCCTTCAGTTAATTCTATGATGGTTTGTATATTGTAGCGGCTATTCCCTTTAATTGAAGTTAGCAGTAATAATATCATGACAGCCTTTTTGCCTAAATGCAGGCAGGAACTCAAATACATGCAGCAACCAACCATAAATCAACTAATCCATTTGATCTTCCATATGATTCTGATTTGGAGCCTAACAATATGGTATATCATATATTTATGGTTTGCTACTAGGTTGTTCATAGTGCTTACTCAAATAATATGGCTGAATATTTGTTCAAAATAACAACTTTGTCTTCTGTATTGTGCTGTTCTTTAGTCCTGTAAGCTCTCCATATATTAGTTATGTTCTAGTACTGATTTTTTATGTCACAGAGAGAGAGAGAGAGAGAGAGTATTTAGGGTAAAACCAATATTTAAATGGTGATTTATGACTAAAGCATGCGTCTAGCTGTATTATAGGTTCCCCATCCTCTGTCTTATTTAAGATGGTAATGCTACACTCTTGATGTCAATAAAATTTCCTTCATTGCTGGTCAAATGTACGCTATTTATTTACATCATGAGCCAGGACTTGAATCTGTGGAACAAGTGAACCACCTCTTGTTGCTTGGACTGCTGCTTTGGGATAGTGTTAAGTTAGATTCATGCTACCAACTAATGATTGCTTACAAAAGAAATTTTTGGGGTGCCCCTATGTTTTATGACATGAGCTCCTTATGTGAGGTACAGAGAGTTCAATGGCAACTAAAGATTACCTTGTTGGTGTCCTGTAATATTTTGATGTTCATATATAACACTTGTTCTTTCGGTTTCTTTATCTCTGAAGACTTCAGGAAAAAAGGGAAATATGGCACGATGTGTCTTTACAGCCTGCGGTATTATCTTGAATTCAGGTTAACAAAGTAAAGAAGAGATTCTTGCAAATATGTCAGAAGTAATCATGAAGAGCAGTCTTCAGTGTTTCAAACCACTTTGGTTGGCTTTGTATGGGCATATTGCAAATAGCAAACCAGAGATTGACTAGTGTACATATTTAAAGATTTTTCCTTTGTTGGAGGAAAATACCTGATTTGCCTTTGGAATGAAAGTGTGGATATAAAATGCAAGGTTGTTATTTGTGAAGAGGCTTAGATGCAGAAGTGATGTGGATCATGTTTGACTCTGATAAACAAAGTGTCTAATTCGCTAAATGAGAATGGTTTCGTGGTTATATCAAGTCTAGGTTGAGGTTGATGTAGCTTCTGTAATGTCACTTAATTTGAGCTGCTGAGGTTCAATTTTGAGTGGTCAGTCAACCACTGCCGTGACTTCTATCCTGACAAGCTGACAATTGGATCTCCTACTTGATATGGTTGAAGGGTAAATTCCATATGGAGACTTATTGGGACTCTGTCAGGGAAAGACAGTCAAAATATAACTTTTAAACTCTAACAAATTGGAAGGGAATGACTAAAGAAGTTATTGGAGAGAAATCCAAAAATCCTTGCAAGAATATCAATTGCAGCCTTGATGCAGCAAAGAAATGCCAAAGATTCCCCGTGTCATGAGATTCTGTTGCTTCAACCATGCCTTGTCCTGTGTTCGAAGTTTAATGTTTGAGGGGGTATAGAAATTTTCATTCAAGCATGTATTCATGTCTTGAAGAATTTTAAGTGTGAAATTTGCAGTATTTCTAGAAGTAGGTTGCTGAAACAAGATGTAGTGATGTAGTGATGATACATAATATTACAGGTTTTGGGTTTATTTCCAATTATGTAGAATTATCTCTTTCATAGATCGCATCAATAGTTGTCTGATGGAACATTCATTTATCGGACCTGTTAAAATAATTTCAAAAATTATGATAATTATGTGCAGCTGTATTCTGTTGCAGTTCTTAGACATGGGCTCTTTGCAAGCTGCATTGCCTAATGCCAACTTGCCTTCAACCTTCCTCGGTGGTGTGAATGAACCATGGTTTCCTCAAGATCCAGTAACAACATATATACCAGCTACACCACAAGGTTAAATATTTATTGATTCTTTTGTTTTAGTTGTAAAATACAGGGGCTATTGCTGCCTGACTGCTGATTCCTCGGCATTTTGAAGAATTTTATTCTTAGCTGGGAAACTGTGGAAGCGTATAAAAGCTCTATCAAAATTGTCTTTTTGCTTATTCCAATCTCACGGTTGTTGTAGGTGGGTTGGCATATATGGCAGGACAAGCACCAAGCCCTCAATTAGGGTAAGTTTTCAGTTCCTGTTTTTCTGTTAGAGGTGATTCAATAAAATTTCAAATATTGTTCAACTTTTTTTCCAGCTCAATTCATTAAAAGTTGCTCTTTAGCAGGAATGTCCAAACACAGGAACCTGTTGCTTCCATAGGAAGGAATCCATTTGCTTAAGGGTTCAGCAATCAAAATATAGTTTAAATTATCTTCGGTTCATTGTAGAAGTTTTCAAATAACTAATTGTAGTTAGTCAGTGTACCTGAATTATTGCTATTTTTTGAGTAATTATTTTTGTATTCTTTGCAAAAACAAGTCTTTGGCGCGTCTCTCTGCTAGTTCGCAAGGCCGAAAGAGTTTTAGCTGTGATTTTTCATTTCTGGTTCTTGTGCTTGTATTTTACTAGATCTGGTTGTGTACTACTGAAAATAGCTGCAAAATTGGTAGTAGTTTGTATGGTCCATTGTATTTGATAAGCTAGTTTATTCAATCACAATTTCTGCCGTGATTGGCTGGAGTTATGGTGCATTGCGATCTCTTTGCTGCATCTCATCATTTCACTTGCTGTTTTCATCCTCTAGTAAATAGCATTTGTTGTAACTTAAATTTCACTTTTTCACATCATTACTTTGGAAATACTATTGGTAAAATGTTAAATAAATATGGTAATGGAAGTAATTTCTTATCATTTTCTAAGTATAATAATACAAAATGAGTTTAGTAATTATTATAGGAAAAGCATGAGGGTTAAATCTTGTTTTGTACCTAAAAATGGGTTAATTACGTTTGTGGTCATCGAATTTTTGAGTTTATAATCAAATGGTCGTAATAAAATAATTTATAACACAAAAGTTATTAAACTTTTACTTTATTTCAATTAAGGTAAAAATGACTGAAAATTTAATTTTTCGTCACCGGAATGCCATGTAAGTATGTCACATCATCAGTAATTTTTTATAATGTACCCAGACAGCATGTCATGTGACTCGTCTGTATGTAGAAATTTACACATCAGCAAGTACATGTGTCATACCAACCTGTACAAAAAGACAAAAAAAAAATCTCGCTGACGTGTTAATTTCTCTATGTAGGCGGGTTACATGGCATGCTGGCTGAATGTATTTTAGAAGATTACTGATAACGCGACATGTTTGCGTGGCCATTCGGTGACGAAAAATTAATTTTCCAGTTTTTTTTATCTTAATTGAAATAAAATAAATGTTTGATGATTTTTATGTTATAAATTATTTTATTATAATTATTTGGTTATAAGGTCAAAAATTTGATAATTACAGACGTAATTAACCCCCAAAAAAATCTTACCAACTAGAATTCCATTTCAAAATTAAAAATGGTTGTACTATGCTTCTTTTAAAAAAAATAAAATAATAAAAATGATGTACTATGCTATATACAAATACAAATACAACATACACAGTCATTAAGATAAGATGGGAGATAAGAACAAGAAAGAAATCCTAAAGCAACCATTGACAAATACATCTATACAATGTTATTATCAAAGAAGGAAATTTTTTAATTTACAGAAAGGAATTAAAAAAATTACATTTCTTTATTATCAAAAAAGGAAATTTGAAAGCAGAAAAAAACAGAAGAGTAAAGTCAAGATAGCCAATAGGAGATGCCTTAATCCCTTGTTTCTGCAATTGCAAGCCCTCCAATCCCCAACTCCACTCGATGCCTTAATCCCACCCAAATTGCTCGACGAAATTCCGAAATCAAGGTCAAACTAACAATGGAGTCGAGCATTTTGGGATCCATAGGGTTAGAGATAATTGATGTTATGTCCCCAGTCTCAATCTGTATGCTTCTCGTGGTTCTCATTGTCTATTCTCTCTCCCCATCTAACCCTTTTTCAGAAGCTGCCTCCGCCCCGCCGATCCGCACCGCCGCCAACCTTGTTTACCTGGAGAACCCATCCGATTCTACTGCCCAGAAGCTGGAAGGCTCGCTGCTTAATGCCCTAGTTTTTGTTATTATCATTGCCATTGTCACTTTTCTTTTGGTTCTCTTGTACTACTATAATTGTACCAACTTCTTAAAGAATTACATGCGCTTCTCGGCCTTTTTCGTGTTGGGTACATTTCAAATTCACCATTTTTTATTTGTTTATTGTCCACTTTTCTCTGTATTATTCTTGTAGTTTTGGCACATTTTCTGATTCTCTTTTAGCTCAATTGCATTGCTTTCTTTTGTCTATTTCTTTTTCGTTAGGTCTTTTTAGGCATGGTTTTGTTTTGCTTTTTAAAATTTTCTTGATGTGGGTTTTCCATGGTTTGGAGGTTAGGTGCTTGGTCTGAGTTAAATCCCTAACTTGAAGTTTAGCAACCGTGGAGTTTTCTTGTTCTCAATTTAGTACTTATCCACAAGGGCATTAGCTTTAAGACCAAATGTGCAAGTTCTATTGTTTTATGACTTTGCTGTCCTAGTTTAAGCAGTTCATGGACTAATGATTGGCCTTTTGATCTTATTACCTGTTATAGTTCACATGCCAATTGAATTTGTTTTTCTTTTTCCTTTTTCTTTTGTTGCTTTCTCCAATTACATGGTTATAGCTACGCATTGATGCCATTATTACTTTAGAATATTTGCAATTGTGAGTATGCTATTCCTTGTGTGTGTGTGTGTGTGTGTGTGTGTGTGTGGGTTGTGATGCATGTGGACTAAGGCACATCGTTTTCTGTTATTTTTACCTTCTGTCTTGTAGTTGTATTTTGTTAGTTACTATTGGTGGTTGCTTTTCAGTAATACTTTTCTGTTGCTTTTGACATTGTGTTCTTGTTGCTTCCTAGGTTCAATGGGAGGCTCAATATTTTTGTCATTGATCCAGCATTTCTCAATTCCTGTCGATGCAATTACGTGCCTTATTATGCTATTTAATTTTACAATTGTGGGTGTACTGTCTGTGTTTGCGGGTGGCATACCCATTTTTTTGAGGCAAGGATATATGGTGGCGTTAGGTATATTTGTGGCAGCTTGGTTTACTAAGTTGCCAGAGTGGACTACTTGGAGTTTGCTGGTGGCACTGGCAGTGTATGATTTTGTGGCAGTTTTGGCACCTGGTGGACCACTTAAGCTGCTGGTGGAGTTGGCCCAGAGCCGCGATGAGGAACTTCCAGCACTGGTATATGAGGCTCGGCCAACAGTTTCAGAAGATGGAAATCCTCGAGGACGGAGTTTGGACCTTCTAGTTGGTGGAGTTTCAGATTCAAGGTCAGTGGAGATGGAAATGGTGTCAAATAACAATATGAATCAAAATGGAAGTGAAAACTTAGTGAACCTTAGGAACGTGGAAGGTGCAAGAAGTGGAAGTGATTCGGAGAGGTTCCCATTGGTTGGTTTTTCTCGGGAAAGGGGCTCTACTAGCAGTGAGTCATCAGAGTATTCAACAGTGGCTGGTAATCGGGAGTCAGAAATTGTTGTGGATGAGGAAAGGTCTCCTCTTGTTGATATGCTGGCATTTGACACTGAGAGGGAGCAGGCAAGGAGGGGTTCATCTGAAATATCTGAGCTTGCTGGTAGGGGTATTAAACTTGGCCTTGGAGATTTTATTTTCTATAGTGTTCTTGTGGGTAGGGCTGCAATGTATGATCTGATGACAGTATATGCATGTTACCTTGCAATTATTTCTGGACTTGGTTGCACTCTTATTTTGCTGTCATTGTGCCGCCGTGCGTTACCAGCTCTCCCTATTTCAATAGCATTGGGTGTCATCTTTTACTTCTTGACCCGGTTATTGATGGAACCTTTTATTGTTGGAACAGCAACAAATTTGATGATGTTTTGATACTTTATTTGTAGTGAGAAACGAGGAAGAATTTTTTCCTTTGCTGTCCGAAGAAAAACTGATGCTTTTAGGCACGGATTTTGCTTACGCCGTGGTTAGTATCACTTCCCTAATTACATCTCCCATGTGCTTTATGTAAGTTTCTGATGGTTTGTCTGTAATTGGCAAATACAACAACCTCAAGATAAAACTTATTGCAACTTGTGACTGCCCTTTTGGGATTTAGCCTTACAGAATATGGCTGAAGACTAGTTTGATGATGCTATGAAATGACTTGACTATATGCAGACATATAGTATAATACCTTGCAAGCAGAATTCCTCTGATCCCCCCAAATTTGCAGTTGATTGTTTTTAGCCTTTGTGCCCTTAGAGATGCACCTTCACAGTGCATCAATTAAAGTTAAGGTGTTGATAAGGTTTAATTTATAGAGATAAGGGGGAAACATGTATCTATTTATTTTGCAAGTAGAAAGACAAAATAATGTGTTGAACAGCTCTGCAAACACTGGAGAGAGATGCTAGGAATTCAATTTTTATTTCCGAAATGGAACTCTGATTGTGTTGGTAGCTAAGTAAAGATAAGACTCAATGGTTAGTTAAAGATGATCATAATGAAAGTTTGCGTTGGGACATTCATTATCTTTATTTTCAAATGCTTTTAAGTTTGTTCATTAATGTTCTTGCAAATGCACATTGAAATCGGAATATGAGAAGATCAATATTTTGTTTAGTAAATATACTGGAGCTATAATTTAATTTCAATTATTATACGTTAATAAATAAACCTTACAGTAGTAACTTGTTGATACAAAATCCAGTAAAAAAGTTAAAAACTATAGATAGAATTATGGGGCTCTATGTGCTGAAAATAAACATAAAACTAAAATCATCTCTAATTAAATGGTTTGCACCGAAGTAACACTGAAAATTATCTTATAAGAAACTTCGTCTTCGTTTTAATTTATTTGAAAAAAGAAAGAAAAATTAAAGCACTTGAAATAAAATAAAATAAAATAAAAAATAGAATTCTTTTTTCTGGGTTTTGGATATAAAAAATATATGTATGCATGTTGGGCCGATTAAGGTGGGCCAGGTTCCTTCTGAAGAAGGTTCTATGATTCTATCCAAATTCCGAACAGGTCAAGACTTCGGTCGCCGACCGTTAATTTTCTATTGCCAGACTAAGCAGAAGAGGGGAAGGAAAAAATGTCAGGTCTTAGTCTGCCAGACGAGCTATGGAGGCAAATTCTAGAAATCGGAATTCGAAACTCCAAATTCAGCCATAAAGATCTCTGTTGTATCTCCATCTCCTGCAGACGGCTCCACCGATTATCCGGTGAGGACTTTCTCTGGTCCCATCTCATCTCTTCGGACTTTCCTCAAACACTTCAACTTCTAAACCCTAATACCTCCAACAGCCATTCCATGTCTCAGTCGGCAAAATCCACCTACAAAATCAGGTATTCCAAATGGAAAAAATTTGTCTTTGTCGTGTATTCTATTTGATGATAAGCTTAATTTGTTGTTGTTCGTCTAGGTTTGAGAGGGATAAAGAGCGGAAAGTGGCGGCGCATCGGAGGGCGGTGATGAGAAGGGAGAGTGAAATTGTGGAGCGGCAGAGGAGGATAAGAGAAATTGAGACCCGATTGCGTCAAGAGAGTGAGAGAATCAGAGACACGTCTAAGGAATTGTCTAATTTACACAAGGTCAGGTAATCAATTTTTCAATGGATTCTATTTGCAACTGATAATACGAAGTAAAGTTTTATGGTCATGGAGGTACTTAATGTTGCTGAACTTTGGATAACTATGGATATCTAATGCTTTTCACTCTTAGAATGCATAGTAGCTTGGATAACTTTGATTGTGATTATGTAATTTGCCAAATGTTTTAATTAACATATCAGAAGAGAGAAATTTTCAGAATCTTGAAGTTTCTTTGGCTTGTAGCAAAGGAAGAAGCTGAACTATGTATTATGTACTTAATAAATAAAAGACAAAATACCTTGTCAAAATCAAAGGTTTTATGTCTTCATTTCCATATTGAAACTTTTTGATATTGGTGAGAAGAAATATCATGCATGTACTACAGAGCTGTTGGATCATTATGGGTTTGTCTCACGAAATGTACTTTTTTATGGTTAGGATTGCTTTTCAGGGTTTCTATTCTCATGGGTTCATTTTCAGGCAAGCTTCAGTGGCTTTGAATGTGTGGCAACCAGAGGTGGTTAGGGGTAGGCAAAAGCAAGTAGTGGAGCAAAATGTTGTTTCTGTTGAATCTCGAGTTCATTCATTAGAAATGGAGCTTAAACTTTGTAAACAACAAATAGCAGGATTAAGTAAAGCCCATGTAAGTTTTGGGGGTTTCATGTTGCCCCATAACCTATTTGAATCGGATGTGGTAGGGATAGTAACTAATGCTTTGTATATTCTATTGCAGAAAGATGAGAAGCTGAGGCTTGAAACAGCAAAGGAAGAGCTGGAATCTATGAAGTATCACCCTTTACGAGATTATAGGTTGACAACTATCAGGGATAAAGAATGTAACTCAAAGAGAAAGAAGTTGAAAAGAAATGTCGGCTGTAAGGTTCTAAGTTACTGTTATAATGAGAGCCCCATAAAATATTGCAACTTATAATATATATATATATATATATATATATATAGGCTCTCTTCGTATCCACACTTTTTAGCTCTTATCTGTTATGTTCGTTAGCCTAGTTGAGCTTTTGCTTCTTAGTTGTGTGTGCCTGTGCGTGTGCAGGTAACTCTTATCTATAAAGGTTATAGGTTGTCTCATCTCTGTCTGTGTGCTAGTTCAATCACCCTGTCTTTGTTCTGACATGTGAAACCCATGTTAATGAGTTTAACGTTCATGTGGAAGCCAAATAAACCATCTGACCTGAATCCATGTGGTTGTGCTCGGGCTTCTAGTGAGATGACCTTACATTGCTATGTTGACAATGGTTTGATCCATTTCTTATGGGCCAATAATTGTGACTTTGGATCTACTTTGCAATTGGCAATAGTAGTCTCTCAGTACAATTTTTAGACATTTGAACAGCTGATATTTTCTGCATAGCCTTGTTCCATTTCTCAACAGAAATTTTAGGTGTGACTTGATTATACGAGAAATTCTGAATATCTTGTTAATGTCTATACAGTTCCTGAAAAATGAGATGAAACGTCCTGAGCAAGCATCGGAGAAGAGCTAGTGGACTAGATGACAAAGCTGTTCCTCTCCAGTTTGTTCAACCAATTGGATATGTTAATGGAAAACAAGGTAAATCCGGTTGTAAAAGCTCAATTTGAGTGAGGAATGTAAAGGTTGCATATTGTTATCGCGTGCATGTATAGGAGTGGAAAATGCTACCGGTCTTCATATGTATCAATAAGAAGAAAACCCCACTCAGGATTCTTTCTAATTCACCAAAATTCTAGTGAATTTATAGATCAAGACTGCATAAACTTGTAATTGTTGTTACTAGAGCATGCACAATCATGTCATTGAGGTGTGACCGTTGACTAGAAGCTCTTTTGTTCTATTTACCTGATGTATTGATTGGATAAGTTGATGATAATTGTAGTTAATTTTTCAGTGGTCCTCAGGTCGACCTCTGCTGGCGTGGACCTGATCGGCGTCACATGCTATTTTCTGCCCAGACAATGAGTTATAGAAATTTCAATCTTCTATTCGGCATTAAGATGTTTAACTCACCTGTTTGTTTTTGATATAATATTTCAAATGGGTGATGATTGGGTGCGTTCAACATACTATATATCGGAAAATTTGATTTGAGCCATTAGATATAAAATGAAAAATAATCCAATGATTTATTTTTATTGGTGTACGGTGCATTGGACATAATTCTCTGTACAATGTCGTAAATTTCTGTGTTTTTTATGAAAAAAGAATTTCAAATATTTTTCATATTAATATGTTGTTCTTTAAGCATTGTTTTTTGTTGCTAGTACATGGGCAAAAAATAGATTAATGTATTTTAATATTATAAAAAATATTAATAATTGATTACATTATTTTTTCATTAACTAACATAAAAAAATAATAAAGATATAAATGTATTTAGAATATTAAGAGGAGTAAAATAGGAGAAGTGTATTAATTTTTTTAAAAATTCTAAAAAATACTAAATTTTTATTGAATTTTAAAGGGCGATGCTTGAAATGAAAAAAAAAAAAAATTTACGAATGAAATTGTTTTTCAAAAACGATATTTAAAATAGAAACGGAAGGAGTAATATTTTGGTTAAGGGATTCTCTTCTCTCTCGGTGGGTCACAATTTGTTGTCAATTTTGTTAAAATAATATATTCACAATTAATTGTTTATTTATTAAAAATAAGATATATGTAGACATTTTATATCAATTATGTCTTTCCAATGAAATAAACATTAAATTGTTTCCTTTTCTTTAGGGGCAAATTAGTTAGTAAACTATAATTCTGGTGAAATATTTCTGAAAGATCCTGATCTATTTTCTTGAATGGGGAAGTCTTTTTTGGGCGACTTGATGGAGTACACGGATGATGAATTATCTTAATAGAGTTGTTTAAAAGAAATTCATGTACTATTAATTAATAATCACCCCCCCCAATGAAAGTCGAATTCTTATTTGTCTGTCATTTAGTTCTTCAGAAAAAAATTTCATTCAGTTTGGTATTTGTTTTCTTCTTCGATTTATTCGTGAACTTTATAGGTATGTCATTGTCCATTTGAAGTAGACATGCTTTAACTAATATTTAGGTATAATGTTGTTTGAATTGTAGGTAGGAAATTTAGTTTGTTAATCCTTTCAGTTAGTCAGTCCCTTATGTGATTAAGTTCAGTGAATAAAAAGGGTTGATTTTATGTATAATTAGAATTAGTAGTCGGATAACTTCATGAATCTAAAATTACACATTTATTAATAAAGACTATATTAGTACCATTTCTAATACTTTAATAATTAATTAATTAATACTAATAGTGAGGCGTTACTTGGACTGTGGACCGAACAAGTTAGGGATGAGAAAAAAACCGATAGACTTGATTAACCGAAAAAAAAATCCAAAATCGAATCGATGGACTGGTTAACCGATTGTAATGGACTGGTTAACCGATTGTAATGGACTGGTTAATGGTTAGTGTTTTGAAAAAACCGATATTAATGGGCTGGTTAATGGTTTTTGATTCATGTGACTGGTTAACCGAACTGAAACCGAATTTTTAGTTAATTTATTAATTTATTAATAATTTATAACAATTTATCCTAATTAAAGGTGATCATGTACTTTTTTTCATTATACTAATTATTTTTAAGTTTTTAAGTTTTTTTAATTGGCTATTTGTAAGTATAATAATTTATCTAATTAAAAATGATTATAGATCAGTTAATATATTTACTTATTAAATATTAATTTTTAAAAACAAATTTGCTTATATAGTTTATAAAATAAACTATTTTTAATTATTTATAAAATAAAATATTTTTATTTTATCAACAATAATGTTATATTATAGTGAAAAAATTTTAATTTTTAAGTATCTTGAACATTTTAATTTTATTTATGAATATATTTATAATTGTAGTGGTTAACCGAAAAATATTGGGTAACCGATCCGAAAATTCGAAACCGATGGACTAGTTAACCGATGGCAATGGACTGAAATTTCAAAAAACCGATATTAATGGACTGGTTAATGGACTGGGCCTCATAAACCGGTTAACCGACCATGGTCACCCCTAGTTGGTGCGGGTTTCGGTGGCCGCCGCCAAATAAATGCTTTTCCTTATGTATTTGTATTTGAGGCTACAGATATTTTATATTTAATAAATCAAACAGAGAAATTATATTTTGAAACCGGATTACATGTTGGTCCAACCTCATATAATATATTATCAATCATAATAATGTTTGACTAATTAATTACTTATCTATGACAGTCTGAAATTTTCGGGTTGATAGTTACGAGATGTCACTTGAAAATACAGAATTTCGATGGATTTTTCGATAAAATATATTCCAACGGTCAAATTAAGAAAATTGACTAGGATAAGTGTATTGTAATTAGAAAAGAATCAAGAAAAGAAATATAACTAAATTTCTCATTTTATAAAACTAGGAATCAGTGTTGAAATAAGAATTCACTTCTGAGTAGAAAAAATATTCTCAATGGGACATGACTTGAAAGTACTAAATGGAATAGAATTTAAAAACCCTGATTAGATAAGGATATTTTCTGATTGGATAAAGTTAATTTCTGATTAGATAAAATTGATTTCTGATTAGATAAAATTAGATAACATTACTCAATATAAGAATTTAAAATTTTAAAAGACATTAATTTTGCATTTTTTTATCTTAGTTCGACAACAATAAAGAAAAGATAATTAATTGAGTGATATTGCACAACTATAGACAATTAATTAAAAGATAATTTAGTGGATTATAATGAATATTAATTGAATTTAATGTTAATTAATACTCCCCCCATTCTTTTATAATTGTCACTTTTGTTATTTTCATTAGAATTAAAAAATATTAATTAGTTTTGAATTTAGAAAAAAATTAAGTAATTCAATACATATTGAGTGATTTAATATAAAAAAATTAATCTAATTGGTCAATTTTTATTGAAAATAAAAATTAAGTTGGAAAGAGAAAATTAAATTGCATTAAAAATCTAAAAGTGACAGATAAATAGAATTTGAATTTTATTCAAAAGTGACAGATAACAAAAAACGAAAAGAGTAATTTCTATGATTTCATGATATTTGAACTGATTTCATGATTCGTGTTACTTATATAACAACAACAATAACAATAATCACAAATTTTGCTAATCTAACTTTGATTTTGATTTGATTGAAAATAAACCTTGATTTTGATTTTTCTAAAGGTTTTTTTTTTAAATTTTATTATTACAAGATGAATTGATGTTTTTTACAGTTTTAATTAAGTCAAATTTTGATTTTAATTTTTGGAGCATAGATGATTAAAGATAGCATACGTGTTCCAATATGAATTTAATTTCATTTATAGTTATTGGAGTCATCAATTTATAATGAAAAAGTCACAAAAAAATTTCGTAATATAAAATTACTTCAACTTTTAGCGTAAAAAATTAATTTGCCTAAAAAATGACTAAATTTTACAAAATATATAGTTAGTATATATCAATAAAGTCCAATATGTTAAAAATAATAATACAGTTTAAAAACAGTTAATTGATAAAATTTTAATAAGTGACTTTTTAAGTTTTTTTTTTTTGAAAGAATTTAAAATGATAATTTAAGACTTTTTTTTTTTCAAATTTTTTAATTTTTATTATTTATTTATTTTTTCAGTGTATAAGTCGTGTCCTAGTATGAAATGTTCAATTATAAAGATACTCTTTTTCGGCTCTTGGACCCACTTTTGATTTTTTGGTGGGGTACTATGTTCATCAAATTTCAACAATGTTGTCAGGTTGTGGTGACGTTTCATGGCTTTCTGAACCTTTTAACACGTGTCTGCACGAGTGGTTGATTGAAAACATAAATTAACACCACAATTAAAAAATTTAATTGATTTTTATTAATAAGATAGACTCTGTTAGATATTTAGTAATATTTACACTCCTAAGAGAATTCCATGTGTCCCTATTGTATTGTCCAAACATGAAGTTGAAATACATACAAAAACTACATATATATTTGTACAAAAAGCATGAGATTGCCAAATGGGTTACAACCTTGAAGTCCTGCACCGACTTTATCAAACTAAAATCTATCAACATTAGTTAGAATTGAAAATAATGGTTTTATTCCTTAATTATTTCCTTCATATTCAATATTTTTGAACAAAAATCAAATTTTATTTATCTAATTTTTTAAATTTTTAATACAATTTAATTTTTTTCAATAAAAATTAATTTATTTAAAATCAATTAAATTTCAATTTATTTAAAATTTTAGTTTTAATTATTCAATTTTATACTAAATTTAAATCTAATTAATAATTTCTTAATATTAGTAAAAATAATAAAATAGTCGCATATAATAAAAATGGAGGAATTACCTTGTTAATTTAAATTCCATTTAATTCTCATAACATTACACGGGGAACAAGTTCATTTTATCGGTGATGGAAAATAACATGATCTATAAAATTGAGTTATATCATTTATAAATTAATGAACCAAAAGTATGCATTAAGGCAAGGGATATATTTGAAACAAAAAATATAAAATTATATTAGTTTTTTTTTTTTTAAAAAAGCAATTATATTGAAATAAAAATTATTGTTGTAAAAGATCCTTAATATTAAACGAAGAGTGCATATCGATTCATTGCAATTAGAGTTAAATTATTTCTTCAAAAAAAAAAAAGAAAAAAAAGAAATCTAACATAAATATAATTAATTCAAATTCAAGCGTATGCATTTAGATGTACAAAAACCATAAAATTGGACTATTTTAAGCATTCCAGGCATTTAATTATAAGCACATCAATTAAATTTAGAACAGTGAAGAAAAAAAAAAAAACATAAAAGACACCCCAATGATCCCTTAATTAATTAGGTATAATTAAAAGCTTTAATAATTAAAGAGAGGCCCTGCAAGAAACCAAAATTATTGCATAATGACATAATTAGGGTTTCATTAATTTTGAAAATTCAGTGGACGTGTGATGAGATAGCATTAGATTTTTCTTTTGGTTAGATATGGAAATGCTATATGTCTATATATGTTCAAACAAGTTTTATTTATTAGAAATAATGATATTTTTCATTCAGACTTATACTACTTATCATAAAATTAAATTTTTAATTAAAATATTCATTTCCTAATTTTCAACTTAATTTCTAATTAATTAAGAATTTAAAAAACCTTTAAAATACTATCTGCTCAAACCAAAAATCAGTCGTAAAATAAAACTACGTACGTTAAAGGCTAATGTATAACGAATTAGTGTACTTACATGAGTGATTGAATAATTAATTATAATAAAGTAAAAGCTTGTCATTTTATGTGTATTATAATTGCATTCCATAAATAATAAATAAATAAATAAGTGGCATTTAGGACATTATCAACTCAAGAAAACACATGACAACAACACAAGTAAAAGAGTAAACAGGAAAAAAAAAATGCACATATCTATTTTGACTTTATCTATTGACTCCTCCATAAATTATATAATTTTTGCAATAATAATAATAAAAGAAGATGAGTCAGCTTGAGCTATAGGTGGGTTGATTAATTAATAATTAATTAAGCAGCTGGGTGTAAATAGAAAAGCTCCTTTCCTTTTTTCTTTTTATTTTTTTATAAAAAAGTCACCACATATAAATATAAATACACGTACACCCTCGAGTCACATAGAAATAAACCACCATTTGAAGGGTCCATACAGCTGGTCAGATCAGATGTGAGTATAACAAATAAATAAGTTTTAAAGTTTTCTCTGAAACAAGAAGAAGAAGAAGCCATGGGAAGACCTCCTTGCTGTGATAAAGTAGGGATAAAGAAAGGTCCATGGACTCCTGAAGAAGATATTATTCTTGTTTCTTATATTCAAGAACATGGCCCTGGTAATTGGAGATCAGTTCCTACTAATACTGGTAATTTTAATTTATTTAATCATTAATTCTTCTTTTCAATTATTTATGTATGTATGTATAATTTCATAATCATAAAATATATTTTTGTATGTGTTCAAAAGGGTTGCTCAGGTGCAGCAAAAGTTGCAGACTTAGATGGACTAATTATCTTAGACCTGGAATTAAAAGAGGCAATTTTACTCCTCATGAAGAAGGAATGATCATTCACTTGCAAGCTTTATTGGGTAACAAGTAATTAATTCCTCTTTTTTTCTCTTCTTATTTTATTTTATTTTATTTTATTTGTTCTTCTTGTAATTTTATTTATATTACTAACAATATATATTGATTTAATTAGATGGGCAGCAATAGCTTCATATCTTCCACAAAGAACAGATAATGATATAAAGAACTACTGGAACACTCATCTAAAGAAGAAGCTCAAGAAGTTTCAATCTTCTTTAGATCCCATCTCTACACCACAAGATCATTCTTCTTCATTTCAGAGATCATCCAGAAGCTTCGATTTCAGCCCCAACAGTCTCATCAACCATTCCTCCTCCTCCTCCTCCGCCGCCACCTCCGCCACCTATGCTTCCAGCACGGAGAACATTTCCCGGCTTCTAGAAGGTTGGATGAGATCATCTCCAAATACAACCAAGAATGCTACTCTTGATGCAAATTCAGTGGCTACAACTTCTGTTCAGTGCTACAATAAACCTAAAGCTGAGAAAGAAAGCGGCGGAGGAGAGGGCGGTGCCGATTTGGTTTATAATGAAGAGTTTGAGTCAATTTTATCGTTTGAGAATTTGAATAATGTGGCGTGGGATAAGTCTACTAGTGATTCTACTATCAAAGATTGTGGAAGCGAAGATCAGAATAGCAATAAAATAAATACTGAAGAGAAGAAGCAGAAATGTGATAATAGTACTAATAGTAATAATAATAATAATAATAATCCTCCATTATCATTTCTTGAGAAATGGCTGTTGGATGAAAGTGGTAATTGTCAAGTTGAAGAATCTATGGAACTTTCTCCAATATTCTGACCATCTCTTTTTTCTTTTTTTTTTGGGGGGTGAAAAAAATAGTTTAATTAAGCTGCTAATTAATGGACAAAAAGGTCCATTAAGGGTGTTTAGGTAGGGCATAATCTTGATTAGCTGAGATTCTGAGAAGTTAGGATCTCCTAATTTGCAAATGTAATTAAATTCAGTTATCTTTCAAGGAATTCTTATTCAAATAAGTTCAGTTTTTGCTTTATTTATTTTTTAATTAATGCATGATTATTTAGTTAAGTATGATCGAGTGTATATGATGAAAAGAAAAGAAAAGAAAAATATCATTAATTTGTGTCTAATTCACTTAAATGTAAAAAGAGAAAAAAGGGATGATATATAATATAAGAGATCAGTCCATTCATATTTATTGGAGTCTATTCAATTATATACTTTATATCTTCGACTCATTCGGTACTTGTGTACTTGAAGGAGAATTTTAACAATATTCTACCAAATATTAATTTTAGATAAACGGTTCTTATTATACATAACAATTAATTTCAACAAGAATTTTCTCATTCTATTTTAAAATATTTTGAAGAAAATACCCAAATTTCGCATGAATATGTCAGTAGCACAATATTTATTATCAATGGTCTGTAATATATAGTGATTAGTTACTAGTTTTTGCTTAGAGTAGAGTAATTAACTTTTGAGAGCATAGATTATATGTGTATATATATAAAACTAGCACTACGTACTCAACCTCTAGCTTATTTAAATGAGCAAAATTAGGTTGAAGAAAGGAATGATTAAGAATTGAATAGAAATAAGGAAAAATGAGAAAGTGTCACGAAAGTCTTGCATCTAAATAAGGTAAAAATGGTTGCTCTCATTGCCCTTTTTTAAGCAAAAGAAATAAGAGGGAAACGCATGTGATCTTAAATGATCTTTCGGTGTATTCAAAAGTGCTCATCTCATGTTTTTCACAAGATACAACCACAATTCTTTTTTTCTTTTATTATCCACATAAAAAAAATAATCGAATTAATCACTCACTGTATCAAATCCTGATATATAGGTTTTGTTTTCTTTTCCAGCTTTTCTACTAGTCACCACATTTTCTTGGTCCCCACTTGCATAATTATAATTAATTTGAATATATCTCCATTACTTCAGAACCGCAATGTAATAATTTATTTATACTGCCATAATTGAAGATATAAACTAAGTTTAGGTAAAATAAATATATTCAGTGATTAGAAGGTTTATTGAACGTAATATGCAGTAATATACAGACACATGTTTTTTCTCCTCATTTATAATTCCTATTTATATATCATGATTTTAAAATGCGTACGTTTTGTGCTACAAAATACGAGATCACTCTTTTCCTTTTTCTTGTTTATAAATTTGCCATAGTTATGAATTTTCAAAACTCTGCACGTTTCAAGAAATACGTACAGAGAAACATCAATTAAATTAGATCTACTATTTCTAAATCTAAAGATTTTAACTTTTATTTATTTAAAATGTAATTTATTTTGCTTCAGGCTTTATATTTTATAAAATCCAATATCATCATTATAAAACGTCCACCTTGTCACATCTCAAATCTAATAATAGCAGCGAATTAAATACAAAATTTAAAATCCTTAATGTTAACAACTTTACAAGATGATTTCAAATAAATAAAACTTTACAGGAATATAATAATTTTGAGGAGAGTTTTAATGTATGAATGAAAATGTAACTAGTGTAATTTATAATTTAGACAAAGAAAAGATATAATTAATGGAGAAATGCCAAATTTGCCCTTAAACTTTATGTTCGTTCAAAAATGTCTCTATTATTATCAATCTGATTCATATTAATTTGTTTTTATTATTATCAAACCGACTTTCATTTATTCTTATTTGTAACGGTGAGATAAACATGAACCATTTTATTAATGAATAATTAAACAATCAACATCAAATTTGGCCATTTTTCCTATAATTAAAGTAGTTCATGTGAATATGAACATTCACACGCATACCTAACAGTATATGCACTATAAACTAAAATTTGTTCTAATAATAAAAATAACAATTTTTTTTAGTCCAATACATGGTATAATAAGCCAATAATGTACTAATATATATTAAAAAAAAATTACAAAAAATAATATTTTTTTCTACGCATTAACACATTATTGACTTGGTATATTGTATTCGGTGTAAAAAAAATCAAATTCAATAATAACAATAGTAACAACAATCATGGTCGTACATAGTCCCAATAGACCCTCTAATAACACCAATATCGTCCTTCTTGCTTATTGATTTTTGCGATTTGTTAAAAGTAATAATAATAATAATAATTTACTATAGCGATAGTAGAATTTTTGGAAAGAATTAATAAAATTACTGGTGAATTAAATTAATAATATACTGACATATCTGAAAAAACTAATGACTTTTTACCTATTTTTTTTTTAATTGATAAGACAATATGTCATTGGTTTGGAATATGAAGAATCCCGACAAGCAACAGTTTGTTCAGCGGTTGAGGATTTGTCGGAGTTTGGTACTTTAATCCATGACTGCAAAGTTTTCTCAAGACAGACAGGATGTTTCTCTTGTTTGGCTAAGGCAGCAAAATTAATACGGCAACTCATAGTTTAGCTTAGCTATATAGCAACACTGAAATTTTGTTTTTGATTCTATTGTTTCTGCTTTATGTAATGATTCTTGATTAATGGAAGTTGCTTTACCTAATAATAATAATAATAATAATAAACGTATAAAGTAGAATGCGTCAAGAATAAGAGTGGAACCTTTCACTGAAACAAATTAATATAATATGCTTTTTGAAAATAAAAAAAAATAATGAGATTTAAATTCTAATTATACCTTAAAGATGAAAGGAATTTGAGTACATACATACATTAATGCAACTTTGCGAAATTGTTCAAATTTTCTTTAACCAAAAAAAGAAAATGGACCGACTTTCTTTTTATAATATACATGGATTAATATTAAAAACCTTTTAAAGTAATAATTAGTTAATATATTTTAACACCAACCATGTGCTCTCATAACTCATAACCGCATTATATTTTGCTGCCAAATAAATACATAAATTGATGTAAGATGCACATTTAATTGAATTTATACATATCTGGTCCACATGATATATAAATAATAAGCTGATGTGTGCTTGTTAGCATGCTAATTTGTTTAGCTTTGAGATAATTGGGGATTTAATCTTTTTTTCTTTATTATATATTGAAGAAGCACACGTGCTCAACGGAATGCCACACACAAAATGATATCATGAATTCATAAGAAAATTCAAAATTCAATACACAAAATCTAGGAAACATAATTAATTTGCTAAATAAATGTTAAGTTAGAAACAGGACCCTTCCTTAATGGAACCCATCACATCCATTTCTAACGTTACTATCAACTTTACCTAACATTGCATGGCTGGCATGTGATACTATACTTACCTCTTTTCATGCTCATCAATACTCTCTAGTCTCTACCTCTTCATTCGTTAATAATAATTAAAAAATAAATTAACTATGTAGTTTGGACTGTGTAACTTTGGACAGAAGAAGTTGAACTGTTTTAACGTTATTGGCATTATAAATACTAAAGGATGAAAATTCATCAATCAGAATTCTGAAATTGTCATCAAATATTAATAAGTGAATTCTTCAACACCTGAATTTATCGATATGGTTAAATTGGACTCTTCAACTGAATTTTTAATCGACTACAATTTTGAATCTCTAATCTATCATGTTACGTGAAATACCTAATCATGAATTGAGCTCTTACTAGTTAGACTCCACTCTTATTAAGCTTTAACATGCACATGGAATATATACTATTTTTTTTTAAATAGGGGTTCAAATGCATAAAATGTTAAAGAAGTCTAATTGCTCAATTGAATAAAAATTTGATGAAGGGGCCTAATTGTAAACTCTGAAAAGTTTAATAGATAATGTAATAGTAATAATAAAATTGGGACCACATAATAACTAGTATAAAATATTTAATTAGATATCCTATTAATAATATTATTAGATATAAATGCGGACACGTTTTGATCTAGCTATTAGGACCTTAAAGGAATCAATTGCTGCACCTTCTGATTACCTAAAAAACATAATAATAAATAAAAAAAACAAAATGGCATTTTGAATGTTATCCTGAAACTGAAAATTAACATATTAACGGTATATTATCTGAATTTCAAAATTGCAAATCAACATCTGAGTTATAATGGTTGCTAGCTAAAGTCTTTAGCATTTAAGTGAACATTTTAAATGGCCTTCAAATTAGGCTTGGAATTTAGGGCCACCAATTTCAGGTATAAGCATCCCTCCATTCTCATTATCATGAACCCTTTCACACTATTCTTCAATAAATCAAATTTCCTTGTCAATAATAATGAATTATACTAATTAAAAAGACAACAACCAACAACAGTAATAATAACCATCCAATGGAAACCATTTTGTATCAGCACAAGGTTAATGTGAAGTGAGTGCTGTATGAGATAAATTTCTTATCAGACTGAAAAGGAGAGCAGAGCAAGAAGATGAAGCATGTCCTTTGCGTACAGGTAAAGTTTCTACTTTTGTGGCAGACATAAATTTTCCCTGACTTGTTTGCCATATCAAATTAAATATAAGAGGTACCAAATTAAATGGAACCAGAAAAGCAAATTTATAGACTGACTACATCCATCAGTATCATCTCTGAATTTGGCATTTTGTCTCTTAAACTTTGTCAACAATGTTCTCTTCTAACTATCTAAATGAAATTCAAATTGTAATTTGGTTAGTTCAAAAGCTAACTTAGCATTTCCAGAATTCAATGAGTTCATTTACTGAACAAAATTCCAGAGATCAATCTAGTCTAAGTCAACTCATAGATAATAAGATTACCTTATGCAATCCACCCTTAAGGTTTTGATAGAGCCATCCTATAACACTTTCTCACACAAATAAATAGGAGCCACATGCTTGTGGAAGAAAGGAAAATGATCAATGTCCTATCTAATAATTTCTCATTTATGAAAGGCTTATCTCAAGTAAATAAATATCTCATTGTCCTTGAGGAGGCCTGCCAGTCAATCACGATCAACATTGACCTTTCATTGAAAGAGCCATAGTTATTGGCTGCTGGATAAGACACCCTATCTAATGGTACATCCTTTCATTGAAAGAGCCATAGTTATTGGCTGCTGGATAAGACACCCTATCTAATGGTACATCCTACTTTACTCTTCAACAGGATCATAAAATTATATTTGTAAAAATAAAAGAAAAAAAAAATCAACAACAGCACGGAATAAGTTATCTGAAATTTTCTTTCACTATAAAATGGTTGTTCTATCATATGCTGTTTATGATGGGGAACAGAGACACTTACAAGAGATTCTTGTATGTTGTCAAGGAGTATGAAATCTTTACATCCTCCTCTTTCCTGACATTGCCTGTTAGAATCACATCTACCTGCACATATAACATGCAGCACTCTGTGACATGATAAGGGCCCCCTATTGCCCTAAATCTTGGTAAAAATATCCAAATTCATGTCCTAGTGGCACAAAGTGAGGGAGAGGAAAAAGGAGAGCAGATATGAGGGATGTGGCCTTCTTCTTCTACGACAAAATTCTGCTACCCAGTGATTCTAGAAGAAAAATAAAAATAAAAATATGCATCTTGATATGGAGACTGCAACTGCAAAGACAAGAAGGATGCAAGTTGAGTGGTCTAGGAACAGTTACTGAAAACAAACTTAATTGGAAAAACCATGAAAATAATTTACCTTCTGATGCAATGCAATGATCGAGTTCTGAAGGCCGAGGGAAATGCTCAAAAATTTTAAACATTTTCTAGCTTGGTTGCATATTTTGAACCTCTTCATATATGGACTGAAAAAGAACAGTAGGTATATACCTCTCACCAAAGCTTGGAAATATGACCTGAAGCAATGAAAACATCAAAAAGGCATTTTAGATATAGAATTAGTTTAAGATTAAAACCTTAGAAATGCTTGTCTAGTGCCCTTTTTTTTTTTTTTTTCAATGATTAGCACAAGTGTAGGCAGATTAACTGGGAATTCCAAGGACAGGGCATTTGGACATCCTTTAAAAAATGAAAAATAATACTATACACGCTGTCCATATGGTGTTTTCCATCTTTGTGCAGGAGCATAAATAAGATTAAACTGATACCTGCACACTCTTTCCAATTTGGGCACTAAAACACACCATGTCTAGAAGATAAATGGTCTCAAGCATACCCTAAAACTTCATGAAATGACTGCCTACCGGTGGAGCTATGAAAAGTTTCACTTCAAGTAGAGAGCAGGCCCGAATTGATCACTTAGGATAGTTTGGTTAGACCCTCACATTGGTTTTGCTACCAAATTCCTTAGATATTGTTTTCATTTAAGATGGTTAACCAACAGGAGGACCCATTTTTGGTCTCATTCAGGCCAAGTTCCTGCATGTCAAACTTTTCAAGATGTTCTTGAGGGACAAGCTAACTTAATATTAGCAATAGTGACCGCTAAAATTAACATAATATTAATAACATAAATTACACATTAACAGTCATAATCAATAATTAACCATGCATAATCTCAAAAATAGTTTCACTTTAACTTTCAATTATTTGAATTTGCTTACTGTAATGAGCTTTCCAGCATTTTCAGGCCTTTTTCCTAAACTGATAGCAGCAGCAGCAGCTGCTCCGGATGAAATACCAACCTGGAGAAGAAGGAAAACAATTAAAACAACCAGCTGCTGTTTATTTATCAATCATAAAGAAAAGAGCTTAAGCTCATCACATTGTGATAGATTGGTTCTAAAGGATGAGTCTTCCAATGTAGAAAAAGGAGATGAAGTATAAGATCAAGATAAGAAAATCCCTTAAGTTGCTTAAATTATTCTGTCAATATGAAATTACTTAGCTAAACCTCAATAGCAAAACCTCTGAGAAGTAATATCAGAAGAAGATATGGGGGATTATATATTACCAGTAACCCTTCCTCCAACGCTAGTCTCCTTGACATTTCAACAGCTTCATCATTTGTGACCTACAATTTTGTGTTGAAAAATTTTGGATCAAATAATCAGTTAACTCAATCAGTTAGTGATATTACTGCATCCAGGGATCCTTTCTGACAAAGAAGTAAAATTGAATCAACTGGAACATGCAGAAGCTTGGGTATACGCAATACATATAGTTTTTTTAGAAAATCCAAAAAACAATCTAATTCATAAGCAAAGTCTTTAGAAGTCCAAAAGATTTCTAATGGCAGTCACCTGTAAAGTAACAAAATCATATCATTTGAATAAAATAAAGTGACAAATTCAATGCTGCCAGTAAATTGTTGAGCACAAGATATGAGCATTGATAATGTGCAAAACATTCTCACACCATGGGAAAAGAGGAGAGGGCTGCATGTTAATTAGTTGGAAAAGATGAAATTATTCAAGAATTGCTTTCATTTACATTCATTTATTGAACAAAGGAATAGCATATTAATTTGAGCACTAATTGCACATGTAAAAATAGAAGAACATAGAATTACCGTCCAAATTCACTTTGCTTATTATTCTCTCACAAACACTATCAATTCTATAAGTGTGATGTTTCTACCAACCAATCTTGGTGATTTTTATAAAAAACAAAAAGAATCAAACAACTAAGATTCTTTCAAGTCACCTTCAAAATCAAAAATTCAAAAATAAGATTGCTGAGAAATTAAGCCACTATCAGTTCCTTACCTTAAAAACAGTTCCTTACCTTAAAAACCTCATCAAGCAATTTAACATCCAAGACGCTTGGTATATAACCTACACCAAGATTTTATTAGCCACTTTCAGCAAAGAAACACCAATTTCAGCAGAAAAGAAAAAGAAACTTGTAAGCAAATAATAAATATAAATGATCTGCACCTGGGTTTTCTCCTGAGATTACACTTCTTTCTGCAGGCTCCACACCAACTACCTAAGTAAAATTTGAACGTTGAACATATACAAAAGATGAATAAGTGTTGTTTTGGTAGAAATAAAACTGAATTCTTTTATAGTATTTATGCTGAATTACGTTACAATATATAGGAAAAAACAATTACAATTATTCCCCTAATTATCCAACAAAAATATTCTATACTAGGCAGGATCATTGACAGACACAGCTTTCAGCATCCCTTAAAACTATCAAAATTATCTTTCATTTGAAGTGCAAAACACAACTGCTTTCTTGTAGCAATGCCAAAATTTATAATGTAGAGATCAGTAAAAATATCAAGTTGCACGGACATCCTACACTTTAAAGAATGTGATTAAATTAGCGCGTTAACACATGTCTCATAACAATTGACGGCAAAATGTTGGTCCTGATGGATTCTGAGCACACATCATGGGCAAATGCAAAAATTGCATTCGACCTACATAAACTTTGTAAGATGGAAGATGCCTCTTAAGAAATTAAATAATTGACCTTAAACCACAATCATATAATCCAATTTTCATCAAATTTATATGATCATCTAAGCCCATGTCTCATTTGGAATAGGATGGATAACTGAAAGGCCCATTGATGAATACAACATGTCTCCATAGACGATCCTCCAACAAAGCAACAGTTTATTTTTTCTGAGGTGCAATCGTCTTTCTGACATAGGCATCACAGACTTTACATCTTCCAGGTCCTTGGCAGCCTTCTTTGTCTTTCAGTACCATGCAAGTGGGCCAACAGGCATCAGAATATGCTGTCTTGTTAATCAAGAAATACTTGATGTGAACCAGTGTAATTCCAAGAATACCAAGGAAACTACCTTGTTAATGGCTTGGCGCATGTATATATCTATTGATAGCCCAATTACTTTAGAATCCCAACGAACTTAACAAATCAACCCATGATTAATAATTAGCTCATAAATTGAACAATAAAATTAAAAATGCTGCCCTGATGCATGGAATTAGTAGCTACAGGTTTCACTCATGTTTTGACATTTTTCACCACCAACTTGTTTGAAAAGCAGTGCTAAAGTACATCATATAACCTCTTAAACTCAATAGAGATTATATAATTTATGAAAAGTCTAAAAGATTGTGAAAGATAACTAAAGGTTAACAGCTCACTTTTCCATTTTATATTTTATCATTCTAATTTGTTGCTAGGCTCAAAGACCATTCTCAACCAAGAGATATTCTGTTTTATAACGCTTTTATTCAGTGAATCATTCACTCACTATATTGCTATTTCATGAACTTGAGTGTTAATCCTACATTTGAATAATACATGCATAATCTAATGTTTATGAATTTATTTATCTCATTTAGTTCATCATTCGTTTTCCCTCTATTTTTTCGGTCTAATTCGGTATTGAAATTTAAAAGGGTAAATTATATAAAGAACGAGAGAATAACAAAGGAAAATTTAGGGGAATAAATTGAAAATGCCCAACAAAGTTGCTGAAGAAATTCAAAGAAATTCACTACTCAATAGTGAAAATAATAACACACATCTCCCAGAAGTCTATGATTCATAAATAACGACTAATGAGGTATTCCAGAATTCTACTTGCCTTCTGGATGAATGTATGCTTAACTTATTGGAAAATGCAATGAAATGTCTCATTTACAGAATCATGCTGACCTTAATGTTTTTGTTAATCATTTTTAGAAAACGTCCAGTGCCAGTTACAGTACCACCAGTTCCAATTCCAGCAACAAGTATGTCAACATTTCCTAGTGTATCCTCCCATATTTCAGGTCCTGTAGTTTCAAAGTGGATCTGTAATTTATGCAAGGAAATTTAATAAATGACATCTATTGGAGAAAACTCTAAGGAATGACCAAGAGATTTAAATAGTGTGTGAAGCAGTATGATCAACCTTAGCATTAGCCACATTCTCAAACTGTTGAAACAAGTACGCATTTGGTGTGCTGAGAACAATTTCTTCAGCCTTATCAATTGCACCTTTCAAACCTTTTTCTGGGTCTGTCAAAACTATTTCTGCTCCAAATGCACGTAAAATGATCCTTCTTTCAAGACCTATGGATGCAGGCATGGTGACAATAAGTTTGTACCCCTTAGTTGCCGCAACAAAAGCAATACCAAGTCCTGTATTTCCACTTGTTGGTTCAACTAGTATACTCTGCACAAACACGAGAGCCCATGTGTGCTAGATACAGCCATATACTAAAGTATGGATTTTACAATGACATAATATGCATTTACAGTAAAAAGAACTTAGCTAACCTTCCCAGGAGAAATTTCTCCACTTTCTTCAGCTTCAGTTATCATACTGTAACCAATTCTGAAATACCAGCCAGTGACAAATCCATAAATCAAATAACTATAACGTGTTAATTCTTAAGAGCCTAAAACAACATTTAGCTGCAGATTAGACAATAAAATGGCCATGCTCAAAATTTATTACAATATGCTAACATTTGATGTATAAATATATACATTCATGGATTACATTTTCGAAGAATGGAGAGCTGAAGATGGTGTCAGTAGAACAAACAGGGTGTAAATGCCACTCTATCGAGAAGGGAAGAGAAAAGGTACCTATCCTTGACACTCCGGCAAGGTTCCATGGATTCAAGTTTTGCAGCAATGTTAGCCACACAGCCCTCTGTAACTCTGTTGAGATACACCATCGGTGTTCTTCCAATCAACTATATCAATTTGCCACAACTGTTGAAATCAGTAATGACTTTGAAACATAAGCATTATACTAAAAGCAGACTGCATTTTAAATTTATTTTTTTAATTCTTCTATTTGGACTAGCCATTTAAGTAAAGCGTACTTATTCTCATTCTGAGGTTTTCCAGAAACATTTGTAGCTGTTAATATCATAATTAGGCCACGCCAACAATATAAGCATACCAAAACTCTTTCTTCAAACAAATTGGCAATTTAGCAAAGAGAAGTAAAACCCAATGGCAAAATCAGTAATTCCGTTGAAAACCAAAGGCGAAAGAAAATTTCAGGATGAACCTGGGTAACGTCTTCTGCAATGTTGACAGCTTCATTTTCTTCTTCCTCTACCAAATCTTCTTCATCTTCTTCTACGGTGGCCGTCTGGTAGAGCGAAGGAGCCTTGGCTTTAGCATAAACGACAATGGAAGCGAGTCGTTTTGCAGCAAAAAGGCTGTTGGAGGAGGAAAAGTTAGAGACTTTAATTGGCGCAAAAAGGTACCGTCTAGGTAGGGGAACGAGAGAGGGAAGCGGAGGAAGGGGGAGAGAAGAAGAGAGCGCCATGAGAGTACAAGAGTTGTTTATCAGAGGTTTATAAGATGGGTTTTTGTAAATTTTTCCAATATAAGTATTACTATTTCTATAATTTAACAGTCTTTTTGGGCTTTTTCAAGATTGGAGTTTCTAATTGCTGTTGGGCTTTTGAGACATTGAGCCCAAAAACCATTAATATTTTTTTTTGGTAATTTACTACTAAATTCAATTTTAGAATATTAAAACTCATTCAATAGTGATTTTTTAAAAACATTACTTTGAATAGAGATTATTTTGATGCAAAAATAGTTTAGATTATTTATGTATTACTGCTAAAAGAACCGAATAATCCATTCCTACTGTCTCATGTTTTTCAGAAAAAAGAAAGAAAATGGAGATTAGAAACTTCTATTGGAAAATCATTTTTACTCTGTATATTATGGTTATGATTAACCATATGTAGCAGCCAAACGTTTGATATTTTCTTTGAAAATGTTTATGTTTCTGTTTTACAACATCCAAAATCTGCAGTAAGAACAAACTGCAGTTCTCACCTAAGAGAACACATTGCAACTCTCACCTTTCTAAGCAGAACAACCTCATGTTATCTCTCATGAAACAGCTTTATCATTCCCAATTATGAATCTAAATTTCCCTTTTCTTTTTCACCAGAAATTAGGTGGCATAGGAATTGTTCTTAATTCTCTACTGATTGCAGTCCGAGAGTATCTTATGGACTTATGCATCCTCATTCTAATACCAGGGACTTTTCTGGCCACAGCCTGCCATATCATTTGAACAGCATCACCTTGCTTAGATGGATAGTTGAATTCAAAGAAATGCTCAACCTCTTTCAGTCTCTGCCACATCCGAGTCCATTCAGCCTTCGAAATACCCCTTATCAAATTTATGAGGAATTTTTCTTTGACAGCATCTGAAGTACGAACAAATATGCAGAACTCTGAGTAGTCAAGAACATCCTCAAACGGGAGCTCAATATCATCGCTGATTATCACTGGAACACAGTGGCTGGCGATGGCATCGAAGAGACGGTTCGACGAGGGAGTATCACCAGCTATATTGAGACAAAATTTGGAGGAATGCATCCCCTGGGAAGCTTTGTTGATTCCATTCTTTAGAACACTCCCAAATTGAAAATGCACATCTTTTTCATCTTTTAGAAGGTAAAATAATTCCTGCCGAGCAAAGCCACCCTGACAATTAAAAATCCAAAAAAGTAAGAATTAGCATGGACAAAGTGCTCACAACTTAAGGCCTGGCAAAGAACATTAACAGCATGAAGAGTGTGAATCATTTTACTACGATGGCATCTAGAAACTTACAAATCTAAAGATCCCCTGCCCCTTTCACAAAGAACAAAATGAGAAAACATTCATTCACAAAGAACAAAAAGAGAAAACATTCATTTCTCCAGTCCCATTACTGCATTACAAAGGTCAACTGAGAATGTTATAAATGAATTTGCATTTAATTGATTCCAGAACACCATAGCTACATCTCATCCTCAAGAGGTCCTCCACAATGCGTAGCAGTTGACGCAAATACAGATATACAAAACAAGTCAATCACATACACAAACGCAGTAGCAGTGTCCACAATGGCTTCAGCAAAATAAAAATTGATATGGCCTATGAAAAATATATCATTTTTCAAATTGATGTTGCAAGTGGAATATGAATGTGAGTTGACACCAGTTACATACCGTATCTAGGAATCAGTTCCTTAACTTATTTTATATTCAAAACTCTGTTATGTACAAAACCATAACCACAAGTGAGCCACGTAATATTAAGTAACACTAGATATATGAAAGAAAAATTGTCAAACAAAAGCTTAATTTGACAATTTTTAACATGTTAAAGAAACAAGATTCAAAAAACAACTATATACTTCACTCATCTCAGCAAACCTAAAAGAATCAATTAACAATCATATATTGAAGGGGAAGAATACGTACATCTTTCCTATATATGGCTCCTTGAAAGTACAGCAAAATTGGGCGGCTATCATAATTAGACGAGTCATTCACATAGCTTTTGATTAAATGAACGTAAGGTGCGATTACATCTTTGTCAACATTTGCTACATTGGGAGGATATCTCCCAAAATCTGCAAGTATGAACATTGCTGGCCATAACTTCATCCTTGCATCCAACATGCTATTTGGGTGGTGAGCCAAAATAACATGGTCCCGCCCACCTGACCTCTTCCATTCCTTTTGTGAAGTCACAAACTTTACCAGCTTCTCTTGTAACAATTTGTTCTTGCTTCTATTTTGATGTGGATTTACCTTAGAATATCGGTTATAGCATAAAGAAGAAAAGAACGGAACAAATATGATATCAGCTTCACTTGAATTTCGGACTCTTATAGCATTATCAGCCCTAGGAAAACCAGGAATTTCTGAAGCAAGAAGATCTAGTGTAAGCCAATATTCTATACTATGTTGCAAGTTCAACCCACCAGGATATCCAGGTATTTTAGTTCTGATATCCGGCCAAACACTATTGCCTTCAGCTTTCCAATCTAAGAGCTCAAAATGAAATTCAGCTGGCAAATCATACATGAAAATCTTAAGGGGTTCTTTCTCATTCTTTTTGTGGGTATTGCAAGTGACATCTTTCACAAGAACATTCTCTCGGATAGCCTCACCTTCTCCTCCTCCTCTATTATTCACAAGGGTTGCTTGATTAGCAATTGAGGATTCAGAACTACTTTTATTCCTAGATTTGGAACTACCATTGTCAATTACAGAATGAAGTGGATTGGTTAACAAACTATGATCAGTTAAATTAGGGCGGCTAGTTGAACGCAGCACAAGGAACCAAGACAAAATGAACATGGCCAACACAAATGAGAACAAGCAAAATGGAGATTTCCTAGAAATAACCCCAAGGGTTGAGGCATGTTTCTCAACCATTGCTACACTGATCGAAAATCTAAAATCAGCAATATCTCCTACCAAACAGCATGCCAAAATTTAAGCATCAATCTCTGAGCCAGAAAAATCATATATACCAAATATAATCACACATAGGTAACGCCAGAAATCATCAAAATCAATCACATTGTTTGAAATTCTTCATATAGAATCAATAGAAGAGATTACCTCCATAAATATTCATGTTAATAACACAGCCCATAAACCGAAACCCACCAATTCTAGCATTGCTTTCTCATATATTCCTCCTCCACATTGTCTAGAATAACAAAGATCAAGCAAGACCCAGGAAGAAAAATACCCAGGAGATACAAAATGGGTGAGAACCAAGAAACCTAAAATGGAAGAGAAATATGAAATGGGAAGAAACTGGAAATCTTGTTCTTTGTCCAGCAAAAAAGATTGTTACTTGAGGATCATTATCATACCTTAGAAGCAAAAAAAATAAATAAAAAAATCAAGCATACATCAAAATTGCTGTTGGAGCAGTGTTTTCTGTATGAAATTGTGTTGTTTCAGTTATTTGTGATTGAAAGAATTCTCTCTGTTTTGTGATTAGAGTGTAATAAGAAATAGAGTTAGCGTGGGAATAGGGTCCATCTATTGAAGCGGACTTTGTCTCTCTCTCTCTCTCTCTTCATCTTCTCCTTCCCTCTGTTCATTTCTTTGCATTCTTATTTTCTTTTCTTTGGGTTATTTATAGAAATTGATAATTAATAATTACAATTTACATTTCTTTTAAAGGATTAATTAATAAATATCTAACAAAGAGATAAGATAGCTTTTTTTTTGGGGTCCATTTATCTCATCGTATTCATAATTTTTTATTAAATTATTAAATTAATTTCCAGACGCTTATTATAATTATTGTGAAACTTTATTCTATGATTCATTAAATAGAGGCGTTATAAACCCTATAATTTGACTATTCTCATAGAAATACTAATATTCTCATGAGGTGATTCTGAATTTAATCTTTTTTTATAAATCCAACAACTACAGTATTTAATTATTTTATTTGAAATCTTTTTTTTTTCAAATAATAATAATTTTCTTGCATTTTATTATACCAGGGATTTAAAGATTCCTGAAGCTCAGCCTCATCCTGATTTATTGAAGTTGTTAGATTCACATGATTTTGTATTTTAATGAATGTACTTACGTAATTTAAATATAATAATAAGAAATTTTGGTTTTAAAATCTTTTTATAGTATGATGTAAAAGTCATATATCACATAAAAATTAGTGAGATATGTTTATTTATGTGATTATATTATATATGCACATGTTTATTATAAGGCATTTCTTGATTTTCTTAATAATATATTTGCTTATTTACCAAGAAATAAAACATGCAAATATGCAAATCCCTGTGTATACAGAGGTCGCAACTGGTGCAGTTTTATTCATATGCTTTTAATTATTATTATTATTATTCTAGAATATGTTAAGTATAAATTTTAATTATGTCACCTTACTTTAATCTTTATTTAATTTAAATATTTCAAAATTATGCTCTTTAGTCTTTCCCCATTAAAATAATAGGTCCATTTTTCTTTTTAATTTGTCTCAAAAATATATAGAATTTACTATTTCTATCCCATTATTAATTTGTAATTTATCTATAATATTCTTATTTAATTTCTCAATAATTAATAAATTTATATTCAATTTTTAAAACCATTTTCAAGTAGAATTTAAAATAACGTATATGAATATGCAACTTAAACCGCCCAACAGAATAAACCAACTCAATGAGTTTCTTAACAAACATATATGAATATGCCTAAGAGTATAATGTTTGCTTGGCATGGATCTTCTCTGCCATGTTAATCACTTCTCTTTCACAATGCATATCACCAAGTGAATTGCAAGTTATACATCAACAGAATCAAAGGGCAATATTTTGAAACCTAACGGTATTATTTAAAGATGTTAATAATCCCAAAGATATTCAACATGAGACAATTTATGAAAACTCTACTCAATTTAAATGCATTCTAAGTTTACGATTCTATTGCTCTGATGCTTGATACTCTCATTTTGCAGAGCTGTGAAGTTTTTCATTGAGTCCATGCAAATGACAGAATATAATTGAACCAGACTTGTGAAGGATCAGAACTGGAACTGCATCTCAGGCGAATAGCCAAGAGCATCAAGGTGAGCAGCCACCGCCTTGTTCATAGGTGGCGGCCCACATCTTAGTATCTGCAGATTGAATCATCACAATTATCAGAATTATCAGTCTTGTTCTTTTAGTTCTATCTATTTAACTTGTTCCAAGTTTTCAGGGTATAATGGATGCATATAATGAATAACGGAGCACAATTCCATAGAAGCTTTACTGCTGTTGAATGGGATAGAAACCATGCGATCATCAAATAATATAATCAGTGTGCACATTCTTATCAAATCAGTTCCCATAAATAAACAAAAATTTACCTGGATATCAGCTGCCGGTGCAGGACAGTGCTGCTGAATCATTTCCTTTGATACAAAGCCAACACCACCATTCCATACTTCAGGAGGCTGAGGTAAAAAATAATATTTCAATAAGTTTTATTAATCAAATTTATTTTGCTTGCATAATACATTCGCATATCTCTTCTGAGTATGAGATAATACATTCATCAGAAAAGTAGTGATATTTGATTTTAAACAGAATGCAAAAGCACATGCATTAGAAAAATTTGGTGTACAGAAGAGGCAATATAAAATAGGCCGCACGGTGACAACCAGTGCATTTGTAAGCTTATATCGACAGAAAATTATCAGAAGAATCAGTTGTTGCTTCAATTTCTTTCATATAATTCAACACTGGAACTTGTGTGTCAACATATATTTTTCATCCTTCTACTCAAGAAGATTTTAACAAATTCAAATCAAAGGCAAAATGACAAGTTTCACAATATAAAATTAGACAGCCTGCCTAAATTAGAAAGAATGGAATCTAAATGAATTTTCATAAGATCAGAGAACTTAACAAAACAGAAAGAATGGAAACTAAAACTTAAGTAAATGAGAACATATTAAAAAGTGAGAAAAAAAAAAAGGAAGAGGATGTAGCGAGAAAGGCACCAACTTGATTCAAAACATAGTAGACTTTGAAGCGATCGGGGTAATTAGAAGCAAGGCTGTCCAATTCTTCCTGTAAATGAATAAAAAAGTAAATTTGCATCATCAATTTTCTAAGTGTAGCAAGGGACAGCACGCTCATTTATTACAAAATAAGAATATTTGAACAGGAGAATTTTTCCAAGGAGACCATGATTTCCTACCTAGAACAATTTCAGACAGTTTAGAAGAGTTTATGTGCAATTCTTAAAGTTTTCTCGAATACTGCAGTAGATAAGTGTCAAGTGGCAGTTCATAAAAGCTAATCAAGTCAATGCATACGTGAATTCAACTAAGATTGCATGACCATAAAAACCGTTACACAACAAGTACAGTTCCAGAAGTTTACTTCCAATACCTTTACATTGGTTGGATTTCTTACACAATGAAGTCAAGAAAAAACTTTCTTAGCAGCAGAACATCACTTCCAATACCTTTTCATTGGTTGGATTCCTTAAAATTTAAAGAAAACTCCAAAATCAAATAAGAATGTCCATCTCTTAGTCAGAAAAAAGTTTATTTTTGAAACTCGATTTCGACACAATCTGACACGTGTGTGCCGTTCAACAATGATGGTCCACGCTGATAATCCAATATTTGGTTTTGCAAGTACAAAAAATTAATTGAGAGAGAGCTACATAATCGAAAAACAGAGGTCGAGATATAAGAGCTCTAATTTACCTTCAAAAGAATGTCCTCATAAGTGACATTGGCATAAATAAGGTGAACCTTAGTCCTGTCCTTTGGGTTTTCTAATATTGCTCTGGCGACCTAGGTGGATACATTCAGAAACAGCATAAATTATGAATATCATAGTTTTATAAAAGGAAACAGTTCAAGAAAGTTCCAATATGAGGTCTTGAAAACTTGAAAAGACAAAGTTAACCTATTAATAACATACTTGGAACATTGGAGTAATGCCTGAGCCTCCAGCAATCATTCCAAATGCTCTAACCTGGCCAGGTTGGTATCTAAACCGCCCCTGTGCAAATAAGATTTAACACAAAAGCAACCACGAGAGACCATATCTTTTTCACAGTATAATATATACGCACAGCAAGCCAAAAAATAAAAATGAAATCTATACTCGTCATTTGTTTCATTCTCAATTTAGAAACAAAATTCACAAAGATCTCCATGAAGACTTTCCCAATAAATGGTCAACATGTAGCCTCATTGTCACCATAAATACGCATTAACTTTTGTGAGCATATGGAAAGGAATTTCTGGCATCAATAAGATTTGAAATCGCTAAGGTAGTGTCCGTTTTACAGCTAGACTAAAGGATAGCCAAACTTGACGATACTATATAACATGCTAAACACCTTGTTCTGGGCTTCATTCAATATAAACTAGATATATACTGAAATCATAGCAAGAAGATGTGGCGCACATCGGCAATAACAACAGAGCTATACAACTGCACAATTGCATGACCATAAAAACTGCTTTTACTTTAACCACCAGTTTAGTTTGCCATAGAACAGCATGCATATTCAAAAGCAGATTGCCAGTTCACTTGCAAGAGCATGTACCTTGGGTCCCTTCACAGAAAGATAATCACCAACACGAATCTCTCTAAAATGATGGGACATCCTTCCTTGTGGATACATCTAGATTACAAAAAAGATCCATAAGTAGCCAATCAGATCAAAAAGGGCAAGAACCAAAAAGCCTATAAATTCAAGACCATGAACAGAAAGTTCTATATATACCTTAATAACCAGCTCAAAACGGCCAAGATCAGAATCCAATGTAGTCGGAGTATATGGTTTGATAACCTCATCACCCTGGCTATCCTTGCCCCTGTTCAAAAAAAGAAGCATTTTAAGCTGGCGATTAAGGTATATGTAGAACTTTGTTAGCATCTCGACTCTTTTTATCTCGAAGAAATCGATCACAATCTATTCTGTTTGATGACAAAAGGGGGGCCAAAAAAAAAATCAATAAACCTGCAGCTTATATGTTGTCCAATTGGAAGGCCCAAGACAGAAGTAGGGGTAGGAAGTGCAAATGTGAACTTTGCTACATTATGGCTCAGCTGAGTGCGCTTGACAAGTTTAAATTCCTTGAAATTCTCAGGATCCAAGCAGCCTAAACACCACACAAGACAGAAAATGAAGTAGATTTCCAGAAACACAAGTACATTCATAAAGTAGTACACAGACACAGGGAAAAAAAATCATTATTAGACTAGTTACAATCCCATGTTTTATAACTAGCTATCAAGATGTGACCTTTCTGACAGATACGATTCTGACACTGATAAATTGAAGAACCCACAAATCAGAAGGACAGAAACTCCATAAATGTCCAGAAATTAAGACATTTGACAAAATGATGAGCAGTTAGGATAGGAAGTTGAAACGAGAGGAGGTAAAAGATCAAACCTTTGGGCTTCCCTGATGAAAAGAAAAAGATAGCACCAACAAGAACAGCCAAAGCAGCAACAGCAACACCTCCAAGAATCTGAACATCGTGAGTTTGCAAGAAACCCAGATCCATGACAGGCAAATGCCCAATAATTCGTTCCCCCAAAAGGCAAAGTAGAAAAAAAGGTTAGAGATTTAAAGAATAGAAATTGAATCAGTAAGCGGGTATTACTGACACAAGCAGAGAAGAAATAAAGAGAGAGCACAGACAAATATTATTTAAAATATTGAAAAAAGGAAATTGGTAGGTGCAGGAAAATGGAGATAATAGAGTAACGGGGCCGCCAGTGTGTGGAATCTGGTACACCTACCAAACCTCTTCTTCAAAGGGTGGGATTGGTGCTCAGTTGTTGTCGTCACATTTAAAATGGTTTCCATGTTATTTTTTGTTAAAAATATGTTTTCCGCAAATTATTTTTATTTTTTAACTCATTTTTCTTTATTTAAATTTATATATAATACATATTTTTAAAAATGGATAATCGTAACTTTTACCTTTTAATTATTTAAAATATAGCAATATTTTCTTTTTTATGGATCATTTTCTTTTGAGTTGTTTGAAATTAATAAATTTTCTCATTATATAAAATGCCAGCATATAATATAAAGATAAAATCGCTCTATTCTAAAAGATTTAAAGGTAGGAATCGATAAAATAAAAAATTTAAAAGCAAAATCACATTTATCCCTCTTATAAACAAGTAAATATTAATAAAAAGCATGGTGCATAATGCGTTCAAAATATAATTATTTTATATTGATTAACCTTGTCAACTGGTGCATTGAACCATTCTCTCATAATAATAATAATAATAATAATAATAATAAAAAAGGTGTCATTGAATCATGGCACTACACAAGTGGATTTTCTTAAATAAAATATGATTGAATAAAGCTAAAATGTGATAACATTTGAATATTAATAGCCAGAAGCAAGACGCAAATCTTAATGGAGTATTAACCAAAAAATAAATAAAAAATTTGATTCCCATTTTTTGTCGTTTTGGCTAGAGATCGCACAGCGAACAAAACTAGAAACAATCTATGGTTCAAAAGACAAAAATGCCCATATGGATTAGGCCCATTGACACTTAACATTAATGAATAAAGTCCTTTCAAGTTTCAAGGACGGAATTGTTGTGCAGTTGGAATAAATTAAAGGGAAAACTGCATCTCTCATATCATAAATAAAATCTAATTAAATAAAAAGTTCCTAAAGCATATGGAAAGCAAATCAGTGGCTTTGTTATTATTACTCCCACTCCCAGTAGTTTGCTCCAAAAAAAATTAATCCATGGAATAGTTGATTATTTTCACTTATAGTTCTTGCCATCAAAACACTGGGCCAACTTCAATCCCCTCAAATTAAATGCAAAAGTTCCTCTGTATAATTAGCTTTATTTTTCCTTTTTCTTTATTTTTAAAAGAAATACAAAGAAGGTCCTTCGGGATCCCACATCGCTTGTTGATTGTGGTGTGTGTAGATATAAGAATTAGCATATTTTGTTAAAATTGCCATGGTTTTAATAAAGGGTGTGTTCCTTCCCTATCCGTGTGTGTGTCGCTTTCAAAAAAATCTTGAACTTCTGGCCCGGTTCAAGTTATGGTGTGGCTGTCGCCTTCTGCGCAAATGGGAGTGGGGCCTGGTCCTTCGGGATCCCACATCGCTTATTGATTGTGGTGTGTGTGTGAATATAAAAATTAGCATACTTTGTTAAAATCGTCATGATTTTAATAAAAAGTGTGTTTCTTCCCTGTTCGTGTGTGTCGCTTTAAAAAAAAAAGAAATACAAAGAAAAGTTTAAGAATACAGTAAGCAGTAATGAATCTTTTTCCATGTGTATACTTTGCTTTCCAAATGTATATTTAGTTTCATGCTATTTGTCTTTATGTACTTTCCCTTCTCTCTATCAAAAACAACAAAAAAGTTTCATGCTGTTTTTGAATAAATTTATATTGTTAGTGATATGAATTTGTTGTTAATTCAGTCACTATGAGGTAAATAGAAATCAATTCCCATTTTACAATTGATTGTAGAAATTAACTTTCTGATTGGACAACAAATTACTGATACATGAGCCTCAATTCACTCCATAATTTCCTCCCTTTGATGTGGGTATTTGCTACTTTTAAGAGATATGTGAAAGAAAAAAGTACGGAATTTGAAAGATATTTTCAGTTAATAATATATACTACGTCCTTTTTATTTTATAATTATACATCCACATAATTCCCTCTCTCTCTCTCTCTATTTTGTCTTATAGATTTAAATTTGAACCATGTTTTTATTAATTAATTGAATCAATGTCCTACTAGCATTTAACAAAATTAATTTTCATAATCAATTTTAAGATACTATAATAATAATAATAATTATTATTAACTTATTTATTAGTAAATACATGCATATACAACGAAAACATCTCCAGCAATTTCTGTGTTTTTTTTTTAACAACAGCAATTTCTGTGTTGTAGCTTTGTAAATAAGTAAATAAAAACTCATTAAAAAAACAAAATTAGCTGAACTTTTTTGGTTCTGTGATTAATTTAAGGAATTGCAGGGCCGAAGCTCTTACAATCCACTAACCACTTCTGATCAGCACCTTGGCAAAAGAAAAAGGTATCGGGCCGCATCTATATAAAGTTATAAACAATTATCCACCAGGCTCCCATTAGCAGAACCCGGCTTTAAACCCATCAGAGGACCCGGAATTGGCCCGAACAAGTGGTTCCCACCTAACAGTACCCTCTTACAATCCACTAATTATGAGCCTTTCGAACCGCAGCTTTTATCGCATACGGGCATAAGTGTAGTTAGAAAATTAGTCCAACCAAATAAAAAAATATAAAAATAAATTATTTAAATACGTTAGTAGGATTAATTTTAAAAAAAATAACATTATAAGAATATTTTTTAATTTTTAGTGGAGTCAATTTAAAAAAAATAAACTTAAAAAAAAAATTAAAGGTTTTTTTTAAATTTTTTTTGGTTGACTGGGGTGAATTGACCCCATTCAACTAGTGGCAGCTACGCCCCCTGCATACTGGGTTGGGATCATCCCTGTAAACTTGTTGAGCTCCATATTTAAAGCAGACAACTTGGGATAAACCTGGAAAATATGGTAATAATCCTTGTAGATTATTATGGCTTAGATCAATAGCTATTAGTTTACTGGTGAAAGTGAAACCCATTGTCCCTGTAACTTGCAGGGACGAGAAATTGTTGTGAGAGAGTAAGTTGTTGAAGAGAATGACGATCAAACAGAACTGATAATATAGGCCCAAATAATCGGTTGTGGCTGAGATCTAAAACCTGTATATACTCTAAATCACCCAAATTATCAGGTAGATTTCCCTGCAATTTGCTGTTTCGAATTGAGAGCTCAACAAAATACATCGGCAATGTCGATGGAAGTTGCCCAGTGAATTTGTCATCACTGCAATCGAGAAAGTACAAGTTTTGTTAGCAAACCCAGATCAGGAAACTCACCGGAGATATTGTTTTGTTGGATTTCAAGTCTTTTTAAGCTCAGAAGAGAACTGAAGCTTGATGGTAAGGGTCCATGTGCCGGAGCCAGGATCCAGGGTCAGAGGGGTCCCGGTACATTAAAATTTATTATAAAAAAATTAAAAAAACATATAAAAAGACAGGAGAGAAAAAAAAGAAGTGAAATTACCAAAACAACGTTATTTTAGCTATTATATTATAGTTTTTTTTGTTATTTACTCTTAATTTTAATTTTTTATATCATATTTTTATTTTATGATAAAAATTTTAAAAGTAATTTATATATTTCAAAATATTGGGACACTTAAAATTTTAGAGGGAGCACTTAAAATAAGTTAGAGGTTTTCCATTATAATTTATATATATAAAAATTCAAAAAAAAAATAAAATTGAGGGCACACCCTCGTCAAAGTGTGGCTCCGCCAGTGAAGGAGATAGTTGTTATCAAGATAGAGCTCTTGAAGATGGAAGAGAGAACCAAAGAGAAAATGGTATCTCGCCGGAGAGAGAATTCTTGGAGAGAGTAAGCCGACGGAGGCGAATAAGGTTGGCAATAGAATCAGGTATAGAGCCAGAGAAGGAGTTATCGGCGATATCAAGGGTCTGCAAGGAAAGGGGGTCCCAGGTGGTGGAAGAAAGAGAACCGGAATAACCCACAGGGTCAAGGGTGATCTCAGTGACCCGAAATAAACCGGAACTAACCCGGTCGCAGCGGAAGCCGCAGGTGAAATTGTCACTGAAAACGTGGTCGCATGGATCAAATGACAAATTCCAGGAGCTGAGGCAAGATCCTGGAGCTATGGAGTTGGGTGTAAGCCCATGCTTTAGATCCTTTAGCACTCGTATGTCGCCTGGATAGGTTCTTGATTCTACAATCACAACCCCAACTAGTAGTTCTAAGAATGTAATCACCGAAGGAAGAGAAAGATTGAGAATTGTTTCGTATTTTGACATATTATGCTGATAGAAAGTAAAAGGCAGGAAATGGTGGATCTGGAGTAGTGCTTCAAGTTTGTGAAGGCAAAGAAGTAGTTGCTGTGCAGGTAAGAAACTTCGATTAAGCCGTACGATTTGTTATTTATAGTATGAGCGGAGGCTTTTTAATTGGCCGGCATGTGCCCACGTGAGATTCAGGGTCCTCACCTTCCCTTGTTGATTCATTCTGCTGATTCCAAGGAAGAAACAAATTATATTTAATCATTCTTATCACTTAATTTAAGTTCATCGGTTGTGGAAAATTGTATCCACGCATTTAAATACCATAATGTTTTTAGTATCTTTCTTTGTGTTTTTAAGTATCCATCTTATTTGCTTAGACCTGATCCATGTAGAAAATCCCTTATATAAGGTTTAAAGAAGTAAATTCCAATTAACGTTTAACAAACCCTTCATACATTAATTGGGACGAAAGATTTGGAAACCAAGAACTGGTGTGATTCCCTTGTAATGTATAAATACAACTTGGTTTGTATTGTTCTATGCACAGCCGTTATCTAAAAGAATTTCATGGCAGATAAATCATTGTTCAGAATGATGAAAAAGTACCAAGAACCCTCATTGCAAATTTATAAAGAAAGCTGTCTTGCCTATATATATAAATGCTATCGGAGATGAGAAAAACTTCAGCCGTCCTTTCCCACAGCAGTCAAATAACACATTAAACATGTGTTGCTAAGAAAAAAAAAATGAACAAAAAAACCCAGAAAGTGCGGAAAAAATTGAGCACCTTCTGAGTGGCATTCCAAATGGACATTTTTTCAACACTTCAAAATTGGTGCTCCTGGCTTTACTTCTTCTTGGTTATGCTATCCAGATACTGCTTCACACAAGTTTGGTTTGTCTCGAATATGAATGGCATACTCCGTATCTGCAAATCCATTAAGTCGACCTGAGTTACTATGAAATTGGATATGCAGTGTAACAAAAACATGGGCGACGTATCCTATCTGCTAAGACATGTACCAAGAACATACAAATGCAGTAAAATACACTCAATTTCTTTTCATCAGTTGTTATTAGCACTTCAATATTTCAAGATGTTGCTACCATGGAACTAAACTAATCCTATATATAATTGTCTGATGATCCTCTTTACATGGTTGTTAATAAACTACCTTCATAAATAACACCATAAAAGGATCATATAAAGATAACATGAGAAAAAAAAAGGATATGATGAATTAGATGGTACAAGTGCCTGAGTGAAGGGACTTGCCACTTAAAACATAGCTCAGGCGCCTAAATTTTAGGCAAAAAGGTGGAACTTGGTTCTTCTCATACCAAAATTTTAAACAAAGCACCCATGATAACCAACATAGGAAAACCATAGCATACTGCTGATGAGTTAAGGCAGGCTTGGGATATGTGTTAAGAAAAAGGTTTAGCATCAAAACCAATGTTTTAAAAATTGGGTTGACTCGGCCGGTTCAACCACAAACCGATAAGAAAACCGATTTGATTCAACATAAAACTGGAATGTGCAAAAACTTGGTTTGAATGGAAAAAATCCAGATTGGACCAGAAAAATCGGACTGAACTGAAAATTGAAAATTATGTGAAATTGTTTCTACTATATTTTTATTTTATATTTTTAAATATTGAATAACTACATAATTTAAATGTAATGAAACATTAAGAAAAAAATGAACATGAACATGATAATTATAAAAATAATTTCAGGTAACATCATAAAAATAAATTTTACAATTGAAATTAAAATTAAAAAATTTATAAACCCAAAAATGCATTTTTCCGATAAATTCAAATATTTAACAGAAAAAGCCAACTATATTGTTTAATCTTTTACTATTATTGCTAAAAAAGTAGTAAAATACATGAAAAAAGATTAATATTTGATAATTAATAAATTGTTTGAATATATCTTTTTTATATATTATATTTTTTATAAATAATTATATTTAAAAATAAAAATAAAAACTTTGAATCAGCCTGATCCAACCAATTGACTTATGACTTAGTTAGCAGACCGAGTCGATATCCGATCCGCTTCTGAAAACATTGATCAAAACAAGTTTAGCATCAAAACAACATAAGAGAAAGTTGAATGGATGTTATGGTTATAGGGTTTGAGTTTTTTAAAGCAATATTTTAGTTATAATAGGATTTGATTTTTAATTAGTTAAAAAATAATTTTTATTTCCTAATTAGAATAAATTCATAATTTTCCAGTTAAATTATAATTTTTATTTTATTAAATGTTCTTAATCTTGTAATCTCTATTTAAAGAGACAAATTTAATCAATAAAAGGAAAGTTCTAATTTTTCAGTACAAAAGTACAAGAGATCGGAGCTCTCTCTAACGAGGTCCAAGATTCCAGTCTCCCTCTAATGAGCTGAGAGATTTCAGCCTCCATTTAACGAACTGAATTATCATATTAGTTGCTCAATGTTTCAATCCACAATTCAGGTTCACAACAAATTGGTATCAGAGCTAGGGCAACTCTCAAACCCAAGATAGTCTTCTCCAAGAAGCATAGGCAACAAGTGATGCTAGGGCTGCCAAAATAGAGAAGCAACTGGAAAGTCAGATGCAAGAACTGTCGTTACAATTCAATGAATTGATGTCCGAGCTTCAATGAGAATGGCATGCGGAATCAAAGGGCACAACGAGCCATCACCCACCACTAGGGCGCACACCTATTACGACTCGAGTAGGCAGTTCAGCCAAACCTATTCGAAATTGCAACCATCGCTTGAGGACAAGCTCTTTTTCCAGGAGGGGAGTGGGAGTATTGTTATGATTATAGGATTTGAGTTAGGAGTGTGCAAAACCCGACCCGACCCGAACAAGCTATTCGGGTAAGGTTAGTCGGGAGATATGGGTCGGATCGGTTCTTCAAAAGTGAGGTATTTTGAATTCGGGTCGGGTTAAAATCATCAAAACCCGAACCCGACCGAAGTATTATATATACCTTTTTTTTTCACACATTCCCACTCCCACACAACTCTCTCTCCCTCTCTCCTTCGATCTACCCTCTCCCCTTCCCCTCTCTCTCTCTTCTTCTTCTTCGATCTGCTTTTCCTTTCTCTCTTTTTCTTCTTCTTCTTTGACCCGCTTCTCCTCTCTCTCTCTCTTTCTTCTTATTCGATCTGCTTCTCCTCTCTCTCTCTTTTTCTTCTTCTTATTCGATCTGCTTCTCCTCTCCTCTCTCTCTTCTCCTTCTTCTTCAATCTGCCCCTCCTCTCTCTCTCTCTCTCTCTCTCTTCTTCTTCTTCTTCGATCTGCCGCTCCTCTCTATCTCTTCTTCTTCGATCTTGCTTCTCCTCTCTCTTTTTTTTTCGAGATCTGCAGTTTTACTTTGTTTTTTATTTTTAATTTTTTGGCTGAAGATGTAGATTTGGTCAGATTTGATTTTTTTTGCTAAGATATGTGTTATTTTTGCATGAAATTTGATTTCTTTTTAATTTTTTTTTGTTGGATTTGCTTGAGGAAGAATGGTTTTGTGTTGGATTTGCTGAGATATGTGTTGGATTTGCTTGAAGATGGATTTTCTGGGTTTCCCTGAAGAACAGATTGATTTTCATTTTCTGGATTTCATATTTCGAGTGGCTCGGTTCGGGATCTGAAAAATTTCGGGTAGATCGGCTCGGAACCCTTCTATGAGTTAGGATCGGTTCGAGTGATGGTTTAGGTGAAACTTCGGATTAATCGGGTTCAGTTCGGGTTGACCCGAATCCGACCGATGTATACCCCTAGTTTGAGTTTCGTAACACAATATTTTAGTTATAGTAATATTTTAATTATAATAAGATTTTATTTTTAATTAGTGATTTATTTTCTATTTAGGAGGACTCATTTTTTATATTCTAATTAGAATAAATACACAATTTCCCCAATTAAATTATAATTCTTATTTTATTAGATGTTCCTAATATTATAATCTCTATTTAAAGAGACAAATTTAATCAATAAAGGGGAAAGTTGGAATTTTTCAATACGAAAGTACAAGAGATCGGAACTCTCTCAAACGAGGTCTAAGGTTTCAATCTCCATTTGACGAGCTGAGATATTTCAATCTCCTTTTAACAAGCCGAGTTATCATATTAGTTGCTTAGTGTTTCAATCCACAATTCGGGTTCACAACAATAGGTTCTAAGGATGAAAAAGCAATTGATCAAGAAAGGTCTACAGGAACAAACCTCAATTAAACAATCGGAAGTAAGAATTAGACTCTGTCCAGCGGCCATCTCCTTGTCATTCACCAAGATAGAACATTTGCCAAGATTTTTCAGATGGAAAGATCCATTTTTGTCCAAAGTTATAGTTGCCTAAACAAATACAACAAAAAAAGAAAACAGGTAAATACACTTGAAACATAAATTCTAATCCTCCATGACATTACCTAGTCGATATGATGTCCCCAGATTTCTTACAAATTTATTTATTTATTTTGCATAATTTTGATCAATTCATTATTGTCAAAGAGCAACAAAGAAAAGAAACAAAAGGCTGATCTCAAGATGAGAATTTAAGAAAAAAATAAACAATGAATAAAAATGAAAGGAAGGATCAAAAGGAATATGAAATTGACCAATAAATGATCGAAGCTTTCAGAAGAGAAACAAAAAGGTTATAATGTGATGGTAACAAAGACAAAGAAACTGATGCTGCCAAAGCAGGTCTCACCTGCCGTCGGGATATTTTATTTGCACGTCCTTCCCTCCCCAAGTCAATGTCAACAATAACATCTTCTGTTCCTCTTCCAAGCAAAACCTGCACAGCCCAGAGATCTAATTTCAGATGTTTAAATCCAAAAACAAAAGGAAAAAGGATCAGAGAAAGCGCCATCATATCCAGACTGCATAATCGAATCATCACTAAAAAGGACCTAGGTGTTTACCCAAAGTGTTCCATGTAAATTATTATGACAAAAATCCTAATGAATTACTTTTAATAATTAGCTGGGACTCTCAAATAGACGATTTAAATGTAAAGGAGCAGATAATTACATGAGAGGAAACCAGGTTGAGAGATATTAGAGAATTAGAAATTCTCTGTAGCCAATAGAAAACATGTTGAGCAATTATGCATATTTGTTGAGTTCAAATACCTCGGATTTCTTAATGTAGTGCTTTGAATGGCGGCCATATAAAACAGCAAATGCTCCTTGAGATGCAATGGCTCTTTGCATATAAGATTGAGCACCCTGCTCCAGCCTCACAATTACCCTCTTTGTTTCCTCTTGTTGATATCTTGAGACTGCAGATAATTGCTTAAGATTCACACATGGATGCCAATTAAATAAGCTTTGACATGCGAGCGCACACACACACCCACAGATGGTAATTAAATGGATGCTAGGTACCCTGTTTGTTACCTTCCTCGCTGGAATATAAATCCAGGTCTTCTGGATCTAAGTCCATATCAAGAATCTGACAATGTAATATGTGGAAGAATAAATAAAGAGAACCAGAAGAAGAAGAAGAAGAAGAAGACGACACAAAGAGAAGAGAGAAATTTAAAAAAAAAAAAACATTTATTGGAAGATTATAATAAAATTTACCATCGCTTCAATATCTGAGAAATATGGCACATCATCATCACTCTCTATAGGTGGCTCTTCTGGATCTGATACGTGATTGTTTGCAACTTGGTCAGAGGCAGCAATATTCATAGATCCCAATTTGGCATGCGATGCCTGATGATTTTGAATCATTGCTGGGGCATCTGGATCCTGTTTGACATCACCACCATTTGTGTGGGTAAAACATTTATGGTCATCTGGATCAACAGCAGACTTCTGTATTGAAGAATCCACTAAGTTGGGACAAAAATTCTTCGTCAGTAAAGCTTCTGGAGTTTCTTCCTTCAACTTAGCAGGTTCAGGAGTTCCTTTAGTAGCACTTTTTGATGCAATACCTACAGCCCTGTGAGCTGAGCTACTAACAGGCAAGTCAAATTTAGCTCCATGATCATCAGCTGCATGGAGCAAGCCAGTTTCTGGTATTACCTTTGTTTTTATAACCTGAGAGTATGCCTGGGATTGTCGAGGGAGTTCGTGATCTCTCTGTGTCAATACGACAACCCCTTCACTAGTGTTTGGATTGCTAGAAAAATCGTTAACTCTTGAAGAATTTAGCTTAGAAGAATCATGAAAATTCCAACGTGCTACAGAGGAAAACAGTTTGTGACGCAAATGATTGGTAAAGACAACATCGTCATTGCATGGGACCTCTGGATCTTCAGTGTTCAATGTGCAGATAATAACTTCAACGCTCAGCTCAGGAAGCTGAATGTTTGAAGCTGGTGCCGTTTTAAGGTGCTGGGTTTCTGAATTGCCAACTATATCATCACCATGGTGTGGTTCCCCATTTTTATCTAAGTCTCCATTACTTGCACCAGACTGATTGCTAAGATAATCTGGACTTGTGTCTGGTTCAGTTATGTCCTGGATGTGATCTTGATTGACATCATTTGGTGAACTCAGCAACAGTGAACTCAGACCATCATAGTAAGACTTATCAATTGCATCTTTTCCATCATCTGTGAATAGAAGTTCATCATTCGTGAAATTCAAAAGAGAATTGGAAAGTTCAGCCAAATAAACTTCTGTGCCGCCAGCTACATGTTTCATCTCCTCACTTGGTATATCTAGTTTCAAGTTGGAGTCTCCATGGATATCAAATTCTACGAGACATGTATTCTTATTATCACCATCACCAGGGAGGGAATACGTGTCTCCTGTGTGCATATTAAGGGGAATAGTCGGTGGTGAAACACCTTCAACTGTCCTCCACAACGGCATCTCAGGAAGGGGAGATGAGTACTCCAAGTTATATGACAGAGAACACCCAGAAATTGGGGAACTATAGGCATGGTCTCCATCAAACTTAGAGCATCCATGTACTTGATCATCATTTGCTGGCAAGTCTTTTGGTCCATTGAATTCATCAATCAGAGTTCCGTTTGCAGAATGAGAAATATTCTCTCCACCTATATGTGGAATCTCGTCATGCACATTGTCTTGCTCCATTGGATAATCTTCTTGGACAGTGTTTTGAAATTCTTCATGAAAACCATGGGCAGTAATATCATCCCCAATTTCTGGAAAAGCATGGTGCATGACATCCAAATTAGATTCCTGAAGCCCAAATTGATTTGAAACTGGATCTCCAAGTATGCATTGCTCAGAGAAAGGTTCATCTTCATTTCCCATGTAATCATTATCATTAGGTGCAAGAAGAAAACTCAAGTCCATGGCATTAAATGGTTCATTACGAATTCTTTTTCGCAAGGTATAATAACAATTACGAACACTTTCAACTTTCCTTTTCCCAGATACATATTTATTATCTCTTGAATTCCCAGGTCTGCTGAATTTTGATTGAAGAGTTGATGCAGAATGCTCAAATTCAATCATGCGAAAAGCAGCCTCTGCAGAAATAATGGGATCGTAAAGGAGAGAGTGCCACCTTTCTTGTAGTTCTCGAACAGTAAATTTTCGAGAAAACTGCACCGCACCTTTAGCAAGTGATTCCAAGGAAGCACCAGCCTGAAAACAGAAGAAAGAAACACCCCAACAGCAATTATTAGAACAAAAAAATATTAATTAAAAGGCCACATAGAACTAACTCCATTTAAGCTTTCTGAATAAAACTAATTTGAAAGTAACAGCAAAATGGCCCCTCCATCCCAAAATAGTAATTACGGAAAACAAAATAAGAGAACAGATTTTTCACCAATTAATATACTACTGACAAGTCCCTGGCTCCATGTTTTATTTTTCACTCCATCTTGATATGCATAACATATGGGAAAGGCATAAAATCCATTTGCTACTATCCCTAAAAGTCCATTAACCATAAATATATCACTGAAAGAAGTAAAATAAGATTCAGGGAATATGCTGCCATCTCAATCTTCATAGTGAAGAATTCTCAAAGAGATTCACATTTATGAGTGATAATAAAAATTCTTCATAGATTCTAATTTTTAATTGCTGTTTTTACTGTAGGGCATTGAGGTACTGCAGCTTCCTAAACAAAAACTAGAAGAAAAGGAGTTTGTTGACAAATATGAAATAATTTTCTACGCTGTCCAAATCCACCAACTTTATGGATTAAATCCACAATCACACATTGGGAAGTGATATTTATTATAACAGCTATAACAAAAGAAGTTGTCTATGGTTTTTCATGTTAGGAAAGACATAGAAACCATTTTAATTTACCTAATAGAGCACAATGCTTGCAAACAATTTGCTGACAGCATATGCAAATGGATTCTGAAAAAAAAAAAAAAATAACCCACATTGACTCATTTTTTTCTTAATATTGTTGATATAAAAACACACCCCTATATCCATGTCCCTCGAGAGAGATGCAAGCATCCTATATGTCCAGCATCCCATGCCAAATTAAGACATCAAATGTCCTTTAATTACTCTGGACTAAATCAACTTGCTATATCATTTTCAGCTTTCAAATTGGCAATTTCATGCATAAATAGGAACGAAAAACTGTGAAAACACTCACTAAAGAGTGCAGACACACACAAACTAAGTACATTTCTAAAGTTGAAACTAACTAAATAAAGCATGCCAAGAATCACAGACAAACGCATATTGTCCAGTAGAGAGGAATCTCTTAACTGGTATAAGCTATATTCGTATGAACCACATTCACTGATTGCTAAGCAAAAAATAAATAAAAAATCTAGGTGGAAAAAAAATTCATACTAAACCAAACAGAAAGGATCTTTTTTACCAAAAATCTATATAAATCAAACGTGACATTAAAATGGCAGTGTGTATTTAAAGCAAAAACTAGCGTTTTTTAATGCTTCAACATAGGATACCATCATAAAACCCAAAATGAAGCCAGCAACAGAAAAAGATACAGCAAGCACCAAACCATGAAATTCACCAGCTATAAAAACAATATACTCTGCATGTCTAGAATCTGGAATGCAAAAGAAATGCAGCAAATTAATTAAAAAACAAAAGAAAAATTAAAAGCAAAATGCGTAACCACAATTTCATCACAAATCCCTCAAAACACGGGACTAGAACTTGAAAAAGCAGTTAACAAATTAGCTAACCAGAAAACAAAAATAATGAACAGGAGTGTTACCTCAACAGCATTCTTTAACAAAAGGTCATCCTCTGGTATCCAAGGAGAGACAGGAGCAAGAGCTCCCATGGATAAAAACCAAGATACAGTTTGATGACCTGGAAAAATCACATCAAGGAAAGAGCAAGCAAAGATTAAAAGAACAGTTCAAGCTATACTGAACTCCTACACCATTAAAGACTAGATACATTCAATTCCTATTATTTAGTAAAGCCAAAATGGAACTTGAATATTATCTTATAAAATCAATCAAAAGGTGCCTGTGCAAAATTTTGCCAATCCCGTATAATGGAGATCATAGAACTACAGCTAATATGACTAAATACATAACTAGAAGCACGGCTTTCCTTATTTCTTCAATCTTTGGGCAAGAAAGATGAAAGAAGGGGCAAAAAAAAAAAAGTCGGTATACCAAGAGTTCAGCATTAAATTAAGCAGAAATCAATAAGATTATGAAGTTCTGCAAAACTATGTCAAAGGATGTATTGAGGTCTAGCCCAAGTCCCCCAGCTAGAGACTTTACATATCTATATCTATCTCGTCAATTTGGGAGCAAGAACATCAAATTAAAGCTACTTTGATAAAGAAATAAGAAAACTTACTAACACAATCCAAAATGGGAGACTGGATTTCTTCTTCGGAAGCACACAAGGAGAGAAATAATATGAAATCTCCAGGAAAAAAAAAGAGTAGATGATTCAACCAAAATCAGCTGAAAATGGCAAAAAACAACAAAATGAAAGAATCAGTGGCTGATGAAATTAGGAACACACAGATCTGGAATTAAGTATATCATGTAGAATAAGTAGAAAAGCAAAAGATAAAGCCAATGTCTGTCAATATCATACATTCTCAAACACATACCTGGTTGATGGCACAAAACCGAGTGAGGGAGAGTGAAATCGAGATAGAGAGAGAGAGAGCGAGATTGGGACAGAGAGAGAGTGAGATCGAGATAGAGAGAGAGCGAGCGAGATTGAGACAGAGAGAGAGCGCGATCGAGTAAGGGATAGCGAGAAACTAAGCGAGAGATCGAGTAAGGTTGAGGCTTTCTATCTCCTGTTCCGTCAATGGCACAGGTGATTGAGAGAAGGAAGAAGAAAATGGTCGGTTTAGCAAATAACCGACTGATTAACCCATAACCCGATATAACCCGCCGTTAAAATTATAAATATAACTCAACCCGACTGAAAAACCACCTAAAACATGTTTTGCTGAGATTTGGTCGGTTTGACCCAAAATCTGAACAATCTTTTTTTTTTTGTTGCTAACAACATAACAGTGTTGTTGCTAGCAATCAAAGATCAGAAGAACATTTGCAAGAAAAAGGTAATTTTTTTATATCTTCTTTTACGGGGAAAAAAAATATTCGAGTAATATATAAGTTATTTTAATCTTTTAATTCTAACTACCTGATTGCAAATAAAAATAGTGCAGACCTAAAAGATTTAGTTTTAACATTTCATCTCTGATTTGTCAAATTAAGAATGCCTAATCTATAGTATTTTAAAGATTTGAGATATTCAGTGTTTGAAAGGGCAGGGCACGTTAAGCATATTTTATGTATGCTTCTCAACTTTACTGCTAATTTGTGTGTTTAGATAATGGATTGTTAATAATTTTTGGAGTTAAAATTGAAAGGTTTGGAATTATTGGTGGAAAAAGATACTGAATTATTGAATGTCAAAGTCATGTTCTTTGAGATATCAATTATGGAATGTTGTCTATTAGTTGCTAAGAAGCAATCCTTGGATATTTTTCGTTTTCAAATTCATTCAACTAATTACAAATTTATCAAATTCTTATCAATAAATGTCAAGAGTTTACACTATTAGATCCAAGGGACCAATAATTAATAAACAAGGAACATGTTCGTTTTTATGATTTGGAACATAATATAAATTTTATTTGAGCTATTTTTAAGGAGAATTGAAAGAAGCGAACTATTTTTTTTTTTTTTGGCTTCAAATTAAATGCCTTTCCATGTTTTATTTTGGCAATTTTCCTTCTTTTTCTTTCTAGCTATTAATATTATTAATTAATTGCAAAATGAAGTACAAAATTATGGTTAATTTCACTCATGTTGATTAAACTTTTACTAAATTCACATATTGGTAACAATAAAAAATTTTATAGCACAAAATTAATTTGATTTTGAAAAATTATTCTCAAAAGTCATTTTATATAGATTTAATAATAAAAATCACTGAAAATCAATATTAAAATTTCTGTCAATACCTCGGTTCTGTTTAGGACATAGATAAATATTTTACCAAATCATGTATAACATGTGTTATATCATACTAATATATTGCATGATAACTAAATTGAAATAGCACTTCAGACTAATATGTGGCACATATTTTACATGATTTGAGCCTGGTTGTTTTCATGATTAAAGTATTTTATGTTATAAATTTTATTGTTACCAATCTATTTTTTTATTATTACTAATCCGTTATTTTAGTATAAATTCAATAACCGTAAATTAAATTAATTTCAAAATTAGTGAGGTTACTATACTTCCTTTTTCTTTCTATTATATATATATATATATATATTACAAATTAAGAAAATACACACATTTTTTTCTTTTTTTTCATAATTCTTTCCGCTCTTATTTTTCCTGAATCTCAAAGAAAATTTTAGTTATATATATTTGACTGGAAGATGAATTTCAGTCTGTAGAGTTTTATATACAAATTTGTTTCAAAATAAAATTTTTTAACACATATAATATGAAATTTTGAACTTATAATTTAATTTATTGCAAAACGTACCCGTCTTATATATATATATTTTTTGTTCTATTTTTTAACATTCACGTGTGCAGTTAAAATAAAGATTTATAGTAATTAGTAAATGTAGATTTTGTAAAAAATAAAAAAGTGGATTCCAACTAACACACCAACGGATTTTTTTTTTTTTTTTTTTATGATTACTGATAAGCTATGAAAAGTATCTAATAATTGTTACAAAAATAATAAAAAAAAAAAGTATCTAATAATTAAATTTTTAATAAAAAAAAAAAGTATCTAATAATTAAATTTTTAATAAAAAAGAGACATTTATTTCAAAATTTAGGTATTGGGTAATAAATAAAATCTTATATTTTTGGAGTTAAAATCTCTAGTTTTTGAAAGGTTTGGAATTATTGGTCGAAAAAGATACTGAATTATTGGATGTCAAAGTCATGTAATGTTCCCGTGGTTGGCAAGTTCTTTGAGAATTCAATAATGGTAAATAAAATTAATTTCAAAATTAGTGAGGTTACTACACTTAAAAAATCCCAGCCTCCTCTTTATATAATCCATTGCTTTCTCCATTCAAATTCATGTTCTGCATTGTCTCCTACTTTTCTCTTCTTCCTCTCAATGGCTACTGCTCTTTTGGCAGGAGCTTGGGCCCAAAAATCTGCTTCCATTCTTCTTTCGGCACTTACCTTCTTTGTTTTCTTCATTCTTGACTTTCTTGATATCATTTTTGGTCTAATTTACAGGTTTCTTGACAATTTCTTTGAAGGGAAGAGCAGTGTTTGTTCTTGTAAAAAATGGGGTGAGCAAGAAGCGAATTTGGAGGATTATGGAGAAACTAACGAGCTTTCACAGACTTTGTATAGGAGGAAGAATGTGTTTTGGCAAATGACGTTTCTGGGTTTTGCAAGAAAATTGGAGAGTCACAAGAAATTATGTGATCCAGCAATTGGGAATTATAGAAAATGGTCTGATTGTGGGTGTGAATCTTGTGTTTCTTATGGTTCTGCTAAGCATCTACATGTGGTCTTGAGGGAGCCTTCAATGGGTAAATATATTCTATAACTTTTGTTTTCTTCTTTTAATTGTTCTTTTCGTTCCTTGACTGATTATAATTATTGGTACTGCTTGTTTGGATCACTTAAATCAAATTGGAATACCAAAATTGAGAGTGGATTGTTTTTCGTTATCAAAGTAGAGGAAGGAAACTTGAACTTAGAAACTTTGGGTTGGAACAAATAATATTTTCATATTTAATTTGTTTGCTGAGAAATGAGAGTTAGGAAGAGGGAACGTTCTGCTTATTTACTGTTTTCGTATTCATATTTTCATTTACTGTTTCAGGAAATGGTAATTCTTGTAATGACTTGTAGCTTAACTTGTGCACCCAAAATACAATGAGATATTGTTAGTTGATCTGTTGTTATTTATCTATTTTTTTTAAAAAATTTTTATGAGTGCTGAGACTGGCTTAATTGGGGAAAGGAATTTTGTGCTGATAAGATTTGAGTCTTAGCTCACAATCTTATGTGGCCCTGTGAAAGGCCAAGAAACTAGTTATTACCAATTAGTATCCATAAATGTTGAAGACTAATTGCTAACAACTGGATTTATCATCTGCTGTTGCTTATGAATGTTTGATGGTCACTAATATTGTTGTTGTAATTTCTGGTTTTACAGATACTAATGAGGAATGCAGCAAAGGTTTGACAGAAAATGTGATATTCCTGCATGGTATCTGCTCTTCATCCTCATTGTGGATTGAAACAGTGTTTCCGAATCTCTCTGAACCTGCACAGCATAGATATAGATTATTTGCTATTGACCTTTTGGGATTTGGAAAAAGCCCTAAGCCAAGGGACTGTTTTTACACTTTAAAAGATCATGTGGAGATGATTGAAAAATCCGTGCTTAATACATATGGGTTGCCATCTTTCCATCTTGTCGCACATTCTATGGGTTGCAATGTTGCATTGGCACTTGCCGCGAAGTACTCAAATCGTGTGAAATCAATCACCCTCATAGCACCAGTAAGTACAGCAGAACGCTCATATGTGCTAAGATAATGCTTCTCTTTTGTGTAAAGTACTCGACTTATGTGGTTATTGTTCTTTGTTGTGCAGCCTTACGTTCCATGTAGTAAAGAAGGAGCAAGTATGACTGCACTTGACACACTTGCTGGGAAGAGAGTGTGGCCACCAGCAGCATTTATACCAGCATTCATGGCATGGTATGAACACTTGGGCCGATGTGTATGTCTAGTTATTTGCCGAAATCATAGGCTATGGGAGAGTATTCTGAAGCTTCTTACTCGAAGAAGGTAAGTGAAGGTTCGAACCTTTTTGATTGTTAATTTGAATTGGCAAGAACAATCTTAGTATAATATAAAGCTATATTTTCATGCTTGTTACTCTCGACAACTTTCAGGGAGCTTTCCCTCGTGGCTATAGACATAACGACTCATACCCATCATTCAGGCTGGTATTCGATGCATAATGTGTTATGTGGAGCAGCAAAGTTTGTGGATGATTTCTTACAGACATTGATGGATTCCAGAGTTAAGATTTGTGTTATACATGGCGATCGCGACATTATTGTACCGTTAGAATGTAGCAGTAACATTAAAGCTAAGTTTCCTAGTGCAGAACTCAGGATTATTTCCAATGCCGACCATGGTTCTGTTATTTTAGGTAGAAAGAAAAATTTCACCCATGATTTAGAGCATATTTGGGGCTCTGCTGCTGATTTGTTTGGTCATGATTAAGAGCATATTCACATTTAATGTCTAATTGATATGATTGCAATTCATTTATGGAGTGCATATTTTTGCACATTCTTGATGGTTTAAATTACTAAATACTTTTTCACATTCTTGATCAACAATTTTAATTATATTAGATGAATAGCTTTGCTCTGTGGCAAAGCAAACTTCTCTTAGTTAGTACTCTGTCTGCTCCAGTAAGCTCCCATTAAAAGTTCTTTTTATGGAAAAAATAAAAAATAAAAAGACAAGGCAAAAGTAGTCTAGTCTAGTATTCAATTTGTTCGGACAAATAATCCGAAGGAACTGATTAAGCAATGATTAGATGTTAAACTGAATCGGCCAAAGTGCCTAACCATCCCAATAAGTTCCATTTCCACAGAAAATTCCATTTCTGCCTTTGCCCTGATTACGTCTTTTTTTTTTTTTCAAGCTCACAGCATTAAATAATAACTGTCTAAATTTTTCAATAATGACTATTTTAATTTTCTGAATTGACTTTTAAAGTAAATCACCTAAAAAAATACAGAATTTAGTAAATTTTCGATAATAAAAATTCCGACGGTTAAGTCAGAAAATGACGAGATTAGATAAAAGTATATCATAAAATCAAGAGTAAACTTCAAACTTAGATTTTTAACTATTTATAAAGTTATATAACAGAGTTTGAGTATGAGTATAAATTCAAATTTATGTAAAATTCATATCAATTCCTGATTTGTAGGATCAGATAAGATAAATCTCAAATAATCCTTGTTACAGTGAAATTAGAACCTTTTAAGAGCTCTGTGAATATCTATAAATGGTGGAAACTCTCAAGTAGCAATCTTATTTCGAGCTATCAGGAGAGACTGAGTTACTTGCAAGATAAATTTAGTTAATCCGACTTCATAAATGAGTGTCCGTTTATCCTATATCACTAACATAGATCAATATTAGCAATTTGAAATATTTATTAGAGAAAAAAGGATACCATTTAAAATTTTAAGATTTTTTTGAGTTGAATGCAATTTTTTTATTGTTAATTGAACCTAATAAAACTCAAATTTTGCATATTTTACTAATGAAATCAAACTATTTTTCAAATAATTAAATTGAACTAACCAAATAATTAATTCGTTTCAATTGATTAAAACCGAAATTTGCTCACCTTTAGTTTTTGCCCTCAGGCAATATCTTGGCTATCAACAAGAACCAATCAATTTGTTAAAATAATTAATCATTAAATAGATTGATTTCTAGATTTAAAAGAAAGCGTATATCTAAGTTTTGTACTGTAAAGTAAATGATATGTATCTAATTTTCAAATCGAAATAGTTATAACCTTTTTTTAGTGGGTTATAAATATAATTTGCCAATAAGGTTAGTAAAGTATGCTTAGATCCTCAAATTATCAGCTTTTTCCTAAATAGTATACTCAGTACTGCTATGCATTAAATTAAATATTTAATAATTTATTAATACGCAATAAAAATAAAACGTAATTCAGGGCGCACATATATTTGAATTATCGAATTTCGCACATACTATCGATTTGATAATTCAGATGCGTGCACTACATTACATTTCAATAAAAATTCAGTAACTGAATAAAAAAAATATTTAAGAAATAAAAAAAAATGTGAGATTAAAACTTTTTCTTGAAAGAAAAAAGCTCACTTAAAACTCAACAACATTTACTTATTATTAATTTATTAGATAACTTTTGATAATTTGAGAATATTTTTTATGTATTGATTGTTGGAAATTTGTAATTCAGTTAATGGTAAACATATTAATACCTTGATTTTTCTAATTTATTTTCTTATCTTTTATATCGTTGATATCAAATAATATCTCACATGTGAATGAACTAGTGCAATGAAATGGTAGTAATTTGAAGAAGTAAGAAAGAAAAGTAATAAAAACTTTCTTTTTATAAATTCTGCTTATAAGATATAACCTCCTTTTTATTTTTAATGCGATATAACCTCATACTAATTTTATAAGATTATATTTATTACCCAATACCTAAATTTTGAAATAAATGTCTTTTTTTTTTTTATGATTACTAATATTTGGAAGCCCACAAGATTAATACAGTGTTAAAATTTGGTAAGTATTAATTTTCTTCATTCACAAAATTTGAACTCTGAAATTTTATTTAACAAAAATAAGAATTTTGCCACTTAAATTAATCAATATTGGTCTGATAAATGTCAATTTTAATAATGAAATAAAATAATAATATTGAGCCAATAAAAAATGAAAATTTAATTATTAGATACTTTTTTTTATTAAAAATTTAATTATTAGATACTTTTTTATTATTTTTGTAACAATTATTAGATACTTTTCATAGCTTATTAGTAATCATATAAAAAAAAAATATCCGTTGGTGTGTTAGTTGGAATCCACTTTTTTTATTTTTTACAAATTCTACATTTACTAATTACTATAAATCTTTATTTTAACTGCACACGTGAATGTTAAAAAACAGAACAAAAAATATATATATAAGTTCAAAATTTCATATTGTATGTGTTAAAAATTTTGATTTTGAAACAAATTTGTATATAAAAACTCTACAGACTGAAATTCATCTTCCAGTCAAATATATATAACAAAATTTTCTTTGAGATTCAGGAAAAGTAAGAGCGGAAAGAATTACGAAAAAAGAAAAAAAACGTGTGCATTTTCTTAATTTTTAATATATATATATATATATATATATATATAATAGAAAGAAAAAGGAAGTATAGTAACCTCACTAATTTTGAAATTAATTTAATTTACCGTTATTGAATTTATACTAAAATAACGGATTAATAATAATAAAAAATGGATTAGTAACAATAAAATTTATAACATAAAAATACCTTAACCATGAAAACAATCAGGCTCAAACCATGTAAAATATGTGCCACATATTAGTCTCAAGTGTTATTTCAATCCAGTTATCATGCAATATATTAGTATGATATAGCACATATTATATATGGTTCGGTTAACCGGTTATATGAGCCAAAATTATTAATCAGTTCATTAATATCGATTTTTTCAAAATACTAACTATTAACCAGTTCATCACAATCGGTTCGATTTCGAACTGATTTTGCCAGTTAACCGCATCAACCAATTTTTGTTCGCCCCCAATTTACAGTACAAAACTTAGATATACACTTTCTTTTAAATCTAGAAATCAATCTATTTAATGATTAATTATTTTAACAAATTGGTTGGTTCTTGTTGATAGCCAAGCCATGGCCTGAGGGCAAAAACTAAAGGTGAGCAAATTTCAGTTTTAATCAATTGAAACGAATTAATTAATTATTTGGTTAGTTCAATTTAATTATTTGAATAATAGTTTGATTTCATTAGTAAATTATGCAAAATTTGAGTTTTATTAGGTTCAATTAACAATAAAAAAAATTGCATTCAACTCAAAAAATCTTAAAATTTTAAAATGGTATCATTTTTTCTCTAATAAATATTTCAAATTGCTAATATTGATCTATGTTAGCGATATAAGATAACCGGACACTCATTTATAAAGTCCGGTTAACTAAATTTATTCGAATACTTATCTTGCAAGTAACTTGATCTCTTCTGATAGCTTGAAATAAGATTGCTACTTGAGAGTTTCAACCATTTATAGACATGGTAGAGCCCTTAAAATGTTATAATTACATCATGACAGTGATTATTTGGAATTTATTTTATCTGATCTTACAAATCAAGAATTAATATGAATTCTACATGAGTTGGGATTTGTACTCATACTCAAACTCGCTATCTAACTTTACAAATAGTTAGAAATCTAAGTATGAAGCTTTATCTTTATTTTATGATATACTTCTGCTTAATCTCGTCATTTTCTGACTTAACCGTCATAATTTTTCTTGTCAAAAATTCACCGAATTCTATATTTTTCAAGTGACTCGCTTTAAACGTCAATCAAGAAAATTCGAATAGTCGTTATTGAAAAATTTAAACAGTCATTATTTGATGCGATGACAGTAAAAACAGCAAAAGGAAGTTAGTGATTTTGCAACTTAGTACCGATCAAAGGCAGAAATGGAATTTTCTGTGGAAATGGAACTTATTGGGATGGTTTGGCATTTTGGCCGAATCAGTTTAACATCTAATCATTGCTTTAATCAGTTCCTACCGATTATTTGTCGGAACAAATTGAATACTAGACTAGACTACTTTTGCCTTGTCTTTCTATTTTTTTTTCATAAGTTGAAACCATCTAATATAATTAAAATTGTTGTTTTTACTAGATGTCCCAATTGCTGAAACCATCGAACTTGAGCAGACGGAGTACTAACTAAAAGAAGTTTGCTTTGCCACATTGCAAAGCTATTCATCTAATATAATTAAAATTGTTGATCAAGAATGTGAAAAAGTATTTAGTAATTTAAACCATCAAGAATATGCAAAAATATGCACTCCATAAATGAATTGCAATCATATCAATTAGACATTAAATGTGAATATGCTCTTAATCATGACCAAACAAATCAGCAGCAGAGCCCCAAATATGCTCTAAATCATGGGTGAAATTTTTCTCTCTACCTAAAATAACAGAACCATGGTCGGCATTAGAAATAATCCTGAGTTCTGCACTAGGAAACTTAGCCTTAATGTTACTGCTACATTCGAACGGTACAATAATGTCACGATCGCCATGTATAACACAAATCTTAACTCTGTAATCCATCAATGTCTGTAAGAAATCATCCGCAAACTTTGCTGCTCCACATAACACATTATGCATCGAATACCAAGCTGAATGATGGGTATGCTTCATTATGTCTATAGCCACGAAGGAAAGCTCCCTGAAAGTTGTGGAGAGTAACAAGCATGAAAATATAGCTTTATATTATACTAATGAAAATATAGCTTTATATTATACTAAGATTGTTCTTGCCAATTCAAATTAACAACCGAAAATGTTCGAACCTTCACTTACCTTCTTCGAGTAAGAAGCTTCAGAATCCTCTCCCATAGCCTATGATTTCGGCAAATAACTAGACATACACATCGGCCCAAGTGTTCATACCATGACATGAATGCTGGTCCAAATGCTGCTGGTGGCCACAATCTCTTCCCAGCAAGTGTGTCAAGTGCAGTCATACTTGCTCCTTCTTTACTACTTGGAAAGTAAGGCTGCACAACAAAGAACAATAACCACATAAGTTGAGTACTTTGCACAAAAAAGAAGCATTATCTTAGCACATATGAGCGTTCTGCTGTACTTACTGGTGCTATGAGGGTGATTGATTTCACACAATTTGAGTACTTCGCAGCAAGTGCCAATGCAACATTGCAACCCATAGAATGTGCGACAAGATGGAAAGATGGCAACCCATATGGATTAAGCACGGATTTTTCAATCATCTCCACATGATCTTTTAAAGTGTAAAAACAGTCCCTTGGCTTAGGGCTTTTTCCAAATCCCAAAAGGTCAATAGCAAATAATCTATATCTATGCTGTGCATGTTCAGAGAGATTCGGAAACACTGTTTCGATCCACAATGAGGATGAAGAGCAGAAACCATGCAGGAATATCACATTTTCTGTCAAACCTTTGCTGCATTCCTCATTAGTATCTTTAAAACCAGAAATTACAACAACAATATTAGTGTCCGTCAAACATTCAAAAGCAACAGCAGATGATAAATGCAGTTGTTAACAATTTGTCTTCAACATTTATGGATACTAATTGGTAATAACTAGTTTCTTGGCCTTTCACAGGGCCACATAAGATTGTGAGCTAAGACTCAAATCTTATCAGCGCAAAATTCCTTTCCCCAATTAAGCCAGTCTCAGCACTCATAAAAAATTTTTAAAAAAAAAAAAGATAAATAACAACAGATCAACTAACAATATCTCATTGTATTGTGGCATGGGTGCACAAGTTAAGCTACAAGTCATTACAAGAATTACCATTTCCTGAAACAGTAAATGAAAATATGAATAGGAAAACAGTAAATAAGCAGAACGTTCCCTCTTCCTAACTCTCATTTCTCAGCAAACAAATTAAAAATGAAAATATTATGAGTTCCAACCCAAAGTTTCTAAGTTCAAGTTTCCTTCCTCTACAATTTGATAACAAAAAACAATTAACTCTCAATTTTGGTATTCCAATTTGATTTAAATGATCCAAACAAGCAATACCAATAATTTAATCATCCAAGGAACGAAAAGAACAATTAAAAGAAGAAAACAGAAGTTATAGAATATATTTACCTATTGAAGGCTCCCTCAAGACTACATGTAGATGCTTAGCAGAACCATAAGAAACACAAGATTCACACCCACAATCAGACCATTTTCTATAATTCCCAATTGCTGGATCACATAATTTCTTGCGATTCTCCAATTTTCTTGCAAAACCCAGAAACCTCATTTGCCTAAACACATTCTTCCTCCTATACAAAGTATGTGAAAGCTCGTTACTTTCTCCATAATCCTCCAAATTCGCTTCTTGCTCACCCCATTTTTCACAAGAACAAACACTGCTCTTCCCTTCAAAGAAATTATCAAGAAACATGTAAATTATACCAAAAATGATATCAAGAAAGTCAAGAATGAAGAAAACAAAGAAGGTAAGTGCCGAAAGAAGAATGGAAGCAGATTTTTTGGCCCAAGCTCCTGCCAAAAGAGCAGTAGCCATTGGGAGGAAGAAGAGAAAAGTAGGAGACAATGGAGAACATGAATTTGAATGGAGAAAGCAATGGATTATATAAAGATGAGGCTGGGGTTTTTTAAGAATAAATTAAATTGCAAGAGACTAGAAGTGTCGTAATGTTGCAGTCTTTTCGATTTCCGGATCTGGTGATTAATTACACTTGTCTGTTGTCTCTTTTTATATGGCGTGGATCTTATTTATTCTTAAATATTAGTCGCACGTTTTATGTTCAAAATCATTTTCAATTTCAAGTCAAGCACCTAACAAAATAATCATAAATTATTTTAATTTTATAAAATATATCATTAATATACTCTCCTCCCTTTGCAACTGAGTGAATACAAATAATTAACTATATAATATATATTTACTATTATATATTATTATACTCTATTCACTGTGTAATATATGTCACTTTTAAGCTTTTGATTTAATTTTTTTTAATAAAAATTAATCAATTAAATTTAAATTTATTAATTGAATATTTGAATTAATCAATTTTATTTTAAATTTAAATTTAATTAATATTTTTTTAATTCTAATAAAAATAATAAAAGTAATAAATATTATGAAACGGATAGATATTATATTATAACTTGAATTGCAAGATAAGGCTAAACAAGAATACGAACAAAAATCATGATATTATCTATTTAATGAATAAGAATCATGGGATAATTACTTTAATAATGGCAGTTGTGCGATAATTAATTATTTCTAATTAGTGGATTTAGGTCCCGTTTGCCATAATTTTTCAAATGAGAAAAAGTTGATTATGAGATAAAAAAAACTGATTATGGGATAAAAATAAGTGTTTGATAAATTCTGATTTTAAAAAAATTAATTTTTTGAAAAGTAAAAAAACCTTTTATTAGAAAAAATTAGAAATTAAATCTTTTCAGAAAAACTGATTTTATCTTTTATTTTATTTCATAATGACAATTTTATCTAATATAAAATTGTCATTATGAAATTTCTCTTTTCTTACCACCCAAAATCATCTGACGTTAAAAATAATTATGTTATTTTTTTTTCTCTTCTTTTTTTTTATCATCCAAAATAATATATATGATTAATTAAGAAAATAATATATATATATTTTTAATTTTTTTATGTTATATTTATTTTTATTTAACTATATATGAAAATATATGTTTTTAATAGTTTAGTGAAATAAAAAAATTCAAATAAGTGAAAATTATTATTATTTTTTAGTGAAATTTTGAATACAATATATTGAAATTTATATATATCATTTTTTATTTTTTTATTCTAAAAAATCATTTTTAATCATGTTATTTACCAAACAGTTAGACAACTTTTTTTGATTTTATAAGTTATTTTAAATTTTATTTACTAAACAGTTAACTATTTTTTGACATACAACTTATTTTGAAATACATTTTTTTTCAATTAAAAATTTGTTTTCATAAGTTTTACCAAACTGACTCTTAATAAAGAAAAAAGCTCTGTATACGTAACATAAAAGTGCCGTCACTTCATTTTCTGGCGGCAGTCCCTCATCTCTTTTTTTCTATCTTTTTCTATAATAATTTTTAGATCAGTACAGATCTGAATTTTTAATTTTATTCGTTGTTTTTTTTTTGTATTTTTTAGTGTGTTATTTGTTTTAATAAATTCAGATTTGGGTTTTTTTTTTGTATTTTTCTTTTGTTTTTGGATTATTGTGTTATATCTGAAATCCTTTGTGTTTTGTTTCTGTGTTTTTGGTTTCAATAAACACAGATTTGTATAAATCTGATTTAGTTTTTATTTGTTTTTTATTTTTTTGTATTTTTTTGTTTTTATAACCTCATATCTAAATTTTTTGTCTTTTTATTTTCGAGTTTATTTTTTTGTCAAATCTGAAATTTTTATTTAGATCTAGTTTTTTTATTAAAATCGAGTGCAATTTAAATTTTTATTATGAAAGTTTGTTCTCCAAATTTGGAGGTTGTAGTCTTCTTTCATGGAAGTTGTATTGTCTTTCGTTTTGGAAGTTTGATAGTTTTTTTTATGGAAGTTTTCCTTTGAACAACAAATTGACGGAATTTTTCGCTGATAGCCAGATTGCGCACCGCATGGTACCATTATCTATTGTTTTTGTCGAAAAATTTCAAAAATATAATCCAGTAAATTCATTTATTTTATATATCTTATATACTTTTTAATTTTTATAAGTTTATTTATATTTTTCAGATATATTTTTTATTATATTGATAAAAGTTTAATTTATATTAAAAAAAAGTGCCCGCAGAAGCAGGGAGTGGTTATTCAATTATTACATTTAATAACTAAAAGTAACAAGATTGGGAAACGTGTTCTCCATGCGAAACAATATTATAAAAAGTAAGTTCACGCCCGAACAAAAAACATACAAGTCCGAAACTATTATTATTATTTTAAGAAAGAAATTTGAAATTATTTACTTTTTTAGTAGTTTTGTTTGTATTAGAGCATATGTGATAATTGTCAAATTGCAGAGTTGAATTATTGATATATCAATTTGCCAACTAATAGTTTTATGTGCATTTATTTTTAATTATTTATTATTTATTTTCTTATATCATGTTTAGTTACATATACGAGCCCGTAAGCTGATAGAAGGATGAATTATTTATGTTTTAATTTGCCAGTATAGAAGGAGTACATCTCTTATTTTTATGATTGGAATAAATAAATAAATAAATTCATTTTTATTTTATTTTCTAAAATATACTCAATCGGAATTTATATGATAAAACAGAAAAAATTAATTTAAAAAAAAAAGAAAAAATAAAAAAAGCTAACGATGTGCTGGATATTATCTTTTATTTTGAATTTTTATGCAAGTAGTAACAATATGCAGAGTCGGACCAATTGCCGATTAAAAATTAAAAATATATTTTAGATAAATTAGTTAGACAGTGTATAAATATGCGTACCATATGTATCATTGTAAACGGACAGTTTGTTTGAAAACGGCACTTTTTTTGTTTTTGTCCTAAAGGAAACAGAAATGTTACGAATGAAAAAACGGAAACCACGTCACATCATCCATGTGGTTTCAAAGGTTTTTTTGTCAGACTTTGATTATTGTTTTTAAGCATAAATATTGTCTATGAACATAATGGATAATCCATCACGTTCAGATGAATATCATGATTAATTACTAGTACTAACTTATAAATGATCAGAAGTGTAGAGAAACTAATGTAGGAGAATCTGATGAGATAGGATAAGCTTATACTTGTCCATTTCTTGTTAACATCGAACCCAAGAAAACACGCTGATGATTAAAGTCAGCATAATATCTAGACAGAAAATTCTTAAAAAGAGAAGGTCGGATAATATTAACCTTATTTGTATGAATTATGGGGCTATTTATAGGATCTGAATCTAGATACTCGAGTGCCTGTGAGGATAGTTGAGAGAGGGCATGGTTCGCTAAATGCAGTGTGAGAGTGAGCTTCAGGGTACGGTTGTTGCAGTTCCAATCAGCCGTATCAATGGACGACTGTAATGAAAAATGGGTTTATCTCTTTTTTGGGCTCATGCTTTTTATGGATTCTTAGTCTTTGGGCCTTTGTCCTTTAGGGCCAAGACAAGATAGTCAGTATCATCAATTACAAAACTAAACCTGAATTATAATTTTAGGACCAATAATATGTCCTTTTAACAAAGGGATTCCATTAGTGTTTCACTTAAAACTAACATAAATTCAATTTAAAAAATAATATTTTTTTTTTGTTTTTAGTAATTTAATATTAATAATAAATTTTTATTGTTATAATTGATGAATGTTAATAATAATTATGTAAAACAAAATAAATTAAAACAACAATTTTTTTTTTATTTTTTTTCAGTTATTAATATAACTAAAATATAATAATAATTTTTCATTAATAATTAGATTGACTAATTTTCTTTAGATTTGCTAATTTTATCTAAATATAACTAATATCTTTCAAAAAAATCACAAAATAGAAAGAGAATTTTTTGTAAATCTTTTTTAATATGATAGTTTTGTATTGTTTTACTACTAATTAATATATGTTGCTAATGAATATTGAAAATAATTAAATTAAAAATAAATAAAAATAATCATTATTTTTAAAATTTGATAAATAATTGAAAAAAAATATTTTAGTCATTTATGGATAAAATCACTTGTTTTTCAATCCAGCAAAACAAAATAATATCATTAAGAAGTTTGACATTTTATTATTCTTTAATTTGAAATAAAATCACTTATAAAAAATAAAGTTATAATTAAGAAATTTGACATTTTATTATTCTTTAATTTAAACTAAAGAACGGCTATAAATTATCATTAGTTCTAAGTAGATATGTCAAAATTGACCAAAATCCAATAATTTATCCAAATCCATTCAAGAAAAATTGATCCAAACCCAACCCAACTAAAAAATTAATCCATTTAACCCAAAATCTAACAACATAAGATACAATCCATTTTGGTCATTTTTCCTAGATCCAATTGGTGTTTATTTATTTATTTTTTCATTATTTCTTGAATATTACAAACTTTTACCTTAATGCATAAGATCTTTTGCTTGGGCTGTCTCGCTATATTATTATTATGTAATGTGTATACATATTTTGTTAGTTAGATTTGTAATGGTTGAGTTACTGAATTAGTTGTGAATAGTATTTTTTGACGGTAAATAGTACACTCAGGACAAAAATTAAACTCAAAAGTAAAATATATTTTATTTGATTATCGGAAAATATTAGTTACGAGGAGTCCGAAACTAAAATTTGGAGAAAAAATGAGTTCAAATAGATTTTCAAAAGTAAAAAAAAAAAAAACCTAGCCCATTTTAAGAGTATCTGGTTTGACCAGACCTCTAAAAATAGCAAATAACCTCTAAAAGTTATTTTAATGGTATATGTAGACTTAGATTAATATTTAAAAACTTTTGACAGTAAAAAATTATTTTTTCAGTAACACTGAAAACTATCAAAACGGACTGATTTAAATGTATCAGATCAAGAAACGGATTCTGTTTGAACTGAAATTTTGCAGGGAGGCTAATTTATATATTTTAAGAATTAGAAAATTAATTTTGAGAGAAATTGAGTTTAGAAAGTGGGTGAAATAATTGAAGATTATATAATGAGTTTAAAAATGGAAAAAATGGCCACTTGATTTATGAATTATTTTATTGTTATACCCTTATGTGGGCTGTGGATTGTTTAAATTGCAGAAATGATAGGTTTTATATATAGCCATTTTTCTTTTACTAAATGAATAGTAAATTGTACAGTTATAAGTCAACCGACATCACAATCCGTTTAGATCTCCGCCAATCCATTTGGACCACCTAACCCATTTGGGTCAATATTTTTATAGTAATATTTTTATTATCCCGTTGTTATATCAATAATTATTTTTCATTAAAAAAATGGTCAAATGGATCGACCCAAACCCACCCTGGGTCCAACCCAAACCTGTACAACCCACCTATTTGCCACCTCTTTCACTAATTCATTATCTATATGATACACAAACATTTCATATTTTATTATGTATGTGGATCATTCAATATATTTTATAAATAATTAGTATTTTTATTTCAATTTAATTTATTCAGTTATTTAAATTTTTTTTTCAAAAAAACATTATTTAATCTAATCCAAACATTATATATATATATATATATATATATATATATATATATATATATATATAATTTTTAATTTGATTTTTAAATTTTAATGAAATTAAAAAACAATTATTTTAATTTTAATTTAATTTATTTTAAATAATTATTATAAACATTTATTAATTATAATAATAAAACTATTATTAATTTTAAATGATATTATTTACTTAATAAAAACAGAAAAATAACTTCTCAAAAAACAATTGAATTTCCATTATTTAGACAGAAAAATAACAAAGCCCCTAATAAAGGACATTTGAAATTTATAGCTGACATTGCAAAGATTTTTTTTTTGTTGGACCTGAAATTAAAAACTATCCTATAATTCAGACCTGAATTTAAAATTAACCCCATATATTAATATATTCTATTTGTACAAACTGTTTCTCTAGTTTACAGATTCAAAAAGTGTTGAGAATGAAAGAAGGCATCATACAATGTTTATTTTCCATGTTTGAATTGATGGTTTTCTTGCAAAGAAGAGGTATATGAATCCTGAGATTCACGATGCAATGTCCTTGCAAGGCCTCTTCTCTTGAGTACGAGGATTGTGGAGCAAAATTTGCCAAGGATGATCTAGGTCTTAACTGTTCTTATGATTTGTCAGCTGTTGTCACTATCCTTCACTTGATCAGAGCTCACAATTGGAAGATTTCTTCTATACTGTGTTGATGTCAACCTCCTCTCCAATGGTGTTTTCCTTTTGCTCACAACAAATCTATTCACTCCTTTCCGCATTGGCATTATTGATGGGAAATCTTCATCTGGGATCTCGCTCAGCTCTGAAATGTCCTTGATCTGGGCAACGCGTCGGAACCACCGCTCCGCCTTGGCCTCCTCTGACATGTCCAAAGGATCAGCCTCTTTCACTGCTGACCCTTCCAAGCTTTTCCCAGACCAACTACCTCTAATATTCTGATTCTCAGATGTAGTCCCTGCAGAGCTCATCGCCCCACTGGTCTCCACTTTACCAGGGAAGAGATCGCCCCTACTGTCCTTACTTTGTGGAGAATTACCCATCATATTTGGTGGCTCACTGAAACTGACACTCCTAGAATATCCACTGCTCCCACTATCCCTGCTGCTAGGCTGCTGATCAACAACATTTTGAGTTGTACGTTCACTTGTTACATATGCACTTCTTTTGTTTGAGTTCTCCCAGGGTCTTGAACCTGTGATCCCTGTACTGTACTGCTGCTTTTCCATCCCTTGACTGTGAGCTGCCACAGACACTCCAGGTGTACTGTCATCCAGCTGTGGGTGGTTCTCTGCTGTTGCAGAATTTGAAGAACCACTCACAGACTTATCAGTTGAATCATTTTTATCTAGCTGCTGATTATCCTTTTGAGCAAAGTAGTTTGGCGGGAAGGGGACAAAAGGCACAAAATTGGTGTCATTAGCTTGTTCCATTGCCATGCGTCTCTTGTACATTGGAGAAGTCAAAGAACGATCTTTTCTTTTGCTGACTACAAATCGATTCTCTCCTTTGCGCATTGGCATGATCTCAGGGAAGTCCTCATCTGAAACTGCACTAGACAGATCTGTAACATTATGCAGCTCTGCAACTCTCTTAAACCATCTCTCAGATTTTTCAGCTTGGTCTTTCTCTCTTCCATTGCTCAGAGGCTTCTCAGGGGGCTGCCAACTTTCAGAAGATTTACCATAATCATTGCTCCCAGAAACAGCACTTTTTTGCTCATCCGTGATTGAGGGAAGAGACTGATCCATCTCAACCTTCTTATTTTCGTCTGTAATTGAATTATCAGGTTTCGTGGCAAACATGTCTGTGGGCAGTGGCACAAATGGAACATAATCACTTGGAGAAGCTGAATTAGAAGCAGAAGAGGCCGCATTCACTCCCGCATTTTGTAAACTCTGGTTGACTGATTGGTTAGGGTTCATATTCAGACTGGAGCTCTCAAAAGTGCCATCATTACCCAAGTTTCTTCGATACTGGGTATTAGCCAGCCTCCTTTCAAGAGGACTCTTCCTCGTGCTGACAACAAATCTGTTAACTCCTTTTCTCAGTGGCATGATTTCAGGAAAATCTTCATCATCTATGGCACTGGTCATGTCCGAATTGCTATCTAGCTGAGAAATCTTGCTAAACCACCTCTTAGCCTTCTCTTCATTGGCAGCCAATCTGCTATCAACGGCAGTCTCATTTGCATTGCTTCCATCGCCATATCCTAGACCTGATCTAGAATTGTTTGCACCAAGTGAGACCTCTCCAGGCCGTCTGCAGTCACACCTTAAACAGACCGTGTTCCTTCCATAATTATAAAAGTCACATCTGCAAAAATGAAAAATCTCTCATTTCATCAGCTAGGCTAAGACAGATCCACTAACAAATCCATAAAGGATCAGCAAAGGAAAGAAACTATGCTCACTGAGGACACTCCCACTCCCCACCGGTAAGCTGCCTCTTTGGACGTGCTTCTTCACATTCAAGGCATTTCATATTTCTAGCAAAGTTCATGAAACTACACCTGCTCATTTGAGATCAAACAAAGAACATGACATGGTTAGAACAATAATGGGATTAATAATAATAATAATAAAGGAAAGTTTAAGCATTGGATCCTCATGGAAATTAATGAATCATGACCAAAGCATCATAAAAACAAACAAACAAACAAACAAATAAGTGATACCCTATTCATAACACTTGATATTACTTATGATGACATGCAATCTAGGACAAGTAACAAGAAATAGAGAAAAAAAAAAAGGACTCTACCTTGGGCAAATCCAGTCACCTCGTTTCATTTCAATGTTTTGGCCAAGAGGCCTTGGTGCTTGTGCAAATATATCCTTGAACTGGTTTTGTACTGACCCAGATAGACTTTTCTCTGGAGCATTGCTCAGCGGGGCCAATCCATTCAAGATGTTCCGGAAAGACAAATCCACAAGTTCCTCATTGGATGGCTTGTTCTTCCCAGAAGAAACAAGATTGCTAGCATAACTTAATAAGAACCTGACCAAGTCAACTGTGTGTGCTCTCTCGGTATTCTGCACCTAAAATTTTTTTTAAAAAAAATGTAGAAAGCAGTAAGCCTGAAAGCATACATATACATACATATATATATATATATATATATATATATATATATATATATATATAAGATTGATGGGAATTTTACATATGCCAATATGAAATATTGGTGCAATGCGACGTTGTGCCGGTAAGATTCTTTTGAGACGCACAAGAAAACAAAGACAATCATATTTCACTTTTTGGACTCTTCGTAAGAATGTTGGAGAAACTAGCCTCGCTTGACCTAACGTGGCAGAAGACATTGAAGAAGATGCATTTGATCAAAATGCCGTGGAGATAAGACTTCGTTATAAAGTCTAGATGCAGTTGGAAATGCTGTCCATTTTACATGAGTTAGTGAAATAAAAGTAATTCTATGTTATTGGAGGGCATTGCTGTCTTAAAGACATCAGATTATAAAATCTAGATGTAGTTCGAAATGCTGTCCATTTCACATGAGTTAGTGAAATAAAAGTAATTCTGTGTTATTGGAGCGCATTGCTGTCTTGGGAAATTTAAGACCTATAAAATTTTAAGAAAGGTCTAAAATATGACTGTTACTTGCTAGAATATATACTGATGGATTCTATGCCTTTCCTCTTACCACCCTTCTCCATTTCCCTTCTCCTATTGCTTTATTGAAGTGTCCAGAATTTTATAAGTGAAAGAAAAATGATTTACAAAATTAGCATCTAGTTAAACAGTTACACAGTAAGCCCACAGGAACTAACACTGATTCTTCTTCAAATCAGCTGTTATTGTACATTATCCTTTGGCTGTGGTAACAAAAGTTCTAGGTGTACTTTAAAATATCATATTTCAATGTATGCCCCAACAATCATTGATTATCATCCGAAACTCCATGTTAATCACAAACTTTTAACATTGTGTCAAAACATAGTTTCAGATGCTCAGCAGTCCCTTGAGTAAAAAGGCAAAGCACTCAAACAAAAACTTTCAACCATAAAACAAATAACTTCAGTTAAGCATTGAAAAATAGAAGGCCTCACATTATTATGGCCATTGTCCAAAAACGACCTCATCCTCTTCGCTGACTCATCACCATTTTTGAACAAAAAGGGCACTCCTTTCTCAACAACAACCTCAATATCTTTTCTTGACAGCATCCTGTAAACAGATGAATAAAAATAAGAGAGAATCAAAATACTAACATTTAAAAAAAAAAAAACCCCCCGTTATCATGCAATTGAAGAGAAGCTGTTATCTAGAACTAACCTTAAAAGTTCGGGTCTTTCGCGAGCAAATGCCAAGCAAGCAGAGGCAGCAGCCGCAAAATCCTCCGGCAAATCAACGTCTGCCACGAACTCGTCATCAAGATCAAATCCTTGCCTACTAAAATACCCAGCTGACGAGAGATGGTTGATAAAATTGGACCACTCGGGCCAGGGATTGCTGATAAACGAGGAAGAATCAGTGAAACGCATGGAGGCAGTTTGGGTGTGCAATTGATGAAAGGCTTTGATTTTTGATGGGCGAGGATTGGAGGGATAGATCGAGGAAGGAAGGCGGTGGTAGCGGCGGTGAGATAGGCATGAGACAGATGACGGGAACAGCGGACGGCAACGGGAGACGCAGAGAAGAGCTGGGTAGCGATGGTGGAGAAATGGAGGAGTTGGGGAAGCGGTAATAAGCATGAGAAACCTGGAAGCGCCGCCCATTTTGTGGTGAATTAGAGGTGGAAATGCATGCGATGCGACGGCCAGGAGAGTGATGACGGTGGCGCTAAACCCTAGTGATGGTGGAGTTCAGAGGGAGTTAAGAACTGGTGGCTATCGAACTATCTGGCTAAGAAGCAGAGTCGCTGATTTTCCACGCTGGAAATATCATGGATAATAATTTTTTTTTATTTTCACCCCAGTTTTTAGGTTTAATATTAAAACAACACCTGAGTTTCACAAATTTTACCACCCCGACCCCTGAACTTTCCAGAAACTCAATTTAACACTTCAATTTATAAATTTTCTAACAAATAAATTCAGTTTATACGTTAACACATGATTTGAACTAGCAAAATTTAGCATGGACACAAAAATTATTCATACACACTTCATACGCTTAAAAATAATATGATACAACCCATTTTTAATCAATTACTTACTGCCACGTATTACATATCATCTTTTTTTTTTTTTTCTCTCTCCCCCTCTCCTCTCTTCTCTTTCTTTTCCTCTCTTCACTTAATTGTCTTTTTTTTATCTGGAACAAAATTACTCTAATTTTAAAATACTAAGAGCAATATTAGATCAAAGTAAATATTAAAAGTAAAATTGCATATTTTGTAAAGTTTTAGGGGCATTTTGACACATTTAATCTAAAAATTAATATTGGTACATGTTAAAAAAAAAGGTTATCAAATAAATCACCAATGCCGGCTAACGGCATCCCAAAAGTTACCAAGAATTCCTCCATCCACTGCTATTAAAGCCCAAGCGTTTAAAAGCTGCGGTTGTTGCTCCAAGTTTTAGTTGAAGACAGCCCTTGTAATCAATAATTCAGTCTCCATCTCGGCCCCAGGGATGATCACAGGGCGGGGGTGGGAATGGCTCCCCACCTACTGCCCCGCCCGGTAGGATTATAGGGAAAATTCTCCCGTATCCGTCTCGGCGGGGATCCCTAATCCCGACGGTAATTTTCGATCCAATCAAAATTATTTAAAAAAATAATTATAACTAAAATATAACATTCAATAATTAAATATAATTAAAATATATTTAATAATTAAAAATTCAATTTATAATATTAGAAAAATCAAAATTTAATATATATAATTCTGACATTCTATTTTTTGTTTTGAACGCTATTGCTTTTATTTCATTCTTTTCACTTATTTATAGTAAACACTTGGACCCCCTTTCCTTTTAAATATCCAATGTGAGATAACTTAAGGCACCATTTGCTCTTTTAACTTATCCCAAATCGAATATTTATACCAAACACTTGGACCCCTATTATTTCAAATATCTAAGTTATCCCACATCTAATATTTAAAATGATAGCGGGCTCATGTTCTTATTATAAAGAAATGAAAAGAAATGGCTACAAAGCAAAAAATATATTTTAGGGGTTGCGGTAAATGAAAATACATATAATAATAAAATTTTATAATGAATAATTTTCGGGAACGGGGAACCCGCGGGGCGGATACCCCGCTCCCTGTCCCCGTCCCGAAATCAACTTCGGGGATTTTTTTATCCCGTCCCCGTTCCCATGGGGGAAAAAGATGGGGATTCCCCGCTCCGTTAGGGTCGGGTCCCCACTGGGATCGGGTATTCCCCGCCCTGTAATCATCTCTACCTCCCATTAGTTCCGTGAAGTAAAGTTTTAATGTGATAAATTTAATAATAATAAAAAAGAAATGACCCAATTTAGAAAGTTTTTAGTAGAAAAACGTAAAAATTTGGGATGTTAGAAATAGAAAATAAAACATTTCAACAGTCAATTAGGAATCATTCATAAAAAATAAAAAAAAAATGAATTAAGTTGTTTTTGAAGCTTTCAATCGAATTATCAAAAAATAAAAAGAAATAAACAATTGAGTAATCCTAGTAAACAATTTAGACAAATGAATAATAATTCTTTAAGTTCAATCTCAGAAAAAGAAAAAACTTTATAAGAAATAGAAGCAAGGAAATTTCACCCCCCCAATTATGGCTGTGAGTTTGTTTGCAGTTGAACATTACATTTATTCTCCAAATCTAATACAAAGTGTCCGGCCCAAAAATAATTCAGACTTGTTGAAAGGAAATTACTTTCCATGGGCCATTTCTTCTTTTTCTTAGATTTCTCTTTTGGGCTCTTACTCATTGGAGTGGCCCAAATTCTATGTTTTTATTTTCTTCGCATATAATCCAATAATATGATAAATCAAAAAAAGCTTTAGCTTATTGGAAGCTGATCGGAGTCAGAGGTACTAATCTATCGACTAGATTTATTAGATTTTGAGTTCGAGTTATGTATATATACAGACGGGTAGGTAGGTATTTGAACGTTCGTGGTTATGAGTCATTCAAATACTTCAACCGGTAATTTGCCTTACATGTTACCCCCACAAGATTTTTTAATTAGAAAATATTTTTTAATTTGCGTCATCAACAATAAATATTTTTATATTGTGAAATCAGGAATTATTATGAGCTTATATTTGATTAACAATGAGATTTTATTTTGGCAGCAATAAATGTATTTAATTCTATTTTAACTCACAAATTAAATCTCTTAAATTTTTGTAAACAGAAAAAAAAATTGCCATTGAAGTTTATAATGGAGAGAATTTCTGCTGAATGACGGAGAGAATAGCAAAATCGAATTTATTCCTATTAAATTTCCATAAATAAAAACTGTAATTATAAAGAGGAGAGATCTAGTTTCGAATTTGTGATTCTTATAGATTACAAAAAATGCAGTTTAATTGTGAAATCCGGTCCGTCGAATGTGAAGAATGCAATTGATTATGCATGCATGCACCTTCAAGAAAAAAATATTGTAAGAAATAGAAAAATGGCAGACAAAAGAATATTTGATGGGACACCAAATACAATAGTGACTACAAAAATAAATCAATTAAAAATAAAACGGCACATGTTGATTGGTAGAAATAGGAGGTCATAAAAAGCATATTATTTATCAATTAATATACTGTATAATTTATACATACACGTCTCTCTTTTTAACAACCTTTCACTGTGTTTATGCTTTCTTTTTTTTTATTATTATTAAAAATATATATATAAAGTTTGTTATATATTTATTTATAGTTGTCCACTTCGAGAACTTCATAAATTAATTGGATAACTAATTAGTAATTAGTTTCTTAACAAGAAGTCATATTGTCTGATTGCAAGAGAATATCGCTATCAGCCTACACTTAATTTAACGTTTATCTATTCGGTTCCTTAATGCTCCATATTTAATTAAATAATTAAAAATTGTATGCGAGTTGATCATTGTCTTATAATTACAAGGTGAAGACCACAAGGAACAGATATTTCATTTATCAACATCATTAACAAGATACTCCTAGTTAATTATGTTATTAACGGTAATCGGTTATGGAAATTAAAAATCTTGATTTGATTTGTCTGTCTTTCAATCTTCAACAAAGGCTGCAATTTTTGTCCTTTATGTGTTTTATCAAACAAGCAAAACCAAACCAAACCAAATTAATTTTTACACATATTTATTGGGTTGTTTTTTGTATATACAGAGAGATATGGAGAGCAATTATACATCGATTTTGCTATCAATATCTCTCTTTTCAATGGCATTTTCTGTACAATAATTGGCATTATCCAGATACTCCCAAATTTAATGCCCATAGATTTGGGTAGCTTTGCCTTGCCAGATAGAAGATGGATGAGGATTTTTGATGGAGACTATCTAACAAAAAAACACAATATTCTTCAATATTATCATATTATATATATTATCGATCCGGAAAGAAAACTTATGTAAATGACATCCTTGAGAAATCAATATAAATATATTAACTAAACTGCAGATGGCTTTAGAAATGAGACACAAAATTAAAATTTGATACCCTCGTGAAAAGATGAATATCACAGAAATTAAAATTGACTAGTTTAAATACAATGCATATGCAACCTTGGTAGCTACCTGATTTTGTTTTATTATGTGGGAAAAATATATAATTATTGCTTCATATAGTTAACATCAATCATGATTTAAAGGAAAGTAAAAAAGGGTTAAAAAGTCAAATAACGACTGCCTGGTTAAATGTATAGTAGCAAAGATATTGAAGCCACCAGTAATATTATTAACTGCTCCTTTAGAAAATTTGAGTTCTTAATATTATTATATTATATGTTAATTTAAATTAGTTAAGTAGTTCAGCATGTCCATATAAAGATTCAACATACATTCCCCGAATTACTAACTGACAACAAGTAGATTTATAATAATTGCTGTGATTATTTGATCGTAAGAAAATTGAGGTTGACTATAGGTTGAATAAATGGGAAAATAATATATAATCAATAGCTAAAATTTGACAAAATGTATAAAAGAACAAACTAAATGTTGAAACCGTGACTTGTTAGGTGGAAATTTATGCAAAGAAAGTAGAAATTGTCTTTTGCTTTGTAATGTTAATTACTGTTAGGGCAACAAACATCAATCATTCCAATTAACTATGTTACTTCTCATTAAAATACTCATCACTCCCCACCAGTCATAGATTTGATGCACTTAATGTAAAAGCTAACTCTGCTTAACAAATGCTGAAACTATTTATCGTTAATATCAAAAAATTGTACATTTACAATTTAATTACACATTTTGAAATATTTCGATAGTAAAATTATTACATATGTATTGAAAAGACTCGAATTTAAGCTTTCACTCACTTTTTTCTTATACGAACAAATATAATTTAATTAATTCATATAAGGAAAAAAAAAGTTGATTGTTTTGTTTTATGGGATTGTATGATTAGAATATATTTTATTACTACTAACTCCAAAAGAAGACATTCTTGCTGAACTAGCTCTATATATATAGTTATTCTATGTTAAACATTAACTAACATATTATTAGCATTTTTTTTTGACTGAGTAAATTATCAAATAAAAAGTTTGAAAGATGTGGTCAAATAAAGCAGGAAATGTTTGATACCCTAAAGCTTCTTTAATTTCAACAAAAGCTGCGTTTACTGTTTTTTTCACAAACTCATAATAAATATATATATATATATATATATATATATATATTGACCACCCACCTTCCTTTTTAGTCCTCTAATTTGTTTGACTTTGGTGAATAAATTTTTTTGAATTGTTATATATATCTTTCATACTACTTTAATTAGTTACTTTTATTTTAATATGAGAATTAAAAAAATAATTGAAAAATCTCGATTTTATAAAAAATATTAATAATTAATTAAAGCTAAATTTATCACTTTAATAAATTAATGGTGCATAGTAAATAAAAATAAATATATAAATTTTTAAAATGACACAAAATAAAAAAAATCACTAATTAAAGTGATAAGGATGGAACGAGTGTTTTGGGCAATGGATGTTAAGACAAAATAGTACTCAGAAAAAGAACATGACATTAAATTTGTGGGTACAAAATTCATACTATCTTTTTGTGTAGCCTTAATAAGGGACACTTACGAGGGGGACATACCATATTTGGCCCAAACCCAAAAATGAAGTCCGTGTCAAAATCTATATCCACTTTCACACATTATGGACCGCAACACATAAATCTCCATTTTACTCTCTTTATTAAATATATTTCTTTTTCTATACGAACATTTATCCATGAGATTCCATTTATGCTGATTTCTTAATTAATGAAGAAATATAAAATAAATATATCAGCTATGGTTAACTATCCTACATTGTTATCAAGTATAATAATTTTTATAATGGTTTAAATAATTTTCAATTTACTAGTTAATTTTTACAATTGAATTGAGCCAAAATTCTTTTTTTTTTTTTCAATATGGTATCAAAATCATCAGTCACACTGTGTTGGGCCACTTACTTGTATCTAATTTTATAAATTTGTATCTAATTCTATAAATTTTATGTTTCAGATTTTTCACATGTATTCAACGATAAGTATAAGAGATATGTTAAGTATTCCGCGTAAAAAAAATATGGCACTGACAATTTTTGCCTTAATCAAGGTCTTTTATTTTTTCAATACTGATTAAATAAGATATACATAGTATTAGTAAATGTTAGTATAGTTTTTTTTTTTTTTGTGTAATTTTAGAATGGTTAATTCAGTATACATTTGTTGAAGGGTAAAAATCATCCCCACACAATGTATGAGAAATTAAATAGGGTGCATGAATGTGGAAAAATGGATGTAAGAGTCCAAGTGAAAGTGACACATTCAAATCCTTTTCCCCTTCAAAATTCCCTTTTCAATTGAACCCCACAAAATGATGAAATTAGGTCTTTAATCTCTCTCTCTCTCTCCCAGCTACACCCATTATGAGTCCACTAATCAATTTTATGCACAATTAATTTATTTTAAAAGTCGATTCGAAAATAAATAAATAAATATATATAAACGTATACATCTCATCTGCCTTTAATATTATTATTATTATTATTATATAGGGGTTATCAAATCTCAATTTTGATACCCATTTCCAATTAACTACCATGATAGTGACTGCACTTTGGCATATGAAACTTATTATATAAATAATATTTTGATGGAATAATGTACCGACATTAATATGTTTTGATTGAAGAGTTACAAAATTATTAATATAATTACGATATAAGATGACAATAGGATTAGTTTCGTAACTCTAAATTTTGTATTATAATCATACTTAGTTATTGTATTGTCTTATTGATATCAACGCTGGCTGTGCCCTCGTGCTAAGTGTCCCTCCATTTGGTTTCTGGGAAATGTTCATTATCTCAACTATTTCTTTTTTGCTAGAAATGATTCTCCCAATTTTACACAAATGTTTTTTATTTTTATAAAAAAATTCTTGGAAATGTAATTACCCATTTGATGATGAGATAAATTAACCATATTTAAAAAAAAAATTAATGGAATATTATATCGAGCTTTTAGGCATGAACATTTTTAAATACTTAAAATAAAATATTATATTCGTTTTAAATTTCAAATTTCATATATTATATGATTAATTGAAAAGAATAATTTGAGTTTAGCTAAAACATATCTTTTCTCTTGATTTAATATTTAGTTAGATTTTTGTTGGATTAGCTAGATATTAGGTGCCGTGTGACTCAGCTTTGCCTGCTAAGAAAACATGCATGGGGATGAACTTTGATGTTATAACTTTTTGAAAGCTTTTTTTTTTATATTATTTTTAAGGAAGATATTTTCGTTATCATAAGATCGATAATTTCTGTAATTTGTCTTGAATCTACAATTTGACAGATTTTAGTACTTACTAATCCTACTTTAAATCTATGATTAATTAATTAATTAATTAACAAAGTTAAGTGTTTAGCTGTTAGATTATCTGTGTATTAACTCAGTAAAACTCTCTAAGCGTATAATTTTTTTTAATTAATTTCATTCCCATAATTAAACTGATTCAAGCAAACTGTTTTAGGCTTTTAGCAGATCCAAAACTAAATGCTTCATATATATTATAGAGTCAGAATGATATTTCCATTTGTTTCAAGGCTAATTAAGTTACTCAATCTTCATAGTCGAAACCAAATTAAATACTGAAACTATTAATTGCACAACTTTTTAAGGGAACTTTCGCATATTTGAATTTACATCATTAATCCACATCTAATTTTTTTACTTATCTTAAATAAAAAATATTAGGATTAACACAAGTTTTTAAAACAATTTCTGTATTTTTTAAATGCTAGTTATTTTATTATCAACATTTTATATATTCCTTGCCTTGCAAAACTCTATTTTTTTTCCCATACTTTGATCCATGAATTTTAACTTTTTTACACATTTAATTTCCGTATTTAAAAACTACATACTGGGTCCTTGAAATTTTAGAGGATAACACATTAAGTTCAAAATGGATTGTACAAATGACAATATAATACAAGCGCGGTTAAAGTCTCGTATATTTTAACGGAACAATACTATTTTTACAATCCGTTTGGACTTAATGTATTTTCCTCGAAAAATTCGAGGACACAACATGTAGTTTTTAAAATACAGGAATCCAATATGTAAAAATGTTAACATTTAAGGATTCAATGTGTAGTTTTTAAAGTATAGGGATCCAATGCAAAAAAAAATGTTAAACTTCATGTACTAAATTATGGGTTATTTCTGTTTTTTTTTTTTATTGAATATAGCTCAAAAATATCCAAAGACATTAAAATCGATAGGTGAATAGTTAATTGTGGCAATCCTAATTAAACCAACTAAAATTGGGAAATCGGGTTAAGAATTAAGATCGATATATATATTAATAATAAGGTGGTCGAGTACCTTCTTGTATTACAAAATATTAATGGTCTTAATTCCTTTTAATGTATAATTAAATAAATAAATGAAATGAGTTCAAATTTAGTCTCCAAACAAATAGTGTTTTAAAATGTTTTTTTTTAGAAGATATAAAGTGGGTTGGTTAAAAATTCAGCCGATTAAATCTCCGAATCGAAAAAAAAATGCAACTTTTTGAGTTTGGTCTAACTTCTAAGCTTCGAAACATAATTACAGCATACATATTACATACCCTTCACATATATACGCAAGCAAGCAACAAAATTGGGGTCAGCCATTAGCCGAAAAAGAAAAAGAAAAAGGTTGACAAAAGAAAATTGGGATGGGACAAAAGAAAATAATAATTCCTAATAAAATAAAATTTGATAAAACCAGAAGCAATTGTTAATTCCGCTATTTCCTAGGAACTTAAACATTGCTTAATTAGTTGGTTAAGTATGGTTATACAACAGAAAATTAAGATAGACTAGTTGGAATTATGGTTAAATAACAGATAATTAATTGATTAATTGTTTTTCTTGTCTTTCATTTTTGGATTAATTAGTATAATTGGGCATATTATAGAGTGGTTCTTAGGTTAATTGAAATATTTAATTAAAATAATTAAATATTAATACATCATTTGATGAATGACTTAGTAGATAGAAACATGGTTTGTTTTTTAACTACCTTGTTATTATACTTTAAACATGTGATAAATCATAGCTAAGAATTGTCTCTATAATCTTCTTAGTTAATGATGTTGTTAATTAACGGTATTATCGTTAGGTTGTTAACTAATTATTATTTCTAGTAAATTCCTCAATGGAATATTATCACTAATTTGAAGGAGGAAACTAAGTTTTTGGCTTGGATATGTACGCTTAAAAATTGCAAGCAAATAAATAAATATTTATTAATATGCTTTTAGGAAAAGGATTAAAAAGGAGTCAAATAAAGTTATAAAATTTTGATGGGTTATATATGTGCTTTTTCACACACACATATATATATATATATATATTGTCCATCTTTCAACAAAGGCTGCCTTTTATGTCTTTTTGTATGCAAAAATAAAGCAATTCGAGACCTAACTACTTAATTTAATTAAGCTCACAAAGCTTTTCTTCCATTACCCCTTTTAACATTATTAATCAAACTTTATCATCAATTAGGTTCTAAGTGGTGCTTAATTAATTTGTACCTAAATTTGGAATTCACTATGATATTAAATTCGATGTCCATTAATATTATAATACTAATTGGATCCATCATATAAGTTGCCAAGTTTATTCCCAGGTATGGTGTATATATATATATTACCTTTCCTAGGTATAGCATAGTAGTTACTTAGGAAATGATAAGAAAACGACAATAAAAATAGCAATAAACAACAAAATTTAATACGAATAGGTTGATTCTTCATATAATAATCGATTTAAATGCTAACTTTATAATCAATACATGACTTTTTATATGGTTTTAAAGAATTATCATAATTTCAATTTTTTGAATTATATTAATTTCTTTTACATAATTCTTTTTAGTATAATTATTTATATTATTTAGTTTGAGTCGGTTGATCTACTGTAAAAATAAAATTATCACAATATTAATTTTTATGATTTCTAATACTCGAATTTGAAACCTATTTAAAGGAAATAAGTTTTAAACCACTTATAACCTACCGATATTAAGTTCTTTAGGCAAAATTTGAGAGTAGTGTGGGCTGAATTCGGAAAAACATATATTTGTTGTGAATTGAAAAAGTAAGAAGGGCAAATTGGCAATTAAAAGGAATATGAAGCACGTGAGGAGAGGAGAATTGAATTCAAAAACAATAATAACAAGAGGGTGGCCCACTTGGAAATATCCAGAGAGATTTGGTTAGGACCCTCCCATCCCATCCCACTCCCACTCCCACTCCCACACTTTGAATTTTTCTTCGCAAATAATAATAATTGAAAAATCGTTAACAACAAACAAACGCATATCGCAACCGTACACGTGTTCGGTCATAGTGTAGCCGCACGTGTAACGCCCCCTCTATTCCTCAACGTCATCAAAAGTACAAAACGACAAGAACCCAAAACCGTTTGTAGATGAGGACAAAAAACATGCACGAGGGCGAGCCCAACCAAAATTGAATATATTTATTTATTTTTGTTTATACCGAGTAGAGTAATAATAATAAAAATAAACGAAAGAGTTTCTGTTTACGTTATGTTATGATTTGAACTTTTAATAAATAAAAGAGAGTTGTTGGAATACAAACCTGAAACAAACTTCACGCGTGTGCATTCGTTTATATTTATTTCCCCATAACGTAACGTACCTGCTGTAACGTCTTCATGCCATTCCTTTTTTACTTTTTATTTCTTTTCTTTTCTTTTACCAATTTATAAATAATTTTTATTCAAATAATTATACATCAACTCAAAAATAAACGCCCTTTTCATTCTATTTAAGTTAGCCGGTATACATGAATTTTAAAAACATTTTGTGTTCATGCTGATTGGACGACGTCTATCTCCAAAAATTAAATAAATATTCTAATTTATTAGAATAATAATTCTATAAGTTCATTGAAATAAAGAAAAGAACAATAATTTAGAATAAATCCAGAATTTTCTATAAGTTTAAATCAAATTAAAATGTGTATGCAATTTTCCATAAGTTAATGGATTTTACCATATAAGGAAAAAAAAAATTGGATTTGAGAAAAACTCGCAAGAAATGGAAAAAGAATAATAAACGTTAAACACACTGGAAAGATAGAAAGGAAAGAAGGAAACAAACGCTTTTGGTGTCTCCTAGAAGAAGTGCATTATCTCTTACTCGGTCAAACAAGCAAAGCCCCATCACAATATATATATATATATATTATAATAAAAACTAAATTCAAAGTATATACTGATTTTATATATCGTAAAATCGATTGTTAGCATATGCTGTCTATTAAAATCAATTCGATGTCCATTAAAATCAATTGATATACTGTGCTAAATTAAGAACATATATATATTGTCTCATAAATCAAAATCTTTGGGATAATAATTTTATTAGAATTTTCAAATTACCAAATTTGCATGCTTTCATGAGGAGGAGGTCCACCACAACATCTTTGGAGTAGAAACCATCGGGAAAAAGCCTTATTTTTCCCCTTAATTTGGCACAATTTTCATTTTAGGTACAAGAGAGATGACTAGACATTCACAAGCATGGCACATCAAATTAATATTAATATACATTACATTGATATATTATTGGCAATTATATGATCAGAATGATTAGTTACATCATCCATCAATTGTATACGAACGACTCTTCTAGTTTGTGGGTCCTCCTCCAAAATAGATGATAATGTAATTACATAGTATCAATTATATGTGTGGGCCAAATAATTAGAAAATAAATTAAAAGGGTAGTAAGAAAATTAATTGAAAGGCATAAAATAAAAGTCGGGCAATCATTTCAACAGTCAAAAGATTCAGGGGAAGGAAAGGAATACTAGAAAGAATAATTGTTTATCTTTTAGTAGGTTTTGCAAACAGAAATTTATCATAATAAAGTATGCAAGATAAAGTAGACATAAAACAAAAAAAAAGCTTAATATATCAAATCCCCTTTTACTTGTATTTAATTTCAAAATTGATACATGAACTTTAATTATTTTTAATTTACTACTTGAAATTTAAAAAGTATATTAAATTACCACCTAACGCAATAATATTGCGTATAGCTTACCACCTACGCGCTGAAGTGGATTGGAGCGTGAAATGCACGCGCTGAGAGAAGTAGGTGATAAGTTATACGCAATACCATTACGTTAGGTGGTAAATTAAAAATTTTTCAAAATTCGAGTGGTAAATTAAAAAAAATTTCAAAGTTTGGGTGGAAAATTGAAAACTTAAAAAGTAAATGTATCAATTTTGAAATTAAATACAAGTATAGGGGGGTTTATATGTATTAAGCCAAAAAAAAAATCTAAAGTTGGTAAACAAAGGAGTTCGGGGTGACTCACCACTTAAAATTAAGAAGATTATGTTAGTTTATAATTTCAAAATAAAATAGTTAATTAGAATACTATTTGAATGTTGAATACCAGTCAAGCAATTTGATTTAATAACAAATCTACAGTAGATAAGTAGATTAATTTATTTATATTATTTACTTTAATATTCTTTTACATTCAGTTTTAGTGATCATCAGGTTGGTGAGCATCATTAAATGCTTGCAATTTATATTATAATTTATAAGTTTGCACCACCTTGCATGTGCCATCAGATCATGCTTAGTACCTCCTATCTTATACCTTTAATAAATAAACAACAATTCATCGTAATAAATTAAAAATTATCAGATTACTAATAAATTATTATAACTTAAGTATGTATATAATACAAATTAATCATTAAGAGTCATATTGGTAATTAGCGGTCGAGCAAAATGTTTCGACTCGACATCTATCATTGTATTTATGATGTAAAAAAAGAAATATACTATGAATTTGAATTCGAATTCTAAAGATTTAATAAAATTATGAACAAATATTTAAAATGAAAACGTAGAAATATAAAAAATCTGTAGCATCATTTGTGGTATATTTTTAGAGAGTTGGACCAATAAAAACATTTGAGAGAAAAACACTATAAAACCAAAATCAAGCATACACTAAAGCAAACCTTTTAGAGCAGAGACTAAAGCACTAAAAGGATAAAAGAAAAAGAAAAGCGAACTATCCTTTTTTAGCAAAAATTTTAAAAGATTGAATAAAAGAGGCAAATAAAATCCCTAAGGAGATTATATTTCCATTTCATGATTTAAAAATAAAAAAAATTGAATAAAATATGATTTTAACTCACTTAACAATACCAATAGAGAGAAGTTTGAAAAGAAAACGTTGGCGTTTTGGTTTAGAGAGGAAAAGTTAAAGAAAAACAGAGAAGAGTGAGTGTATGTATCGCTAAGAGACAAACAGATTCTGGTTTGAACAGACCCCAAGAAAGACCAAAAGAAAAGAGAGAGAAAAACAAAAACACCAATACCGATGTTAAAAGCATATGTTTTTGAGATACACACCCACACACCCACCCACCCACACGAGTGGTTCTCGACTCCCATGCATACTTTGAGATTATTCATTCTCTTTAAATTTAAAAGGACCCCCTCTTCCTTCTACATCCCCTCATTTCTCTCTTTTTTGTTTCCCTTCAATCTTTCTTCATTTCTGTTTTCTAAAGTTAAAGATTGAAACAGAGATTCCTGTGTTTTTCTCTTTTTCTTTCTTCCCTTTCTCTCTCATGTACTAGCTCAAAGCTTGAAGTTCCAGTAGTTCTCTGATTCAGATTTTCTCTCTTGCTTATCAAGTTCAAATCTTTTCTAATGGGTTATGCGAGAGAGATAAAAAGAGGAGATGGGGAGTTGTGAGAAATACATACGAGTAACTTTCTTGTTTTAATCATTCTTCTCCCCTTCTATCTAATTAGAGAAGAAAAGAAAAGAACCCAGTTCTGTTTCTCCCTGTTTTGCCTCCACAATCCTGGTCTTTTGCTCTGTTTGTGAGCCATTGTTTCTTTTCTTTTTTTTTTTTCCTTTTTTCAAAATGAGTCCACAGCAGCTAAAGGGTGAGAATAATGGTTTCAATGGGTATAAAGATTTGAACTTTTTGGCTTCAGCTTCTGCTTCTCAACTTTCTCTCTCTAATACATTTGGGGTAGAAGAGAGGGTGTGGAAAAATCCTCATATGGGTTTTCAGATTTTGAGCCATTCAATGGACTTAAATGCTAAACCTTGTTCTATTCAACAGTTAGAATGCATGGACGTTAAGAAATGTAATGATGGCAGTGATCGATTATTTGGGGTTCAAGGTAAGAGTCTTTCTTTGAATTTGGGTGAAGAAGAAGAAGGGCCTAAGAGCTTTATTCCTAGCAAAAATGGCCACACAAAGCTTTGTGCTAGAGGCCATTGGAGACCAGCTGAAGATGCTAAGCTAAAAGAGCTTGTGGCCCATTACGGTCCTCAAAACTGGAATTTAATTGCTGAGAATCTTGAAGGAAGATCAGGTATGGAAAGTGGCCATTTTTAGGCAAAAATGTTCTAAAGTAGTGCATTTTTGGCATTGATCACCATGATAGTAACCAAAGAAAAAGGCTTCACCTTTTATTTTATTTTTCTTGGTGTGGTATCTATTTTTCAATAATTATGGATCATGTTGGTTGATATTCAGGAAAAAGCTGTAGATTAAGGTGGTTTAATCAGCTGGATCCAAGAATCAATAGAAGGGCTTTCACCGAGGAAGAAGAGGAGAGATTGTTAGCAGCTCATAGACTTTATGGTAACAAATGGGCTATGATTGCTAGGCTATTCCCAGGCAGGACTGATAATGCAGTGAAGAATCACTGGCATGTGATCATGGCTAGAAAACATAGAGAACAATCCAGCATTTACAGGAGAAGAAAACCCTCTTCTGTTCCTACTCAAATCCAACCACCCACCAAGAAAATTAATCTCACCAATTTCCAAAACAATGCTTCTAGTGATCAATCGGCCATATCTAGCACAATTGATGAATCTAACTCAACTTGCACGGAGCTTTCTCTCACTCCTTCATCAGCCAAACAACCTCCCATTGTTTTCACTAAATTCATTTCACCCCAAAGATCACACAACTTGGGTATGGTAAATCTTAAATTTTGTGCAGATTTTCTTAATGGGTATTGATTAATTAGCTAAAGGGATTAATGGTGTTTGCAGGTTTTTGTGCAGAAAAAGAAGTTGGGTCCATGATTGGAGGTGGTGCTATAAATGAGGCATCTGGTCAGTCAGATTCAAACTCAGAAGGTTCAGGTGCAACAGAGTCTGAGTCAATCGGAACCAACAGGATCAATCCTGTATCTAGTGAAAATGAAAATGGAAATGAGAAAACGAATGTGCCCAATTTCATTGACTTCCTTGGGGTAGGAGCTTAATGAATTAGAGGAATTAATCAGCATGGTGGAAGCAATCAGAGCAGAGAGCTTGAGGTCTGTATTTTACAGTGCCAGATATACAGTTGTTAGTTACCATAAGTAGATAAAAAAGAGAGAAGAATAGTAAAAATAGGTGAAAAGAAAAATAATAAAAAAAGAAAAGAAGCTCTCTTAGTTTTGGAGTTATGTCGGTAAAGAAAAGAAAATATGTCCCTTTTCAATGATGTAAAAAAGGGTCGATGGTAACCTTTTCATGAGTAAAACAGAAAAACAGATCAATGCCAAAGCTGGATGTTTTTTCTTTCTCATCAAAATTATTTATTCCTCTGTTTTTGCAATGCATGTCTGTGCCTGATTGTTAAATTATTTTTAATTATTAGATTATCGGAATTATTAATTTAGTTTAGTTAGTTATTAACGTTGACTGTAAAAAATTGATACGAGTTCAAAGTTATAATTTTCCCCATTCATACTAAATTCTTTGTTTCGTATAAACTTTATTATTCTTTGTTTAGTAAGAAATCGTAATTTTTCATAAAATATGGAAATAATATGAAATATTAAGAGTATGTTTGACATAAAAAAAATATAATGTAATAAATTAAAAAATATAATGTAATAAAATATAATTATCTGCGTTGTAAACAATGGATGAATGTTTGTGGTGAAATATCCCATTTATAAAATAAGAGCTTCAAATATGGACTTGCATTTCCTCTGTATATCTCATAACATATAAATAAACTTTAATAATTCTTAATAATACAAGGTTCCAATGTGTCAAAGATATAAACAAAGAAATTTATATAAATAAAAAGTAGAAAAATACAAAGAACGATGACTCGGTTAACGGTTGTTAGATTGGCAAATAGCAACATCAAGGAGGGTCTTTTTATGTGAATGTTGATTGACGCGATGAGACTTTCTTTCTACATTTTCTCCTCGTGATTGGTATGTCTGTATTTTTTATTTTTCACCCAAAGCATAATCATTATTTAGGAATAATAAGATATTCTGCTCTGCCATAATTTTGAATTAAAAAAATTATAAAAATGTATATTTTGTGATTCACATAATGCACGCTAATATATGATGCACCGTAATAAATTTTTTTATATAATTGATAAGACGAAAAATGTCTTTATCTAGAAGAGAAAAAAGCCGATCGGAAGTTTCAAGCGATATAGAAGGAAAGCCGGTCGGATGATTAAGACATGCAAGAAAAAATGTCCGGTCGGATCAGGTGTAAGCACTCCAAATTTTAAGTTAGTAGATTTCAGAAAGAGAATACTTAATGAGAGAGTTTCAGAATTTTGATACTTAGTGCCACTATTTGTTGGGCTATTTATAAGAGATGGGAGAGGTGCACTTGACTGCCTAAAAAGTGATAACTGGTAGTCAAAGTAGGTGAGCGGTGAAGCGACAGGAAGCAGGTGAAGGTCACGGCGCTGCCTTGTATCAGTGAGCTAATTGGACGTGTTGTCACATCAGTCCGATCAGACGTGGCGCTGCCTTCATGCTCAAGGTTTATACTCTTTGTTCATGGGCCTTGGGCCCTACCCAGTGATCATGTTATGACCCCGGCATACGGTCTGCGCAGGTCTGTATTCCTTGGATTTCTGTGCTCGCCATCATCGTCCGAGGCAGAGTCATCCTTCCTGAGGTTCGGCTGTCTGCAGGGACTTTTCCCTCTAGCCTGACCTATAAATTTTTTTAGGGACTCTCTTTGTATAAGCCGGTCAATCTCCTTTTTCAGCGAGTAACAGTGGCGTAGCCACATGAAAGAGAAGGGGGGCAATTGCCCCCCTTAATTTTTGAGAAAAAAATTAATTATGTATATATATTTATGTATATATATATATTAAAATTACCATTTTGCCCCACTTAAAATTTTACTTTTACCCATCTCTCCTTAACTTATTTCTTAAGTTTTCAATCAAACAACCTTCTGTATTTCCACTTCTATTCAAACAAAAAATACAAAATTCTCTTCTTTATCTCTTGAAACTTTTAAAGAAAAATCTGATGAATTTGAGAAGAAACTAAGCATTATTACAAAGATTTATCTTTAATTTAAGGTTAATAATTTAATTTTATAATTTTTTTTTTGCTTTTATATATTTTATATCTCTTAAAAGTTAGTAATTTAGTTTTTACAATTTTAGGTTTTTGCTTAAAACCTGTTATTCTTAATTGAAATCTGTTATTTTGTTAAAATTTATTATTTTGTTAAAATTTGTTATTCTTGATTGAAAGCACACCATAGAAGACTTGTTGAGATTATGGGTGGATTAAAATATCTTATATATGAACAAAAAGCACTACTGGTTGCCTCGGAAACCATTTAAATTATATGCCAATCAATAATATAATAACAAGCAATCTGATTTGCAATTTTTAAGAATGAATTAAATTCAATGTCAATATAAAGCAAATACATACCTCTTTGCTGGAAAAAATATGTTTATTTTGTGCTTCAATGCTTTCTTGCTCTCTTCCTCTTCTTTCTAATCCAAATATTTTCAGTTTAGGACATTTTGCCACATTTAATTCTTTTAGAGAGTGGCAGTGGCGAATAGTTGTACCAGTCAAATATGAACTTGCATATAAACATCAATTTCACAATGAATGGAATATATTACCTGTCAAATATGAACTTGCATATCTACTAGTTTGCATAGTCCAATACCTTAATCAACCCAACAAAATCTATTGATTAAACTAAAATATTATGTTATGTTTGTCATTGTTTTTGGCCTTTCTCATATCATCAGTTGTTAAGATATTATTTGTATTTGTATTTGCCAATAGTTACTAATTCTTTTTTATTATTTTTTCAGTCATGGAAAGGTATTATAAGAGGAAAAATATGGATGAATCATTGCCACCAATTCAAAATCAAGAAAATCATGCTAAAGAGACTCAAAATTCAAGTACTTTTGAAGTTGATTTAGCAAATCTTCCAGTCGATCCTGCATTACGAAAGCCAATTATGGATTATCATCCAAACATAAGAGATGAAGTTCGAAGAGCATATCTTCAAAAGGGACCTTGTCAGCCTCGTGATCGTAATTTTAAACAAACTTTACAAGGTAAAGTGTTAAGAAGATTTAATCCATCTTAGTTTGATGAACACCGTACATGGTTGGAGTATAGTAAGGTAAAGGAAGCAGCATATTGCTTGAATTGCTACCTTTTCAAATCAGATAGTAAAGGGCATGGAGGTAGTTGTGATGCATTTGTCTTGGAAGGTTTTAGTAACTGGAAGAAAAAATCAAAACTAGAAGAACACATTGGAGGTCCTAATAGTGCACACAATCAAGCTTCAAAGAATTGTCAAGTTTTGATGAATCAAAAGCAACATCTTCAAACAATTGTCGATAAGCAATCAAGCCAAGCTCGAAGTGACTACCGAACTCGTTTAACTGCCTCAATTAATTATGTAAGATTCCTTTTGAGACAAGGTTTAGCTTTTCGCGGTCATGATGAATCAATAGATTCAACTAATCCAGGAAATTTCAAGGCAACTTTAAAACTTCTTTGTGATTATAATGAAGATGTCAAAAGAGTTGCAATAGACAAGTGTCCTAAAAATCTAAAATTGATATCTCCAGATATTCAAAAGGATATTGTGAGTGCTTGTGCAATTGAAACCACTAATTCCATCATACAATATTTGGGGACTGCTTTATTCTCAATATTAGTAGATGAAGCTCGTGACGTATCGAATAAAAAACAAATGGCAATTGTTGTACGTTATGTAAGTAAAGAAGGTAAAGTATGTGAACGCCTTTTGAGTATTGTGCATGTTGTAGACACTAGTGCTTTATCACTAAAGGTTGCAATTGAGTCAATATTTGCCAAGCATAATCTAAGCATATCAAGATTACGTGGTCAAGGTTACGATGGGGCAAGCAATATGCGAGGTGAGTTTAATGGTCTCAAAGCTTTAATTTTGAAAGAGAATGAAAGTTCTTTTTATGTTAATTGTTTTGCACGTCAACTTCAGTTAGCACTTGTAGCTGTTGCAAAAAATCACTTATCTATTGCATTACTCTTCAATTTAATATCAAGTGTTGTGAATGTTGTTGGGGGCTCTTGTAAGCGTCATGATATGCTTTTAGAGTCTCAAGCTATCAAAGTTTTAAAGGCAATTGAAAGTGGTGAACTTGAAAGTGGTCAAGGAAAAAATCAAGAGTCTACTTTTAAACGAGCTGGAGAGACACGTTGGGGTTCACATTTTAACACTTTGATAAGCATAATTAGGATGTTTTTTTTCTATAATTGATGTCCTTGAATTTGTAATGGAGAATGGAAAGTCTGAGCAAAAAGTTGAAGCTTGCACTTTGTTGGATTCTTTGCTATCTTTTGACATCGCATTTTGTCTTCATTTGATGAAACATATCTTAGGAATTACTAATGAATTATCACAAGAATTGCAAAGAAAAGATCAAGATATTGTAAATGCTATGGCACTGGTTAAGATAGTTAAGCAACGCCTGCAATTAATGCGAGATGATGGATGGGACTCTTTGTTAGATGAGGTGACTTTGTTTTGTAATAGCCACAATATATCAATCCTCAATATGGATGATATGCATGTTGCTCGGGGGAGGTCTCGACGTAATGTTGATAAAGTGACAAACTTCCATCATTTTAAGGTCGAGTTATTTTGTGCTGCAATAGATATGCAACTTCAAGAGCTTAATAACAGGTTTAATGAGGTGAATACAGAGTTGCTTTTATGTTTTGCATGTTCAAGTCCAGCAAATTCATTCTCTGCATATGACAAATGTAAGTTACTTCGTGTTGCTCAATTTTATCCTATTGATTTTTCTACTATCCAGCTCATGATTCTTGAAAATCAATTGAAAACATATATCATTGACATGAGGTCTAGTAGTGAGTTTTCAAATATTACAGGAATTGGTGATCTTGCTGAACAAATGGTGCAAACAAAAAAGGATATTTTATATCCTTTGATTTATAAACTCATCACTTATTCTACCCGTTGCGACCGCAACAGTTGAAAGAGCATTTTCTGCTATAAAATTTGTGAAAAATCGATTACGTAACAAGATGGGAGATCAATGGATGACTGATTGTTTGATCACTTATATTGAAAAATATGTATTTAATGCTATTGATAATGAAGTTATTATTTATCGCTATCAGGGCATGAAAACTCGAAGACAGCAATTGTAATTTTTTTTAAATATGTTAATGAATATTTTTCTATATTTAACAATTTATTTATGGTATGTATGTTATATTTTTTTTCTTTTAAGCCTGACGTATATTTTTGCCCCCCTTGATTGCAAATCCTGGCTTCGCCACTGGCGAGTAACACTCGTCAGTGCTGTAACCGACTTCTTTGTGAAACTCGCAGTATTTGCTTTGGTCCCTGTGGCTTCTTTTAAATTTTTTTATTATTATTTGTATTATTTTCTTTATTTGGTTTTTTATATATTTTGTCATGTAATTTTGATAATAAAATTATTTATGTTATGCACATTTAAATTAAAAATCACAAAAAGTATTTTTATCAATAAATTGGATTTTCCTAATAAAATAGGACCAATGTTCTAGTTTTCCCTCGAAATAAAATTTTCACTTTAAAATTATTTTTTGTAAGTATGCATGCGAGAACCAATGTTCCCATCCCTAATAAATAGCCCGGTTTATGCATGATTTACATGTTCTTTTTATTGGGAGTTGTATTTTACCCCTAATTTTATTGTAATTTATTTTATTTTCATTTACTTCATTTTGAATTTATTTTATTTGCCGCTTCTACTACGTGATTGATCTGAGCTTTAATTATTAAATTAAATTGTATTGGAGAAGGAATGAAATTTTAACTCTAAAACTCAATAATAATTTAATCAAGTTATGAATAAATTGGAAGTTCCGAACTCTCTCTGGTCTTAGACTCAATGAAGTTAGACGAACCATCCCAATGTTCTATTATGATGGAAACTCCAAAATATCTTTTGTTGCCAAAAATAGACCTATGTATGTTATCTTAGGCTCAACGGGGTTAGATGAACCATTTTAATGTACTATTGGGATGAGAATTCCAAAATACTTCTTGTTGTCCAAAATAAATGTATGCACTTGTCTTAAACTTACTGATACTAGATGAATTTTCCTAATGTTTTATTGGATGGCGACTCCAAAATACTTTCTTGTTGCCAAAATAGATGCACTCGTAACCTTTACAAGTCTTATGAGATGATATCAATATATTAAATCATGAACAAATCAATAATCCATTGAGATATTCTTTTATGATTAATAATTAAGCAGAACTGTTTTTTTTTTTTTCTTTGGTATTGTGGTCGTAAAGGATATTCTTTTCCTCCTAATTCAATTTATTTTGATTAGATTAATAATGAAATTGGAGTTAAATATTGTCCATTTCAAAGTGTTATTCAAAACTGTTATGCCAGCGCTCACTCTATTTCATACTAAATGTCTATTTATTATTCCAAAATCAATGTTATTTTAAAAAAATAAAGTAATTTTATACAACTTTTTTTTTAATGAAGATAAAAAAAGAGTAATTGGAATAATTCAGTTTTTTCAAATGACAAACCAGTAAAGTGTAAGAGAAATTAATAATTATTTTAATTTTTATGAAATATTTTAAATAGACACATAATGTATTTAAAAATGGAGGAAATATTTTATCACATAATTTTGAAGTTGCCAGTATTAAATGTTTTTCTTTTTTTTTTTTTTCGATAAGGCACAGTAAAATGACAATCATCATTTTACATTAGTTCATATTTTAATAATGTCATGTAAGTAAAATAGTATTTACAATAATATTTTATGAATATCTAATTGTTCTTATTTGCTTTCTTGCCCATAATATTGTATTGTGCATCCAAAACTTATGAAAATTGGCTTTGAAACGTAAAATAAATGGAATTAATTGATCCAAGCCCATCGGCACTGGACTTAGTTGGCTTTTTTTTTTCCTTAATAATTTTCAAGGGGTTATTTTTGCCCCTATAATTTTTTTCTAGTCAAAAAATACTCTTAATATCTTTTAGTCAGTTTTTTATCACTAAAAATATTAAAATGGTCAGATTATACTCTTAAATATTAAAAAAAGTCCAATTTTTTCATTAAAAATATCGAAATGATAAGTTTTTTACACTGAAAATATTAAAATTGTCACCTTTTATTTTTTTGATGAAAATTCCATTTAGCTAAAGATATAAATTACGCCCAGTGAAAAATGACAAGTAATTATATGAATCAAATAATAGACGCATGACAAATATTAAAATTTACACTGATTTGGTTTTTCGATCCATATAATTATTAATTTGTCACTTTTTCATTAGATAGCGCCTATTCCATTAGCTAATTGGAATTTTTGTCCTAAAAATGATAAGAACAAACTATTTTAATATTTTTAATAGAAAAACTAGTAATTTTAATATTTTCAAGAGTAAAAATGCAGCAAAAATTGACAAAAAAAAAAAAGGTATTTTCTAACTAGCAAGAAAAATATAGGAGCAAATTTGCCCTTAACCCTAATTTAATTGCATTCTTATGAGAAAAGGTATTTTAAATGCATTATATTAATTAATAGAAAGATAATTTAGTGACTAATAAATATGTTTTAGAAAATTGAGATGTTTGGTGTCAAAAGTAAAAAACAATGCTTGAAGTAGCAGAGGAAATAGTTTTTTTTTTTTTTTTTTAATTTTTTTTAATGAAAAAGGACCTTAAAAAATATTCTCAGTAAACATATAAAATAGTTCATAAAAAAACCATACTGAATTTTTTTGTTTTTAAATTAATATTTTGAAATTTCTGTTTCCCAATATGTTAAACTTAATCCGGCTTGATGAGTACTTTTTTTTTTATTCCATTATATGTGATGTTTTGGTTGTTTTTACTAGAATTAATAAGCTATTAATTAAACTTAAATTTAAAATAAAATTGAGTGATTAAAACTAAAATTTAGGATAAACTTAAATTTAATTAGTTCTAAACAAGTTAACTTGCATTGAAAAAAATTAAATTGAAAAAAAAAATTAAATTTCATTTGAAGTTTAAAAATATAAGATAAATAAAATTTAAATTTTTCTCAAAAAAATCACATATAGTAAAATGAGGGGAGTGTATTAAATTTAAATGGATTTTCACAAAAATATTGTAGAAAATTAAAAATATTTTCAAAAATAATACCAAAATTTTTTGATTACAAAAATACCACTTTTTAAAATTTATATTCTTCAAAATACTACTTTTCAATAAGAATCTTATTTTCATTCAACTTTCCATTAACCATCTTTAAAAGTCTTCTATTTAAAATCAATTTTCTATTTTCACTTAACTTCCCGTTAACACTTTTTTTAAAAATCTCATATTTAAAATTAACTTTTCATTTTTCTAATTTCTCCTTTAAAACGATTATTTGTTTCTCAAATATAAATATTTTTCATAAACTATGTTACAATTTATTTATTTTTTTTGCCAATTTACATTTAAAAATATCATAATATTTAATTTGGTATACCTATGTATACCAAGGTATATGTACCTGAAAAATATAGAAAATAAAGACAAAAATAGATATCCAAAAATACAAACCTTCAATTTGTAAATTCTTTTGGGCAGTGCAATCAGTAACTGTAACGAGCAAAAATACAATCATCATTTTAATTAGGAGTGAGAATGATGTTTAAGAGTAACACAAAAGCAATTGAAGAAAGGGAGTGGTTTTGACAAATTAATAAAGGGATTTAAGGAATAAGATTTTGGGAATTTGTATAATACCACTACTTGTTTGCGGTGTTAGGAGGATTTTTGAAATTTTTTGATTTTTTTTTTCGATTTTTAAGTATGGGTAACAATAAAAATATTAAAAAATAGTAAAAATCAAACTATTAAAAAAGTGATATTTTTGAAAATAATAATTTCAAAAATTTATATAAAATAAGAAAGAGAAAAATGTATTTTTGAAAATGTCGGAAAAAAAAATATTTTATTTTATACAATTTCTTCAAATTTAAACCTAACACTAACAGGGCCAAAACTTAGAGCCTTCCGAGACAGGCCCAATTGTAGTCTTTATAAATAAAAATGCAGTCCGTCATACATGTAAATAAATATGACGCCCATTTAATTTTAATAACTCGCGGTTTCAATTTATTATTTTAAAAAAAATTCAATTAATATTATTGATTCATTATCTGTATGACTGTATTTGTTTATTTATTCGTTTAATTAAGTAGATATGTTTTTTGCATTAAATAAAACTATGTATCCTTTCTGATATTCGATATTTGGAGGTGCGATGTGGAAGGGATGCGAGTTCTAATGACTTAGGGAGCATTCATTTCCTTTAACCATTTGAGCTAGGCTGAGAAAATATCTAATTTTTTATTAACTCAAAATCGGTACGAAATCAAACTAATTTTAAGTTAATCAAACCAATAATTTAGTACTATAATTTTTATTTTTTTGAAATTGATAGTTAATTTTTAGTCAACTGTTAACAAATTTATGTACATTTTATATTTTTATTTTAATTTTTACTCTTGAAATTTGTAATATTTTTCTAAATATTATGATATATAAATATAGTGACATATAACTTTCTAAATTATTAATTTATTATTATTATGTACATAATTTTAGTAAAAAAAATTAAAATTATCTTATTATTATAATAATTTATTTATTACATATGTATAATGGAAACTCTATTGTTAAATTCTAAAATTTTTATTCTGAGTTAGACTAAAATTAAGACTCTAACCTTTAGGACCTCTATTTAGGTCCTCATAATTTGGTAACGAGAAAACGTACATGCCGCAAGACTGCTCGTTCCCACTCACGCTTGTTTTCTGTCTTAATTTTTTAGGGGCTTTTAGATTGTAAAATAGTTGCGATTATCCCACACGTGGATAAAAGACAGACCAGTGACCAAAAACAAATGAGACCCTTGTAGACGCTTCCGCAATAAAATTCTGCGCTACAAGAGATAGTTACCATTCTTAATGTTACCTCTACTAAGTTATATTTGTTATAATTTCCCATCAATATTACATTTGGTTTATATTTTTCATTCTTGAAACATTTTTAACCAATAAAAAATAACATTACAATTTGTATAATTTATTAAATTTATGTGTTAAAAATTTTTAATAGTTAATTAGTAAACAAATTAGAAAAAAATTAGGGAAAAACAAAATCAGATAAACAAAATTAATAAATTGATTAATAAAATTGTTAATGGATCGGTTAATCGATTCACGTTCACCTCTAATTTGAACGACAAATCATCTCATAATTAAATAATAAATATATATCAATTTAAAGCTAAACATTAATTTTTTTTAAGGGAAACAAAGAACTAAAATAGAAAAACCACACTAAGCTGGAACTAATATTGGATAAAACACTCCAGCAGCATTTCCTTTTGTGATTAAGCTAAAGGCAGGAGGGATAGAAGACTATTTTCAATACTATATCTTTTCAGGTTTTTTTTTAAAATAAAATATTATAATAAAATCAAATAATCAAAATTTATACTAAAAGTAAATTTAAATATTATATATGATAATAATACAACATATTTAAACAAATTATAAAATCATATATTGGGTTTAGGTAGGAGTAACCTCACCAGTATTTAGAGGACTCAGAAATCAAAATCCACTGAAGAAGATTGGGCTTAATTTGGCATATGGGCTATTAGATTTAGGTTAAAACTAAATTAGAGAGTTGATCCTGGTGGATTAGTTTGAGATTAAGACTGTCCACCTCTATGTTATTTCAAATGGCAATAATTAGAACAATCCCAAAATTATAAATTCCCTCTACATAGATTTATTTATGATTCGCAGATATATGTCATTAATACAAAATTTACATTTATTAATTTTTCAACCTTTTTCAAAGAAGAAATGGAAATTTATTTAATGGGTGTTGGATGAATAAATTAACAGAATAAGAAAATCTTTAGTAAATTGAATAGAAAAAGTCTCATGCAAGCAAAAGTGGGAGTGTACATGACCCGTTTTTTAAATTCAATTCATTAGTGTCGGTTTTTTCAAAATTTAAATTTAAATTCAGTCTATTAATAATTGGTTAACTGCTATTAAATTTTGATTATTCTAAATTTTATAAAAAAAATATTTCCACCTATCCATCAAATTATATAAATTTTTCAAATTTTAAATATAAAATACAGGCGATCCAAATATAACTTAGCATTCTTTAACTTATAACTATATAAAACTGATTATATTCTATTTGAAAAATTAAATTCATTGCCATTATTTGTCAACTAGTTTTCAGTAGTATTTGTTACCGATTCCTATTTAATTTTTTAATTTTAAGTTTTAGATTTTTTTTTAAAAGATAAAATCACCAAATCTAAAACAAGTATCCAAGAAAATATAAAAAGAAAAGAAATTATAACTTTGCTCAATAAAATTACCTTTATATGTCCATATTTTTACATAAAATTACATATAAACTCATTTAAAGTTTATATTTACATTCAATTGGACTGATTAACATGAAAGTGAATTTGTACTTGGTTTTTTAAATCAAAATTTCGATTTTTTTTCCAGCTCTAAGCACAAGTCTTCATGATATTTTTTAATTTTTATTTAAGAGTTGAATCCACTTAATGTTCACAGTGGTCAACGAAGGCCCTGCTGGATTTTGCCTACCAATTAAAGAATCAAAACTATGAACTGCTTTTATTTTTGTTTTTATTTTATTATTTCATTCATTTATTTTCAGATTTTTTTTTCCAACTCCATCAGATTCCTACATAAGCTGCATTTTTTTTGGATTAAAATAAACGAAAAATCTATACGCGATTTAAAAGTATTGAATTTAAATTTTAAATATGAATGATCTTTAAATAGTTAAAAAAGATTATTTTATTTTTAATTTTAGGCACATCCGGCATGAATCTAGAATAGTTGCTTGGATCAGTGATCTTCCTTATACTAAAAAATAAATTTAAACAACAATAATAATAATAATAATTTAATTTTTACACAATGATTTACAACCTAAAAAAACAATAAGCAACTCGCTACTTGCCATATAGCTTTTGTTAAGCTTGGTTTATTTATATTTCACGAGGAATTAAAAGGTATGCAATAAATAATCGGAATGTATCTTCTAAATTATCTTTAATTGGTAAATTTATTCTAAATTATAAGTAATTTTATTTAATCGATATTATTATGAACTCATGATTTTGACCGTCTTTGCAACTGGAATTGCGAAGCTATCACCAACCCATTCAGTGGTCTCTTTTTATTTTTATTTTTTTCCGTTTTGCTTTAACATAGGGCGCCGTAGATGCTTATTCCGCTTTCTTTGTGATGTATCCCACCGCACCCGCTCATAAGAAGGAAAAGTATGCTGTGTTTTATGATGCCTTTTACACGACCTTCCTTTCACCAATTAGCTTTTGAATTACATTATATATATATATTCAAATCGCTTTAGAATTAGCAATCTTGTGATATTAGATTGTTTCATCCGGTGTGAAAAAAGTTTGTTAAATATTGACACATCAATTGATTATAAGAATTAAATATCTCTTATAATGGTTTGAACAATTTTTACTTTACAAGTTAGTTTTTGAGATTAAATTAACTTCAAATCTATTTTCTTCAAACTTCTACACAACTCGAACTTAATTATCAATTATTGGCGCTAGATAAATTTGATTAAATCGTTCAGTTTGATTAAATTTTCAAAACATTAATATGTATAAATGCCTTCATAATATTGACGTTACGATTATTGGTCAATGTGTAATAGCAATTGTCCCGTGGCAGAAATTCGGTGAGAAATCGAGTCTCAGTCAAATACTATAAGAATTTGTATACTGTGCGGGATAAAAAATAGTAATGTCTTTCCTAACACCAATTGATTTTGAAATAAATGATGAGCATTTGAAATCCAAAACAACCACTAGAGCTACAAGCTATCAAATTTAAATTCTAACTAGATCATCTCATAATTAAAATGAAATAACTTATGATTTTACTAGTTTTTAATAATATTAGAGTTGTAAAAAATTTTAACCACAAAGGACTCTTTTTACTTAAAATTTTATTGGCTCAAGGTGCAATTTGGCCTCTCTCGTTTAGCCAAAAGTGCAATACTGCTCTTCCATTTTACTCGGGTGCAATTATCCCATCACCATCATCCCTCTCGTGGGTTAATCATTAATATAGGTGCATAAATAATGGACTAATTAAGAAATTAAAAGATAACTCATAAAGTTGTAAGTAAGAGCATAGGACGATATGTTCTTATTGTTGTTGATGATCCGACATTAATCTAAACAGACCAACTACTTTTCTTTCGGAATCGCATAATTCACTCCTCAGATCACGACTAGGAGAATATCACTTTTTTACTGTTATTTCTCTTCATTGTCTTCTTACAATATTCCCTTCTTAACATGTTAATTATAGATAGGCTAATGATTTTGCTTTCTTTGATATGATCATTATACCCCTAAAATACTTAATTTAGATTCAAAGTTATATGCTTATTTTAGTACTTTATATTATGTAGGATATGCACATCTTATTACCTTTCCGCCAAATATATTTAAGGCGACTAACCACTTTATTTAAGTATTGAGATCCAAAATTGCCATAGGAATTAAAGGCTTGAACCTTTGCAATTAACCCATTAATTAATATATACTTCCCTTCCTTCCATTCATAAATAAGTGTCATTTTGCCCATTTCATCAAGAAACTTATTAATTGATAAAAAAAAAACTTATTCGTACTTTACTAATTTTTCCTTCCATAAATATTTCACTCCTACTTTGGAAATTAAACAATATAAAATATAGTCATTGTACGTAGTAAGGGCATAATTGAAATAAAATGTCTAAATATATATATATTTTTTCTTTTCTTTTTTCCTCATAAGGGTATGGAAATTGACACTTTGTGGCTAGTGTAGAGTTAATGTTCAGATTCTAACATGCATGTATTGGAAAAAAAAAAAAAAAACAAGAGAGAAAAGAAAGTAAGAGATAATTAAGAGAGGAAGAAAACAATTTGGCTTCTTAATTCAAATGATTGCAAATCCTCATTATCCCATCAGACATTTTGTTCAAATTATATATGTTTAGAATAATAATGATGGTAATTTTAGGTTCATATGTACTTTGGATGTATGTTATTCCTTTTTCTTAATCTTTGGATGCTAATGATACCATGTGTATCATATTGCGCCAAAGAATTTATATATATATATATATAGAGTTGATTTATACTTTTGTAAGTACAATTATTTTTTTTTGTTATATTTAATTATAGCCTTATTAATTCTGTACTTATTAGCTTGATTAAATAGCATATATACTTCTAATTATGATGGAGGAAATAAAATTAGCTACAGCATCAAAGTGTATATATATGTTGGCATGTCAAAAAATTAGGTATGAAGCATCACCTTGATACGAAGTGGTTAAATTTAGCAAATAATTAAATTCAATATTTTTGTATCACATAAATGTCACCATCACAACGATGACCTGATTAAGACAGCAAAAAAAAAAATGTTGCAATATATACTAAAATTGCTGCCATGTATACATTAATTTACAATAGTGACACTATTTACCTGATTCATCCATGACCGAATAAAATAGAAGAGATTGAGTAAAAAAAAAAAAAAATCTAACACATACTTGGATTATATTTTTGTTTTGCAACACTTCGAATTTTAGAGGTGGTTTTGGTTGGGTTATCTAACACATACTTGTATGTCTGTTTTTGTGGTATATTTACTGAAATTGTTTTTGTCCTTAGAATTATACTAATCCCTTTTGAATTCCTAAACTCTTCTATTTTAGAATTTGTACAACTTTAAATCATTTTGGAGCTTTATAATTGTGTGTTTCACTAATTATTAAAAAAATGTCTTAAGTTACTCTATAATTAATTTATTTTCATGTGAAATCATCAGAAATTGACATGTAGCTAATGCTCGATTAAACGTATGAAACGTCTCGATTTGATTTTTTTTAATAACATTTATAGTTATAATTAATGCATTTCTTATATAATTTATAGTGGAATGAAAAACAAAATGCTTAAATATGAAATTATCTGATATATCAGGACAAACTCTACCTTTGAATATCCCAAAGGACTCGAACATAATTAATTATTCATAATCACGTGAAATTCATAATTATGCTAAAGATAGCTTATTATTGTACCTTGATTATTTCTTTAAATTTTAGAGCATAAGTTGGATATGGGTTGGTAGTTGTCATTTCAAGACAAGACCTTAAGAATATAGATCAAAGGAACAACTTGATAAAAGGTTTGGTAAACTTGACAACTAGGATCGAGGCTAGAATTAAAAATAAGCCTATTGTTGAACCTCTTTTAAGTAGTCAAATTATTAAGTTGGGTGAAATTTAGATTAATAAAAAATATAAAAAGGATATTGTATTATGTTGACATTTTTACACTTAATTATTTCTTCCGTATAATTATGGATCGCTTAATTATACAGTGACTCATTAGTTCTTCTTTTACAATTACATGCAAATGCATGCTCAAGATGTCATGTAATATCTCTATTAGTGTCTATTTAGTGGGTGTTAGCATGTCTTGAATTTTATGAATTTGAATTATAATTCAATTCGAAAAATTCACAGTGTAACTTTTTTTTTTTTTTTTTATATGAAGATGAGAAGAAAAGGCTAAACAGTGTTACAAATTAACTACTCTAGGGGTAACAGATCCCATTCTATCATAAGAAAGGATTTCCTCCATATCTTTAGGACATTCAAAATGCCAGACAAAACTGTTAACTTGACTGAAAGTCCAGTTAGCCAGGTAGTCCGCCGCTTTATTAGCTTCTCTAAGAATGTGGACAGTTTCCACTTGCCAGTCGCGGTCTAGAAGATCTCTTATTCTCAAAACTAGCGCTCGATATGTAGGATGCACCTCCGTTGTTGAAGAAATGGTTTGTACAACGCTTTTACTGTCTACCTGCAGAACAACCTTCTTCCATCCCCTCTTCCAGACTTCTTGAAGGCCAAAGTAAACTCCCCATAACTCCGCTGTGAAGGCGTTTCGCCCTCTCACATGGGCTGAAAAACCTCCTAACCATCTGCCTAAGGAATCTCTAATGATCCCTCCTGCAGCTCCACCCATAGTGTTCCTGTGAAAGGATCCGTCAGTGTTAAGCGTAATACCATTCATCCCTGCTGCCTCCCAACCAACCAATATTTCTTTTTTGGCCCCTGCAAGCCTTCCCAAATCCGGCACATTTTCTTTTGCGTGCATAAATGCCTTACAGGAGGCAGTTATGATTTGTTTCTTGATGGTGCCGATTGTAAGCTTGTTTTTAAACACCAACTCATTTCTCCAACGCCAGGTCCACCAACAAGTAAAACCAAAAATTAGATGCCATGGAATACCTTTAACAAGGGAGTTGAGGGTTAAGTTCTTCTGCAGCCAAGTCTGCATATCCCAAGCAAAGAATTCATGCGCAAAATATGTAGGAACCAGCTCCTTCCACAGGGTTTTAGCCACTGGGCAATCCCGAATCATGTGTAAAACAGACTCCTGTTCCCTGTTGCACACCGGACAGACTCCCATTTGTGACATGTGGCGCCTCATTCTCTCATCGTTGGTAAGGAGGCGGCCATGGCAAAGGATCCAAAGGAAGACCTTGACCCGCTGAGGTCCTTGCCACTTCCAGCAGTTATTCCAATCGATCTGCGTGAGGTTGTCCCCTTCCTGACTAAGCAAACAATAAGCTGACTCAATGGAAAAAGAACCCGAGGCAGAGGGCAACCACACCAGGCTATCATTTCCCAGATTTTCTTCTGGTGGAAGAGAGAGTTCTACCAACTTGCAAATTTCATAGTTTAAAAACTTATCATAATTACCTTTTCTCCAGCCCATATTGCCATCATACATGTCTCTGACTGTAAGGCTAGCTGTAGCTTCCCAATCCCGAGATGTTCTGATCTCCAAAGGGACATGCAGGTACAAGGGTCCTGCTTCTGCCCAACTGTCAAACCAAAAAGAAGTAGAAGCACCATTGTTGACAGCCCAGCAACTGTTGGATCTAAACTCTGACCAGAGCCTGCTGATATTGCGCCACAAACTAGAACCTGTTTGGATAGGGAGAACAGCAGGCCAACAATTTTGAGTTATTTTATATTTTGCTTTCAGAATTTTCACCCATAAAGGTTGATCATTTTGAACCATTCGCCAGATAATTTTAAGAATGAATGCGTCATTGCACAACTTTAACCTTTTTATCCCAGCCCCACCTTGTTCAACCGGACGACAGATATTATCCCATTTAATGAGATGCACTTTCTTCTCTCCTTCTGATGAACCCCATATGAAGCTCCTGCAAATTCTTTCTATCTTGTTGCAAATAGACATCGGGAGCGCAGCTGTCTGCATTATATACTTAGGAACAGCCATCAAAACTGACTTGACTAAAGTGATGCGCCCTGCTAAAGAAAGATTTTTAGCTTTCCAGGTTAGTCATTTTGAACCATTCGCCAGATAATTTTAAGAATGAATGCGTCATTGCACAACTTTAACCTTTTTATCCCAGCCCCACCTTGTTCAACCGGACGACAGATATTATCCCATTTAATGAGATGCACTTTCTTCTCTCCTTCTGATGAACCCCATATGAAGCTCCTGCAAATTCTTTCTATCTTGTTGCAAATAGACATCGGGAGCGCAGCTGTCTGCATTATATACTTAGGAACAGCCATCAAAACTGACTTGACTAAAGTGATGCGCCCTGCTAAAGAAAGATTTTTAGCTTTCCAACCAGTTAAAGAAAGATTTTTAGCTTTCCAACCACTACAACCCCACAGATCGTAACTTCAAATTCAACGCAGCCTGGACTTTACATCAGGATTTTGCTAATTTAGTGCGTGATAACTGGATGGTGCGGGATCAGTTGGCTGCCACTGTTAAAGAATTTCAAGCTAAGGCAACTGGTTGGAGCAAGAGAGTCTTTGGCTGCATCAGGTACCGGAAAAAGAACATTATGGCTAGGATTGCAGGTATTGAGAAATTTCTTGAAAATGCTAGATCTCCCTTTCTTGAGGACTTGGGGTGCAAGTTGAGAGTAGAGCTAGACAACATTCTCCTACAGGAAGAGGCTTACTGGAAACAAAAGGCCAATTCTGATTGGCTACTTGCGGGGGATAAAAACACATCCTACTTCCACAACAAGGTTCGGATTAAAAGGCAGAAGTGCTATATTCATGGCCTATTAATGTCAGACGGGACATGGATGTTTGATCAGGAAAAATTGAAACAACATGTGGTTAATTTTTTCAATAACCTCTATTCAGACAGTCACCAAGAGGCTCCCCTCTACTCTATTCGGAACCAATTTCCCAGAGTCTCGGACAACATGGCAGACATCATTTCTAAACCTGTTACCATTGAGGAGATTCATAAGGCGGTCTTTAGCATGAAACCACTGAAAGCTCCAGGTATTGATGGCTTGAACCCCTTATTTTTTCAGAAATACTGGGAATTTACTAAACCTTCAATTCATAGATTTGTAGAGAAAACCTTTATCAGAAAAGATATTGAAGATTATTTTTGCACAACGCTTATTTGCCTAATTCCTAAGAAAAACAGACCAGCTGCTGTGAACAATTTTCGCCCCATCAGCCTGCTTACTGTCCTCTACAAAATAGTGATGAAGGTTGTTACGAACAGGATCAAGCCATTCTTGCATACTATTGTGGGCCCGCACCAAGCTAGCTTTATCCCAGGAAGACAAATTATTGACAATGTTCTGATTGTTCAAGAAGTCGTGCACTCCATGAGAAACAAGACTGGCCAGAAAGGGTGGATCATGGTCAAAATTGACCTTGAGAAAGCTTACGATCGGATTCGATGGGACTTTATAGTGGATACTCTTCTAGAGGCCGGCTTCCCCAGGGATCTCTGCTCTTTTCTTTTGGCCTGTTGAAGGAACAACAAATCTCAAATTATCTGGAATGGAGGCCTAACTAATAGCTTCAAGCCATCATGTGGAGTTAGACAAGGAGATCCTCTCTCACCTTATTTGTTCGTCCTTTGTATGGAATGACTCTCACATGGTATTCAAATGGCAGTAAGAGAAGGAAAGTGGAAACCAGTGGTCCTTAATAGAGGGGGACCTCCTATCTCTCACCTTTTCTTCGCTGATGACTTGATCCTCTTTGCCGAAGCTTCAGCTGAGCAGATCGAGGTAATGAATGGAGTGCTTCACGACTTCTGCAAGTGTTCGGGGCAGTTGGTAAGCAAAGATAAGTCAGCGTTTTGTGTGTCAAAAAATGTGAGTAGATCTCTGGCTTTTGAACTACATAGGCTCTCTGGTTTTCGCCTAACTTCAGATCTGGGTCATTACCTAGGAACACCTGTGATTCATGGAAGAGCTGGGGTTAAACTCAATTCACAGTGTAACTTTAAATGCCCGTAAAAGGGATATTTGAATTTAGTCTAATCGAGATTTGAGAAAAATACAATGATTTTTAAGGGGTTTATAAACAAATTTTGAATTGTACTCTTTAATGATTCATAGTGAAATTTGCTTCTTAGGTTGCGCAAAGACGTAGGCACCGTTGATTAAATCTTGTTAAATTCTTAAGTTGATTTTTTTTTCCTTCTCTTTTTTTGTAATTGTGGGTACGTATTTACTGTTTATCGTAACAATTGGAACAATCATGCTTATGCAATCTGTTAAGGCATGTTTTATTTAAGAGGGCTCTTCCTAGTCTGCATATATGGAGTAATTCTTCCAACCATTAATTACAATGCAAATCCACCCACTATGGTTACATTATTTTTTAGATGCACCAAAGTGCTGTTTCCAAGGCTCCTTCCTCACCGTTCAGTTTCATTTTCATGAGATTATTTATATATATATATATCCACAAACTATTTTTTTAACTATAAGGTGTATTAATTTTACTCAAAATTACTAAACTTAAGAAATAATAATCATAAAATAAAAGAAATTAACGATAAAATATTTGAACTAAAATACTTTTATATATAAAATCACTTTTACAAAAAAAAAAATTAAAACCTACTAAAATTCCATTCTTACGCTCCACATTAACATGATTGTTTTAAAATATACCATGTAACTGGTATGTAATGAATCGTTCTCACATGAATATGTCAGTTCACTTATGTGATTGGTCACGTAACATATTTTAGAAGAATCAAATTGAAGTGGTATTTTTGGCAATATATATATATATATATTATCAAAGTAACTTTATACTAATATTTTTATCAATAAAAAATTTACTTTTTATCACTTTAATGTTACTACTCTATAAATTTAATAATTTTTGGTGAAACTAACCCTGAGTGGGCAAGGGATGATCAATCTTCAATGTCTTTCACATTTGTACGTGTTTGCGAATTTTTTTAAGTTCGATTTACAAAATCATTATTCGTCAGTTTGATTTAGATGAACAGATCTTCTTCTTATATTCGCAATTGTTAATTGATTTTAATGTAAAATGGGTGTGAAAGGAAGCATAACCAACTCTATAATATTCACAAAATGCACCTAAAGATTAATATCAACTTCAACTCTGACATTATTAAATTTTTTTCCAGAATTTAGGATAATAAGTTAAAGTCAGCGTACTTTAAAAAAAAAAAAAAAGTTAAAGTCAGCCTGAAGCTTATGGATAAAAATGTTCATATATGGTTTCAGTGTAATTTAACAAACCCCTGCTAATCATATCTTATCATTAATTTTTTTTTGAAAGAATATCTTATCATTAATTGATTCAACATCTTCTTTTGTTTTTTTTTTGAGTAATATTATTAATTCTACCATAATTTCAGGAATCTCTACACAGAAAAATCGCCAGAATTTTAGCATTAATGTAAGAGTCTACAGCGGCAGTACGTGATGGAAAACTTCCGGTTGCCATAGATCAATAGGGATGGAAATTAAATTTTTAGCGACCACTCTTTCCTTTGCTGAAATCACTTTTACTTCTAGTCTCATGAAAAGTTTGCTGGTTACAGCCTAAACATAATCATGATAACTTCAGTAACAATAATTTATTCTATGCAATTCTATACTTTGAAGCGAAAAGGAACTGTCAATTAATTTTATACAATAATTCAGATTTAACAATTAATTTTAATTAATTACCACGCACTGGAAATCAAGTCTAATCGATAATATATATAGAGTAAATAGAAATTATTGGGTTGTTTAATAATATCTAATGATCTAACCAGTAGACAGATTGTCTTTCTGACACATATCTCTGTAAATTATATTTTGGGAAGCTTCCCCATGAAACAACAACAGCATAATTTTTTCTTTTTTTTTTTAAAAAAAAAAACTCTTAGGTAGGGGATTACCATATAATTTCAAAGTAAAACACTAATTGCCCTATAAAACATATATATATATATATATATATATATATATATGTATATGCTGCAAACCAACAAAGAGGAAGCTCCCATTTCTTGATGCAGCTTTAATACCAATTTATGTTGGTCTTGAAACCTGAAACGAAAATAAAAATTCCAGTATGTTTCATGAACTAATATTATATATTTATATATACGTATATATTATCAGAAATCGAGAGACAGATAGTTGGGGACTGTCATTAGCAATATTTTTCTTTTTGAAATTGTACTTAGAAACCCTAATGACAGTCTTTTTACACGTATTATCTTAGTGGAATTCCTAACTGTATACAGCATAAACTTTTTTGAATCCGGAACTGAATAAATTACATTAAAAAAGATCCCACCATTGGATTCTTTGGTTTACGTGAAAAATGAACTGTGAATTAACGAGTTTTTAGAGAGAAGACAGACAATTTTCATGGAATTCAAAAAATTCCCTCTTACCCATATTAAGCAAGAAAGTTTTTAACTCAATTTGAACATTAACAGATAATGCCACAAATTATCAGACTCTGATGATCATGAACAAGTAGAAATGCTTTAATTTAGTGGTACTAGTCTCAAGTTAGAGCTATTGGGAAAAAAAAAAAGAAAAAAAGAAGAAGAATGAGAAATAGAGTTGAAGCTTGGAATAACTTCACAGTCTTAAATTAAAGAACAGATCTTTTGCATTACAGAAAGTGATTAAAAAAAGATAAAAGAAAACAAGAAATAAATTGAATTTAGCTTCCGGAGATGTTTACCAGAAAATAGCTTTCACCGTGCTGCAAACTTTGCATTAGAAACCCAAATTCATTAACGGGAACTGGAACTCCTGAGGAATGAACCAATATTACATCTTCCCCAAACATTGCTTTCATATCCAATGCCCCTCTTGGAACTTCTGTTGCCACCCCATTGATAAATACTGTGATCAACCCTAACACAAATTCAACAATTTCTTTTTAATATATATATATATATATATATATATATATTTTTCCTTATTTCTCAATTTAGAAAAAAAGGGGGAACAAGAGATTCCTAGATAGCAAGCAGCTCTGAAATTAATCTGGTCCTGCTAATAAAATAACAAACGACACAGAATATTAATTTTTGTGAGCCTAATATAGTTTAAGATTTCATATGTAATTTTTGTAGGACAAAAGGAGAGGGGGGGACCATTTTTTTCTCATGGAAATTAGTACAAATCCCTGTTTTATACTGTGTTTTACATCATTAATTAAAAAGTTTTTTACCTATATATTTCTAACTCTCATGAAACCTAGACTAGAACTAGCTTGTTGAAATTTATAATAGATAAAGACTTAAAAAAAGAAGAAAGAAAGAAAAACAATAGCCATGCATGTAAAATGATGATTACCAGTTTGGTAGTGCATATTTGAAGATTCTGATGGGCAGAAAATGGAGGGTAGAGCAGAAGCTTGTTCAATTTCTTGAAAAGTACCAATTTGATTAGGGATTGAGAAAAGATTGTCTACACCATCTTCATGGCTAATAACTCCAGAGTTAGAAGAAGTAGCAGAAGAGGGAGCAATTAGATAAGAAGAAGGAGATACAGAAACAGTACTATTGATCAAAGACTGAGAATTTGCAAATCCAATGGAATTATTAGATGTACTGCCTTCAAATTGAATTGCACCACTCGAAGCCTGTGCTTGTTGATTTCTTTGCTCTTCAGCCAGAGTGGCCTGCATCTGACGTTGACGGCGGCGAGATCTCGACCGTCGATTTTGGAACCAGTAAAAAACATTAGCGTCCCCAACAGAACCAAATTTCTCAAGAAGTTTTCTAATTCTAACAGTTTCATCTTTAGGAGGATTGACCATTCCACTATTGAAGATGGACTCAAGAATCAAGATTTGCTCTGGCTTTGGTGTCCATCTTGATCTTACTGGTTCACTTCTTTCACTGCTGCTATGGTTTCTTGGACTATTAGCATCTTGACCTTGATTTTCTTCCATTACTGTAAAACCAAGAAATTAAAAAGAATTTAAAAGAAAAGAAGAAGGGAACATAAACGCATATTTAAGAGAGAATGCATCGAAGAGGTGAAGCTATTTAAAGGGGTGAGAAAGAATGTCACTTTGTATGAGATTACAAAATCAACCTTAGTTTAGTTGGAAGATTTGATTTTTTTTTTTTAATTTTTTGTTTTCAAAATATGATATGATAGTATCTTGATCATATAAGTCAACCATACATCTGACATCTGTCTTTCCTTAACTTATGTATTGAAAATTAATCAGTCAATGATGTTAATTAATCCCCAAATTACTACCCTTAATACCATTATCTAAATGCGTGGAAAACAAAAGGGTATCATTACTATGTATATACTGATATTTGTTTTTTGCGAACATCATTTAAAAGTATAATCATATATACTACTCCCTTTATTTTATTTCATATGTTACTTTTATTATTTTTACTAGAATTAAAAAGTATTAATTATGTTTAAAATTACATGTAATGGAAAATAATTAAATTTAATATTTTGGAATCAAAGTGCAACTATATAATTCCACATTGTTATTTTCTAAGAAGTTAACAAATTTTAGGAATTGTTTGAAACTATAATAAATTCCGAAGAATTATTAAGTAATTGATTCCTAATAATTTTTTTCTTTTGGTTAAAGAAGAATGATTTGAGAGTAATGTAGGTAGGTTTGCATGGGAAAAAATGAAAAAGGGGTGGGTCAAAAATGGGAAATGAAAGGGTAAACAAAATTAAAAAAAAAAAAAAAAGAAGAAAGAAGGAAAGTTGGGTTAGGGTTTTCGGCTTAGGGAAGTGCATGTGAAGGAATGCATGGAAAGTTGAGTCAAGAAAATATTAAAAAAAAAAGAGAAAGAAAGAATCCAAATAGACGGTCAAGAAACCGTGCAATTATTTATTAACAATGACGTAAAAGGAAACATGGCTTAGAGTGTATACTGTGCCCTCCTTTTCTGCCCTTTTTTTTAATTCTAAATCATTCCAAGAAAGGTTGGCTTAAAAATCGAGCACTTCTTCTTTATTTTCTTTTAATTATTAATTTCTATTAATATTGATTTCTGTATCTCTATTTTTCTTTTTATTTTTTTTATTGAAAATTGAATATTCTATGTGTACGAAACTGAAACCGACCTCCTGCACTTTCAGACACGGTTTCCACCCTCTGTTTATATTCAATATTCAATATTCTATACTTAATTTATTATTCTTTTTCTTTTGGGTTTTATGCTTTCGCCTTCGTTTTTAGGGATTCTGGATTTATTCTTTGTTCATATTTTGTGTTCATCCAATTAAATTATTTTGCCCTTTTAATTTTTATTTATGCATGGATATGTAGGAATTTAAGGTTGATTGTGAGCTAAAGTTAAGAGGTAGTACTAGATTTGGTTGCTAGCATTGAGAGATGCATTGCATTTGTATAGTTGTATATATTCATTCCAAAATCTTTTCAAGAAAACCAAAATGAAATATTGAACATTTGAAAAAAAAAAAAAAACTTCATTAGTACACTTTTATAGTTTGCTTTTCATTTTTTCCTTTCCCCTTTTTGCTTTATTTTTTCTTTAAATTATTCAGGAAACCATCCAATGAAGGCATGGAAGTGAATAAAACTGTGATTGATGAACTTCCTTTTGAAAATTGAAAATATTCCGGACGTTACAAAGGTAACCAACATCAAAATGCTGAAGCATTTTATAGAAACAAAGTAATCATTTCACGTTTTTAGTACATATGTATTTATTGTTCAGGTAAAAAAATTAATCCACTCAATCATTAAAATTTGATCAAAGTCTTTTTTTTTTTAAAAAAAAATCTAATCAGCTTTCAATTAAAAATGCAAAATATTTCAAATTTGATTACTTGTTTTGTCATTTACAATTAGGCTACATGCTCTTCCCTTATAAAAAATAAAAATTACCCTCACTGTTGGTCGCTGTTTAAATTAAATAAGTTGTCGAAATAATTTCTAAAGTATAAGGCCAGGATTAAATTTTAAATTATTTTTAAAGTAACCCATTTTGTGATTTAGATAGATCAATTACAAGTTTTTTTTTTTAAAAATAAAATGTTCAAAATTGTCCTTTTGCTCAATTTCATATTGATTTGAAATTGTATATAGATTTTTTTTTTAAATTCAGTACATATTACACCAATCCAATAACATATTGACATTTAAAAAAATTGAATTACAAAAATATTTTTTTTAAGTGTTAATACATCTTTAATTTGTGCATTGCATTCAGTGTAGAAAAGTAAAATTAGAATTTATAAAATTTATAACATTTGTTTTGCTGAATTACCTTTTGTTTCATTTGTATTGATAGCATGATATGGATTTAAGATTTTCTAATTTGAAACTCTAAGATCAAACCATAAGGAAATGAGTTTATGTGTGGACTAACGGATTAATTTCACATACGATTATTAAATTTATACCCAAATAACAATAATATAATGAAATAATTTTTATTTTCTTAAAAATTACTGAACTTAAAACATACATATAGAAAATTTACTTTAACCGCTTTTTGGTGAAAAAACCATCGGAAAACTTAGCAGACATGTACGCTCAGCACCCTTGCACACATGGCATGCCATGTGGAAAAAAAACATGTAAGCATGCCATGTGTCAAGTTGACTTGTCGAAATGTTCATGTGCCCTGCTTACATGTCAATTTTTTTCACGTGGCATGTCATGCGTCAAATCACATGTGCAAGGCGTGCTGAGTATATGCACCAGATAGACTTTCAGACAGTTCTTTTGCCGTAAAACAATTAAAATAACTTTTCTGTATATATGTTATAAGTTTAATGATTTTTAAGAGAACAAAAATTATTTCATTATATTAGTATTATTTGAGTATAAGTTCAGTAATCATGTGTGGAATTAATCCACGTTATTTTGACACTTCAATATATATATATATATATATATATATATATATATATATATATATATATTATTGTTAGAAATTAAAAAAAAAATTATAGTTTGTAGACTATGACATTGTATTAGAAATCTAAAATCCAACCTAGTAGTTTTTCATACCAACAACTTGATTGATATATATATATATATATATATATATATATATATATATATATATTATATTAGATTGATTAAATGATAACTTCTTTTTAAGTAAAGTATCAAATTTGATTGTTGTCCACGAATAAAATCAGCAAGCGTTGAAAAAGTTTTAATTTTTAGTAGTTCAATCCAGTTTGAATCGAAATAGTTAAAGGCTATGGGCTTGCAAATCAATGACTAGATAAAAATAAATAAATAAATAAATTCTCAACCTTATAAATAGACAATGTCTTGATTAAAAATCATCAAACGACAATATATTTTAAAACAAGCAACAGTAAAATATGAGTAGATTGATTAATAATTATTTTTCTCTATATATATACTTTGACAGGAGAATCATTTATGTAAAAATCACCTCTTAATCCACCTGTAATATTAACAAACTACCAATATAATTGAAGTCGGTTGACAATTTTTAACCAGTGCTGAATTAATGATTTAGGCCTGTGTTAAGAGAATCCATGAATTGTATGGTTTGGTTACATGGATGACCTTTTCTTCAGAAACCTAATATAATAATTCTACATGATTTCACTTTAACCAACATTTCTACTTGTTATCCACTATTACCTTGAAAAGATTAAAACAAAACCAACAATAATAATTACTAAAAACAAAAGACCATGCTTGATGTTGGATAATTAAGTGAAAAAAACAAGTCCTATTTAATAAACTTTAGAGATGTTGGTCTCAATTTTCCTCCTAATTGCTAGCATTGCGATTATATAAGTTATAAATAGGGACATTGTGTTTTGTTTAAGTCAAAGTTGGACGCATATATTCTGTCTACACTGCAAGCACAAATCTTGTCTGCTGCCACCAAAAATATAAGAATAATTCGGTGAAAAACACACACACATGTTAAAGCTTAAGCAATCTAAACATGAATTGCTCATTACATGTGCCCTAAAAGCAGAACCAGATGTTGGTCGGTGTCCCTTAAAGATATATCTTCAATTTCTGCTCATTTTGTTCCTTTATTTTTATTTTTTTTGTAAGGATAAAGTTATTTTCTTTTCTTTTAAAAAGAAAAGAAAATTAAATTAAAAAAACTCTTTTTCCATAATAACAAGTTGCATCAGTAATAGTTGAGTTTGGTAGGTTACCACTTGTGTGAACTTTACAAGGTTTTCTAGAGTTCTTGGACTGTAGCTACAAATGGAAAACTGCCTACTTAGGGTTTACAGTAAAAGGAATCTCTGCTGGTGACAGCTCTTTTAATTTTTTTAATTATTTTTTAGAATTTTCTACTTTTAATTTTTATTTTTTAAGTATAAATTGTTGAGCAGCAGTACTGTAACTCCCAATTCTAATTCTGATTGATTAGTGATAGACAGATGCCTTAACCATTTGTCGTCATTAAGGTATTGGAATTCATCATTCTGTGCTTGCTACTGCCTACTTTAATTTGCCTACATATTATTCTATGACAAATAATTTTAATTTGCCAATCATGTAGACTACCATGGTCAGAAAATCAAGCGCTTCACCCTTCAGGTATGATGATCTTGAGAATTAGCTTATCTTTATCTAGCTACTTCTATATATTTGATAAGTGCGTATTTATTATTAGTGGTTACTATGTATATTTTTCATTTTAAAATATTAATTAATACCCAATAATAGTTTTGTATGTTTCACTTAATTTGGATGGATTAAAATAACATATAAATTATGTAAAGGAGTTCATCTATTTGATATGTATGAAATAGGGTCAAAATCCAATTATAATCCTTAATAAGTTAATCGAATATAACACAATTATAATCAACCCAATTATATATTGAATATCAAATTGACAATCTTTTAGGTATGCATTTACGAACCTCTAGCAATGAAATAGAACAGCAATAACATAGTACCAAAGCGAGAGAAACTGATCTTATCCATACAAATATAACTATTATATGTTCTTACACTATCCTATGCTGTGCAGAAACTAATGTTGATTTATTTTTTACTGATAACCAAGCTACACGCCCACACCCCTAAGCCCGGGTAACAAGCTGTGCAACAGTTACAAGTATTTATGAAGAATTAAGACCAACTCAACTGTTAAATGTTACACTTAGTTAATTACGACTATTATCGTACATTAATAACTCTAGCTACTAATGATAGGCCAGAAAATACATATAAAGAAGCGTTTCTATTAAAAGTTTTATATTTTCAAGTGACTTACAAATTCAATAGACCATACTACCTCCATTAATATCTTAAATCTATGATCAATGAAGGAATTTACATGTGTCATTTAATTGTAAAGTGAAAAACTCACATTTTAAATAGTTATAACTTTATTGTTGAATAAAATTCAATTCTAAAATTTAGTTTGTGAAAATAGAATTGTTTAAACTATTATAAGAGAGTTTCATACTCTTATGCAATTGATATGTGATATTTAACACTTATAGTTAAAAAGAGAAAAATGTTGAAGATAATTTCGCATCTAAAATTTAAGAACATTAAGGATTTGTATTATTTCTTTTTTTTTTTTTTAAAAAAAAGATGTTTAATTGAGGATAAAGATAATTTCGGAATGAGTAAATTATTTTGCAACAAACTCACAATTTTCAAATCCAATCCATCAAACCTAGTTACATAAATCTAGTATCGTACTAGAGTCATAAAAGTAGTAACAGCATGTAACTGTGGACTATATGAGTAAAGTTCTGAAGAACAAGAAAAAAAATCTCAAATTGAAAAGTGTAACCCGAGACTCAAAAGGAAGATTTCCATGCATGTAATTAAATAAAATGGTGAAAACATAAATATTTTGTTTGTTCCGTATGTGACTTTGTTTTTAATTAATATTTGGAAGAACGGAGTCGATGGAAATTAAATTATTGTCAACTGAAAATGTTTTCAAATTTTCGACTGCTTAAATTATAGGTAATTTTAGTGTCATATATGTAATTAATTGTTCATTTTCAGTAAGTATATTTATGGCCAAAAAAATTCTTTGGTTTCATGGTATTATTTTGTCCTCTAATTAAAATAGATAAGATTAATTAATTTTAAGGTCTCTAATGTATAGGAGCTCAAAATTATCTGGTATTGGGAAACATAAATTACTAAATTAGAGTACTTTTTTTTCCCTAAAAAGAAGATGTCTAAGCATTTAAAATGGTTCATACGGTACAACCTTAACCTAAATATAACATAGAAGGCCAATAATCGTTTAGTTATGCAACTTGGTTGTTCTAGGATTTCACATTTGGACTGATCACTGTCATCTCTTGCTTTTTACCTACTTTTGTTTATGCAACATACTAATTTATAATAGGTTTTACATAACAAATTAATTACTATACCGGTGGATCTAAAATTGTCCACAGCTTGTCTTTCTATATAACAACGGATTTGCAACATATTTAGTTTTTTTAATTATTAATAAAGCACACTCAAACGATTGCAATAATTTATAATAACGAGAGCATATGTAGCAATTTTGAATCTGTTTTATTTGATCAACGAAAATATTTTTAATATACAAAAAAATTTCTATTCTTGCTGTAGATAATTTGTTTTTTAATTGTCTATTATAATCCCTTTTATTTTCCTTTCCCAAAATTGTGAACGCTACAACTTGGACCTAATGCCTTCGACCCTTTGAAATATCTCTAAATCATTACTCATAAGTTATTTAAATTTTCATTTATGTTCAAATTAGGTGAGCTTCTCTTTTGGTTAACAAGTAATCAATTGGTCATCATTTCTTATCAACTTAAGAACTAAAATATAGCAAGATCTAATATATATATATATATGGAAAGAGGGAGAGGATAAGAAATAAATATAGGTGAAGAAGTTAAATTTTCTTTTCCTAGATTAAGAAAAAACAATCTTAGTTTGATGGGTACAGAATAGAGAATCAAAGTAGAGCAAGTTGGGATAGAAATGACAAAAGAAGAAGAAGCAGAAATTGTTATGGAAAGGATTGTACAAAGAAGTTCGTCAAGTAGCAAACTTAGGCGCTCATCCAGAGACACACAGGACTTGCTCCAATAGGACCGAAATTAATATGCCCTCAATGGATAGTTGGATGCCATTCTCATTCTCATTTTGGTCCTAAATTTTCAACCCTTACTTTGCTCCAAAATCCACCTCTACCATCTATTCATATTTTTTTTTGGATTCTTAGCTTTGGAACTTGAACTCCACTCTTTCACTTTATTTTATTGGTTGGTTTGATCTGAAAATTGGTAAATTGAATAGATAGAACTTTTTATAATAGATAACCTAAATCAAATGAAGGTTGGGAAGAGAATCAAATTGAAATTATTTAATTAATTGTTTCGGTTCAATTTTTAAGTTTCTGAGTTTTTTTGAACTTTTAATTTTATGCTATTATACATTTTGAATAATTAAATTACAATAAAATCTAATAATTTTTAAATAATAAAATATTAATATTTGAATTAATGTAGATAAACATATTATATAAAAAATTTAAAATTTTAACACAACTTTTAAATATTGTACATATATACTAATCGTAATTTAAATATAATATTATTAAATTAAGCTAATTATATATTTTAACTAAGTGATCATGATTATAATTAATTTATAGATACATGTTAATAGATAAGTTAATTAATTATATATATAAATATAAAAAAGTATATTAAATTCGATTGGTTTAATCTATTCAGTTTATTAATTTAAAAATCAAACCAAACCGAATAAGAATAATTGGATAGACTGAACAATCTAAATAACTATAAATCAAAGTGTTAAGTTAGTTTTGGTTTTCAATTTTAGTTCGGTTTTGCTTATTATGAATAGGTAAAGTATATAAATAAATAACATATATAGCATGGCAAATATATTAACATTCCTAGTTTAAAAGTATTCACAATAATTGCTAACAATAATTCCCAAAGCGATCTTATTAAACGTAACACATGACAGGTTTTTTAGGACTCAATAAGACTTGATTGTTTTTGAAAATGAAATTGAAATACAATTTAATTTTTCAATGTATAATAAATTTTAATCATAATCTCTTAACAGAACAGTCAAATAATAACCCCTTTTTCCCCTCAACAAAAAGAAAAATTAAATAGGAAATCCTCAAAAATTGATAACAAATGTCTTTGAATTGTTTCTCTTTGGTGGATTGTTTCTCTTTCGTGGGTTCTTCTTCTTAGGTGGGCTCTTCTTCTTAGGTGGGTTCTTCTTCTGTGGCGGTGGGACTTTTATTTTGTTGTTGCCATTAAAAACTCTACAGTTTCTTCTAATTTCTCCTGCATTTCCAACTACAACTTCAACATTTCCCAACTTCACCATTGCATTCGCAAAACTCTGTCCGAATCCAATCCCATTCCTAGCAAAGCTCGAAACCATTCCCACACTCGATCTATCCCGAGCAAGCTCTTGATCTATCTGCAATATCCCTCTTTTCAACAGCAATTGCTTATAAAACTCATTATCAAACACAAGCCCTGTGCTTTGATCCAAAAACACAGAAGGATCGCTATTAGTAGAACCACAAATCCTGCTCATATTATTAACCAAAACAGGATCCATGGCAGGATCAGCAGCCCCAGTGCCCTGAAAGTTCGAAAGCCGATCCTGAAAGAAACTGCAATGAGCAACGCCAACTGTATGTGCTCCTAAAAGAGTCACCATATCAGAAAGCGTTAGCCCTTTTGCAGTGAAAAATTGCAATGCTTGGGGAACTGTAGAAGATGGACCTGGCAGGTTCACATCTTCCAGGTTCGAAGCTAGGCCATCTCGTCTTCCTGTTGGGATTGTGTAGTTAGGGCCTCCTGATAGAGCCACTGCATCTCTTGTTGCTACTGTTATTATATCTGCACAGGATACTGTTGATGGACAAGCCGTCTCTAGGGCTTTCTTAATCTCGTCGATTAATTCGTACCCTCGAACTGTTTGATTCGGTCCTGCAGCTTTTTCTGCTTGCTTTTGCCTTGTCGAGTCTATCAGAATCGATGCATCACAACCCTGTTGTAAGCCAAAAAAATGCACTGTGTTAATAACAAAATTGGTTTAGAGCACAGTTCAGTCAGAACATAACAATTGATCGCTAGAACAGTCATACTATCCTACAGCTATGTTATATCAATCTCCGCACATGTTAGATATATATTAACTATGCAGGACAATACTTAATTCAGGTACATGAATTTCATGAATTAAGCCAATTGGATTGTTTTGGATTGGTCCATGAATATATATATCGGTACATAATTAACTAATGAATGTGACAAACTAGGATATAGAAGTCTTACTCGAACAAAGCAATCGTGAAAATGCATGCGAAGCAATGCAGCAGGGATGGAGCGATCAGCGTTAAATCGATTGCGCACCACTTGAAGTATGATAGATTCTGCTTGAGGACAGGTTAATTGGTAAAAATTAACCCTTAGATCAGCCAATACAAGGGGAATTACAAGCAACACAAAGAATAGAAATGAAAGTTTCATTTGCATTATGGGGATTGCTAGGAATTTTGGATTTTGGATATACAATGATTGGAGTATATATGCATATATATAGGTAAGAATTAAGAATAAGCCGGCAAGATATTGTAAGTCAACTATATAATGCTGTATGCAGTATGCTGAGGTACTACGTGCGAACAACAAGACAAATCCAACGATTTCTTATTTTTGACTCGGAATTGCTGGATGCTGACGATTTTTATCTAAACTGCTCTCAATCATACATTAATTACACACATTTTGATTTGTTATTATATTGATATATAAAAACCAGTCTATGCAAGAAAAATTTTATATTCATGAACTCAAATTTAATTTTAAGCAAAATTACAAGAAAGAGCATTCTTTTTAGAATCTTTGACATGCAAAACTAGCTAGCACCATTAAGTTATTTATGATGCCTATGTTTAGGGAGACGGCATATATAACACAAATAATATCAAGAGCAGTCTATTAATTAAATGCTAACTATCAGACTAAATTTTGATGGATAAAGATAGGAATATTAAAAAATGAATTGCTTGGGTTGCCATAATACTTGAACTTAATTCATATAGTATATTTTGTGAGATTATATGTAGCATAAATCCATTTTTTCTCTTAGATAAATTGAGTTAAAACCAAATTGTAACCCGTACAAACCATTTTTCAACACCCATAATTAAAGATAACCTTTTTTTAATTTTAATAGTATATACTTAGAAGTTGAAATTTAGAAGAATATTGGTCAAATTAAATTGATATAATACAAATTAGGTGACTGGAATAAAACAAAGACAAGTAGATATAAAGAAGCCAGCTGGGCACTGAAAATTAGTTTAGATTTAGAGCGGAGAAAGGGCATATAATTCAAAAAAAGAAATGGAAGAGCCATTATAATAAATAAGCCATATGACCATACTACACTCTTTTCTGTGCAAATATTTGAAGATCCCAGGTTGGCAAATCCTGTACATATCATGTAATTAATCTATTTCAACTTATATATAGTAATTTACTTTCTGTTGAGATGCTTTTTCTCTTTCTGATGCAATGGTGTTTGAACATTCTCCTACAATTACAAAGCTTTTACGTTTGACATTTCTCCTAATAATAAACATGATATTATTGTTAATTTGTTTTAATATGGAAATTATGCGTACGAGAGTGATGGATTTATATCCTTGATCAGGATTTTTACCTCAATTTAGGGGCAAAAGTTAACTACTAGCTTATTCATTGTTTTAGTAATACTATTTTTCGACAACCTTTTACCACCTAAACTTTGTTAAAATGAACTCTTTATCTCCTAAATGGCAAGTGACATATTTTGATTTTTAAGTTGAATACTTAATTGATTTTATGACTTATGAAAGTCTGTGAGATAAAAAATTGTCGTAAAAATTTAGATGTATAATAAATTTTTTAGAATAAATTTAAAAGTTTTTATTTTATATAATTAAACAATTTTGAATAGTAATAATCTGTGTACACAAAGAAAGAAGATCTTAATGTATTTTTTTAGTGCTAAGCAAAGATGCGTCAGACAAAATGGACTGATGATGAGCCCAGCTGAACGTGAAGATCAGGAGGATGGATTGGAACAGGCTTGCACGTTGGAGACAAATGTAAGATAACAAAATCTTTCCTCCTTTTCTCGGTTACAACAACACTATCCTGCTTAATTATATATTATATATATTCTAGTAACTTATCTTATCTTATTCAAATGAGATGGCTTGCAAACTGCGTATCTTAACTTCCACTTCTTTCAATAAACATATATGCACTATGCCAATAGGTAAGTTGCATGTTAACCATAATTTTTTAACTAATTTTGCATAGGTGACAATGTATATAAAACAATTAAATTTTAATAATATTTTTTGAAGAGTTTCTGAAAATGAGCCTTTAAAATTAGTAATAAAATTTTCCCATAAAATGTACAAATTAATTATAAATCAAAAATTCAGAATCTGTTTAATTTTGTGTAATTATTTTTCTTCCAAAACTTTGGTATTAATTATGAGATTTATCACAAATCATCTGCAAATGGAACTCCTGTTTGGGCCAGCCACAAATTCCCTTGAATAAAATTACTGGAGGTAAACTTAATGGCCTCAATTTTATTCACCAAAGTAAAACTTCATTTCTCGACTCTTCCAACATCATCCCAAGGTCCATCCTTGAGGATCAATCCCATTTCCAAGCTCAGATTGTATTACAATTTTCTAGAATGTTGGCCTGGAGGCCTTCCTAAGTATGAGGACATAGAATAATCTGGTTCATGATAAAAAAAACGACACTTGTGCAGCACAAATCCAGTCGTTTGACTTCTGCGTGACCTGGTTTGGACAGTGATTGAGGCGTGTTTTTTAAGGGATGTGTAGTTGGATTAGTGTTGAGGAATCTCCATAGATAAGATATTGTGAGCCGGAAATGATACATTGGCGATAGAATTTGCGGTGGGCTAATGCGTATAATGAGCGTACTGATCCTTGTATTTGCAACTGAAGATTGCTGTTTTATCTGCTTGAATCCCCAGAGCTGCTGCTCCTTTCCCTGAATTTGCCCTGTTTTCTATGCTTATTGATTTGCGTAGGAACCCATTGGTTCCTCCAACATGTTGGGCTCAAATCATCGAAAAAGAAAAAATAAAAAATAAAAAAGAAAAGGAAAAGTTTGTCAAGATGCCGCAAATAAAAAATTAAATTCTTTTTTGGTAGGTGTACAGTTTATTGAAAACATTAAATTGTTGGTATCAATACTCTGCTAATTTATTTTAATTTATCCGTTATGCTCAATACCCATATCCTAGCACAACTGCATTTGCGAACAAATTTGTATTAATAATTAGTTCAATTTTAAAGGATAAATTAACATTTTATAATTAGTTTAAAATGTACTTTGATCAATGTATGTTTCCTAGATCATAATCCTATATTAACTACAATTATTTCTTATAGTTTAACAATTTACATCCGAAATTTACTGATCTAACCAATTCAGATTTGCAGTGAAATACATCATCACAGTTATTTAAAATTGTTTCATATCCAAATCTCTGACTTAATGGGTTCCTATTGGGGACTACATTAACTAGAATACGAATGATAGAATTTGATGATAAGCCTACCAACTATAGCAGTCTGATAGGGAGGAAATCCATCCTTCCAAGGTTGTGATCCAAAAACAGCAGATTTATCAAATCCATCGCCACACGTATACACATAGGTTTGGTTCTTGGAGATGAATACATTTTCATTATACATCCCAGCCTTCACATATATCACATAACGTCCATTTCCGTTCAATTTATATGCCTTCAAAGCTTCCCCAATGGTTCTGAATTCTCCTGCTCCATCCCCGGCCACTACTGCATCAGGCTGCACCCTAGATTTCTGAAGAAGCTTGCGATTCCCAGGAGAAATCCACCCCGGATAATCCCCCAATCCCCTCGATTGATCCACTGTTGGAGCCTCACTACTCTTGTAATATTCATCAAAAATAGCCAAGGCATTGGCAACTGTTTGCTTAGGCTCCTCGTAAGCATTCTCGATTTCCGATCTGATCCTCCAGTCCTCAAGTCCATCAAGACAGGCTTCTCGGTAGGCGAGAACAGCGCTCAGTGAGTTCTTTATATCCGGGGGCTGATCACAAAGCAATGACTCATTTGAAGCTGTTAAAACTGCAGTCTTCAGATCAAGTTCTCCTAAGGACATCAATTCGATGCAGTCATTGATCGCCTGATAATCATATTTGATCCTTGGATCGTTGGCAAGAATCTTTGCTTCTTGTTTAGCTTCAATCATTTGTTCAATTCCAATGTTAATAGCAGCTAACATATAGTCCTGCGCTGTTCCATTAACAGAAGCTAGTGACTTCCTGCAGGCAGATTCATAATCTGTATGTGGACAAATAGAATCCAAGCTTGCCAATCTTCGTAATGGCGATTTTTGTGGCGGTTTGGATGCGTTTCGAGGTGATTTTGGACCCGGAGAATGTGGCGGTATACGTTCTCCGGGGCCAGGAGTAGGTTGAAGAGTAGTAGAAGCAACTGCTATAATCAGAACAGCAATTACAAAAAATGAAATTATAATAACTATTAGATTCACAAACTTATCCTGTAGATCATCATATTCCATTTCTGGGTTTCCTTTTCTGGATTGATATCTTATAAATCAAGTTCTAACTTTGCAATTTTTCCTAAATTTACTAAATGGATTTTTTGCGGTTTGTGAGCAAAACAAGAAATTTAACAGATACTGTGATTCTCCACCATCTCATACGAAGGCAGCATGCTGTCATACTAATTTGACGATTGCTTTTGAGACCTGTTTTCAATTATTAAAACGGAATTAAAAAACAATGGTTTAATTTCTTGCCTTCAAAAAAAATAAAAAGTAATGTCTTAATACTAATTATTGGAGCAAATTCTGTATATAAAATTCATAGTTCAACAATTTAAACTATTTTTGGAAAATCCAGCTACTGGATTTTATTTTTATTAAAAAAGAACAGACCCGTAAAAAAGATAACTAAGGATAATTAATTGATTTTTTTTTTTTGATGAGTAGAAAAAATTGTTGGACCTGAAAAAAATTATTTCTTAAAAGAATATACATATGTACAGAATATCTTTGAAAAGAACCCCTAAGAAAACATTAATATCTTGAAAATGATTTTTGACCAAATAATCTGAAAAGTGAAAATTCATATCTCTTACTGTTTTTACTTTTATATATATATATATAACCAGCACTGAAGCTTTTTCTTCCAAAGGAGATTGGCCCAAAAAAGATATACTCCCACGAAGTGAGGAAGCATTTGTGGTTTAAGAGAGAAATGTAGTTTTGCACTTGGTTTAGCCTTTTTCTGAAAAACAAAGACAGAGATGGTTAAAGTTAAGATAAAAAGAGACAAGAGAGCTTTCATTTGCCACGTCTTCAAGATTTCCTTATTGGATTTTCTCCCTCTTACAAGGGACTCTACTTTTATCCCTCGCAGAATATGACACGAATTTGATTAAAAGATCCAATGTGCCAACTGTTTATTCAGGTGATTCCACACCAAAATCAACACCCACTCTTATAATGGACCCATCCCACTTGAACCAATAGTACAACCTGAGGGACAAGCTAAGGTCGCATTCTAGTGAATTTTAACGAAATATTTCGTACAGTTTGATTCTGATATTTTTATTCCATTTGATTTTTATCTGAAGAAACGGCAATTGTTAGCTTGTGTGCTTAGTAAATACAGCTTCCTTCAAAGAATGCAAGAAATGAGTATAAAAGACTAAACAACCTCCCAAGAACAAAACATTTCTGATTGAGGTATACCAAATTCAGAATTCTGCAAAACTTGGGGTTCGCCTTGCAATTGAGCACGAATTTTTGAATTATACATACAACATTGAGCTGAACTTCCTTTTATTTTTCTGCCATTTCAAAGCAGAAGATATGCATCTGTATGACCAAAACCTACAAGAGGCCGCAGACCATAGAAACACTCACTAAAGATCCTCAAATATTTACAATATCAACTCTTCTCAACAGAATTGCTGACAATACTGTCAATTATCAAGCTGACTTTGATTTCCAGGGAACTCATTTCATCAGACTTCAACAAATCAGAGTTTCTCATAAAAGCATAAGTTCTAAAAGAAACCAGATGCCACAGTACCTCTACAGAAAGCATGTCCAGAGTCCCGCAATATGCAAACGAAAAAATTGCATAAATATTGAGCTGGGGCCACTTTAGCTGCTCTCCTGAAACGTGCTTGCACGAGAAAGGGCTGCTGGATTTGCTTTCAGTATAGGAGTGGCCTCTGATACATGGCCCTTTGCTTTGCTTTCAAAAGTTCTGAAGCCTGTGACACTTGAAACAGGAGTCTTCTGTTCAGGTTTAAGACCTAATGTTGCCCATAAAGGACTCTTCGAAGCCTCATTAGGGTCATCGATTCTCAGTGTTTTTGGAACCAAGATACCGTTTTCTGCTTGCTCTTCATCCATGAGATTTGAATCTCTAGAATGCTTGCCTAGGTTTGGAGAGCCATTTCCGGAGCAGCCACTGGTACCAGTAGAGGATGACGGGGAAGGACAACTGTTAGATCCATTCACTGACATATTTCCAGTTCCAGCAGCCCAAACAGGCATGCAACTCAGATATGAAGCTGGTACAAATTGTAAAGGAATGCTTGGGGGACAAAAACCAGGAACTGCTAACACCGGCGTAGGACACCATTGAACTTGATTGGAATTATTGCCATTTGGAATGCAAGGCAACCCAGCAGAGTTCTGTACAGCTGCTGCGGAATTTGCATTACTCCAACCTGGGTTCCAGGGGAAAAGCCATGGTGTAACAGGGTAACATTGTGGAGGATGTGGCACCTTGATGTCATTAGAACACGCTGGCAAAACAACCCGCTCCTTTTGTCCAACAGTTTCAGGTAATTCACTTCCCCGGAAACTGGCTGCAGTCATGGAGGATCCACATGAGGAAGGCTCCTCTATGTTATCCTGACAATTGGCTGAACTCATCTCAGCATACCTCTTTTGGTCTCCTAGATTAAGTGCAGTCTCCATCGACTCGCAAAGAGGTGCTTCAGGACCAAATTTTAGGACCATTCCATTTCCTGGTGCTGAAGGCCTCAGAGTGGTTGCAGATTCAACAGATGATATAAGTTGGTTATTCTCTGAGTCTGAGTTCTCCATTCTGGTGAGAGGCACCCCATCAGATGATACTAATATTTGCCGGTACTGTGATGCTAAATGCTTATTCTTCCGTCGCCCTGCACCAATGGGGACATTTCTCATCGTTCCACCGGCTGTCCAATATCTCTGGCAATTTTTGCAGAAGTGCCTCGGTTGGTTTACATTATAATTGTTGAAGTAACAGAATTTAGTGTCTAAGCTGTTACACCTTGGACATGGTAGTATCTTATCTGGCTTCTTGAAAACTTTCTCCTGATCAATGCTACTAGTCTCCATCTGATCTTCCCTGGGCTTAGAAATTGTTTGCACTTCATTCGCTTGAATTGGGGTCTGATTTTCTTCTTTCCCTTGTGCTTTAGTAGCAGACTTGTCCAGTTCTACTGAATTGTCTTCATTAAGACAGTCAGTTTCTCCTTTAGTAATTTCACTGCAGCTGTTCTGAAATTCAAAAAGAAAAAGTTTAGATTCCAAGAGATGAAATCCATTTATGGAACCAACAACCTTCATCATAACAATCAATTCCATCCAAATACTTCCACTGTAAACAAAAGAAAAAAAAAGAACTAATGAATTGAAAGAATTCTTTGACTTCTCGGCTTTTTCCTTCTTCTTCCTCATTACATTTGCATAATAAATCAGGATTGGAATTCTGAATATGCAAGTGAGAATATCAACCTTACATGGATTCATTTTAAAATTCTAAATGGAAAGAAAGAAAGGAAAAAGCATCAGATACCCAAATTTCGCATTGGCATTTGTATCAGAAACAGATATAGAAAGACAGGTAATAAAAAAAATTTCAGGACATAGCCATTTCATCGTTTTATGAATTGCATAACAAACAAAGATATCAAAATGTGTCGATCTGAAATAAGAAATTCAGCCTAAATATGTATAAGCTAAATTACACCAACATACGAATTCTCCAAAACAGAAAAATAAAAGTCCATTAAGTTGGAAAGAACTTTAGGTTTCTTCAGTTTGTAAAATTAAAAGTAAGAAGTTATAATCACTTTCCAGATAAACAAAAGAAAGATCAATTAAAAAATAAAGCTAAAAACAAATAGAGGAGGAACTCAAGTTTCTGCAGCAGCAAAAATCAAAACTTACAAAGATGCTAAGCTAGTAATTTAAATTTTATTTCTTTTTCAGTCAACGATCAATATCCCTTATTTTTAAACATACAAAACTTTTTAGAAAGAAAAATTAGAAAACCACACGTTCCCATTACATTAGTTTCAAGAATCAGTTGAACTGAAAGAGGAACACTTTCGGTTGTTTTCCCAGAAATTATACTTATCTAAGAACACAAAACAAATTAAAAAAAAGTAAAAAACAAAAACCCAGAAGTTCCAGAGATCAATAATCAAGATTCAGCTAATGAACAGCTTCAAAGCCTGAAACTTTTGTATGTATAAGCATCCAGAAATTTGAACAACCCATCAAACTTTATATAGACACTTATAACATAGAAATGGATAGTTACCTTAGGCGGTGATTTGGCCGGAATCTGAACATCGGGAACCGGAATATTCCGGCCAAAGAGCTTGAAAGCTGGATCCTTATTGTGAGTCATATCTGAAGCATTCATTAATTTGAATCAAAATAAGAGCCTATAAGAAGACCCATAGAAATAGCAAAAGAGACTGAAAAGAAAGAGAGAAATGGAGAGAAAAGAGAGGAACTTTTTAAACTTTATGAAGCAAAGCAAAGGAAAGCAACCCTCTCCTCTCGTTCTGTCTCTCTCTCTCTCTCTCTCTCCCCTCACTAAATAAAAACCCATAAAACCCTCTCTCTAAGTAAAAGTCTCGCAGAAAAAAAGTCCCAGATGATAAAGTATAAAGAACGTGAAGGATCAGAGTCTTTTTGTCTTTTTATTTTTTTAAAATTATTTTTTATTTTGTCTTTAATTTAAAAGTAATTTTTTTTTTAATCCCAAACTAATTGTGAAAATTACAAAATTTTGATTTATTTATTAATTTAGTAGGGGAATTATTTTCCGAGATGAAACACGTTTCGGCTTCTTATTTTTCTGAAAGGATCACTGTTTAAAAACTCCTTAATTTCACCGTATGTCAGCCTTTTCTATTTTTCTCTTTTTTTTTATTACTTCCTTATCTTTAAATTATTAGGTATCATGTCCTTTTTTATTTTTTTAATCCTTTCAAAATAATAAAATAATACAAGTTGTTTCCATGTGATATTTCATATCATATATGTTAGACTTACGATATCTAGGCAGCTTAATTATCTCCGTATTTTTAGTATTACTTTACTACTACTGCTGCTCGTTTTTCTAAAAATAAAAAATGCCACAATTTTAAGATTTAATTTTCACTTATTTTGCTATTATTACTAATGATGTAATAATAAAAATACTTAAATAAATACTTTTTTAAAGAATATACTCCCTCCGTTTTATCATATTTGCCACTTTTATTATTTTTATTAAAATTAAAAAATATTAATTAGTTTTAAATTTAAAATAAAATGTAGTGATTTAATATATAAAATTAAATCAAATTGATTAATTTTTATTAAAAAAATTAAATTAAAAAAATTTAAATTATATTAAAAATTTAAAAATAACAGATAAATAAAATATAAATTTTACTTAAAAGTATCGGATAGTATAAAACTGTAGGAATAGTAAGTAAGTAAGTATATATATAAGTTGTTATGTTCAAAATAATAATGAATGAGTTCTTTTTATAGTCGTTACAAAATGAAAAGCGAATAGTAAATAAGGTCTGTTGTTTAAAATAATAATAAATGAGTTATTTTTATAATTCCCGTACAATAAAGAGTGAATCTGTATACAACAAAAGAAAAAGAAAAAATAGATACGGTGCCAGTTGGCATCTGAGTCAGCAAAGTTGTGAAATTAGAGACCAAGAGATTTGTAGTGGCCAAGGATGGACGATGGAGGTGATGATGTAAGAAAAGGAAGAGCAGCAAAGCGAAAAGGCGATGTGTAGTGGGACCCAATCTTTAAAAAAAAAAAAAAGGAAAAGAGAAATTTAGGGTTAATATTTTAAAGAAAAGTTGGATAGAGTTATGGGAGGGTGGGGGTGGGGGGCTCACTTTCTACGCCGCCTTCGATGTCTTTTGCCAGTTTGCTCCTCCTTTGAGCCTCAATGCCCCACCCACCCTTTTATCAATAAAGCAACATCATAAAATTTTATTTTTATTTTATTTTATTTTTATTAATATTATCATTACTGTTATAAAATGTGATGGAGTTTAGTTTGATTTGTTTACTAATAATTTATTTAAAATATAATTTAATTTATTTATAATGCGTAAAATTTTGACTTTATATATATTATGTGAGCATAAATGCAAGATTGGATATCAGGTGAGGTGAGTTTTGAGAGATTATCAATATAAAAATATTCTTAAATTTAGGAGTAAAAAATTGTAAATTACAATATATAGATTAGCAAAGTGAAATCTTTTGCATAGAAAATTTAGCGAAAATAAAAATATTTTGTGGGGTTGGGTTGGGTTGGGATGTAGAGTAGAAGTGGGTGTTGGAATGGAGCGCGCATATGACTATAATTTGCCAAATGGGTAGAATAGAATATCTTTCACAATATGTTGGTTCAATGTTCCCTTTCTTTTATTTTATCTCAACTATACATAATCTCCCTAATCAAACTATATTCTCAAAATTTTTCCTTTTCATCTTAATCAGGTTTATGTTTATATTTTCTAAATCATTTTCATAATAACTTAAAATATAAGAAAGACAATTTTTAGCTTCTTATTTTCTTACTAATCACCATATAATTAACAAATAAGAATTATCTATCTTACTAATTATTGCATTATATTAATTGTAGATTTAAGTTTTAATCGTGATTATAATTCCAAATAAGAAATTCATTAAATAAAACAAGCCCATCTTTATGCTTTCTAACAAAATATATTGTTACTTTGTTACACGTTATTTACAAATAAATAAATGAAAATACTCTCGTTAATTTGTTTCATTTCAAGCCTTATTTTTTACTTCTTATTAAGAAAATGATTGAAAAATATCAATCATCTAAAAAATAATTATAAGTCACTAATTAAATTACTACCATGTTATGTGATTAATTAATACGGAAAAAGTTATTATAAGAAATATATAAATATATTTAAATGCTCAAACAATGATAAAATGGAAAATATTCTCTCTTGAATTCTAAGCAAATCTTACCTAAAACCCAATGTTTTTAAAACCGGAATGGCCGGTCGAACCGGTTCAGCTACAAACCGACAAGAAAACCGATTTGATCTAATGCAAAAAATCGAAATATGAAAAAACCGGCCTAAATAGTGAAAAAATCATATTGGACAGGAAAAAACAGGGTTGAACCGAAAAAATTAACCTACCCTAAATTATATTTTAATAAAATATATTTTTATAATTCGGATTAATAGCTATTGGATATTGTTGAATCAAAAATTTATATTTGATGATAAAATCAATTCATTTTAATATTACACTAGATAAAATCAAAAATTATGTGAAATTATTTCTACTATATTTTTATTTTATATTTTTTTAGATATTGAATAACTAAATAATTTAAATGTAATGAAATATTAAGAAAAAAAATGAAGATAAACACGATAATTATAAAAATAATATCTTTACGTAACATCACAAAAATAAATTTTACAATTGAAATTAAAATTAAAAAATCTATAAATTCAAAAATATATTTTTCTTATAAATTCAAATATTTAACAGAAAAATCCAACTGTAGTGTTAAATCTTTTACTATTATTGCTTAAAAAGTAGTAAAATAAATGATAAAAGATTAATATATTGAAATTTGATAATTAATATGTTGTTTGAATGTGTTTTTTATATAACATATTTTTAATTTTTTTTTTATAAATAATTATATTTTTTTTAAAAATAAAAATTTTGAGTAAATCCGGTCGAATCAGTTGACTCATATCTCAGTTGGCAGACCGAATCGATATCCGGTCCGATTTTAAAAACATTACTAAAACCAAATAAAAACTTAAAAAGAATCATAAGTTTTAAATATTTACTTGTGTTCTAATGGCATAAGTGCACTTCATTTCTCAAGGTCATTGGTTCAAATCTTTGAACAATCATTTTGATTTCAAAAAAAAAGTGAAACAAAAAGGGTAGGTGATTGTTTGATATAATAATTATTCATTTTGAATTGTGGTGAGAAATAAATTTAAATTTTGATTATAATATAGTTATGTGTAATTGGAATAAAATTATGTTTTTAAATCGGATCGAATACGAAACTGACCAGCCAAGTGGGTCATGGTTCAACCGGATTAATCTAGGATTCATCAAACATTAATTTAGAAACATCAATTGTATAATTTCTCTTAATTATGAATTAGAAAGTTGGAGGTTTTGAAAATTTTAGAGGCTATATATGCAAATTTTCATAAATCGATTATCATTCCATATAATGATTCTTGATAACTTGTTAAATAATCATAATCAAATAACTTCTTGATTTGAATGTATTATGGATTTATAATTTGAAAAATCATAATGGTTAGAACCACAAATTAAGTCACTTTTGTCAATAGTAATGGAGGCATGGTCAACTATATATGGTAAGGACTTGTGATAGAGTAGAAATTATCACATGCGAATTAATGGGGGGTTGGATAAATAATAAAAATAAATTGCAGATAAACATGTCCAAGGACACTACCGCGACCTTTTCAACACAACGACTGTCGCTAGTCGACTACCGACTAGCGAGTCTACAAGGGAATCAACAAAAAGATTGCAAATTGCAATATTAATGGTTTTTTTTTGGTAAACCAGACCAAAAGTAAAAACCTTTCTTGTCCTAAACAAACACTCCTTTTGGTCCCACTTTTGTACTTTTTGCTTCTTTTCCTTGAATTTACCTTCCTATCCTACTCATATTCTTGGAATTTTCCAAAACCACACACCTCTAATACAAGAAATCCTTGCCAAAGCAAGTTTATTCTTTATTTAGAATAATACTGAATTATCAAAAAGTAATTTAGTTTATGAAATAACTTAATTCTACTCATTGGAATTTAATTATTTGAGGGCACAGTGAATGGGAATGATTAGAGGATATTCTATTTCTAATAATACCAATTTATAAATAATCATTTTCCTTCTTCTTTTCCTTCCTTCGGTCCCGTACAAACATGCAAGCCCAACGGACCTTAAATCTGGGCCAGGCCACTTCATAAGCCCAACTTATGCAATCAAATCTCTGTCTCCAGTCCCATCCTTTTTTTTTTTTTTTGGGAAATTTCTCCCCTGTACATAATTCTATTCATATCCGACCAATAATGAAATGTCATATAAAATGTGAAAAAAGATTTCTTTTTGGTCATAAAAATTTATCTGAGCATTGATATATACTGTAATTATATAAAATCAAATCATTTAGAGCATTTGGAGGGTGGCAACAATAGGAAAGAATTATATATTTTGAGCAGTAAATTATGAACTTTCAGATATTTCCTCATGGGTGCATTCATTAAAATTGATATTTACTATCAATGTTGGTATATGTGGCTATTCTTTATCCGGCCTAACTTTTTAAGTCTAAAAAATCGATTAATTTAGAGTTGAACACTATTAGGTCCACAATTAGAAGCAGCCATGCCAATGGTACGGGGCAAAATATCTATAATCTCTTTAATTGAATTCTTAATGTTAATCTCTTCATTATCACCTATGGTCTTTTCATCTCCCCTTCATATCTATCATATGAACTGAGAAATTTTATCGCATGCTAACATATGTCAATTGATTAATGGCATTTTTATCTTTTTTCTAGCCTAATTATATATATTGGTTTTACATAATATCTTATGCGATTTCTTCTTTCTTACGTGACCCTTCAGATGGGTAATAAAATTCATGAATATGATATATAATATTTTCTCATTTATTTATGTAGTTGGTTAAATGTAAAAGTTAAACAGCAGGCAAATAAAGTACGAGAGGAGGCCCATGTTATAAATGAGCACGTGAGGAACGCGTGACAAAAGAAGGCAAATAAGGGAGGGACAAGGAGGAGGATTTGAAACCGATGAGAAGAGGAAGCCAACAAGATTGAGAAGTAATCCATAAAGCTTCACGTACAGGACACATGGAGATGACCGACCAACACATTTCGATGGAACTGGTCGGAATCTCCAACGCACCTCATATCCACGTGTGGATAGATAATAAGCATTAAATGCGATATCCCTTCATATGTTCAGATTGTGAACACTCTCATAATAAGGTATGCTTATTGACTAATTAATTTCTACCTATTTTTGAATTACTGTCAGTTTATTACTTTGAAAAACGGCAGACGTTAACATATTACTCTGTACCATTTTCTAGAAAAATAAACAAAGCTGATGCAGAGTGACAGCAATGTGCAGGAATCCAGCATACATCAAATATCAACACAAGTTTATTGGTGTATATAGGATCCACGGCGATAGATGATCCTGGGGCCATTGCACTGTCTGATCAGTGTGCTACTGTTCATGTCTGATCAGACAGTGCATTTGTTTAAACGCACTCTAAATCGCTATTCTTGATATTAGAGGAAAAAGAAGAAGTATAAAATTATAAATTATAAGTTATAATATTGTCTCCAAACTGAAAAGTACTTTTTGGAGCTTATCTTTTACGTTATTAATTTCTAATCTTGGGAGTTCAAATCCAATAATTCTTTCAGCCCACAAATTAGTAACACAAGGAACACAATACACATGATACATGATTTTCCAATTTAATAATAAAAAAAATTTATAATTAACAATTAAACCCAATATAATATAATTTAATAACAGCACGTTATGTACAAATGGCACATTCCCTTCACCATCTTCCTCTACTAATTACGAGCATTAGCAAGACAAGTTAGATAGTTAATTAATACACTCATACATAGAAACCAACAGAAATATCCTCCTCATGATCACAATACTAATACATAAAGAAGATATTATACATAGGAAAACAATATCCTTCACAGACACCCAAGAAAAACAACTACAAATTCTTCTTATATTAATCATAAAATTAATCTTTGGTTTTCTGAAATTTATGCTCTTCCTGGAGTTTTTGGATCATGGTGATTGTTTGCTCCAGTTCCTGGATAATCTGTGCTTTCCAAATCCATTCTTCCATTAATAATAAACATTTTTCCAAAATCAACTACTTCTTCTCCACCATTCAAATCCACTGCATCCTGCAATTTTACATTCAACTAATTCTATTTAATTAAAATATAAAAACATATGAATAAAATGCAATTAAAAGCAAGAAATTAATTAAAGAGCACATGCATGGTAGTTAAAGTAATTAAAATCTCCACACCTATACTCTAGTAGGTAGGTGATCAGAAAATATCTAAAAGAGCTTAACCTTATTATGTAATCATGTTGGTAGGTAAAATGAAATCACAAGAAAGATAAAGATAAAGAATTTGCAGATTCTTGATCTTGCTCATATATATATATACAGAAAGAGAGAGAGAGAGAGAGAGAGAGAGAGGGAGAGGAAGATGATGAACCTGAGTCAATAAATCTTGGACCGATGATGATGTTTTTTCTGCAGTTGACTTGAAAATTCCTGAAATTTTTCAAAAAAATAATTAATAATTCTGAAAATGAGATAATTAATATAAATTTGGGGAAAAAAATAGTGAGAACTTACT